>OU974078.1:6881783-8081783 GCA_918843875.1 Diadumene lineata | reverse complement strand
TTTGCACGCTTCCTACCCAAACAACAATTCACACACTTGAGAAGCAAAAACCACAATTTTAAACACGTAATTAGCAGTATATTATGACCTAATGGATTTATAAAGACTTACTTAAGTGTATTTTAGCCTTCTAATCTGAAGGATAGAGATCTGTCTACTAATGTAAGAGAACAGATAATTGTTTGATATGGATATGTCTCATCTCGTAGAAATTGTGAAAACAAAAGCAGTTTTTTCATAAACAAAAGAATGGGAGGGTTGAACGTAAATGACACTATTAGTGGTTATTTCTTTTGTTTGAAATATGCGGTATTTGTTCTAGGGATTGGTTACTTTAAAAAATACTATGTTGTTTGGGTTCAAAACAGAAACTTGGCAAATCATCGCCAAATGTAACATTTAAATAACAACTCATTTTAACTTTTCCTCAGTTGCTTGTCTGTTTATTGCCTGTTTGCTCGAGCCTTTGTTTGTGTGTTTATTTAATTTATCAATTTGTGCGTCAGTCAGTCAGTAAGTCTTTGTGTCTCTCTTTTGTTTGTTTGTCGATCTGTTGGATGGAAGAATTTTTTTGTCTTCTGTGTAACTTAGTAACTCCCTGGTGTATCATTCAAAAAATGTAAACATTAAGTAATTTTTATTTTTCTAGTGTATCAGTTGGTGATGTTTCAAAGAATAACCGCTTTTTAAACGACTTCAAAAAAAGTATTGAATTTCACATTTTTATAAGCACGAAGCTTGTAGTTACGCATCCGCGGAAACTAAGGCGGTATACTCTGTCGCTCGAAACTCGCTCCGAGGATGGATGTTATGAAGCAGTTAAGTACTTGGCTTGCACGCATGCCTATAAAGTATATATATTTGCCTATATATATGTGTATATATATAGCTTGCTTCACTGAAAGTTGCTTACTTTTTTGCTTACAAGGCATGAATCGTTTCAACACTGAAAGAGGTAAGTTAAAATAATAATGTAACTTAACTATATCATACAAGCACAGAAGGTTTTTACCCGTTAGAATTGTTTTTTGACGTAAGTTTATCTAATTTGCTTTTTGTCCGTTGCTACCACTAAAACAGACCGTCGTTTTTGTTTCCCCCGGCTTTTTTTAAAGATTTAAAACAAGCAAAAACAAAAATTACCCACTTCTTTTCATTAGAGAAACTAGTTGAGTGAAAGCATGCTTCATTGCACTAACCTTAAAACCTCACCAGCAACATTGTCATCTCATTGTAATAGAATGTGATATGAAAGACTATATACTAATATTGACGCATGGTTTTATCTAGTTCGATAGTGACGTCCTCGTGTGTTATTGGCTTGCCTCTATGGGCTTCATAAACACGGTAGTAATCAAGCCAAACATTATATAATACCGGTGTATACAGGCATATGCATTGATAATGATCTAATTCAAAAACTGGCAACATGTGCGCAGAAACAGAGGCTGCGAAGCGATTCCGAATATAGTGGGGTGAGGGGACTTACTTTTGAAGAAAAAATATCAAAATAGAATGTTGTTCTTTTTCATCGATCAATTGTTTTGGCAATATGAATAAAGTGTCTAGTGTGTCCAAAAATGACTTTTGGTGGTGATTCTTATGTAATTTTTCCTCAAAACGTGGGGGCGTGGGGATACTTGACATCACATTGCTCAAATGTCTGTTTTTGTATATTTGATTAGAGCAGCGAAATGATATTTTCGTAACTCTGTACATTAAATGTAAATATGAAAGTATATGCTAACGTCGCTAGAGCTTGGGCTCCCTGTGACAAATTGTTCATAAAGTGCTTTACCGTTAAAGTGCACCAATAATTAGCAGTTTTCGCAACACGCTAAAAGTATCGCGAATTTTTTTGTCAAACACAAACACTACATTCTTGTCCAAAACCCTCGACACGGAAGTGCGTTTTTACACTGAGATCAAAAATTCTTCCACATCGTTAATTTTGGCAAAAAGGCGGGGAAGTGTTGTCCCTATTTTAGCAATAGCGAAAAAACTTAGAGCAAACATTGCATTCTCACCACTTGTACAATGACAGTCTTTTAAGAACTAACGTTTTTGCTGGTCAATTAAGTATTATTCTTCGTTTTGTGACGTCATCAACAGTATGACAAATTCATTTTTAATCAAATTGAAACATACCCACTATATGTTATAGCTAACGATTATTCAAAAGACTTTGTAGAAATATGGTTCCAAAAATGTTGTTCATTTGCGAGATATTTAGTTCTAAATTCATCTCTGTTATGAGACTTTGTCTCAAATAGACTCCTGGTGATTCAATTCAAGTAAACAATCCGAAAACCTGATCTAAAATACAGAATTTGCCTTATTTTTAGACTAAAGTTCTATCCGCCATTTTGAATGATATAAGTCATCATCCAACATGGCGACGCCATTCATTTTTACCAAATAATAATAATCTTTGATTGTCAATAGTTCGGTACCTTTTTGCTCTAGAAGCTTCAAATTTGGCAGAATTACATTATTTGTTTTGCATGCTCTCAAAGGATATGAATGTAGTTTTTCAGTAAGATTTAAAATAAAACATTTTGCCTGAATTATCACGTGGTTGCAATCTAAGAATCGAAGTTAGCAGATTCAACTTGATGCAAACTGCCTCGAGTTCTCTAAACGAAACAGAAAAACGAAACTCTTAGTTAGATGCCGAGTCAAATAAAATTATGCATCGCTTTACGAGGCACGATCACATGCATTAATCAAATATGCTTTTACTTACACGAAATAATCAAACATTTGCAGTTTTGATCTTCAATCAATGATCGAAGTTTTCCTGGGCTAAAAAAAAATGACCATTGACGTTTAAACGGAAGACAATTGGCAGTGAAAAGAAGGTCAGTTTAGTTAAACTTATGTTTGTGGAGTTTGAAGGAAACATTTGCAATAAAAGGAATCAAAGTACTCACAAGACACATGAATTGATCAAAGTAATGTCATATATATGATCATTAATGATAGATTCAGAGATCACAAGTTACTTACTTTTCAAATATATTGAAAATTCCTGGGTAAGTTTATGACGTTTGAAAATTCGTTGTGAATGTCGTGTCGTTGTTTCGTGTTTATGACTTGATAAACAAAGTTGCGGCCAATTAACACTTTTGATCTGAAAATCTTATATACAAACAATTGGCATTGTGCTACCACTTCCCACGTTGTTGAATAGGTAGTTTTTATAAAATGAAAGTGAGTGTTTTATCAGTAGTTATAGAACTCGTCACGGGTATTTATTTGCTTTGAATATCACTCATTAATCATTCATGAGTTTCAGAACTACTCAATATTCAATCAATGTGCTGGTAATTAACAAATGAGTAGAAAACAATATATCACTTGGTACATTTTTTAGCTGCAACGTCGGATTTCTGCGTTCATTTTCAATTTGATTTTTTTTATTTTATCGTATTTAATGTTATGATTTTATCGATGATGATTAACGAACATTTATATGGCTATTTCAAATAACATTGTCACCACCAAAATGTAGTATAGTGCTTATATAAAAGGCAATAATAGGTCATTCCAAGACTGCTAGGAACTATGGGTATAAATTATTATTAGTCACAGTTAATGCACCAGTTGACAAGAAATCCACGCCATTTAGTTTTTCTGTTCGCTCCATAGATTAATAAAAGGTGGATATTCATATTTTTGACTATCCAAGATGCTATTCTATATACATCCTGCCATGAGTCTTACCCATCTTTCCTATAGTGGTCTTAGAATCACCTATTGGCTTTTACTGATGACAACGTTCTTTTTAATAGCGCGTCTATTATGGTTCTGTAATCAGGTTATCATTGTACTGACATTTATTATCAACTTCCATATCATCATTTTTTTTCTTTTCTCCGTTTTATATCTGGTGAGCCAGCTTTCACCAGAAAAGTAATTTCATCGTTATCTAATGGTATTTTTCGACTTTGTAAATAATAGAATATTCAAAAGTAGTTCGGTACCGGCAGTGAATTAATGAATCTTTTATTCTTTCACTCATTCACTTCCTCATTCATTCATTCATAGTGGCTTTTCGTAGTCATTCATACATTCACTCACGACGTCATTCATTCTTATACATAATTAATGAATTTCTAACCATCTGACCTATTTATATAATTATTTATTATAAATCGATGAATGTATGGATAGATGGATGGATGGATTGATTGGTTGGTTGGTTAGATGACTGATTGATTAATTGATTGATTGATTGATGGATCTATTCATTGATTGAATGATTGATGGATGGAATGATGGATTGATTTATGCATTGGTTGATTGATTGATTCATTGATTGATTGATGGGTAGACAAATAATGAATCAAGGAACGAATTTCCATGAACAAACAATCAAATAAACCATTGAAATCCAATGAAACTTATGAACGAATCTATGGACAGTTTCATAACATTTAATGATTGTCTGTGTATGATAAACTGCTTAAAGACCAATCTCGTAAAATGATAGAAAATCCCAGACAAATTGAACTCGACATTAAAGTACTGCTTTTGATAGCCTTTCTAAATCCCAAGTACGCGTTTTCGAAAACAAATTTTTAATGGTAACAATATTCTTTAAAATAGTGAATGGGTTAACGTCACGCCTTACTTATATTTAATTCAGTCGATGTTGACATTTCCATCTTAATAGATGTTCCAATAAAAGTCAAGCTGAAGTTAAAATCAATTTCCGATGATAGAGTAGTAAACGTTTCGAGCTAATGCATATTGACTATTGTCAAAAAGCAATTTATATTCTCTCTGGCCTAAAATAGATAGCAGAGAACATGTTGTAGCGTGCAGCTAATTATAGTCCCTCTTTGCTGTTGATTGGTTTTGTTTCAGGTTTTTTAATGGTCTCACGCGATTTTTGGTTTGATACGTATAATGCCATATATTTAAGGAGTGGGTAGTAAAAATGTGGATCCTAATTGAATTTTTGTTATTTAAGATTGTCATTGAGGTAAATGTTGATTACTTTAGCCGTTTTATAATCGGTTGTTTTGTTTATAAGTAGTGTATTTTGGGCAACTTAATCTATTTTTTTGTTTGTTCATTATTTATAATCATTTATCCCTGATTTTTGTCGGTGTTTCTCTTACGTTTCACGTGATATTGACTTAATGATAATTTCATCAGTATTTGTTTTCATATTCATATTTATTACGATATTTTTATTGGAAAGGTCATTTCACTCACCCCACTCATTCATGCATTCACTCACCATTCATCTATTCAATTCATATTTTTCAAAAACTTTATCACTACATCTATCCTGTAATTCTGAGTATATCTCGTGCGGTCATCATTTCACGTTAGATGTCTATAAGAATCGATATGACGCCGTTATACTTTGTCATCTGTTTGAATATTGCCTGTGGCTTTTAGAAATATGTCATGCATTCGTAACTCAAGTATGAGTCAGTTTCATGTGCGTCGAATCCCAGGTATTCCATCAAAAATATTGTCTGCCCGCATACATTTGGTTCAAATGGTGGGCATGAAATTTTAGCTTTCCTCGAGCACTTAAGAACAATGTGAAAATGCATAAAAATTTAAAACAACGCCGTAAAGGTTGCCAAATACGATGACTAAGCAAATGCCTCGTTGTAAGGAGCTATAATTTTATTTGGCAACCTTTACGGCGGTTTATTTTTTTATTTTTATTAGAATGAGCGTTCTTGTCGCTGACTTACACATTTAAAAAAACATATTGACATATAACTTTAGCGCTACTCTCTTTTGTCATGACGGTCGTTTTGACGCTTCTATGTTTGTCCCTGTTTAGCACGAGACGAGTTGTCGCGGTGAACCGGCAAGACAACTTCGCATTGCCTCATCTACATTGAGTTTCATTCTCGAATTTCTGGGTTCACTGAGACGAGATAACGTTTTTTGCGTACACAATAGGTGCTTCTCAAAGAGAATCGACTCGCTTAGGGTAAATCGTCTCATACAAACAGGGCCTGAGAATGCATATCATCGTTGAGTATATTGTTTTAGCTGCACTTTTGTTCATCTGAACTTAATCAATACAACTAACTACGTGTTTTTCTTTGGTCACAAGTGACAACGTTCGTTTGATATCAATATAAAAGCATTCTTTATTGATTGTATGGCAGTTCTGCTGTCACTCGCCAAGAAATAATCTATAAAAGGTGACTAAACAAAACACAATGAGCCGATATATTTACCGAGGAAAAACACTTCTGATATTATAGATTGAGTAACATGCTAGGAGTTATTGTTAAGCCTTTATATAAAGAACATAGATTAAAAATCAAGATGTTGAAGTAGAAATGCTTCTATTTTTTAATATTGCTTTTATATTTTGATTCATTGATGCTTAGAAGTGTGCTCGTCTACAATATACTGTATCTATCCAGACTTGTATAAAGCCGCCTTAGTCTATAGCGATTAATGATCATATAGAGAAGAGTAGATTAAATAAGTATTTATAGTCACGTACTAGGCATAAAATGCTTTATATATAAACGTTTTATTCAAAACTTCAATTGATGGGCCATATTATATCGTCGGGGTACATTCCCCTACCCTACCCCCCCAAATTACATTTCTGCCAACTGTCCTGCATGTATTGTGTGTGTGTGTTGGAGGTTTTATGAATGTTTAGTTCACGTGTTCCCTAGCTGCATTCCTGAATAACCTACCCCCATCGTCATTGATCAATAGATCAGTACGTAATGTTAAGATCAACAGGTGATAGTAGCCTGCGTTGCTGTAGGTCTGTGTTTATCGAAAAAGCCCAAAGAAAGGTCCTTTACTCGGGTTTCTTCGATAACCGCGGGCAACGAAATATAAGGGTGGTTGATCTATCCCTTTTTTTGCTGGCTTGTCATCATCAATTTGGGTTGCCACAAATCCTTTGGGAATCAAAGACGATCAAGTGGTAGCCATGTTGGAGGAATAAACAATAGGCGATAATGTAATGTAATGTGGTGCTTATATAGCGCATTTTCACCTAATGTCTCAATGCGCTTTACAATCTTTAATATTTATAGTATGTAATCCGGATTTACAAGCATAAGGTTGATTAGTAATTAGTATGTATTAGTGTAGGCCTATCACCGAGGATGGTCGTACCTGCGTCCTCAGTCGTTCTTTTACGTCCCCCGTTAATGGTTAATTTGTAGTGTGGCGAGACGGGACCTCCAGTTAATCGTCCTTATCCGAGAAGACGCGAACCCTTACAATTATAAATCGAAGAACATTCTCCTCAATTATTTAAAGACCCTGAGTGATGGTCCGGTTGAGGGTTCGAACCCGCAGCCTCCCGGTTAACAGCCAACGCTCTCCCAACTGAGCTAACCTGTTAATCGGTTAATAATGAGACACCTTTTAGTTAATGTCCATCCAAGATGGCTGCCGTGACGTCATGTGCAACACAGCAATTCTACTCAGCCGTTAATTCTTCAATAGGAATACGTTTTATTAAACATTGTCTCCCAATTAAGTTTAACTCATTTCTCAAAACATTGTCTTGAAAGCTTCAAACAGATCATATATTCTTTTGTCGTATTAGATTCTTTTGTAGCGTTGAACGGGTTAATCCAATGTTTAGACCTCACAACTTTAATTTTTTTTAAAGAATTGTAAGATTAGATGAAAATTATAGCTGTGTTTCCACAAACAATCTCATACAATAAAATTCGTGCGTCATACACCCATTCAAAACGAGGCCGGAGTTTGAAAACCATGTTCCATGTTTGAATTAAGATTCAAACATGGAACATGGTTTTCAAATTAATTAATTAAAAAAAAAATAGAATATTATAATAGTTGAGATACTCGCCATTTCCCAATTATATATATTTTAAGGGACAATGTTCAGATTTAATGAAACAAATGTGTTTTCACAAAACAATGTATTGACATCTTGTCCGGTATGGCATAGTACCAGAATAGAGCATTCAGAACCAGAGAGTTAATCCGAGGTAATTCAATTATGTTTACAGTTTCAGTTTCAATTTGTTCCGTTTAAAAAATATTGTCTATTGTCAATCAAAGTAATGACTAAAAGTATATTTTGAAATTGATCTAGTTATTAAAAAAGAAATGCCAACTTAATTTGTTAAGCAAGGCCTTTTACGGGCCCTTTAATCGTAAAACAATATAACTTCAACCCACCTTAACTAAAAACTAAACTGCTCAGACTGTATGTTGTGGCGAACATTTGTTTGCCTTAACTGATCAAGGAATGTGTATTTGTTTGCTATATTGCCTGCTCGTTTGTTTGTTGGTTTGTATTTATCAGTTTGATTGTTGTGTTTTTTGTTGTTGTTGTTTTTGTTGCTGTTGTTGTTGTTGTTGGTTTTTTTTGCAGTTTATATGTATGCCTTTGCTTGTGCGTTTGATAATTCGTTCGTTGACTCATAGGTATCGTTTTGATTTTCGTTCAGCTTTGGATTAATAAGTACCTTAATATTCAACAACTATAAAGCCAACAAAGACACTTTCTTCTTATACAGATTCTGATGTTTATTCGAATTCAAGTACCTCACTCAGTAACCAGTAAATGTTTATTATTATTATTATTATTATTATTATTATTGTTGTTATTATTATTATTATTATTATTATTATTATTATTATTATTATTATTATTATTATCCTGCTTTTAAACAGATCAAATTCCACTAGAATTATTTCTTAAAACAAAGACGTCCTTTTTCGTGGGACTCAGTCATATATACGTATGTATGTATGTATCTTTGTGGGTGACAGATAAAGCATATTGCATTTTTCCAATCTGGCCCTTTGGGGGACTTTTACGGACTGCTATTAAGCAGTTTACAAACATGAGTGTGTGTTAGTGATTAGTGCCCCCGATGTTAGTAAGTACAGACCCTGAGAATGGTCGTACCTGCGTCCTCAGTGGTTCTTTAACGTGCACAACTGGATTAGAGTATAAAGTAGACGGGACCTCCGATTTTACGTCGTTATCCGAGAGGACGTGAAGATCTTACCATTTGCAGTTAGAGAAACAAATGCAGCAACTTCCCCTCATTATTTAAATACCCAGAGTGTTGGTCCGGTCAGGGCCCGAACCCGTGACCTCCCGCACTAAAGTCCGATGCTCTACCAATTGAGCTATACGGTCGGTGGTCACGTATGAGTCGTCACTGCTGGTTAAATAGGGTCTAAGGGTTTCTGAACTGAGAAACATTGACTTCGAAAGAAAGAAATGTGAAAAAAAGAAAAAAAGATGTGCATCAAAGGAGTCTTCGCCAGCTAGAACCCTTTTTAAGTTATCACGACTCGTATACTCATTTGAAACGATGCAACAACAAGGTCTATTTTTGAGTATGTGACGCTCATTTTTCGCCAATAAACTTGACAAGTCGAAAAATCTTTGGCTATTAATTGGAAGCAACTTAAGAGCTTTGCTAAAGCTCGACAGCTCGCTGTTGACCTGAGAAATGCTTTTTTGACGTGAGGAGTTTAAGTCAATTTGCTATACTGAGAGCCATTTAATGGGCTAGCTCTTGTAGTTGAATGTATGTGGTTTTTGGGGAATTATACGCGGTTTATATGACGGCTCAAAATTGTATCAATTTAGAATCATCCTTTTTAAAGATCATTATCACATTTAAAAGGTTTGGTTACTATTTTGAATATGAATTATTCTGTTTATGTTGTAGTCTAATTACCGACTGCACCAATACCATACAAGGAAATCACGACCATTCAATCCATACGAACTTCAAGAACTCTTTTTTTTTTGTTCGTCATTTTCCATCGTCATCATAAATGAAAATATAATTATGGAAATTGTTACTTTCATCGTCGTCTTTATGACTGCTTGTGGCTTTTACATGGGCGGATCCAAGGGGGGTTGAATTGCATGACTTTTCCCTCCACCTGTTTTTGTGATTTTCTGTATTAAGGTGTGCACATTCGTACTTTTTATATATTTCTGATATTACCAAGTTATAGCTGTGTCGAGCATCTATGACCTGGTGATCACTGTAGCCATTTCAAATGTTCGAAACTAAAGCTCACCCCTCTGTGGAAAAGTGTGGATTTGCCCTTGCATCCCAATCATCATCATAACTTCTTTATCGTTACCATCGATCATCGCCATGATCATTGACATATTCATCAGCGTTATCATAACTATCATGCACCATCGTTATCGATTTAATATTAACATAATATTAACGCTACCATCGACGTCATTGTCATTGGAATCCATCATTATCATCTGTACGTACCACCAAAATCATCGCTAGCACTCAACGTCATCATCATCATCATCTACAATATGATCGCGATAACAAACTTTAATGTCTTCAGTATAAAGACTAACTCGAAAAAAAATCGACGTTTCGGAGTCATCATATTAAACCTCAATAATGGAGTCAAGATGACTCCGAAACGTCGAATTTTCGCGTTAGTTTTTGTTTTAAATACATTCTCAAAATGCGTCTTACTCAAAATTTTATTATTTTCATCGTAATTATAAATGTCCCTGTAAAGCTAAGGCATTTTTTTGTACAACTCCATTCTACATATAAAGAAGTACCGCAGTTTATTGAAGGTCGAGTAAATTAGATGAAGACGACAGTCGAATGACAACATGTAGGAATCCATTTAAACACGTTGATTCTAAAACTAACACACTATAAATTGACACACTTGAACTGACAATAACATCTTTCAAGTATCTGCTCGAACTTTAGTGATTATTCGCGTCAAATATAATGCATAATCAAAACGAATATTACTAGAAATTTCTCAAATCTCTTTCGGATAAATACCTTTTTATGCCAAATGGAGAAAACAACCAACGGAGCCTTTTGGGTTTGGCTCTAATTAGTTAGTTCTCACTTCCTCGCTAGCAGAGTCTCTCGCGTCTTAAAACTCTGCTAAGTAGGAAATAGTAGCAAAATGGAACGGACATTCAACTTTATAAATCCATATATTTGTCAGTATTTTGAGTAAAAAAGTATTTTGAGTACGTTTGCTGCTGTTATATATAAGTTCGTTGCAAATCAATAAATTTGTAATATTTATTGTTGCAGTTTCAGCTACCTTTGGTAAATTTAAAAATTTAGAATAAAAAAAAAAGAAATTCTAATATTTAAAAATGACCGAGCAAGAATAATAGGCGTTGATCTTAATGCTGAATATTGCGCAATTGTTTTTGTTGTACGTGTATATTTTCATACTCATTTCATAAGTAAACAAGTTGATGAGAACGCGCAAGTTACTAATTTTGACATGTTCACACGTGTTAACATTTTCGAAAAGTAAAAAAATATTGACGAACAGTAAAAAAAACAATCTGGTGCATTGGGCCAGCAATTAACAGTTGATTTGCTCTAGCTATAATATTGTTCCAGAATTTGGCAATTTGTCTGTCATTTAAGAAGCCTTGATAGCTCCCAAATTCACTTTTCTTTTGTATCGAAAATCCTCGTGTCCCCCGGTAGAAATCCAACATAATTTTAACGACCTTTCCTATACTATATGATTGCTTGAAGAAAAAAACTTGCAAAAACCTTCATTAAATTTTCGAGTTTATTCTGTTGTAACTTTTCTCACGTATTGTGCTTATTTTGATGCTTATCTTATACGTATAAAATTAATCAAAAAATGAAAGTTTTTGAAAAAGCGCATTTTCAGTACGTTAGTGAATATTGCTCATTTTTCATGGAATGTTTGTTTCTCTAAAAATTAATCCCCTAGTTTTGTACGATAGACTTGTTAGCGTGGTAAAACTCAGCTTTATTCAGTAAATAACAAATACTTAATTCACAGCCTTACCTCTGACTAATAAACAATTTGTCCGTCTTGTCACCGTTTCAGTCAAGGCACCAAGTAGCGAAGGAAATGCTTTTACCTTCACACTGATGCACTTCAATTCCTACGTCCGTTCGGGAGGGATAAAACGTAAAAACTTATGTGGAGTTCAATGAGAGTGTTTTTGCGTTCCTACCGCAGCTGCTCGTTCATTCCAATTTAGCATACAAATGCCAGTCCACGCCATTCGATCAAACCCATAATTGAACTTCCTTTACCCAATAGTGGCTTTATAGTTAAGTAATTTAAATGCATATTTTGGGATACAATATTAGGGTCGATTGCGCTACTCTTCCTGTTTTTGTTAACGTTGTTTATATGTAAATACGAGTTTCTATTCATCGGAAGGTTATCATTTAACTCAAAAACATGGCATCCTACTGCAGTACCTTTTATTACGCTAACGCTAATCAGTTTAATTTAGAACATCTCCTATGGGGATGCTACAAGAATTAAAGTTTGTTCTCGCGCGACTTACATGATCAAAATACAACTAAAGATTCTAGGCCAATTTAATAGTAAAATTGCAACAAAGTTCTTTAATAGAATACAGTGTGATTGCAATAAACGTTTCAGTTTACAAATTGAATTGCAGATTGCAATGAGCGTTGTTGTGACAATGAAACCCTTTCAATGTTATACTGAATTGCAGCAAATCACTGGCAGATCCACGTTTTTTTTCATGGAGGGGATCGTAACATGCAATATGTATTGGAGAAAAATATTTCAAATATTTTGTTCTCATAGAGAGTGATAGCATTTTACATTTTTAGTGTTGATTTCAGACCAGCTTATTAGTTTATATGGACGAATTGTAAATAATTTTAACGTTGTTAAACTGACCCATTCATAAGGTCTTATTGGGTTAGCCGTTCACTCGTGAAAAGTCCAAATTGTACACAGTTTCTACTGGGAACCATGAGTGCACGGGTAAGCGACTTCAAGAGCCTCTCCCCGATTGAGAATATTAATCGATAAAGCCCGTTCTGATCTCTATTCATTTCTCTATTTTATGTAACTATAGAGCACTTCTAATACATGATTGTAATTTTATGCTTAAATTTAGTAGAATTCATTTCGATGGCAAAATTTATGTTTCAACACTTTCGAATTACATTGTAAAAAATTGTAATCGTAGTCAATTTGATCATGTCTGTTTCATCGCTTAACGTCAATTTCAATAGTTACATGTGAAGTCATTAAATCACCATCACAAAAAATTGTTCTTGTTAGTAATAAGAAAAACTAACAATTCATCCGATAATCGTGTTCATCATAAATTCCATTGATTCAATTTGTTTGATTTTGCAATTCTAAATTAAATGCAATCAGTCCATTGAGTTTTATCACTTGAAATATGTGCAAGATATATTTTAATGCCACTGAGTAGCTACGGCGATTATTTAGTACTACTGTTGTAGCTGTTGTTCTGTTTTGTTGGTTGCCTTACTTGCACTATTTTTGTTTGTTTGTTAGGTGACGTATTTCTTATTTATTAGATACGAGTTTTTAATTTTAATTTTTTTTTCATTTCATGTATTAAACATTTATTTTCTTCAGTTGCTCAAAGAAACTTCAATTTGCGTAAATCAGGTTTCCCACCAGACTAGACGCGGGACATGCGCGTTGATATATTTTCATTTTTGTTCCTTATCGGTTTTAGTTTTAATGAGTTTAGTTAAGTTGTTGAACATTGCGGTTGAGCCAAGTCATATTTTACTGAAATTTGTATCATTGTAATTTCTCACCAAATTATATGCTTTGAATGTTTATCAATATTCATTGTGTCTGAAAGGGTAACGCTGTAATTTTCATTTCAGACAAACCTAATTGAACTTTCCCACCTATGATAACGCTGTTGGAGTTAAGACACCTTGTCGTATAGATAATCACGTTACAAAAAACTCTATTTTAATTTTTCGTTCTCGGCAGTGATAGTCAATTTTCAAATCATTTAGATAAAATTCCAGCCAAAAATGTCATTTAAACTTTTTTTAAATTAATTTTTGTGTGTGAAATTTTTTTGTGTTTTTCCTAATGTTTTAATTATCATGTTAATTGAAAATTAAAAAAACGGAATTAATGAATCGAAATCTTAATCGTAATTTCGAACATATGATTGCAATTCCATTTCTTCACCATGTAATTTGCATCCAGATTTTAAAAGGATAAACCAAACTCTTTATTATTTCCGTTCTTATGATAAACTTTATTGCAAACTTCTCGTTTTCGTTAAATTTAATTCAACATAACGTTCTGAAGATTTGATCGATCGTTATCTTTCATTGATCGATGATTTTGTTTAGTTTCCAATGTTTATCTTAATTAATGCAAATTTCCAGTTCAGACGTACAGCCCTTACATTATGTGTGACTACAAAGTTCTCACACCACTATTGATGTTTGCCCTCGTGGACCTCGTGGAAAGTTTGAACATGGACATTCACTAAGTGCATTTTCGAACACATTTTCACCTTTACGTTTTTTTGGAACACATGATTGTAACTATATCTTCTAAATGTTCAACTGCGAAAAGTTTTTCTGAAAAAATGACAAATTTATTGAGCATCTAATTTTTTTTTTTTTTTTTTTTTTTTTGCATTATCGCGACGAAAATTATCTTGCTTTTTTTAACATAAGTGGATTTCGAACAAGTAATCGCAGCCAAATTTATAAATCCACTCTAGAATTTCGAGAATCCAATTCAAGTCAAGTCATTCTAGAACTAGATAGAACACTTCTTTATTGAAAAACTCATTTTCTTAGTCATGATATCCTTAACAGTTAGTCAGTCGTTAAATTTATACCATCACTATTTTACGATCATTATTTCCGTACGAAAATTTAGAGTTACTAGTTAATGAGAAAAATTAAAGTATTAAACTTAGGTATGTTTTATTCCTCTCTTCACTTTACGTTCGAATTCGAACAAATAATTGTGAGCAATCGCAGTTTCATTGTATAACAAAAATAACCGTGTCATCAATAAGTATAGCCTCCTCTCGCATCCGTTTTTAGTGTCGGGCTTCCTGGAGGCTACAATAAGTAAGAAAAGGCGAAATTTCGAACACATGATCATATACTCTTTATTCACCTCCTCGCAATTATACGAACACTCCGAACGAATGATCGTAACTTTTACTTTGAGTTTCATCCCTTTCATCCTTATTCAAAATTAGTTTAAAAAAAAATTCTATCACTTAATCGGGATATCAAATCCGTTTCACACTCCACGACAATGAATAAATAATAAAGAACGTTTCGAACGAGTTTTCAGTTTATCTCAACGCCATTCGTAAAATAAATCATCGTACATACATTTTTTTTTGATATTTCGAACACTTGATCGTGACTTATTTCATTGTATTTCTTTAAATGTTAATGCCGACGTAAAGTTTGTTTTTAAGATATAAAACTTGTATATTTATCTAGTTTGTCGTAATTAATTACTGACAAAGGAAAAACACATTGGGATATGTCACACATTCAATAATACAAGAAAACGCACCACTGAAACGCGCGACAGCTTTCAAGTCACTGCAATTGTTTTAACTATCTAACTAAATCGCAAATGAGCTTCAATTCACGGCCCTTTTTTTCATATCAACTATAAGATATTGTCTATACGATTGAAAAATTAACACCAGATAAAACAAATATCGCATTTAGTTGTAAAAATACTACACATTTTCAAGATCAAATTCGAAGCAAATTAGATGGTATTTTTCCTTTCTTAGAAGAAAAATTCCGATTTGTGAAAGTGCGTTGTTAAATAGATTATGTGGATTATGGTTAAGGATACTTTATGAGTAGTACTTTTAGCTTAACCTTACTAAAAATATTAGCATAAATGTACAAAAACTAACAGTAAGTGAAATTGTATGATAACAATGAGTCCCTTACCAAATTACAAACAAAATGAAATAATGAGAAAAATGAAGCTATCTTATAATATTATATAAAAAAATGAAAAATTCGTACTCTAAATTATACAAAAATAAAATATTTCATTCCTTACCTTTGTAACAACCAAATTCGTTCAATTTGTGATTGACTTGTTTTTTTATTGATCAGCTGCTTCAATCTGTCGAGAAAAGAAATGCAACATATCAAAAACGCGCGTTTAAAATTACTCAAACGAATCGAGTCCACGAACTAGACTCATTCAAAACCGCGTAGAAAAAATTGAACTGTACAACAGCTGAATTAACTTTAAATTTATAAGTGTTAAAAGAATGGGATAGGAACCATGCAAATAAACCAAAACGATTGTCTTACAAAAATTCGTCAAACCCCGTACCTCATGCACATAAATGAAACTATCTCCTAACATTACATCAAACTGGATCTGAAAGTCTTTTAAAGTGAGAGAATTTAAAAGAAAGCGCATATCACGCAGGAGTCCCTTTCACAAATACTCTCATTTACGTAAATCAAACCTACCCTACTCGTGAAAAATTTATAGTTTAACAGTGTACACTCGAGATTCCTTTATGAGCAAAAGAGAGAAAAAGTACAAACTTTTTTGTCTGATTGTAGATTAAAATTGTCCTCAATGTTTGCCAAAGCAAAAAGGACCAAACAATACGAAATTCCAGAATTGAATAATCGTATTTGTACAGTAGGTCTCAACACGGCTTTTCCAGATCCATTTGTAAGTGATCTGGCATTAAATCGATATAATGACCAGACGTCACTTTCCTATCGGCCAATCACAGCACAAGTGCAAGTTAATATAGCTCTGGCCTTATCGGGACAGCACTTAGGAAATAATTGCAGGAAGATAAAGCTTTCCTGGTTTTTGTTCAATCCTCGGAAGTTTCTGTTAAAGGTTCAAGAAAATGGTTAATATTTCACGGAAGTCCTTCATGTTTAAATTTTAGTACTGGCAGCGAGATATTTAGTGGACAATATCACAAAAACAACAAAAACAACTGATGTATCGAACATCATCTTGCATTTGTGACCCGGGCTGTTAGTAAAAAGTGATCCTTTTTCGGATAATTTAAGCTTTCATAGCATTTTTTACTTATATCATTAAATTTTTTTGCCAGTTTCAATAATGTACTGAACTTTGGCCGATTCTTGACCTAAAATTTCCAATTTTCGTTCAAATATCCAACAAAATCTTGTTTCCTCTGCATCAAATTTAATTTTTTTTCACAATCGTTTCCTCGCATAATTTTCTGTCTCTCTTTTACAACTCGAGTCGATTCATACATTTATTCATATCTTTGAGATTTTACCATCATCATTTAATAACTAAATATCATACAATATCGTTGATTTGCATAGCGTTTTTTCATTTAAAATATTCAATCTACATCTCTCAGCAGACATGATGTATTATTGATAATCCTGTGAACATTGTATTATTCATTTTCAACTAATCGCAATAACAAATATTTAAATGGAAGTTATATCTGATATAAATGAAATGTAGCTTGATTAAAAAACGTATGGTCATCTGCTGGTTTCTCAATAAATATCTCTTGCCCTTCAAAATACATGCATATACTCAATGTGAAATATATTCAAAGCAATTTTAGCTTTTTAATTGATTAATGAATAACTGAATAAAGAACGTGTGTGCCAGAAAATACTAATCACTATAGTATTCACAAATATTTCAACATCTCTATCTGAACTGGAAGTAAAAGTAAATCCTTTTTGGATAGTTTTTTATGTAGTGTTTTTTTTTTCATTTGGTTCAAACAAAATCATACTTTTTTTGCAAAATTATATAGTGTTAATTTTTTCATTTGTTGCTGTGAATAAAGTATTTTCGTGAAACTTGTATGAATGAGTAAATAAATGTATGAGAGGAATGAATAAATGAATGCATACATGAATTAAATCATTAGAAATGAATGAATGAATGAGTGAATGAGAACGAAAAGGTAAGGGCATGGATCGATGGATATGTGGCAAAAATATGTTAAAACAATTTGTTCATTGAATTTCTTGCCGACAGAATATGAAAAACACAAATTTCAACTGAAAGAAGCCACTTCAAATTTGCCAAAAGTAATATTCTTGCGACAAAATTTCAAAGAACTTTAATAATCTGTTATAAGATTCTAACATAATATTGCTTTCATATTTTTCACAAGAATTCGTTCCATGGAAAAGATATGGTTTGACCTATTTCACGGAAATTTGAATAACTTGTGGACAACGCCACAAAACAAGTCAAATTACAATGTTTTTCCCTCGAGAAAGATGTCATTTTAATCCAAACTTTTAAAGTTTGTTTTGTGGGAAAATATAAAAATTGAAAATAGTTGGGGGTCACCGAGCTATCTTTGCTGCTGTAAGCGAAAAACGCACGGAAAATTATATGATTTCATGAAATGTGTTTACCGTGCCGGAATGGGCATAGATTTTGAGAATGGTCAGCCTATGCGAGTTTTCTTTTTTAATGGCAAAAACTACCTCTTATTTAGCTTCACATGCAACGGCTTGCAAAGGTCCCCATGCAACTACCTTAATCATCACTATCCGTTGTCATATGCTAGTTTTTTTCTTGTGATGATTTCTGTCGAAAGGCATTTTTACAAGGTGCATTTTTTTCGTTTTCGTTTGGTCTTAAGGTGACACTGGTTCATACAACTGGCCGTAAAACATAAGTTTAAGACCGCATACGACTAGATGTACGAGTTATAGAGCATTACAACTTGTCGTACACTACAAATCGTGCGCTACAAATCGCATCATGTACTGAATCGATCTGAAGACCGTTTTTTTTTTGCCGCTCACGACTAGATGTAGGAGTTATAGACCATTACGACTTGTCGTATACTACAACTCGTGCGCTACAAATCGCATCATGTACTGAATCGAAATGAAAACAGGTAGCTTTACTTCGATCTTGTCTTTATCCGAGCCAGAGAAGTACAAAAAGCGTTTCAGCTGAGTGCACGACTTTCTCTTGTCAAAAAAGGCTATTTAATTGTTGTCATTACGTCATTGAAGTCCGTCATATGGAAATCATAGACATTCTTATTTATTATGCAATATGACTGTAGACTGAATAATTGGGTTTCAATAAAACACAATACTGATATCCTGATATTATATGTTCAGTTAACAAAGTGGCGATTAATTTACTTCAATATAATTGACTTATACAGCTGCTAGATAGAGCCGCACAGCAAGAATGTTTTTACGCGAGAAAAACACAAGTTATGTATATAGTTTACTATAAGTCGTACAATTCGGCAAGAGTTCATCCACGTTTTCATCATAAAGATCAGAAGATTTCTAAACCAATATGCGGGCATTAATTGACTTTCAAATCCTTATAATTGACATGGAATTCCAGCAAAACAACGTTTACTTATGAAGATTAAATTCATGGAAAATTTATAGTCCAATAGTATTTGTTCTGAGAAAAATAAACGTATTTTGTTTGTAGAGGGGTTGTGGGGGGGGGAGGGGGGAGACTTACTAACGCGAAGACATTGGCTCCCTCTTTGGGATAAAGCTGACGGCATCTCGAGCAGTAAATATGGTTAAACTGTCTAACTGCAGTGACAATGTAGGGGGAGTAAAGATGCAACCTTTTGTTCATTAAGTCAGAAACTGTTCATGAGATAATTTACAGATGTCGATCCACGTTTCGCCACTAAAATCTTGAAGTAACTCAGAAGGAGTAGAAATTGGCTGCAGTCTATGTTGGCCTGATGTGTGTTTCCCGCAGTTATATCATGTTATATCTTGTAGTCAGGTAGTTAGTTCGACTCTACACTCTTCACCTTGGTAGATAGTAGAGGTGATTATACTCTGCCACCAGCACACGTCCACTTGAAGATAAGTAATTACTGCAATTTTTTTCTTGGAGAGAGAGTTGATTTGATCTTACTGTTTTCTAATTCGCGACTTAAACTATATTATAGAGTGAATCCTTTATAAGTTGAAGTAGTCGAGTCTTGTGATACAAATAAAAATCTTCCGCTATAAATGCGCTTAAGAAGGTTGTAATTAGATTATAATACATCATTTTACGTCAGTTCAACGTCATTTAATAACACTGTGAAGCCATTAGAGTAACATGGCCGCCACATACTTGATGGAACTGTAGAGTGTGATCAATATCATAACTACATAAATACTTATATCAATTTCCCACCTTCTGGCAGACTGTTGATGTACAATGCGTGTTAAAATGCGAAAATAAAATAATAGATAAGAGACTGAAAAAGAATTGAACAGTAAAGGAATGAAAAGAATTCAAATGTCTGAAAAGAAAAAGAGTTAAATGACATGAGATCATAAGAGCGAAACAGAAAACGAGAAAAAGGGAAATGAACAGCTAGCGAAGAAACGAAAGCAGAAGAGAAGCCTGTGGAAACGAGAAGAGAACAGAAATGGAGAAAAGACAGGAAAGGCGAGAGGAAAAGAAAAAAAAGAGACGAAACTAGAAGACGCAAGGGAAAAAAGGAAACTAAAAAATGGAAAAACGAGCATGTCAATAGAAGAGAGGAGAAAGCAAAAAAGACAGAAAATAAAAATAAATAAAAGAAACATAATGTTTTTTAATTAACTGTCTTTTTTAAAAACACATTTTAAAAGAGTTTTCGAGGTTTATTGGTTTTGAGCACAAAGAGTTTTAGTCTGCAACCATTGACGATTCATCAGAAAATCGATTTTTAAATGGTGTAAAAGCCGGTTTGTACAAACACTTTCAATACATTTAGAGTTTCGGTTTTGCTTCACCAAAAGAAAAAAAATCAAAGTGCCGATATGGGTTTGTATTATTAGTAAAAACCGCTAATCCGGCGAAAACAGACCGACTAAGTTAATAAAACACATTTTATCGGGTTAGGTTACTTATAAAACAAATAGTTGTTTATCTCTCACTTAAGGATTAGATATCAAACGTTTTATTCTATCTAGTTATCTGTGAGTATACACACGTAATGCTTAAAGAGCGAGCAACTGCATCGTCAGACCGCATCTTTTGAGGGGATTGGGGTCGAAAAACATAGTCTCAAAATAACGTAATTTTATGATTCTTGATTTAATAAATCTTAATCGCAGCTGAATTCAATAAGAAAAAAAAATGTTTGATTCGGAGATCACGGATAATGTCCATCGCATAGTGTAGTGTGATGTGGTGATGTATGCGAATGAGACCAGATCCCTTGTCAAGATTCTAGATACTCGATAACTATGGTCAACTATGGTGACACTGATAATCACAGTGTACAACGGTGTATATGGAAAAACATAGCAAATGACAGTTAAAGTCATTAAGTGACAACAATGCAGACATTAGAAGTTAGTAGAAATTAGCAGGACGATGAACTGCAATGGTGTATATAGAAAAACTGACTTGAGAGCAGCCAGAAGTAAATCATAGCGTATAACTTTACAAGGGTATAATAAAGCAAATAACTGTCAAAGACAGGGAATGACCAATGCAACAGTTGAAATTGTTATTAGATGAAAGGATATGTCATTGTTTGGAGTCATAAATAGATAGATGTATTACACCCGGGGGGGGATCCCATATATCGGAGGGTGGGGATGCTCCTCGTACTTTTTAGGGGTCAAAGTCGAAGATCTGGTACCTTTTAGGGTCTCTTAAAGGTTTCCAGACTCTCAGAATTAAAGTTGGTACCTTTTAGGGTATTCACGGACTAATTTAAAAACGAGTCTCGATTTCACGACCATTGTATCCACTTGTTCAATTTGTTTTGGTATCATGTATTGCCACGCCCTTTTGGATAGAACTTTGGTACCTTTTAGGGGTCATTTTCAAAAATATCCGACGAGCATCCCCGTCTTGTTCGATCGGAGTCCCCCTCCCGGGTATTACACGCAACAAGCGTGAGTAGTGTTCATGAGTTAACCGCATCGATTCATCTACTGCCGGACTTTAGTTATTATATACGCTACTAACTATGGATGGGCAATATAGGAAATGACAGTTAAAAACAGTAAATGACAGGTAACACAGAACAGAACAATAACATGACAATCCTAGTAACGGTAATGTAGGCATGGATAAGTGCTCGATGATGTTTAAACAGAATATAACATTGATGAAGGCTGGATATAGGACATGAGAGTTAAAGACAGTAAATGACACATACGGAAGCAGTAAAAATACATTAAGATGACAGCATGTCAGTGTATGTGTAAATATGACAACATCAAACGTTAAATCGGAGGGATGCATAAAGTGCTAGCAGTCAAAAGTGAATTGCAGTTAAATTACATCGATTAAGGTACAACAGAGTAAATGACAGTCGAAGACAGTTAATTACACAGGTATGAACATGATAATTCACTAAAAGAGGAGATGACGTGACATGACAATACAACATCAAGTAAGGTAAAACATTGTATATAATGGTTAAAGACATGACATGACAATAAAATAATACGAAAATTACTATGCATTATGCAAATAGGACAATAACATGACTTTTGGAAGGGCATATTGTTTATTTCTGACCCAAGTAGCGTCATTTATAAATTTTAAAATCGCTGTGAAAATTTTTGATTCACTCTTCAGCGGGCCGAAGCGTTACCATTGTCGTCCACTGCTTGCGCGTTTGGGCAGTTTTCCATTTGGCCTTGTATATTGATGACAATGTGATTTGTGTGCTGTTGTATTAGGGTTTACTGAGATCTGCAAAAAATTCATTCATCGCTAAGGAATCTAGATCAAATCATGTTTTCTGGATTTTCAGTTAGTTACACAATCAAGGAATTTACAAAACCCATAGCCTGTCAATATCCCCACGCATCTAAAAGATTTTCTACGATCTGTTTCTCGGTCTGTCTGCATGTCCGTTCAGTTTGTTGGCTTGTTTGCATCTCTGTCAGTTGATGTTGTTTACTCGTTCATTTGTTTCTTAATTGATCGCAAGTCCAAAAGCAAAATAAACAAATAGGCAATGATGGTATTTTGTTATTCACATCGACTTGGGCGGTTATCGGCCGCTGGGCAACTGATAAAAAAGTTGAATTTCGAGTTAATTAGAAACATGATGCACGGGTGAACATTGCGATCCAATATGCTTTGAATACAGATAATGTAGCGTGTGTAAATGCCATCTAAAGAAAAGCCATTGTGTGCACGATGTAGAATACGAAATAGGAAGTGAATAAATGAGGAAATGAACGAACAAATGAAAGGTGCGTAATTACACAATGGTACGAACAAATTACCGTTTTATCCAAAGATGATCTTCGTATTTCCCTTCGTATCTCAATATCAAAATCTAAATGACCCTTTGACTGTGTCTTTATTACAGATGTTAATTATTCTGATGATAAATAATTACATATCTCAGATTTTTGCGACCTTCTGATAATGATGGATTCATTTTATCGGCATTACATAATCTATCAAAATTATCCATTTCTAACCTCTTTTACAACGCGACTCTAAAAGTCAGTTATATATATGCACATTTCAGCCAATCAAAGCAATGTTTACATTGCAGCTCGACTGCTGATTGGTCGATAGGTAGAAGAAGAAGAAGTATGCGAATACATTATTACTGGTAATACTTTTAAGCGAAGAGCTGTGAACCTCAGCAAAGCTTGAATAGTTTTTCTTGGAAATTGACTGTATTTCACGTTATAAAATAACTATGATATACCGCACGCTCTGATTGGTCAACGCGCGTGCTCTATGAGAGCTTCTTGCTTCTACTTTGTCAATTTATATTTTATAAAAGGAATAAAAAAACTTGCTTGTTGTGCTCTATCGAGAAATAAAGCATTTGGGGATAGGCAGAACATTCGAGAAGTGCCAGAAGCACTCCTCTACACGGCGTGCTTCTCTAGCACTTCTCTCGTATTCTGGCTATCCCCGCGTGCTTTATTTCTCGATAAATCACGCGCGCGCGTCTTTTATTCCTTCAGTAATGGTAACAAACAAATGCGCCAGCTTAATAATCCTGATTCACACGGTGCGATTTGACGCGAATGATTTTTGCGATTTCGGTATACGACTGGCCGTAACTTCCAAAACTAGTCGCAGACGCTCTAAAACCTATTTTAAAATGTCCTAAGGCTAGTTTAGAAGTTTGGACGAAACGTCCGTCTATATACATCTTCTATGGAAGCTAAACATGCATTATACGCCAACCCTGTTTATACTGTCGCTTTCGGATGTCCCTTCCTTTGATATACAAGAACTATAAAATTGTCTTTTGATATGATGCTGCTTGTTTTGATAGTTGTGTCGACTTAGATTTAATGAAAACATATTTTTGGCCGTCGCATTGAATACTGGAATGCCCGAGAACAAATTTGTTCTAACTCATGTTTATTTCGAATGGAGAGAAACATACTGCATGGGAACGAGTGAATGTCTTACAATATTTCGCAACACCCAGGATCTGTACATCAATCTCTTACTTATCTATGATCCATGTTAATTTCATACCATGGTCATCACGCATACAAATCTTTTCCTCTTTTGCCCTAGGGGCACAGCTATAGTATAGCCAAATGTCAATCTCCAAGTTATCGAAAACAAGAGCGCAGGGGAGTGTTGAAGATGACCCCGCCAATAACCGAACGCGGTCTCTACTCACGTCAATAGTCAAAATAGCGAAAAAAACGTGCTACCTTTTCTAACATATCACGCGATTTGTCAGTTATTGTTGTTACTGTTGTTGGTAAACGCGTGGCAAGAACTCTCGCTCGTGACGTGTTTTTTATTATTATTGTGATCTCGACGCATTGGACAGTTTATCCGAAATCTTAGTGTCCTTACTCACGTTTTAAGAAACGAATAATTTAGTATTATTGTTATTGCAGTTGTCATTATATTATCACTGTTGTTGGCTGCTTTCTAGTGTTGCCTCTACTGCTATATTCCTTGCTTTTCATTCTTCATTCTGCTAGTATAAAACGGCACGTTTTAGTGTGCTCTTTGTTATTACAATAATCTAGTATAATAGCTTTTTAATTCCGATTATTCCCTAGTATATTTCCTGCGATTATTATTTCTTATCTATAATGGACACGCGATAGTCTACGAGCACGTACATGCCTTAAAGTACAACAATGCACGCCTCTAAAGCAAAACGAAAAGTTCGTTCACAAAGTGAGTTCAAATCTGAAAGAATGTGCTCTTTTAAAGACGTTTAGTAGCCTTTGTTTAAGGAGAAGTAGTTCACGAGAAGATAAGCCATGGCCACTTTACAATACGCACTTCAAGATTCGGAAATACCAACTAGTCACGCACGTAATAGACGCATTTACTAGCAAGTACAATTTTCTTGTCAATATTTTGAGCAAATAATTTTCCTGTCAAGGTATTTTTACCTCTGCTATAGTTCCGTTTCCGGCGACGCTAAACAAGATATGTTAAGGACGAAAACAACGGAAAAAGTAGGCGAAAAATCATGAAGGAAAAAAAGATCGTTAACAACAACAAGCCTCGACGGTGAAAACAAAGCCGAGAAATGAAGCTGAGCAACACTGGACAAGCTATCGAGAAAAAGAAGACGTAGAATAGGAAGAAGAAGGAGAAGAAGAAGGAGAACAAAGAAAGAAAAAAAGAAGAGACAAAAGAAGAAAGAATAGAAAAAATACTATCCCCGAAAAGAGTAGAAGAAAAAGAGAAGTGGAAAAATTTTCTATACCATTAGATTCTGACAATCAAATGATTTGATTGGCTTAAAAAATGAAAGGAATTTCCCATCGCTATATGAATATAACAGATAACTAGATTTTATGCTTGATCCTCTCGAGAAAGTGATCGTACATTCCAAGACTGAATTTATCTATTCAACCCAAGTGTATTACAGCCATTCATTGAAAGATATCCCAATACAATTACTTAAAGTTACACTTAGTGAATTTGCAACATAAAAAATAGGAGCTTGTCCAAGATGTTAGTGCGTGCACGGTCAGCGGTGCGAGATGTCACGATGTCATTTCTCAGTTACTCTGCATGGTAACCATCCTCCGAAACCCAGGCGGTATGCTCTGTCGTTAGAAACTCGCTCCGAGCGATAGAGCATACCGCCTGGGTTTCCTAGGATGCATGATAACAGCACCGGTTCGACTTGTTGTTTTTTTTTGTGCAAAATAGCTTGTAGCAGTAATAAGTAACCGTAAAAAGAGGGGCACTGATAGTGAGATGAGAAGTAAAATGAACGCACTGACAACCTCAGGTTAGTCAGGTCATCAAATTCAATTTGGTTTAAGTATGTTTAAAAATTATTTTGAGCAGGTTCTGAAATATTTGATATTTGTATATAAGGTATCTGGTTTGTAAGTTTAAGTATTGATATATATATATAAATAGAAAAAAATTATTATTATTTTAATAGAAAAATTCCCCCTCTCGATTCAGTTCCACAGACCAAACGCACCGATTATACATGTATATGAGTTTTTTAGCTACTCTAAATTGCTTACTAAATTATGTGATGACTTACTCAAGATCAAGATGTGTATTTTTACACATTCTTACTTTATAAACTACTAGAAGAGACAAAATTTATAGCACATGTTGTAACTTGTAAAAAAATATACTCACTTCCTTGTCCGCTTGCTTATTTTTCTCTCTTGTTTTCTATGCTCGATCGATCTCACGTATGAACGCAATGAGCTATTTCAACTCGCTTCCTCCCATAATTAAGCACAAATACTTACTTATCTAGTAATTACATAATTATTACTATAATTAATTCAAGTATTTAATTCGATGTCACTTTTGAGTGCAATTATTACAAACATTTCGCACATTGCTGAAAAATTCTTATCGGTTAAACTTTCTTCATATGCGTTACTTTTAAAAAGCGCAATTTTAACAATTGTGACAACCAAAAATGCAATTAAAAATAATCGAGTAAAAAGTCAACTTATTCATAACGAAATAAAAGTTCAATACTCACGAGGTAGCACGATACACAAATTAGTCGATGATACGGTTATTTGGAAGCTATTTGTGTGAGAAAAGAAGAGACTATCTCTTACTATTGTTGATCTACTATTTTTAGCAATTAAAGATTGCGTCTTGGACTATTACAGATATTTTGATCTCCCGCTGTTGAAAACAGCACGTAAAGCACAACTCCGTTTTTGCATGTAACTTCTGACGTAGCACGTAAACAGTTTATACTTTATGCAGGATTATAAATTTTGTGTCATTTCATATCGCAAGCTAATATGTACTCGGCTCAAAAGCAGCATAACATGGAATGCCATGGGGACATAACCGTATAATTACAAACAAAATTGCAATATGGTGCGCATACTTATAACACGCATTTCACATTGTCACAATGGTGTTTACTGATACGATTAACTTTCACTGTGTAATGTGGCTTTAAAAATACATTTTACAATGTACTTCTATATCTCTTCCATTTGCTGTGAACACTATGTAATTAATAGTAATACTAATAAATTTTATTTCTATAGAGTCTTCTATAGCACTGGTTGTTCTAGACGCTTGGATATTAAAATAGAAAATAGAAAAGAAAAACACTACAATTTTACAATGTGGTATCATAGAAATTGTGCTTGTGTATAATAAAATCATTCAGCTTTTTTTTATTCATCTTATATTCAAATACTGTAGTCATAATAAAAAAAGTAATTTTTATAAATTAATGAATATAAACCATTAAATATCCCTTAAATTGGTAATCAGGATCTCGAAATATAATTATGAAGACATTGTTAAAAACAGAGCTCTACTTAATGACACTGTGCCCTTTCTTTGTCGTATTAGTATCAAATGAAGTTGCTATGCAAATTTCTTTCCACGTTGTATTAATCTCTTTTCTGTTTAAAATTCCTGATTTTTGTTTTGTTTTTGTTTTTCTATCCAAGATTAATATTACAGAAAGTGCAGCACACTGTACATCTTCCTTCACATCTGTTACTTGTTACAAGTTAGACTTGTAAACAATTTCCAAAATCATGCGACAAAAACGTTGGTACGTTGTTTAAACTGATCTAGCTAGTCAACATGAAACTATTGTTTGTTCCTGTATTGGACTGTTGGAAACAATGAGTCAATAACGCGACGAGAAGATTGAAATATCAAAACCAAATAATCACATCTTTGACACTGATCATAGCGATGATCGTTAAGATTTTTTACGCTGTGTAAAAACACCGCGAATTGCGTGCTCTGCCGGTGCTCAAGCCACACACCGCGTTTTGCAATACTTAAAAGTCGTACCTTTTAACTTCCAGGCTTCTTGGAAGATCCACAGAACTGTTTTCGATGTTCTAGAATGATGGTCCAACAAGATGCATTATGAAGAGAATTTCACCGAACATTGAAAAGAAAATGGCCCTTTGACCTTAACTTCAATTATCAAGCTAAATTTAAAGAACTCTTTAGATTCGAGTTTAATAAACAGATCAGTACCGCTGATAACCTATAAAGTGATTGAACATCGTCTTAATGTATGAAGGTACACGCGAAAACATGAAAAGAACCCAAGACAGTCTAGGTCATTAACATGAAAAAAATCCGATTCCAAATATGGGCGAAAAGAATTTAAAGCTGTCACGTGACGAGCTGCGTAATGTGTCTAAATGATTGTCTGCAAAAAATATCAAGAGACTTCTAATGCCTTATCCACTACAGTGTTGATTACCGATGATTTCATCACTCAATCCGAGACTTGTTTTCCATATTAACAAAAAAGCACATTGACATTTATATTTTTAATGATTAAAAAACATCAACAAGGTAGATTTGCTGAATACTGCATTTTAGTGCTCACATTATGAAATGTCTGTACAGTTCGGTAAATGATGTACTTCTGTGGAGTTTTATAGTTTGGAGTTGCGAGGATATTTCCTATTAACTCACGTTTGTGATCAGGCGCAATCAATATCAAGTGAGTCACTACGAGGTCAAGTTGTTTACAGTCTGAAAGCGAAGAGATTGAATACTTTTTGTGCCTACTAGCTAGAAGCTGTAGGCACTATGTCGTCGGTCTTTATGCAAATTGTAAGTAACTTGACGTCACAATAGGGGAAACACGATACCATATTATTATGGCGAAGTTTAGCCCATGGCGATATTATTTACTTAAAGTCTTAAAATCGAATCATGGCAAAAGCAAAAGTAGAAAGAAGATAAACAAATTTTCAACAATGGTTTGGATTCTTTGGACGTCAAATTCTAAGGTACATGTAAGATTTCTACATTTCATTGTAAAACCAAAACGTGCGTAGTTGTCTTATTCCAATCATGGTCAATGGTCTTTATTCTTCAACAATTCATTTGTAAAGAAATGTATGCAATAAAATGTGACTTCTTTCGAATAAATAAAATAAAATAAAATAAAATAAAATAAAATAAAATAAAATAAAATAAAAACTCTTGTATATGTTTGACGTAGACGTTAGAGAGATTTTTTTCTAGCGATTTTCCGAGGTCGTACTTTTACTTGCATATATTTTTGACTTAATACTCCTCCATATGGCTTCTAAAGTGAACGTTTGCAAACTAAAGAGAAGAGTTTTCTTTCTGAGCGATTTAACCTAGGCCTAGCCGCGAACTCGTGAGAATTTCAGACACAACATTTGCCGACAAAAAGGCTAAATTAGCATTAAATCAACAAACATCACACGTATTCAAAAAAGCAAAAGAACAACGATTGATTTGAATTTTTTTAATTGATAAAAAGTTTTCAAAATTTTTGATTTTGAGAAGCTAGAAAACCTACAATATTCTACTCGAATTTCGAACAAGTTTCATAGAACCACAGGAAACCCAATCAAAGCGGCATAGGAAGACCAATTAATCTCAAAATCTGCATCCGCCGCGGCAAACTTCATTTTACTCGTCAGCAATAGTGCTACAATCTATAAAATGCTAAGAGTTATAGAAGAATAAATATTCTAACAAATGATCCGCTACTAGCTTACATGGGAGTAACTACATGCTCTCTTTGAGCGACTTCAAATTCTTGTTCAAGAATTTTCCCACTCTGCAGCTATTCACAAAATTCCAGTAGGCACATGCGCTTTATAAGCGCCTTTAATTTAAACAGAGTTGCAGTGAGGCCACGTTTTGATTGTCGTGCACGATCAAGTGGTATAGAGAAAGTCCGTAAGGTTCCATACGCTACAACTAGTTTTACGGTAGATGTCAGGGCGCGTGCGACTTTATACATGTATATAGTCGTACGAATTATAGAACTTTAAGGACACAATTGACGTTTTGACGTAGACCATTTCAAAAATTAAAGTATCGTTGTGAGATAAATTGCTGAAGCAATTTTTTTCTCGTAGTATTTATAAAAATACGCAAAGAGAAAAAAAAGTAACTTAGAAGAATTGTGGCTGTCTCGGAACTATGTACAAAAATGTCATTAAAATTGTAAATAAGGATGGATAGAATACACAACTTTCATAAGTGGCCTCAGACCATCAAATGAAACATATTGGAGAATTTTAACCTGCTACGTAAAAGAGCTCATAGAATAAAACATTTTTGGAAAGGACGTTTTTGGAAGTTGTCAGTAAAATGCAAACAAAGTTAAAGCAAAATCAAAATGTAAAAAAAATTGAATTGAATTTTCCTTTGAGGGTTTGTATGTAATTTTCCTTTGGGGTTTTGGGGTTTAGGGAATTAACATTCTTATTTTCAAAATTTAAAGTACATTATTAGCACGATATCTATTATCTGATAGCTTATTTTGTCAAAAACATTAAATGTTGATGAATTTATTAAGATGTGTAGCGGCAATTTACGACAGTAGTGTATAAATTTCTTGTTCTCCCTAAAAGCAGGACATCGAGTGATTGCTATTATAACTGCATGTTGCGGTCACGATAGATAAAACCCGCTCATCACGCAACATCGATCGAGTTCCAGTGGCGATTGCTTACACGGAATATAGTGTAGAGTCATTAGTTTGAGAAAGAGCCGCAATACAGTGAGTTAAATAGAAGTAAATGTCTCGAGAGTAGACCTCGGAGAGGGCGGAACACTAGATGTTTTCAAACACACGTGAATTTTTTTTTTCGAAAAACACTCCACAAAAAAGTGCTAATTAAATTTTCATAAAATTGTGCTAATTAGTATTGCTAAAATAAACGAACAGAGTGCACACACTAAAACTGTGCAACATAAATACCACTAAATAGTGCTATTCTATGCTAATTCTATCGTTTTCTTTCGTTTAATTAGTGCTATTTACTACTAAATAGTGACACAACTGTTGTCCACATTGAGCGTTTGCAAACCCGACTTCTTCCAGTCTGTTCCATCTAGTTATTCTGTCACGCTATCCGACTTTGTCTCGATTATCAGGAAGCATCACAGGCACTCCGAACTCATTATCTGTCAATATTTGTAAAAATCATTTTAGTTAAAACAGATTAATAATAATTCATGATATAATGAACTATTAGTATATGGGGGAGTTAAAATTTGGTTAAAGTGATTTTTTGTATTGAGTACTTTTGATTTACTTCAAGTTTTACACTGAAATGATTTTGATTAAGTGAAGTAACGACTAGAGCTCTTACATTAATCCATTATCAGATATACACATAACAGCATAAAACGTTCTTCGGAAGTACGACACATTCAAAGAAAGGAATACATTATAAGATAAAAGAATACCGACGGAATTCTTGTGTGCATTTTAAGGCTTTTTTTGCTAAATGAATGTAGACCGGCTTCAAAATTTTAAATGTTTATGTGATTTTAGATGTATACATGTACACATCAGATCAGCTTCAATTTCTAAGAGCCGATGGGAATCTCTTTAAATGACATACGGTTTTTTTCCGTAACCGTGGATTTGGTTTAATAACACTTTCCAAAACAGTGTATTACCGATCAAAACATGACGGTAATGGAGTAGGTTCTGCGTACGCTCTTTGGCGAAAAAACTATTTAAGTGCCTTCAAACCGTTATGAAATCTTCTCAGAAATTATTGTTTTCAAAGTATTATTTATTCACTCCCGGCAAAAATGAATGGGATGTCGGGATCCTGAACACCTTTTTAGCTTGTACAGGCTCAGTGGGGAAGGGGGCTGGGTACCGATAACAAATCACGATTTTTTGTTAATTTCACGGATCACGGCAATAAAGAAAAGCATTTCATGAATCGCAAACTTTTTACACTTGGAATCACGGCATATATTTTTTTTTCTGCTTTTCACAAATCACGGCATAAATATGGGTCGGTCGAATCACGGATCACGGAAAACCCCTTCCCCAGCCTGCCTGTAGTTAGGGTCCCTCAAACATCACAGGGTATAGCTACATGCATCGCAGAAGTGCTAGGATAGGACACAAGCAAAAAGAATCGTCGAAACACGATCCTTTAAAAAATCCGTTTGTGAAAAAATGAGATTGTAATTTAACGGCTATAAAAAGGTCGTTTCCTTACTTAATGACCCTGGTTTTTACCTTTTTTATACAGAAAGATATTAAAACATGATGGTTTTCATATGTCATGGCCGGTGATTATAGTGTCTTGTTTTCGCCTGATAGACTGAGATACTCGTGGTCTTATCGCGTTGCATATTGACTCGTACGTGCGATGTCTGATTGGTTCATGCTTTTCAAGGAAAATAACGACGGAATCAATCAGGAAATCGCTTCAAATCATGTTACAACTCAATTTCTAAAAAAAGCTGCATTGAGCTGCATTAGATGTGATCATACAGAATAGTATTTCAACCTCAAATTATTCAGCCTCAAAAAATGTTTAATCATAAGGCGGAACAAGGTGGTCTTCGTTTAATCAGAAAATGAGCGGTTCCAATATACCGCTACAACGATACGACAGACGATTCTATTGCTTTTCTTAGAAAGTACGGTTACGAAACTAGCTTTTTCTCATTTATAAGTCAGAGTTACTCTACTAACTATAAACTGGAAAGTAGAAAAATCAATTAACTGTAAATTTGCTATCAAACAATATTCTAATGTTTTGTTTTATTTCTTCGTTTAATCTAAAACCGAAATAAAAGGTAAGAGACAATGCATCGGCGATTTTCTATTATTGGGTTGCAGCCACATGGTGACCAAAGAATCCCTTTAAAAATAAAGAACAAAGCTGTTGCCGTCATGTTGGATGAACAAACAAGAGAAACTGATGAGGAATGCTTTGTTGTCCAACATGGCGGTTGTGACGTAACATGCAACCCAAGAATATACATGTACATACATTTTTGATCACCAATCAATGACGTATTAAGTGTTGCCATTTTTCTACAAACTGACACAGACATCAGACAACACTGTCTATCAAAACTAAATTGCAGATCATTTGAACTACATCTTTTCATAACACGTCGCCAGATGGACTGGAGATTAAAGTGACCAAGCTTAATGATTTCTCAATTTTCATAGACATCTAGGAAGAGAGAAATTCTAAAAGCAGTCTTATTAATATCTGTAGTTCGATTCGAGAAAAGTTGTTTTCCCAGAAAGTCTTCGGTCTCTACGTGCGATGCGGACTACCCTCAACCCAACCCCATGTTTCAACAAAATCTCATTTTATGGGAGTGGGTACAGGTCGTGTGCATGACCCCCCTGAATGGTCTTTACGCCATTTTCCTCAAGATAGTCCACCTCTTTCGAAAGCTACACAAAGCAGAAAGAAATGTCCAGAAGAATAGAGTACCGAAGTGATGACGTAATTTCTTGAGTTATTAAATTTTTAAATGCATAGAAATGTATGGCGTTATTATATATTCAGCTGGTCATATCTCTAACCGATTTTTTGACATTTGAAATGTGAGCTTCTTTCTAAACATTCTATACAATTCAGAAATCAAAATCTCTAGAATCAAACTTTCACTGACGTCACACTTCGGTACTCTATTCTGTTAATTATTTACTTATTCATTTATCTTTTTTAAGAATACGATCAATTATAATGTTCTGCATGAGATTTCTAAGTTAATTCTTACATATAAACATAAGGACGTGTTCTCTGTTTTTTGTTTTTTTTGTTTGTTTTTATGTTGTATTTACAGATTTGTTTATGTACAGTTGCCATATATTTGCATTGTTTTCTGGTCATGAAAATCGCTGAATGAAAATGTGATAACTTAATGAGTAACGATCGTCCATGCGATAACATAAAACTATCCAGGGGTGGATCTCGGAGGGGGGGGGGGGGGGGATCAATTGGGTGACTTTTTCCAACTTCCCCAACCCCTCTTCCCCCGTATCTTATGGCTTCATATTTTCAGTTTCTGCATGTTTTGTGTATAGAAACCAACAAACACATATTATTAAAAGGAAATCTATTTAACTATTACAACAAAATAATGTCAAAACTCCATGAATACTCCAGCATTTGAAATTTTATTTATTTTCGAAACCAAAATTCGCCTTGGAAAATTCTTGATCCGCCTCTGACTAAAAACATTGAGTTAAATTCGTCATTAAACTGGTATGATGCTTTCCACTACATAAACCCACACAAATTCATTACACTCGATAACTATAAATCCTCTCTTAATCCGATGTAGCTTGTGTAGCTGCTGGGGCCGGAGGGGGCGGGGAAGGGATTTTGGGACGAAGAGGGTGATTGGGGCTATGTAGGCTAAATCCGATCCAGGGCTTTATCCAGGCTTTGCTCAACTCACAATCGCAACACCAGGATTATATTTCATTAAAAAAAACGCCCAGTTGATTTGAAGCATTTAAATGACAAAATATGGACTGTTAAAACGAGTGTTACTGAAGCCTGGTTTCCATATAATCGCAAACGATCGAGAACTGTCGCAAACGATCGAGAACGGTCGCAAACGATTGAAAAAATTAGATTTTGGGGAAACCAAAGTTTTTCGATCCTACGTTTTTGAACGGGCTTTAAAGTATGCATGGATGTTCGGGGTTTGGAGGTCAGTGGTAAGAATCTCCTCTTATAACACCTTTTTATCTAGTACATATGCATTTTGTATCGTCAGGCAATTATACATAATAATTGTCTTTTAAATGGCAGATTGTTTTCTTTGAGCAGATAAAGATGTTTTAACTATAAATGCTAGCCATCACTCTGAAGCTGAGAAGGACCTGTACCGATTAGAATGATAGCTTAAACATTGTATCGCAATTTGACGCATTTCGACGTACAAATGAAGCATTTTTTTTCACGAATGAAATTGATAGATCACATTCTTTATTTGTCACAAATCACGAAGAATATTTTGGTCGAACTACTTTTCACAATTAACAACTTGCACTTTCAATGCGCTTTTTCATTTAATAATAATAACACTAATAATGATAATATTAATAAGCGGTTTGATTGGTAGACGGATAGTGTGTTATTATCTCATATAAAATCAACGAAGACCTTGCCGAATCTGTTCCTTGTTTTGCAGGGCTCGAAACCTTAACAAACTTCAAACGTTCTCTTTTGAGTTGGCGGCTACTTAGCCTTGCCAGGCGTATATTCCTTTTTGACTTCATCTCATCACATTTTATCATCTGTGCCGTGAATTCGAAGTTCGACTTATAAAGCGCAATTTGCCGCTGCGGTAAGCACAATTCTCACTGTTCTCCTGCAACTTTAAGATATTCGAGCTCAAGTGCTTTAAAACTTTTAGGAGCCATGGATGAAAAGTCTGAAATGTATCGTATGCAGAATATCGCCCGCGCAAAAAGAAATAGCGAAAAAAAAAGTGAAGGTGTAAAGAATTGCGACGGTGTATATAATTATTACTTACATTTTTAGGTCAGACTTGTAGTTTCTTTTGTAACAATTCACTCAGATCAATCCTTGAATGAAGATATGATGAAAGCGATTAATTACGCACCCTGTGATATAGATAACTGAGCATTACTAATAATATATAGATAAGTACATATAACGAAAATTTTAGTTTTAGTGTAAATTTTTGTAGCTGAACTATTTCGGTAGTATTAATTCTGTTTACTTTTAATTATTTGTGTTTTTATTCATCTATGTATTTGTTTTTCATTCATTTGTTTGAGTATTTTTTTTCATTTATCATTCGCGAAATCATAGCTCTATATTTGCTTTTCTTGGTTTGTCAGTTTGTTTTCATTTTCAGATGAAATTGTTTATTTTTTTGGCTGTACGAACGAATAAATGGTTGACAAGCAAAAAACAGTATTTCTAAACTTTATATTTCAGCTCAGTACGTACTTGGGCAAAAATGGTCATCGAAATCTTCGATACTTTTGTTACAAATATTTTAATTCGTTTCAATGCTTTGTTTTACTATTTCCCTGCCCTATTTTTTGACACTTCTCAAAAGAGCTTTTACTATACCTTGCAATTGCTATATCAAAAAACAAACTTCACTCTTCTAACACCTCGCGTGAAATGCTTTTGAATGATCATGATTCCGAAAATATTTACCTATAACACCCAAACAGTCATACTCAATCAGTGAACTAAAAAAATCACTAACCTTTATTTTTTTCAAAAGCTTCAAATTAACCTCCAATCCCAATAATTAGTTTTTTTAAAGGACCCAGACTTATTATTATGGCTGCTATACTACTACGGGCTTCCAAACAATTTACTTAGACTTCCTGTATTACTAATTTTATACTAACATCTTCGTCTCAAGTTATCAATTGTTTGTCTTCGCGTATTTTAAGCACGTTTATTCGTCTACCGACTTACATTTAAAACGTTTAAAAGCCCACGATGACGTCAGCGTCTACGCAATTTCTTTTTCGATGATAATTGTTACGATTATAAAACTCTGATTCCAAGATTTTAAACAATGCAGAATTTTATCGAGGAAAGGTCTGCATTTTCATAGTAAAAAGAAATTGTCGGGTCGTTTGTCGGAACGGTTAGAATAGATCTGAATCTTATAGAGAAATCTTAAAAGCAAATAAAACCTAATAGAGAAATAATTAAATCAAATTTTGAGAATAATGAAAATAAAAGCGGGGTTTCTTTCTATTATAAAAAGAGCGTGACCAGAACATGTATAACTTCACCTGAGGCGGTCAATAATATTAACTCTTAAAACCATAACGTGCGTTTTTTTGCGCTGTCAATTTGCGTCGTGCATGATTCTTGAAAAGGAAAGCTGACAACATTTTAAAGCAATGATAGGTGCATGAAATTCAACACTCTCGAAAAGTGATTCGTCAGTCGAGTGGGAAACACATACTTATCGTGTTCGTAATTTCCAAGAAAACATTGGAATCATGTGCAGTGTTGTGGGTTTGTCGTAGCTGCATTCAGTATCCCACTCACGAAAACACGACTTTTAAGACACTGTGAACAATTTCATACATTGTGAACAATTAGCCAATAATGGTCCACCTTATTGAGCTGGTTTATCTGGACGGTACATAAGGTTTGGTAGCACTTGTTGGGTTTCTTGTGGTCAAAGTTTGTACTGCGCGCTATGCCAAAAAAAAAAAAAAAAAAAAAAAAAAAATGATAAATGTTTTTTTGTGAGGAAATGCCGTTATGCAAAAAATATCAATAAAATTAAAAACGGCATATTGTTTCGTAGAAAAGAATCAAATATAGTTAGCAAGAACAATAGAAAGTACCAAATTTATATTCCTTGGAAGCCAGCTTAACTAGCAGTGGACATTTTTGCTTGTGTGTGTACTGATTTTACTGCAAAAAAACAAGCTTTCTCGCTTGCGATTGTGATTGCATACTTGACTTTATTGTGTTGTAATTAAGAGTGGCTAAGTCTTAATTCATGCTACTCTACAGGACATGTTTTACTTTAGTTGGAATAGAGATTGATGTGATCCAAATTTTAACTCAGTGTTATTTTAAAATAGTCCGGAAATTTCTAACTAATCCGCACGTATGTGGGCTTTTATTTTCCTACTAAAATTAATAGGTCTGATCTAGATATATCTTTTGTACTAAAAACTGAGTCGATCTCTCATAGTGACACAGTTGGTAAATACGCAAATCTCGTCCGGCTCGAAAGCTCATTGACTATCTATAGCGAACGTCATGACGATAATTAGTTACCAGTCCGCAGCTCCTTGGACTTGCTATGGAATATCTGATCTAACAATTGTCGGAAACTGGGCGGCGTGTTATCTTAACTTCCACTGCATATCATTAAACCCTAGTCCTACTCGGTCAAACTTTAAGGGAAGCCCGCAAAGAAGTCAGTTTTTTTTGTGAAGTGGGCCATGCGCAAGGGGAAGGATTTGGTCCACAATATTTCCGATTCATCCTTGATTTGAATAACGTTGATAATTGTGGTATAAATTCAAAACAGCAAGCCTATTTGTAATAGTAATTTTGAAAAATTTAAAAAATATTAATGATTTATGTCGCTTTGAGTTAGTGAAATAGATTAGTGAAATATAAAAAATAAAAAAAACAGAGGAGTTATGATTGAGTACGAACTTGGTTTGCCTTCGATGTTGCATGTCTTCATTACAACTGTTATGGATTCTGTTGTAAACCTGCTGGTTGTAGATCTGTAAACCTCCGACTGTCCAGGAAAATTTTCATTGGTTCTACAAATCCTAGTGTCAGCACCAATCGTTTTCAACTCTCACTGGTCAATTGACGCTGCGCCGAAAAACAAGCAGCAAATATTCTATGCGGATCTTTTATTGAATACGCATATCTGGAAATATCGATTGGCTACCTGGCTAAAATGACGTATTTATAAATTAATGACCCACAGTGCTTTTATAGGCTATAGTTTCCAGAAAATTCATTAATGTTTTGATAAGTGTATATCTTTGTACTAAGCTGATATAAATCAATGCAACACAATATCAATCTTATACCGATTGCAATCTTTAATCATACACAATTTTATACAGCTACAGGCGGTGCCCAACACTAACTTTCAACAGGCCGGTGAATTTTGGTTTCTAAAATAGATTAAAACATCAAATGCTAGTGCAGCTTTGAGATCATACAGGTCCTTGTAGTAATATTAAAAGATTTTAGATTGTCTTATAGTACGAATTCGCAAGTTTTCGTGTACAAATCACTAAAAAAAATTAAATGTTCTGATTAAGCAGATTGATGTTATGCAGTTCACCATCCTCTGGGTTCATCTCTGACTGCTATAGCTGCCAGAGGGTGGCCATTAACTTCGAAAAATTAATGAACGACTCATGCAAACTGGTTTAGTTTCGTTAAATTGAATGGCATAGTATTAAACTAAGATGTATTCCTCTCTAAGAACATTCGCTAATGCTTTAAACGGTTTAGAAAAACATTTTCACGATACTGAAGATGTGTTATTTTTCTCTCAAAGTTACTAATGTTTTTTTCATCATGTGACAATTGCAACAATTACTTGTCTTTCAGTTCCAAGCATTTTTTTCTCGCGAAATTACTGACGCTACACTTGTGACAACACTAACGGAGCCCTTATGGATAAAAAAATGAGGCTGCACGATGCATGAATTTCATTTTTTAATGTTTTAGACGAACGAGTAACGTTTTACTTCCACGGAACATTCTGATAATGAGTCTGCATAATGCATTTCTTTTAATGTTTATTAACTAATGTTTTACTTCTATGGAGCGACATTCTTATAATTGGGTATATATTCTTATAATTGGAATGATCCGTTTGTACACAGGCTATAGTATTCCTTTCTAACTGGATTATTTACATTCAAATGTATAAACATATGGCAACGTGTACAGTCTGTACATTTTTGTTTTGAAGCATCACTCTCTTTTTCAATTCCATTGATTTACGACGATTTAGCAACGTTCTCCTTTCTATCGAATTTACAAGTAAAAAAAATCTGCTTCCATTTAATTGGAAAAAATGAAATACAAGTTATTTAACTTGAAAGCGAAGTTTAAATAAAGCCAGTTAGCCAATTAAATGAAAGTCATACCTTAAATGTGCCAAGCCGAAATTAAAGATTAACGATTGACACCAATTTTCGTGCATGTCACAAAGATAAATCTTTGCCTTTTAGCGGGAAACATATTCATGTCATTTTAGAGAAAACAATAAAACTTACGGATATTAGGCCACGTGTCATCAATCACAGAACTGATCCAGATCTTGAACTATCTGATTTTCTGGAAATGAACTTTTCAAATAACGCGGACCGACAAATTGAGATTTTAACGATATGAAAAATATAGCGATGAAATACGTACAGAAGACATTAAAATAATCCAAAATATATTCATACAATGGGAAAACTTAAAGAAAAAAATTCAATTGCCTTAATACACTATGACGTCACTTTAATACAATCCATATTGTTTAAACGCAATGCATAGAAAATGATGCATTACATATATTTACATATATCAGAAATATAGAAAATCAGGCCATTTGAGAATAAACTGTTTCCCTAAAAGCAATTTTGTGAAACTTTCCTTTAGAAACCGCGACGCCGTGATCTGAATAGGGCAATTACCAAAATTATACTGCATGACGAACAGGAGGGAGAGGGGGGATCCTGTAAGGTGGAAATTCCACCCCAATTCCTCCGTCACTTTTCGAATGGTCTTCCCCAAAAGCACATGACAGGAAAGGTCCTATCAATGATCTTCAAGACGGCTTAAATTGATTTTCTCGAATTTTCCATTATTCTTGAATACATATACAGCTTTTCTTGAAAATGTTGATAGGATGAAATCCTGATTTTAATAGCGAATAATTAACAATGTCATTTACATATATGAAGTTCTCAGTTTTCTTAAAAGCTGCACATATATAGTTACAAAGTTTATTATAATTAGGCGATGAAATTATTTTGTACATTTTGACTCATCATTTCTCAAAAAAAAAAAAAAAAAAAAAAAAACTCATGAGATATACAAGTGGTTTTTATATTCGCTAAATCAGTATCTTAACTGGACAACCATTTCAAGAATAGCTGTATTTTAAAATGTACTGTAACTGGTAACCTCCCTTTCTCCAACCTAGCCTGATAACACGACTGCAATCGCAATGTATTGTGGGCTATAAAAACTTGTAAAATCTATAAAACTAAACATGACACGAGCTATCTTACTAGTATTCGCGGAAAGACATGTACAAACACATATGATTTAATAAAACCAAAGCTAACTAACTGTACGTGGTCCGTGATCTATGATCACGATTTATCAATAAATTACGATACACTGCCTCCGGACATTTCACAAACATATATATTTGAGTGGATCGGAAGAGCAAGCGATTGGTTGCTCGCAAATTGGGACAGTTTCAAATGATAATAAACTTGATTCAGTGTATGATCAGATACATTTTTTACAATTTCTAGAACGTTCTTTGCTGTTAAAGTTAGGCTTGCAACTGCCCCCCTGCATGTAGATGCCAAAAAAGGCATTATCATTTTCATTCCTTATCCATATTTCAATGTGAAACTACTACACTGAAATTATAGAGACTAGAATTTGCATCAAATTTAATTCTTTCAATCGTTTCGCTTTACGAAATCCGAATTATTTTACTATATATTCGATTCTATATATTTTATATTGCTATAACGTCCATGGTTCCCACTTTTATCCCACGAAATGAACTACTTGTTTTTAAAATTAGTTGTTTTTTTACATCTACCTTATTTCCTTTGAAATTTCTACTGATAGACCATGATAGAAATCTTGGTTGAAATTGAAGTGTCATTAATCTCCTATAAACTTTAGCTTACGAACAAGTACGAGACAGTCTCGATAGATTCCAATAAACATGACACCACTACTTCTCTTAGAACAAGGAAATCGTAGATTTAGCACTTCCGTGATCTACTAAAGTACAATACTATACTAGAATATGTATTTCGGTAGAGTGCTAATGAATATTGCTGTAGGCCGGCGAAGTTGTCTTCAAAAACAATGAAAAATATAAAAGAGTTTATAAAATCTGGCTGTTTGAGCCCCAGGGTAGTTAAAATTTTATTTAGTTTTTAATATAAAAAACAGCGGGGATATCGCTAGTTTTTGTACAGTAAAAAAGAAAATTTTGATTTTTCACAGTTTGCTACACTAAGCATAAAAAATGAGTGTTTTTGTCTGGAATTTATTTTGGTGTGTTTCTAATTTTTTTCTTGTCAGTACTTTTAAAATACAAAAATTGCCATGTACTTTAAATAAACTCGCATATTTTTTGTTTCGTCCAAAGAGATTGGAAAACAGAGAGACAGACCGCACACAAACAAATTTGAATCCACTTCAATAACAAGTTAGAGACCAACCTTTTTTCCACACATCGATCTTAATCTACTCTGATAGATTCCAAAATCCAAAATCTTGCATTAGATAAAAAAGGAAGTTTTAGGGTACTTTAAAATATCATATTATAGTGGCATTTGAATAAGAAAGTGGAATTAAGTTTTTAAAACTCTCATCACTTACAACTAAACCATCGGTTATTGGTATTTTACGATAAATCCCAAGAAGATTCAAAAGAACGTGGGATCGAATTCAATCTGACAATGTTTGATGTAAATAGAAAAATGACCAAAGGCGAAAACGGTTTAATCCTTGCACATTGCTGTAGGTCTCAATATTACAAACTCGTGCACATAACAAACAAACCCCGAAAAACTGTCCTCAGCAAACATGCAAATTAAGAGACAAGAAAGCAAAACAAACCAAACAAAAAAAAAACACACAAAAAAAACAAAAAAAAGTGAACAAGCCAAGCAATAGCCTTAATTTGCTATGACGTCACATCAAAATAATCTATTGTTTAAACACAAAGGACCAGCAATATCAAAACAAAAACAAGCAAACAATATTATGTCAGCTACAACATAAATAGTTACATCAACAGGAACAGACGCTTTGATGATAAAAGAACAGAAATACGCGCAAAAGAACAACAACAACAACTTTTACAACGTCAATAGTTCTATAAGAACGTCATTGCTAAATCTTTGTGTTAAAAATAGCATCGCTTTATATCAATCCTTAGTTTCAGCTGTAAATCCCTTCTGCTCAGCTTTAAATACTTTTCTTGTTTTCAGAGACGTAATGCTGTGTGCTGCATACTTATTTCAACAAAGCGTCGGAGAAAATGCCAAATGCCAGTTGTTCATTCGCAGTTGCAAAAAAAAAAAAAAAAAAAAAAAAAAAAACGCAGGACACCAACACGCGGTAATTGAACTAATATAAAATAAAAATACTTAAAAAAGTGTTTAAACGATTTATTAAAATGTGTACTATGTTTCCCTGCATTTATCAAGACATTTTATTAGACCATTTCGCAGTTTAAAGAGCTTTGTTTTAGGTGATTCGGACACATTATGTCATATATGTATTTTTAGTCCTGGGAGATAGCGTCTCAAAATATAGAACTGAAAAACGAACTTCAATTCGAATACGACAATCTTCAAAGAACAATAAAAAAAAGCATTTGCAGGTTAGAATAGCAAAAAAAAAAAAAAAAAAAAAAAAAACAGCCAAAAAACACAGAAATAAAGAAGTGCCGGTAGATGAAAAACAAATAAATGAATCGGACTATATGAAACTGCAAACAAAAGTCTTAGTACTTTGCTAAAAGATTTTGGGGCTTTATTATTATTATTTTTATTATTATTATTTATTTAATTAATCATTGTATTTATTGTCACTATTTATTTACTATTATTAAAAAAATGAAGATTCACACAAAATATGCTGAAACCTTGTAGCATAATTGAATGGACACAAATGACAATAGAACAAAGCAAACAAATGAACAAGTACAAACACAGACAAAGAGAGGATTTAACACATGATATTTTGCTGAAGTGAATAACATTTCTTAATTGACTAGAAATATAGCTCTTAAAGGTCGTCAGGCGTGTACTCCAAGTCATATAAATCATTTACCGTACCGCACCTGTTCTTAAAATGAACAAGATATTTGATTCATTATATATGAAAACAGTGTAGATAATTCATTAGTCTATCATTAGAACCTATTGTTTATTTTCTAGTCTTACCTTACCTGTTGTAGACTGTAGTTGTGTTCAGGTCTGGTGTGTTTGTTCGTGCAAATGACTGGACATTCACTGTGTGGAGATTTCACAAAGAATGGGTCTTTGTTTCCTAACGATAAGAGATTAGATATATAAAAGAGCCCATCAACAACTTAACCACAAAAACAACAAATAACACCGTAACCACGCGTTTTGTACATGTCATCTGGTGATTTTATTTCTCACTTGATTAAGATGATTCACGCAAAGTGAACGTACTTGTATTAGTTTTCCGATCTCCTCTCTTCTCTTAACATGTTATCTGATCTCTTTTCTCTTTTTTTAATTTTTCATTGCGTCACTTCTATTTTTATTATCTTTTTTTTTCTTTTTCGCTTCTCTTCTCTTCTCTTCTCTTCTCTTCTCTTCTCTTCTCTTCTCTTCTCTTCTCTTCTCTTCTCTTCTCTTCTCTTCTCTTCTCTTCTCTTCTCTTCTCTTCTCTTCTCTTCTCTTCTCTTCTTTAGCATTTGTTTAATTTAGTCTTATATAGATATATACCTGGAGTGAGCTAGACACCGCTTAACAGGCTTGTGTTTTTAAATTGCGAAGAGGTAAATAGCAGGTTACGTTTTTGGTATCGAATTGATAAGTGACTCAACCGTATAAAAGACGACTCATGACTTATATTGATTCTCAGTTTTCTAAAAGTTTCGGAATTGACGTAGTCCGATAACAAGTCCCAAAATCTTGGTCGTCATTGACTAAGCCGATAACGGCGACAATCAGAAAGAATAATCTCGATTAAAGAATAAGGAAGAAAGAACAATTTCACTTGTCAAAGATACATCTTGATAAAGTGAGAACTTCGTAGGCTGGTGTCTCAAATAAAAGTTATTGCTATTATTCTTTCGGTAGTTTAGCTCCAGGCCTAAAACCTACCATAATTTCAATAGTTATACTTTCACCATTTTTTCAACTTAAAGCAAAGAAAACTAGTGCATTGCGTTGCAAAATGTTGGGCATTTTGTTGTCATTTTCGTACCAAATCAATGATCTTTACCCCCCTATAAGAGATACAACAAGCATATCCGATACTTTTACGTCGCGGGAGACTCTTCCCAGTCCTAGATGGCGCGAGCTACTACCATTAATCTCTATTAAGTGGAAAAAAATTCATAAAAACTCAATTCAGTGGATGAATTTGATTCATGCTTCGACAACCGACTTCAGACTGTTGGTACGGTGTTTAGCAGAACAGGAGATCAATGGTGACTGGCTACGATCTATACTTATTTAAACACGTAGAAAGTGGCCTTTGTCAAAATAGACAAGTGAAGTAGTTTGGTCCAAATTTAAAGAATTTTTATAAACGTTTTCCCATGTAAAATGTTTCGTAATTATCGAGCGAGTGAGTGACGCATCCAAGGCCATGAGAGAAAATGAGCTAAGAGATCCTATCCCCGAACCCAATCAGCAAGCCCGCTATTACTATTTTTAGAAACCAGGCTATTTTTAGTCTGCTACCTTTCCCTGTAACATTGTTATATTTTTCTTTTGAAAATTCCTCTTTTATTTTGGACGCCTGCACAAAATTCGTCTATTCCCTCTCTGGTGAATCTGACCAATCACATCCCGTTCTTAAATAACTTGGTGGTCGCGATCATACATAGATCAAAAACAGTCGTAGGATCACGTTGGTTTTCCTATAATCGAAAATTTATTATTTAGCATGTCAAACAATTACTGTCGTTCGTTGGGGTTCCTGTGTAATTTTCAATTTTTGGGGGTTTCCTGTCCTTCTAAACATGCCAGAGCAGTTTGGTTAGGTTGTTTAACTGCAATCTCTGTAAATTCTCATCGATTGTTTTTGTGAATTGTAGCCGTAGATAGTACAAAATTACCAAAATAGTATACATACTCACTTCCAAATAAGGTAAGGTTATCAAATATGGTTATGGATGCGAACGACAGATGACGTTTGATATGGAAAAGTCAATTTTCCGCCATTATAACAAAGGTGTATTTTGAAGTGAGGACAGCCATTTCGCTTTTCCCTCCGTCTATGAGGACCAGGCTTTGCGCGACGCCTCGGCCTTACAGCTTTGTGCCAGTCATTTATATTCGTTTTTTTTGTGTACCTTTAGCGTTCGACTCGTGCAGTTGGGGTTCCTGTGTTTATTTATTTATTTTGAAGGTCATTAATTTTGAGTTATCTTATGAAAATCAGAATTTTCAAATAATTATCGGTTTGAACACTGACGAGATTTCGTTTCAATAAGCTGAAAAGTTCAATGAAGAATAGTGAAATCAAGTTAAAAAAAAGAATGAATTGTACGTTTCTCGCTGAAAGAAATTGGTCTCTAATTTCTTTTTTTCCCCTTTTTATAAATATGATTTTATTCCAGAAACTGTAACCAAACTAATTATTCAACATGGCGTCACTTGTGTGATATTTGATTGGCTAAGCCGAGTGTGTTAATCAATTGTTAACTATATAGATAACATGTTTTTCCTGAAATTATTCAACAACTGATTGTATCGCCGGACGAGTCATATCTTTAAAATAAAGTGAATATTTTATTGGACAGTAACTTTTGGCACCTGGATGTCTGTTGTCACCATATTGTTAAGCGTTATGAAATGAAAACACCACAGATAGGCGATACCTACCCTAATATAACAGAAATGTATATCAAGTATATATCCGACGCACCTGATTCGTTTTCGTTTTTTTTTTTTAAATTGTTTGTAAATTTGGAAATTAGAGATATGGGGGTGTGTGATCTAGCTAACCACGCTGCAGGAAGTTTAGGCGGCTAGCGGTAAAAGATTACTCATTTATTCGTTAATAGTATAGATTGATTATTTATATATATAATTCAGCTATTTACTTTTTAATCACTTATTCATTCATTCATTCATTCAATCATTCCTTCATTTACTCATTCATGCAATCACCCACTTCTGAGATACTTCTATTCATCCATCTTTCCAACTTTCCGTCCATCCATCCTTACATCCACTCATTCATTCATTCATTCATTCATTCATTCATTCATTCATTCATTCATTCATTCATTCATTCATTCATTCATTCGTTCATTCATTCGATCATTCATTCATTCATTCATCCATCCATTCATTCATTCATTCAGTATATTTTTATTATTTATAATCGTTTAGTGATTTGTAATTAATAATTTCAATCAATCACCCTGCATAAAAAAAGAAACTAACAATTTAACAACACGGTAGCAAAAGGTCGCAATCGCAGTCAATTACAAACAATCAACATCAAAAACTTAAACAAGCAACTTTAAAATTGATCACACACGAGAATAACAAGCACGACAATCTTCAGCCTGCTTATTTTATCTCATACGTACAAATTAAATCGTCTGGAATTCTATTATCATTGTCATCATCTCTGCCTTGTTTGCTTTGCTTGTGGGAGAGTCACTAAACGCTGTCAGAATAATCGAAAACTGCAACTAGCAAACAGTGTGAGAGCCAAAAAAATGTGACAGACCTGCTGAGCGTTTCGAAATTGTTTGAAAATATAAGCAAATGCTGTAAGATACGGTAATCTGCAGTGATTGGCATACCACTGTGAACACAGACGGTCATATCCATTGATTTGAAAAGAACTTGCATACGCATGCGCGGACAGTGTCAATGGAAAAGCTAGATTTTGATATTTGCATGTGAAAGAATATTTATTCATTAGTACGAGTATGTCTTGCTTGAATTATTTTATTCATTCATCCATCTATCAATTCCTTTTTTCATTCATCCATTCACTCATTGATTCATTCACTTATTGATTCATTAACTCATTGATTGATTGATTCATTCAATTGCTCATTCGCTCAGTCATTCATTCCTCTGTTCATAATGATGCTCACTTTTATCAGAATGTATGACCAAAATGACTTTTTCGTTTAATTAATACAGTAAGGGACCGCGCAATAATTATAGGGAGGGAGGGTTATAAGATCCATAGGGGGGGGGGGGGGGGGGGGGGGGGGGGGAGGGTCCAAAGTTAAATTGAAAAGTTGGGTAGGGGGTCTGGGTTAGAAGTTAAATGTTCAAAGTAGAAGTTGTAATTGTAAAATAGTAAACATATCTAATAAATTTATTGTAAAAAACAACATCTTAAGATTCAAAATGGGAGGGATGATAGGATTTATTTTAAGTTTAGTACGTAGGGGGGGAATTCAGTTTAATCCCATTTTGGAGGATTTTAGATCCCTCCCTCCCTCCCTAATGTGTATGTACAAGAATTTGATTCGCTACAATTTACATTATGATTGGAATACGATATCGTTCAAATTAGGTAAATAGCTAGCTTTTTTCCCATATTATGACGCTCCGTTACGTACAGTCTTTACAAAACTGAATGGGCGCGGTTAACAAGTTTGTGTTTATTAACGATACTAAAATAGCACTCCGAGTTTAGTTTTTTCCTTTTTTTTTCTTTCTTTTTTTTTTTCAAGTTTTTTTGTCCATTCTTCTCATCATTAATCTTGATTTTTTTTTCTAGTCGTTTTTTATTAATTGTGATGACTATTTTTCAATTAAGTTTTCTCTCTTCTTTTTATCTGTTTTCCATCTCAACCGGTCATGCTGAATTACAGTTCTGATGCCCACATGATAAACAGATTCGCATCTATCACAAAAATTATTTTACATTAAAATTACAAAATCGAATTTGTGCAAATCTAAACCAGCTCTTAAATTTTCTTGTGAAACGCATCTGTATAATAGATTTTAAAGCAAACGTATACCGCACCAACGGTCTTTTCTCACATGAACAACCGAGAGTTTTATTGTTAGTTGGCTAACACATGTGATGGAATTATATATTTCATGGCGCGATTTGTTCAAATTAGACTAGTTGTCATTCTAACAATTACATAATTACTGAATACAACATACATATACTCGTTGACTACAATTCTTTTGTTTTTATTTTTAATAGATCGCTTAAAATTCATTGCATTTGAAATTATCACTAGTAATATTGTTGGGTATTTTGTTCTGACCACAAGGAAAACAAAAGATCAAACACCTCTAAAAGCTTAAAACGCTTCAAAATGAGCGAATCAAACATCATGAATAATATAAGAGAATTTGATTTAAAATTAACAATGTCGTCGATAAATAATTTTCACGAAAAAGACATCGAACAATATATAACAACGACAAGGCTTAAAGCAGCGCGCTTACAAACATACCTTAACAATGTATCTCTATAAATCAATCAAATTTGAACAAATCTTGAGTTCTCCTTACCTGTCAATATTGCGTGAGATGATCAGAAGATAGAATAGCACTAGCAGATCATAGGCCAATAACCAACTACTGCTGTAATAGCTAGAACTTCTTCAAACGCGTATATGTTTCCCTGCAAGATAAGAAAAACTAGTATTTAATTTATACGAGAAGATAAAACAAGTGTACTCGTTTTTAGTAAAAATATTTTTTTTAAACAAAACATTCCTTACTTAGACCGTAGACTGTTAGCACCAAAACAAGAAAAATAAAACAAGCAGGCATGAAATTTCAGTGGCGAACTGATAGGGGTAATGCAACGGGGTCCGCTTCACCCATCGTTTTTTTTATCGTTTGTATTCAAACGAACAGCACCGCCATATAGTTTAAAAACAAAGAGATGGAAAATATGGAACCCGTTAAAAAATATCCTGAATCCGCCACTATAATTGAAACATACCTGTTTTGAACAAGAACAGCAAGTTCGTTTCCAAACAAGGAAAATGTGAACTAGTAAGTTTGCAGTGGTCGATACTTGCACAAAATAACACATAATGCGCTAATTCTCCAAAAGGAAAATAGCATATCGATCAAAGCGTCAACTTGCGTAAATTAAACCGTTTAAATTTCTTACCTCGAATCCTTCTAATACTCGAGTGAAAGAAAACAGATTTCTAATCTCCAGAAAAGTATGGTTTTAAAAAAGGATTTGATTTTTTTCCGCATTTCATTGTTGTCAGAGATCCTTCGTGTTGATAATGATGTTCTTATAATTGTGGTTCGCGATCGCTAGTGTGGAATACATTGTTTTGAATCATCTTCCTAATTGAGCACAAATTTGAAATTTTTAATTTCTCCAATAACCATTTGGTCAACAGCTGGATGAAAAGGGCGCGAAAAAGTCGGTTTTCCCGCGCAAAATGTCCTTGTTTGTGTCAAAGAATAGTGATATCAGAAAAAGAAATTGCTTGCCAGTTCGCTAGTTTGTTTTTATCTTTATTTTCTGTGTTTGTCATATTGCCGTTGATTAGAACAAAGTGTTGCTATCAGTACCGAATTGATCCGTACATTTTGACTAGTATTCCCAGCGGGGGCGTTGTAATTTTTAACCGTGGAAATATATACACAGCACAATTAGTTTTCGATCGATCTCTAATCCAATCAAGCCATCATAAAAACAGCGCCATTTTTCCAATCGCTTTTAAAACGTAAAGCACTTTTCAATGATATTCTTTATAAATCTGTCATTTGAAAGACAATAGGGTAATACACACGAGGCGGATGACATCGGACACAAAACTCATTTGCAGTTTAAATTGTAGATTAGTACTGACCAATCACAAGTCCATAGAGATTAGCACTGGCCAATCACAAGTCAGTTGAAATTAGTGCTGACCAATCATAAGTTTATACGCTTATTAGTTAGCAACATATTTAAAAGATTCCGATTTTCACCAAATGAATCGAAAGCGAAATTGCTTGGTGTTTATCTTATTTGAAGTCCATCATTGAAATTTAATTGCTTCCTGCTCTTACACCTAGGCAGTGAATTACCTGACAAATCTAGACATTAGGCGATTCTAATACGCTATGGAAGTTAGAGTCGTTTTTGTGTGAGTAGAAAACGGTCACTGTATCGTATCGCAATACACGTTTTTAAGAGTAACTCAGCGACAAGCCCTAAAATAAAAATTCCAGGCAAGTCACGAAATTTCATTTTAAAAAAACTTCGAAAAACAAAACCTACCATACCTAAAAAACCTACCTTAACCTTTGCTTTATTTTGAATTATTTTAGAATTAGCGTGTCTTGCCAATTACCACACACAAACCCTATACTAACCAGAGGTTGGCATTTGAATAGCCCTCTGGCGCCAAAGTATGCAACGCATAGTTGTGTGGCTTTTTTTCTGGTCAAACAATCATAACTATTACTATTTCAATTCTATATTAATGCATTAGAAGGCCCAGTGGAAGATTAGCTTTTGATTAACTGAAGCACTTTTTAACCTTTTAATAAATAAAGTTTTTTTTCATAATTACTACTATTAGGTCTCATTATTGCCAGATTTTTGTTGTTGTTCCACATGAATATTGATGTGCTGTCCCGAAAGGTGTTTTTAATCATTTGCGAAGACTTCACATGATTTCGTGTGATGGGGACCCGATTGGGGAAAATGCTCGTCTGAAATTTAAATGATACAATTATCGTGCTAAAGTGGGCGTGGTAACACAAAAATTTTTACATCTTTTCAGCTGGTAACTTTAGAAAGTTAACAGCTTAAACAAGACCTTTTGCTATATATCTTCGGACAATGATCATTATTTATATATTTAAAGCACGCGAAGATCAAGAGTCAAGTTAATTGATTGATTAAATAATTTTTGTTAGGATTCAACAAACTCCCCCTAATTATAGATATCAGATCACTGATGTTCACTCCTAATGGGAAACTGAACATCCCTGCTTTCTCCCCAAAAGAGTTTGGTCTCCTCTACGTACGGGACGAGATCAATGTCATATAGATGGGATTTGTAAATCATTGGAAATTATTTGTGCATTATAATGAAAGGAGGAAGTTGTCTTGTAGTACAGACAAAAAGAAGTGAACATTGGTTAATTAATCCAGTTCAGATGTAGTAACTTCGATTCATTACAGTTAGTGGTTTACTGCCTATTTCCATTGAATTAAACATTAGCAATTCAAGTTTATTCATATTTGTCATATTTGTGGAAACAAACCAACAATCAAACAAACTTTCGACCAACAGCATCACGAGTGAACAAACGAACTAGAGAACAAATCAAACAACGAACGAGCAAACGAGAGAAGGATCGGAGAGAAAACGAATGAGCAAACAAGAGAAAGAGCTAACGAACGACGAGCAAACGAACAAACTTACGAGCAAACGAACGAACAAATAAATAAATAAAATATTTCACAGTCATTTCAACATGTGATATGTACTGCAACTAGCCACAACGCCTTCAGCAGTAATGAGCCTCGCGATGATTACTTCGCATGTTATAGAGACAAGCTGTATGAAACAATGACTTTCATGACAACTGCCATGCGCAGTGGCTGTTACTCTTGACATCCATTGTAGACTCTCTTACAGTTTAGAATTAGGCTTCAGTCGTAATTAGTTCAATTGTTTGTAGCTGTGTACATTTCGTACATAACCAAGGACAGTCGTGAGATGGTGGGCTGCCTTTGGTGAAATCCGAAATTACACTCACTCACTCACTTACCAACTACAAAAAATCTACAAAAACGTTGGAGAGAATATGCTGGTAATCGAATGCTGAATATTTCGCAAAAAATAAGACATCCAAAAGACATCAAATCACGATAATTTAACTATTTTGAACTAAATGTAGCTACAAGACAAGAAGTAGTTAGACAATGGACGAACTGTTAATATTCTGTTACATTTACGAAGAGATTTTAGGGGGAACACTTCGCATTCGGCATCCGACATTCTCTCCGACTTTTTTTTATAAATGTGTATTTTGGTTAACATTACCTCAACAAGTAACCATTTTACCGGCACAATACCCCTAGCGTATCTTCTTCAATGTCAATACTACCGATTTTGTTATCCCTGACTTGACTTGTTACAAATTTTCTTGCCAGGTGCATTTGAATTTATATGTTTCTTTATAAATTATCTATTCGATCGTGTTTCGTAGACTATCAAGAGGCTATTACATCTACATCGAGTGCTAACAGAAGCCTTTTAAGCCTTGAAGATATCACGACTCTCTATTAACAAAACATTAATCGATTAAAACACACGCAATAAAACATGCAATGAGAAACATCACATTTAAAAAGGTTTCTTATACTGATGTTTATTAAGTGAAATAATGTTGAATTTATACCCTCAGGCGTTGTGAGGTGGACATTTCTTTTTAATGACGAAGAAATACAGTTATCCTGAGTACTGTCTCGTACAGTCTCATAGCAAATAAATAATTTACACCCTGGCAATAAGCTGCAATGACGCGAACAGGTACTTACGTTTAAGGACTTTGTTGATACTCATAATCATTATCAAGATCACAAATATGAAAGGTTTTCAAAGTACTAAATAGTACAGACTTTACAAGAATAAGTATTTTCTCCTTAGAGCATATCAGTGCTTGGAACGGCTAGAACGGGTTGGAAAAATATAGTACGACGCTTTTAAATAGTGAGAAAATAGAGATTATTCCGTTAGGTTATTTAACCGGCCTTCAGTAGCAGTATAAACTACGACATAACTCAAAAGGATAAACAAGCTGACGGACTAACTGTGGAAAAGCAGAAACGACACTGAGGATAGATAGGGAGACGAACATATACAAAAACACGCAAACGATTAACCATACAAAAATAAAAAAAACATAATGACAAGATAAAGCATTAAAAAGCTAGCTAAGTATTGTCAACTATCTAACAAAATAACCAACTAACCATCCACCCAACTACAGAAGTAACAAACCGACCAACCATCCCTCATATCCAGCAACCAACCAACTTATCGCAACCAACTGGTTCATTTTCTATCCATCCAACTACAGAACCAATAATCCAATCAACGAACAGCCAACAAATGCAAACAACCAACGTACCAATGAACGATCAACCAGCCAGCCAACCAACCAATGCAAACGATCAACCAGCCAACCAATCATTCAGTCAACTACAGAACCAACAATTCGACCAACAACCTAGCCAACCAATGCAAAAACCCAACGTACAAATCAACCAACCAGTCAGCCAAACAACCAACCAACCCATGCAAACAACCAATTAACCAATGAACCAATCAGCGAGCAACCAACGCAATCAATCAATAGTATAGAAGTATTGTAAGCGAAAAGAATACAAACTAATAAACTGTACTGGTGAACAAACACAAAGTATCTAATAACTATAACATTTACAGACATAAATGACAAAATCCATAGTTCATCTTAATTTTCTGACCTGTGTTTTTTTCTTATTGCAAGCCAACGAAAAATGAACTAAATAAGAGGAAGGCACTCTTGTTAGTCTAAGCTCCGTGTCTGTTCATCTGGCCTGTTGTCACCACAAAAGCCTTTTATATTATTTCTAGCAAACTGTCAACTTCTACATTTATTACGCTGTAGGATGGCGTGTTTGGTAATTTTGCCCTTGAATCGTCTTATGCACTGATCGCACAAGGATGGTTATAAGTAAATTAAAACCAAGGTGTATAAAATTACAGATATACAGACATTACAAATGCCTGAGTCCATTTGATTGTTACTTTTCATTATAATGTTTTTTGTTTTTTTTTCTTTTACTTCACGTAATGTGCTGTGCTGTGCTGTGCTGCGTGCTGTGCTGTGCTGTGCTGTGCTGTGCTGTGCCGTATTGTGCTGTGCTGTGCTGTGCTGTGCTGTGCTGTGCTGTGCTGTGCTGTGCTGTGCTGTGCTGTGCTGTGCTGTGCTGTGCTGTGCTGTGCTTATTAATTCACATTTTGTATTGCATATTATTATTTTTTATTTAATGTGATTGTCGTTATAGTTCTGAAAAACACGTTGTTGCGAGCTAACCGACTAAAAAAACTAATCTTGCGGGCTTCCTGTTGTGTTGGAGAATTTATTTTGTTATAGCGTACAACATCTATGTATTTCGCCTACTGTTCAGCGGTAAGATGCCTTGGTAACTTGGTAGAGAACATTTGGTATCGAGGAAGTAATGTAACGATCGTTTTAGCGGCGACGTTTCGAGGTCGAACTGGTTTTGAAAACTATTGTGTCGGGGTTCCTGTGTATTTAAAGTAATTAATGTATTTATTGAAACTCAAATTTGAAATCTGCTCTATGTTGCAAATGTCACACATTGACAATTTTTGCATTACTCAGTTTCTGATAAAATGAGATAATAATAATTATTACGCTATAAAAAAATATGTGTATATGAAAACATTTTCACAGTCCACAATATTAATTTTCTATAAATATTTTATTAAAAAAATGTTATAATTACAGCTAAAAGTTATTATTAGTATTATTAAAAATTAATATTCTATAGTCTCGGAAAAATTGATCAGCTTTGAAATGATTGCCAGATTTAGAAAAAAATAAATAAAACAACATCTTACTGGATTTCACGTTTATATACACGACTATTTTTTTTTTAATACATAACTTACTTCAATAGTTGTTTTCTTACGTTGTTTTCCTTTTTACCAACCAAATCTTTACGGATTATATCACTGAACTTGAGCTTTCGTTTGGCGAAATTATATTAAGTTTTGACCAACACACGTGAGTTAGTTTTTAAGATAGTGAAATGATTTATGTCAATTCGTCTTATTTTGAAGTTTTTGTTATTTGTCGGCTAGATAATAATAGTATTTAAATAAGGGTCACTCTGTGTTATACATAACTTTCAGAAATGCTGAATAGTGAATAATGATAAATAGAACATCATTATGACTTCCTTTTAGTTAACATCTGTGTGGAAATTAGGTGTAGTATTTTTGTAAAAATAACTGCGCCAATTAGACCCAAACGGATTAAATGACTTCAAAGCGACGCAAATATCTTGCACTCATAAATGTTATTTTTTATCATTGTTACCAAATGTTATTTTAATCATTTTATCAGCATCATTTCCTCAAGTAGCCTGCGTAGCCCAGCTCTTGGGGTGGGAGAGGGGAGAAGGGAGGGGGGTGGGGACGAGGGGAAGGGAAGAAGGGAAAGTTGTTGTCTGTGTTTGTGCTGTCCCTCCTTTCCCTTCCCCTCGTCCCCAGTCGCCTTCCCTTCTAACCTCCGCCACCCCCAAGAGCCGGGCTACGCAGGCTATTCCTCAAGTTGAAAACCTCTGATGGTCGATAAAATGATATAAATATATCGTCTCTATTCCCCATTACATTACCCATAGACCTTTTCGGTCGTGTAATTGACATTGACAATATTTTTTTTTTCAAATGGGTGTATAATGATGTCAAATGATAAATGGAATATAATGTATTCTGGGCTGCGGCTGGTTTTTAGTCCTCTCTGAGATTGACGCTGAAACACAAGCTATTACAAATGAGGTTTTCAATAGAAGGACAAGTCCGAAGATGCCAATGAAAAATTGAAAAATAGTTTCCAAAGCCGCTGTCGGATGTGTTTCAAGTTTTGACAATCTATAGCATAATAGATTATTAGGTTCCGATATGCATTTGACTAGAACAGGTGACCAGTTTAATCTTAGTATATGATGATTCAGTGAATTGTATCATCTTTCGACAAATACCGCCATTTATACGGTGCTATTTTATTTCCTGCCCTATGTCATGTTTGGCGGCATTCATGATGATAAATAATATGCTTATTTTAATTCAAGTTGCGCATTTATTTTACTATTAAAATTATGTCGGATGCTAATCATAACGACATCAAAGCGTATTCCAAAATTGCTTTAATTAGTGATAAACCAAGGACGTTTCCGACTGTAGTTTTCCGACCTTTTTCTCAAATATTTTTTTTTGGTGAAACATCTTTAGATGATTCTAAAGAGTGATACCGACGGACCACAGCACGAATAATAATGATAATAATATTTAATATTTATACAGCGCTTAACTCTCTCTACATTTAATCTTAAACATATATAATCTATATGTAATCTCTCGCTATCATCACTTAAACCATACTACATGTTTATAAACACCAAAAAAATACACACTCGCACATAAAAAAGCACGAGCATACATAAAAACACACACACAAAAACAACAGGCCTTTTCGGACCTGACAGCTAGAAAGCAGAATCGGTTGATTTACCAAACAAAAACACCAAACAAATAGGGGACTATAGAAAGCACGCTTCGCTGCGAGCTTGTCCCTTGAAAATAAGAAACTGAGAAAGCCTCTGAGACCAGGGCATGTGAAAGTGGTTAAACATAATTTTCATCTCATGAAATTCTGTTCCATGTTCTTAAAAGAGGCTAAGGTTGAACTACATGACATGAAATGCATGGTTCATCAAAACTGTCTATTCGAAGTAACTAATCCATTTACCATGCAAATGTACATCACCTTCAGTATTCTTAAACTCTTCTATTGTATTTCGCTAAACCTTTTTTGATTAGCGTGTAGACTTTTATCTACAACCACTATACGCTTCACGGACAAAATCAACTCGCGATCTTCACAGCAATAATTTGTGAATCGACGGAAGAGTGCAAATGTTACATGCTTCCACAAAAGTTTAGTAAAAATTATATAAAAACTTATGTGTATCATTACTATGTATTTTCTAGATTCGGCTCTCTTGAGCGTCGAGGATTTCGTGAACAACTGATTAAGATGTTTTCTTGAATGAGTTCATTTGTAGAAATTCTTGCACGGTTAGACAACTCCTGTTATATGATACTTCGATTTTTTTTGACAAGTCTATGATTATGATCGATATATTTATATATTTGAGATTATGATTAGAATTCAAGAGTTTTTATATTCTGTAATGCCGGTAAGAGGCCACATGCCTAAGAGATTTCAGTTTATTTAATCGTATATTAAAAAAACCCTCCAAACTCACTCCAGATCCTCAGATTATAAAGTACGCTGTTCTCTCCCCGGAGATTATCTGGATTTGTAAAATATGTACATGCGTTTTCAATAAATAGCAATTATACGAAGTTTTGAAAAAGAAAAACAATGTACGGATTTAATAAAGATCTCAGTTCTTGTTTAGAAATCTGAGCTAACAAACGGTTGCAAACTATGTTCCTTTTAATACGTGTTAAATCGTGCATCTAATCTCGTACAAGGCAATGCGAATTTTGACTTTAAGCTGCATGATAAAGTTACAAAGAATTAAAACCACCTTTTTCATCCATACTAAAACGTTTATACTTCGTTTAATTTCTCATGAAGCCGATCGTGTGGTAGACGTAACTGGCTCATAATACGTTTGATTTTATATTCCAAAAAATAATTACAATCTCGTAAGATGACTTGGAATTAAGTTGTGTCATACACAATCACATTGAAAAATAAAATACAATGTATTTCAAAAGATTAGCATCCTCGTGTGTAGTGCAAACGTAAAAACTTCCCAATATTGACTTACCATACAATTACATCTTCATTAAACCATTAGTGATCAGCCAACTTGCCAAGCATCTAGATTCTGTTCTTACACAGTTGATTTTGAATAGGTAGTCTTTGTACTATGTTCGTAAAAGAGGATCATGACTCTCCAAGTGTGTAGATCTGTATTGGTCGGGCCTCAGATACCAAAAACTTCAGGGGTTATGTCAACAAGTGTCGTGTTATCAGCTACTTTATTTCCAAACATTTGCTATCTGTCAGACAATTGTTTTCTCGAGATTTGCTTTGTTTGGTTAAGCTACAGCGCTTTTAAGCAGGGACCCCGTTGGTGAACTGTCAAGGACCGAATGTAACGTGTGGATTTTACTATATTCCTTCAAACGTATCGATTTAGACTGTCTCTTACTGAAACAAATTTTTTTGTGGGTGGCGTATCCGAGAGAAAAGTTGGTGTGCAACGCAGGCTAGATATGGTGATGCTCAGGCTTTTTTTTTCAAATATGGCTAGCATTTTCTCATAATCTGAGTCTAATGATTGATAACAGATCATCAAACCTTTAGACAGTTGCCTTGTAACCGTAACAAAACTGTAACTAACCTCATAGCATCGTTACGCTTCTATTTTGATTTACGAACTGAACGATCGTAATTGTTAATGCTATTTATTTGTGACTTCTCTGATTAATCATTGTTAATTAAAGGCTAATGGCTTTTTGGACCTTTGTCTGTCTTGTCAGCCAGACAAAAACATTTTGAATAAAGATTGCCAATTATCGTGCACCACTAGGAGAGTACATATACACTTATTAAATGAGATCTTTCGATAATGTAAATATTTTTAAGTAAAACATCTAGCGGCAAAGTTGAACACATTCTTCATGAACCACTATCTCACATCTAAACAACGTTCTCTGTTCTGCTATCCTGAAAAGTACGAACCACTCTCTTCCGCCTCGTTTCTCAACTCCCCGCTAACTCATGCCATTCCTAGTCCTCCCCCTACTCATCTTCTTTATCCTCCCCCTTTTACTCCTCCTCCTCCACTATCTCATCTTTCTCTTCTCCCTCCACTTGCCCTTCTTCCATCTTCCATCACCTCATACTTATATTCCTTACTCCTCTTCTCTCACCTTCTCTCCATAATTTCTACTCCTGCTACACATCTAGCTCCCCCTTCACTCCTTATTTCTAATTTTAAACTATGATATCAGTTTAGCCAATAGACCAATTTCAAGTTCTTCGTTGCTCAGGCTAAGCCTCAATTGTAAGTGAGTTAAAAAAAGAGTCAGGACAAAACCACCGGTATTTATATTGTTTTTGGATTGGTGTATTCCCACGAGATGTACCAGTCATACAAAAGAATAGATCACATGCTATTGAGGCTTAGCCTGAGCAACGAAGAACTTGAAACTGGACTATATTGCAAATGGTAGACTGATCGTCGTAACATCAACATCATCAGTATCAAAATCGTTGTGAACTTTCTATTCAGTTAGCTTTAAGCATGCATAAACAGCATGCATCTTATGACCATGACAATAGTTATATTTACACCACAGCTCCAAAAATAATAATAATAATAATAATAATAATAATAATAATAATAATAATAATAATAATAATAATAATAATAATAATAATAATAATAATAAATAAAATAAAAAATAAAAATAAAAATAGAAATATTATCTACAAGTTCCTTGAAATAAGGTGCAAGTTTGCTGTAATAACCATGTAGGCTATACAGGACAGCAAGCTTACAATTTATTTACAAAGTGATAAAGTCAAAATGTACTTTGGCAAACAAACGAAATTATGATAATTGCAAATAATATTTATAAAATATTTGAATTACATTGTTGAAATGAAAAATATCAATCTCGAGTTAGGTATTTTTAGGTTATAATTTTCGTCATCGTCGATATCATCCTTATCATCAAAAATGTCACTATTTAATATCACAAACATAGATGTGCCGCCCTAAGCAGATTTTAAATACCATGATGAGTCTAAAATCGACTCATGATACGTTATATGTAGGATCATGTCAGGGGTTATGTTTCTGTGTTTCAAATCAACATTTTGATAGGATAGATGAGGGCTGTTTTAAACTTTTGAACAGAACATTGTACTTTTAACTGAAACTGAATGAAACTAGAGACTGTTTTGTCTGCGTTTGAGTAGCTGTTGTATCTATTCTCCCATGGTCCCCTATCTAAAGCTGCGATCAAAGTAACGATTACATCCGATAGGATTGCCAAAGCAAACAAACATGACAGAATTAAGTAAACAAAGCCGATTTAAGCCTTATAATGAGCCCGTAATTAACCAATTAAACACGAGTTATACTAAAGATGTTTCTCTCTGTCTGGATACAGGAACTAAGCAATACCAACAACGATAACTTTTAGCTTATAGCTATTTTAATTATAAATTTTAATTTTAATTTTAAATTTTGAAAACGCAACTTTTGTACCGATACCGTGACAAAAATTGCTCGTTAAACAATTAGCATAACATTGTTTCGGGCTCATGCGTTTTAGTGTGGACCGAAGATCTAACCAAATATATAAAGTTGTGTTTTCAAATTTATCCGGTTTAGTTTGGACGTAGCCTTATTTTCTGTCGTTCCATTAAGCTCAGTAATATCGCAAAGGATCAGTCCATATTATTTTGTATTTACATTTCACATAATCTCATCACTATTTCAAGATAAATCCTTTTGTGTAAAACCAAAGATGCCATCGTCATTCCTATACCATCTGAATGCATATTATGTTGTCCCAATACCACTGTTTGCTCTCCAAACAGTCAATCAGTTGGTGATTACTATCCTTGTGTTCACACTAGAACCAGTTTAAGCTAGATACGGCATTTTTAATTGCCTACAATCTGTCATCGTTTATATCTCAAATCTAGATAATGAATTTTCCCCGTTCAGACTAGAGCAATGAATAAAATTGACAGAGCTCAGATAGCAACACTACATTTGACCTAGGCAATGGATGATACAATAGCAAACTTTCTTGAACAAATTTATCTTTTTCGTGCACTCGTGTCTTGTCGAAATATAACAAGACGAATCCAAGTGCTTCCCCAATGCAAGGCAGAGAAGAAGAAGAGCTCTATTGATATTAGAGTTATTAAGAAGGCGACAGGCTCGTCAGAATGCAGTGTCCATTCTATTTATAAAATTCAAAATAAAGGCAGGAAATCTTCGATTGATACTCTTTCTCTCATGCAGTTTGCGCTCAAAATCGGACAGACGTCTTTGGAAGAGACCACTCGCAGACACAAGACCGTCAAAGTAAACAAAAACTGACAAGAAAAACATCATTAGCAACTTTTTAGTCGCTCAAACCATGTCCCGAGGTAGCTTGGCTTTATCTCATTTCCGGACAATTTTCAAAGGCAAAACGCCGCTCCCAAGCAGTTTCCAAGCGAATCGAAAATTGTGTTCACACTAGTCAAGCTACTTGGGTCGAATTCCAAGCTGCTTACCGTCGTAGTCTGAACACGCTGTATAGGTATTTGATTGCCTTTAGGTAAGCAAAGAGGCTAACTGGACAGGCCCTACAATGGCTCTGACTTGACCCCAATAACTCAAGACCCATTCTGAGGTAAGCTTTCTATGTATTTAAGTGTACTTTGTACTTTATTATGTAGTCAATGCATGCGTTTACAACTCGCGTACTCGTTGCCATAGCTTGTCATCAAAATCCAGAAAAAACAAAGCGACTAGCTAAATGCATTTGAGCTTTCATAACTGAAATTGTTCATGTGTGACCTATCAACGCTTTCACAATTGTTCTTTTTCCCTGTTGTACATTTTTTAATATAGAAATTCCGCATATTAAGTGCAAGATCTTCTACAAAGTCAATCAGTATAAAATTTCCTTCTTTTCATTTGAAACTAATCTTCTATTTTTTCTACATTCGACAAATAATACAATTGTTCCATTAGTTTTATCAACAAACAATTCGCTTTCCATTTTTATGCATCCTCATAATTTGGGAAGTATGAGTAAGACAGATGAGTTTAAAACCGCGCCAGTAAGTACCAAATCGCGATAAAGTTATTCCCTTGAAAAAGATTCGTTATACGCTGGATAGGGTGGGCTTCGTTCAGCTGAATTGATTTTTTAAATTTCATGCAAATCCATTTCATTGTTTTGTCCTCGATGTAATGTATGTAATGGAATTTAGGTGCTTATATATCGCATTTCACTAATATCTCAATGCGTGTAATCCGGTTTTACAAGCATGAGGTTGATTAGTAGTTAGCCATGTATTAATGTAGGCCTATCACCGAGGATGGTCGTTACCTGCGTCCTCAGTCGTTCTTTTACGTTCCCCCGTTACTAGTTAATGTGAATGTATGACGAAAGGAAAGGAAAGGACTATATTTAACGTCGGTAGTTCCCTTAGTATTACACTGATCTCTCAGGAAGCCGACGGTGCGCACTTTCCCCCCTCTTTCCATCAACACTCCTTTTTACGGGTATTTAAAGCTACTACAAGCTACGAATAGTAGAAAGAAGTCGAAACAAGGATGTGAAGCCACTGTGAATCGAACTCGTGTCCTCTCGCACAGATGCCCGAGCACTAACCAACTGTGCCACCCTTGCTCCTTGCTCCTTGCTCCTTGACGAGACGGGACCTTCAGTTTATCGTCCTTATCGGAGAAGACAATGTTGGAAACAAGTGCATGCCACGGAGGCTAATTGTACCAACATATGTCAGCCATGACAGTTGGTGGGAACAGTTGAATCTGTACTAAAACTATCTGATGAGAAAGATTCAGTCTCCCAGAGGAAAGCTATTCTTTATTCCTTCTGCCTCATGTCATGGCCGCCATCGGCAAATGGCTGTAACACCTCTACACGTCGATATTCAATACACGATCTTAAATATATAGCAAACAGTGGACATTGTTTTTTTTAATCATTTTTTTATTGTCGATGCTATACAATCAAACAATTAATTTGAATCAATAACAATGTTAGTTTTTATATAGATTTTACAAGTTATTTCTGTATAAATCATACTTATCAAGGCTTTTATCTAATTTGCTATGTGTTCAAGGAAGACAAAAGCAGTCTGTGTAGACGTCTTCCTATGAATAAATGAATATGGAGCAAACTAGAACAGAATAGTTGTTCAACTTATACTGGTCGCTTCCTTTTGCTATTGGGCTTCCTGTCTTAAATTCTAACACAGGCAGGGTCAGGTTCTGTGTCTGAAGATGAAAACACTGGGCTTCCTGTTTCAATTGAATCACTGGTATTCCCACATTAACTGTAGTCGATAAACAGAATATGTAATGCTTACCCGGTTACTGTTGTATTTGAGTCGAATATATATATATATAAACCGATCTGGCTCGCCTCATATAAACAGGCCCTAAAACGGGTCTAGCTGGCGAAGACCTCTTTGATGCAGATCGTTTTCGTTCTTCACTTTTCTTTCTTTCGAAGTCAATGTTTCTCAGTTCAGGAACCCTAATACCCTATTTAAGCAGTCGCAACTCATATATACATTGTTATAAAGTAGCGGTATTGTTATCGTATTGTTTCCCACTCTTGCGAAAACGACTCTGATACTATTCCAAAACAATATTGAGGTTTTGCCAAATTGACATCCAAATTTTTGTCACTTTGATGCAAGTATATATACGAACATTTTGATGCATACAAACTGTATATAATAAAGGGGGTAACAAAGGGAGGAGATAGGTTCCCCCCTTTAATTGAATGGAATCACAAACTATGATTTTATTCTGGACATAATTTACCTTCCTACCCAAATAACACTGAATACGTAAACATGTAATAGAAATATAATCTATAGAGTGCCAACAATGAATCTGTGAAACACTTATCACTAAAAAGTACAAAAAAGTGCTAATTGAACAAAAGAAAACAATAAAATTTGCATAAAAGTGCACTTATTAGCATTTCTAAAGGTCGGTACACACTAGGCGACAAGTCGCAGCGACAATTTCCCCCTGTGTGCACTAAGTATTTTTTAAAGAAATTGTTGTCGCCGCGACAGAATTTTGTCGCTGCGACTTGCCGCATGAAATCCAACCGGTTGGATTGTTGAACCAGTACACACTGAAGCGACTTGTAGCGTGGGCAAGTCGCTGCGACTTGTCCCCGCAACATGTCGCAGCGACAATTTCCTCCCGTGTGTACTAACATTTTTGGCGAAAATTGTTGTCGCCGCAACACAATTTTGTTGCTGCGACTTGCTGCATGAAATCCAACCGGTTGGGATTGCTGAACCAGTGCACACTGAGGCGACATGTCGCGGGGACAAGTCGCTGCGACTTGTCGCCTAGTGTGTGCCGGCCTTAAAGGTTCACGGATTAATTATTTGCACTCTAAACATATTAACATTTTAACTACGCCTTTCCAAGGTTAGACGAGAGAATTAAGCACAATTCTAATTAGTTAACCATATGATGATGCGACGCTAATACTATATCTAGATGCACATACACAACCAGAAACAACAAAAACAACAGCAATGCTTATAAAGCAGTTATAAATATTTGGAGTTTTTGGTCAAAATCAATTGCCTTTTTTTTTTTGCTGTTCCGTCAGTTTTTGTTGAAAATTTTTGTTAACTCAGCATTATTATTTTCTTTTTATTTGAGGACATTTTTTCTATGCGAAGGAAAAAGACCTCAGGAGTTAGAGCTTGTATTTTAAATGATAACTTAAAACTGATGGTTCACAATGTGCGATTTGTCGCGTTTGCACAAAGCCAAGTACGGTATTAGAATACAGCAATTCGCATGTGCGCAACCAAGAGAGCATGAGACAAGAAAACTTATCCCCCATACTGGTCTTCAATTGCTCACATTGTGAAACATTTTCATTCTATTTTTAAACTGAGTTATTTTAGAAACAAAGCGTAATAATTGAAAGAGGTAGCGTCGCATTGTCAAGACACTTGGCTGGTGACCAGTTGTTTCCCAAAATATCACTAGCAGGGTTTAAAACGATTGGGTCCGAGTGAATTTATTTTACCTTATTCTCTTTTGACGTGCGCAACCGCTCATACAACTCTAAAGGCCGGTACACACTAGCCGACAAGTCGCAGCGACTTGTCCCCGCGACATGTCGCCTCAGTGTGCACTGGTTCAGCAATCCCAACCGGTTGGATTTCATGCGGCAAGTCACAGAAACAAAATTCTGTCGCGGCGACAACAATTTTCGCCAAAAATGTTAGTACACACGGGAGGAAATTGTCGCTGCGACATGTCGCGGGGACAAGTCGCTGCGACTTGTCGCCTAGTGTGTGCCGGTCTTAAAGGCCGTTACACACTAGGCGGCAAGTCGCAGCGACTTATCCCCGCGACATGTCGCAGCGACAATTTCCTCCCGTGTGAACTAACATTTTTTGGCTAAAAATGTTGTCGCCGCAACATAATTTTGTTGCTGCGGCTTGCCATGCTGAACCAGTGCACACTGAGGCGATCGACATGTCGCTGCGACTTGTCGCCTAGTGTGTACCGGCATTAAGTCCTGGCTTTGCAAATCGCTCTACTAAATAGCCCTTTATATAATTATATATTATGGCCTTGCACCCTTTTGATCGGGCCTATCAACTATGTTGGTCCAACAATGTTGCTTGCCGTTTGCTAGTATATTATAGACATGTTTTCAAGAAGATATCCATTTTAAGTTGATCCAATACAGGATGCTCTGCTTTGATAGCTTCCTTTGCACAAGCGTGAACATCTTATACAAGACGTCCAAAGCCTTCTACACCGCACCATCGTTTTATACAAATACGAACGGCATATAGAAGCAACTACTAGTAAAATACGAACGGAATATAGAAGCAACTACTAGTAATATTCGTTGTTATTCGATTGGGCTGCCTGTGTTGTATACAGGTTTCCTGTAAATTGAGATAAAATATGTTCATCGAAAAAACATTTCTTGTTGAGCTCATTCGGTCTTTGTTGAAACCATCGTGGCAAATCGCGATCGGTATCCATCCGAGTAAACTAGCACAATGCTGTGACACAAATAACATATTGTCACATATGTTGTATAACGTAATTCATTTTCACGATGACATCACAACTAGCAGTTGAACTGTAGAATAACGACAGCATGCATGGACTTTCAGCTGTACATTAATATATTCCATAATAACTTCTTCATTTAACTAATATATATCGTCATTTCTTCAATATGACGTCACATTTCGTTGATTGATCATTTCATTGATTGGAAGTCTTCAAGTTGTTTATAAGCTACCGAATATATGTGGTTATATGTTTCTTCGTTAGACATCTTGTCCCCTTCCACTGCTAAGTAGTGTAACGTGGTTTTCATGCGTTTTTTTATCCGTAGTCTCCGTAAGACTGTCTTTTGCAGTGTAGTTCTTAATTGCCAATGCTGCAGTTTCATCGTTAGTTGTGTGATTCCTGTGGAAGTCATGACTGGTATGATGACTGTAATTGTCAAACTTTTCTCGCTTAAAACATCTTTGAAACATTTTGTAAAATGCACTTCTGTACGGTCTATTTAATAAAGTGTATATAATCGGGTTCAAACAACTGTTTAAATACGCCATCCACTTCACTGCACGTGTGCTTGGTATCAACTCCTTTCTATCTCCACGAAACGTAACACAACACAGCAGTAAATACACTGAGAGTGTTAACAGAAAGAAAGGCAGCCAACACACTAAGAAACTTCCAATCACAATGGCAATGGTCTTCGCTGCTTTGATGTCTCTCTTGTAGTTACCAAGTTTTACAGCTTGCGAGCGTGCAACGTAGTAAATTCTCCCGTACATAGCAATCATGAAAAACAGCGGAAGGAAACAACCAAATACAACCACAATAGGTATATAAAAGTTGCGTAGAAAATTCTGAGATCCAAGAATGCGTCCACTTGTAATTATAATCGAATAGATCCATGTTGCGACGATCACTGCGATGACGTTCTTGTGCGATAATAATGTATGATAACGAAACGGTGACGTAATTGCTAGCTGTCGATCAAAACTGACTGCGGCCAGGTTAGTGATTGACGCCACGCCTACTAGGATGTCCATACTACTCCAGAATCGATACATATTTTTGCTAATTATATGATGAACATCTTGCTCCATGTTATCTGTAAGCTGTAGCACAAGCCAAAATGGCATCCCGAATAACGCTACGCAGATATCTGCAAAACTGAGACTGATGATGAAATAATTACACCTTGTTCGTAAATGTGGAAAGTGGTAGAAGCATACTATGACCATGATGTTGCCAACGAGGTTGAGGATTATCTGTAGCGCGACTAGACACGCGGCGGCGATGTTGCTGGCGTTTAGGTTGTAAGCGAAAGGTGAAGAAGTGACATTTTCGCTTTGATTCATCTTAATGTCTCTCTTTCTCTTTTTAATCCTGAAACATAAAAAAACATTTAATGAAACGTTGTAAAACTAAAAGGTTATACTCAGGTATGCGGTTGTACACACGTAAAGATGCAGCAAGAATAAACAGAACACCGAAGCCTGTGACATGCAACACCGCTGACACGTGTGTCTTTTACTCCGCTTTTAAGACAGACGGCAAATTTTTCTTCACGTTTGATAGCATTATAGACAATATCTACCTTTACCCTTACACACGCTTTTTGAATATTTCTGGGGCCACCTCACGGGTAATTCCAATGTGAGAAAAGCTTAATGTGTGGACCGAATTCTATTTTGGGGTGCAAAATGAAAGGCAAGACAATTCTACATTGTAAATGACCAAAAGAGCCTCGTCCCTTAGAAAGGGTTTGGGAGGCAGTATGGTCGACTGGCCTGAGCGTTTGACTCGTGGTCCGGCAATCCTAGGCTCGATTCCTGCTCTGGGAATTCCCGCCCTGGCCACAGAAATTGTATTGTTTTGGTTCCGCTCTGGTCAACTTCCATTTTCCCGACAATGCTTAGTAAAGAGTCATCTGGTTCGCATCCTAGCCATTTGGGATTTTTTAATATAGGTAGTCCATTATGAAAAATACTGGGCTCCCGGCAATAATTATTCTACCCTCTATAAACAAAGACCCTGGCTACACTATGCCGGATAAATTTGAAAACGCAACTTTGCTTTCGATACCGTGACAAAAATTGCTCGTTGAACAATAGAATTAGCATAAAATTCTTTCGGATTCATGCGTTTAAGTGTGGACGGAAGGCCCACTAGCCGGATGATTAAAGTTGCGTTTTCAAATTTATCCGAGTTATTGTGGACGTAGCCAAAGATGTTCTTGGAAATGCATCTTTAAAAAAATTAACAGTTGCAGCATTCTAGATATCATTTACAAAGATAATCTTTTTTTTATTCGGTGGAGATCATTGGCGGATTATAGAATCATATCGATCAAAAGCGGACTACACTTGACTCTTGATTTTCATCTGACTTCATTCTTAACCTTTCTCGTCAAGATTTGCGCAAATTGTTGGATTCGGAGCCAAAACGTTTACTTATAATCACAAGCCTCACGCAATGGCAACACATTTTTTTGAAAAAAAAAAAATGTTAACAGAGCGCATTTTAAACTTTCCTCAAATTTTCGGTATCAATGTTTAATCATCTGGAAATTCAACTACTGCTAATGTTATTGAACAGAAAATTATTGTAATCTTATAATTTTGAAATAATAAAATGTAGTGTATGAGCTTTGAATGTTGTTTAAAATTAAAACATTAAAAAAACATTCAAAGTAAATTATTATTAATACCCATCTATTTATATAATTTTGAGTCGTTAGGATCGCTAGCCGTCTTAATTCATTCGAGCATGAAAAGTTCAGCGTTCGAATATTTTTACTTTTGTTTAAAATATTTCATTCTGTTTTACCTTTTTGTTACATATCCAACTACATTTCATGACCAGTTGTTATAGCCAAATGGTTTCACAGTCTCTAGTTCTAGATCATGGCTTGTTAATTCATTTTTTTATACCATAACGTTTCAAATCTTTTGCCTCTTATTAAAATATCAATCTTACCTCACATCATCTACGCGAACGATGTTCAACTTTTTAAATCCGGAAACATATTCATTTCTCTTTTCGAAACATAAATGTACAATAGAGATTTACTTAGTGAGTCGTAGAGTCGTAACTAAATAAACATGAGCAACTAAATCGGACGTTTTCGTGTCACCAATGTTCCCTCTTATATAATAACGAACAGGAAGAAATCTTAGTATATGTCGCACAACGTTTTTTTTATAGTTCACTTGATTAATGACAGCGAATTTGATTAATAGTATACACTTGTGATTTGTTGTAAAGAAGCAATATTACGATCTGTTACTTATAACAGTCTGTTCCAAGTGTTCATGTCTTAGTAGTTAATCATTAGATAGAAATCTTTATACATGAGTCGTCAGTAGCTGTTATTGATGATATATTAACGTTTTGAATCATATATACATTATATAATGGTACATATAAACACACATGAATATACAGTCTGAAAAATTATTGTGGACGTAGCCAAAGATGTTCTTGGAAATGCATCTGCCTATACCTTTATACCGGAATATGAGCGGCCGATCTGTATGGCCGCTCGAGTGACATTGTATTTCCCATGCAATCCGGACGTGTATATTATATATTACTATGAAACGCACAACATAATACAAGTGTTTTGTTAAAAAAAAATTGAAAATAAGTTCATTTGATTTTGAAAAATTAAAATAAAGATTCAACTTTATGCAAATCAGGACGAATCTGTATCTGATTTACCGATGCCTTCCTTGGTCGTAATTTTCATTGTTTTTGCCTTATGAATTATTAATAACTTTTTAAATAAGTTATAACATAGCTAAATAGTTAGTTAATTTTCTGGAAATTAAATTCGATGGAATAATTGTACATGTCAAATGGAGATTTATGCATCAATGACATCAACTGCCAGTTTTCTTGATTTTCTTATTGATAACAGTTTTTTCTCGCCATTTGTCAAAACCCACAGTTTTTGAGCGTCATGCAACCAAAATTTGTCAGTCCAAAATCAAGTTATTAGATTCAGAAACATATACTAAAACAAAATATGATTATCAAATCAAAATTATCTAAACTCTTTTCGGCGAAGAGGCCATAGCTCTAGCTGGGTTCGATTGTAAGAAGTCTGAAAAAAATGTTTTTAGTTTTTTAAGTTTTTAAAGAATTTATCCGGTAAATAGTGCTATCCAATCTTTGTGAACCGATTCCAGTTTACTCTATTTACCATAAAACTTACAAAAGTAAAGTAAGTCAATAATCATATTTTTGTCAATTGTATCGGACCTCCTACATGTAATTGTAGCATTAACACACACACTTTTCAATATAATTTAAACTTACCAGTATTAGCCCCGACTATTACTTAGATACTTAGTTACCCATCAGATAAGGACCCTCATGAAGGATCTTGGAGTCAAAGCTTTGCTTTGCATGTTTTAGATTTGGAGCCCTCGTGTTCTTGGAACACTGGACGCAATAGAAGTTTTATTGGAGCCCAAACTGTTGTCAATTTTTTATTCGGTCAAATGCTCTTTTAAGAGCTTAAAAGCTTCCATTTGCTACCGAGAATCCTTGGAGCCTGTACCCCTTAGCTCCTGTCAAATACAATACTAATTGTAATCGATCATTGATGGTTTTTAACGACTGATATAACAGTACAGTTAACCAAATGTATTAATTATAGATGCCAATATATACACTCTCAGTAGCAACAATATAGTGAGATGATTTACAGCTTGATATCTAACTATAGAGAGAGTTCTTAACAGACATGCGCATAATTGTAACTCAACTAAAATCACATTCATTTAAAGTCTTTGTACTCTGCATATGAACAACTTGTGGGGACGACTCAAGTCTAGCCAGAGGGCACAGACATAAGTAAGGATAGGGACCTAGTCCAAGAAATTTATACTAACAAATTACGTCTAGGTACCACAAATTGTTATAAAACCTCTCACATAGCTTGTAAGTAGCTATTGTACGAACATAATAAAGAGCGACCAGCACAGACGATCCCTGATCAGTTAGTTATCTCGTTACAACAGTAAATATTTTCCTTAAATAAATAAGAAAATCTGCTTTGTTTTTCTGATGACTTTTTTCCCTGATTTGTTTAAAAAAGTACCACTTACAAAAACTATTAAATTACTAGTACTCAGCTCTTGCGCGTCATCCAAGATGTCCGCCAGAATTTTTTTCCATCTATGTCGCAAAATTTGTCAACAAAAAATTTGGCTTGAAATGTAGTTAATGATTTCTTTTAGGCCTACAAAATATTAGAATAAAACAAAAATGACGGACCCCACTATAAAATAAATTACACTTATGCTTTAAAAAACGAATTTTAAGTTTTGGAAGGCAGTTTTTACATCAAATAAATAATGACGTTACAAACGATAATTTTTCCTGTTCAGAAATTTTTATGACAATTCATCACAATATAGACGTAGCCTGAAGCTAAAGTATAACTACACAGGAACTTTTAATCTATCTGCTCCCTTAGTGCCTTTTTCTTTAAAAACAGATAATACAATAAGGCCGCACAATGGGCTGCTCTCAATCTTACCACAGCATCTTAATTTTGCACTGAAAACGACAGCCAGGTGCTCGGTCGATACATCAGACCTCGACAGAGTTTATCTGCACGCTAGGTTAAGGAAGCCTCGAATAATATAATCTATTTGTACAGGGTACTTTAATTTTAGTCTAGCAAAAGGTGGTCCGATTGCCCTAATTCACTATGACGTCACTGCCTGTTTACGTAGATGATAGAATTGCCAATTTCAATACAAAATTCGAGAAAATTTGCTGCTAGCAAAACCGATGATTAATCTAAATTGGCCTCGTTGTATATGTGCAAAATAATATTCAGGGAATTTGGGGGCCATTCCATTTAATTTTCCCAGATCGATACGGGTTTTCGATCAATTTGTTTTGATTTGACCTCCGACAACCATGATCCTAGCTTTGCGTTTAAACACTTGATTGTTGAAGATTGTTTTGAAGTGACGTTATAGGTTATTTCGACTAACATATCTGATACATTTTTGCCGGCTCAATTCTATAGGAAAATTCAATGGATGACGAGGGAATTCCACATTGAATTTCACGAGAAAAACGATATCGCACGAATCGCGAAGCGATGAGTGCGATATCGTTTTTTCGAGTGAAATTCAATGTGGAATTCACGAGTCAGGAATTGAATTTTTCTTGAATCCCATATCTCAATCGAAAGTTGTTGTTTTTTTCTAGGTGCGAAATGAAAAGCGTACGGGCTACCTGTGTAATGGTGAATTCCACGCTAAATTCATCTCCTCGATAGCCAATCAGCGCGCGATTTTCGATTGAGATGTGGGATTCTTTATACAATTTATGTAGTATCAGATTATTAGTGTATATTGTTTGCTATGGTGGCTCTTATATTATATGAATTCGTGAAATAATCATACTAAAGTAACTCTGATTTCATTTTGTTCTTTTATAGTCAGTATTCTCTATTTCATTAATATTATTTCTCACGTATTGTTGGTTTGTTTGTTTTTTTCAATCTTTTTGTTTTGCTTTTTAAGACGCTTTCTTTTCTCTTGTTGGCCGCTTATTTTTCCATCATATACCTCTCCATTCTTGGTCGTTTTCTCATATTGCTCAAGGACTAACATCCGAAACGTCAGTATCGCCTGTTTCATTTGAAAGCGCTCAAATTACACTTAGCTTTTACAAGTGTTTCTTTACAAACACCGACGCAACACAGACTAGTGTTTTTACTAGTTTTTATCTTTCTATTTAATTAGTTTAGTTTAGTTTAGTTTGTTTAATTACTATTAGCAAGAAACTTAAAATAAGGCAAACAAACATATCCCGCACCCAATCAAAAGACCCTACTCTTGCTATTTTTAGCTTCCGTAATTTTATATTTTAGTGTGTTGAGGATGCGACCGCGCCTTCTACGATCTGGCCAATCATGTTCCGTTCCCAAAAAATGAACGGGTCCCATGATATGCACCAAGACCAGTATCAGGGATAAGTTATTTTACCTCGTTCTCACTCTTTTGCTATTAGTTGTTAGTTCATGTGAACCACATTATTTTATATCACTAATTAGTACTAAAAAAGCATTCGGTGTTCGCACAGCGGTTTACATAAACTAGTGAAACAAATATTAGAATGCAAACAATAAATCAGTGAAAGATTTGTAATACTAAATAGTAAATGAATTTCGTGCGAACTTTATAAATAATGAAAAGATCTGTATCACGGATTTGTTGCTTGCACTCTTGTAGCATCAGTATAATAAGTTGTAATTAAGTCCAATACACCGAAGAATAGTAAAATGCAAACAATAAATCCGTGAACGATTTGCAATGCTAAATAATAAAATTTCATGCTAGTTCTATAAAATAGTGGAAAGATTTGTTTCACGGATATAATTTGTTGCTAATAAGTTGTAATGAAGTCTTACTAACACACCAAAAATGCATATACCAAAAAAACGTACAAAAAAAATTCGAATAAAATTTGCGATTTAAAAACTGATAGGTCAGTTGTAAGACGTAATGGTAGTTATCAAAATAGAAAACATGCTTACAGAACTTAGTGGGTGCTTTGGTGTGTTCTTATAATTACTAGACAGTATATTTCAACTGAAATCCGCACAAGAAGGTCTCCAGTGCATGTCAATTCAAACGTGAGACTGATTGAGAAAATACAAAAAATACTTTAATCGCGTATGGAACATACATGGCTCACTGAAATATTATATATAATATCATATTTTGAATTAATTTTGCGACTATTTGTTTGCCTTTTTTCGTGTTTTAGTCTATCATCGATAATTTATTCCTTTATAATTTTGAGCTTTTTCTGATAAAAAATATATGCCCTTACGACTTTTTTTTTTTTTTTTTTTTTTTTTTTTTGTTTGAATATATGTTTGAATATGTCAATAATCATTTTTTTAGAAATCATCTTTTTGGTATTGCATTCGTCAGATGAAATTCCTCATTTTCCGATTTCTATAGTTCTATACTTCTAACTACAGATTGTTTACGCATTTTGTGTAAAACAATCTAGAATGTTCGTTCCTCATGCAGCACAATATAAAACATTAGTTTGGGATAAACTCAAATAAAAAACATGCATTGAAAATTAACCATAAAGGCAATTAGGTACGTCTTTGACATAGGGAAAAAAAGGAAAACGTAGATTCTGACACCTTGAAAGGAAGTCCGAGATTTGCAAATGTAGTAGATAACCATTCAAAGGCATGTTTTAATGCATTTCAATTTCAATTCCTTTCTTTCTAAAAAATAACATGTTTGCAAAAATAACTGATGAACAAATGACTTAGAAAATGTGAACTATTCTCCAAGAATGAACAAACAAAAAAAGACTTTTTCATGCATGAATTAATAAAAACGTGAGAATATCCAATTTTCTTGTTGTGGAACAAAAATAGAGGTCTGATAAAATTCAAATACGCAATTAATTACTTGAAATAAACCACAATTCCTAGAAATTAAAAACAAAATATTGAGTGAGAAAGAAAAATACAACTCCTATTAACAAAAACTGTTCGTGTGGTATAAAATTGCGCTCTGGGTTTCGTAGCTTCTGTTGCAATTTCTCTTTTATAATTCAGCATTTCTTGTAGTGCTCGAGGCAGCTTTCACTTGAGAAAGTGTCAAATCAAACATGCACTTTTTTTTTTTTTTTTTTTTTTTTTTGTGCTTTATTGTTCCACGGTAGTGCCGGCATGCAAAATTGTCTCACTCGGATCACTGAGCCTTTTGTCGCTCAGTTACATATAAACTCAGCAAAGCTAGCTATTGATATTTGTTTCATGTTTTCGTTCTGTGAAACTCCGCAGACCCCACCGCATCGCTGGGGATGTTCTGATCTCGTAATCTTCCTAAACTCTCCAAGGATTTGCTCTAAATCTTAAAATTTTGAACTACAACTTCAATTATTGACTTACCCTTTTGAAAATAACAAAAACGTCTTCAAATACGTCCACTCCAATCCCAAACTCCACTTTAATGCTGAGTAAACTCTTCACCTATATATGCCACTGCGTCAATAATGTCTGCTCTTTAGGAATTAAAGTTTTTCTTCTGTGACTCTTGGTATTACTTTAATTAAACCAATCCCGCTAAAGTCTTCTTGTCGAATTGCTTTAAGGATTTTTATGTTCAGTCGTTTGAAGGTATTATTTCTTATAGAGGCACTTGGTAATTCCGTCGAAACGTCGTTCTTTCGTTTAATCAGCCCAAGCGGACTTGTTCCTGAAAAGAATGAAGATAAAGTGATGCTGATGATAACGATGCAGATAACAATATATGGTAAGTTACAATATGCTCAAATATGCTTTTCTTAGCTGCACAATAAGGTCGTTAGTTTCAAATGTGGTATGCGTTTTGAGCAGTGGAAATGTTCAATGTTTAGCTAAGAGTGATTGAAGGTCGGAAACACTTTTCATCTTATCCTCTTAGCCAATCCCTCGCTCTTGTTCTCCAATCAATTATTCCCTCGAGATAAGATACGGGCAAGCTATCTATGGATTGATTACCTCAATATCAGAGAAACACACAAAATAAAACAAATAAGTAAATGCAACACAATCTTGAGAAACGTGATCAATTGAGATTACGAGAAGTGAGAGCTGATTGAAAATGGATAATTTCAATACAAATCAATAATTATTAGAAGATATTAATGAATTAATAAAAATAAATGCATAGAGAAAAACGACAGATATTATTTGGGATTAGAAAGTTTGCGGTTAGGATGGGAAGTGGTTTTCTTGGAATAAAATGAGCAAAATCAATACTTTACGAAAGGAAGGAGGATACATTTATAACAATCAAATATTAAGTAGCGTAATCTTCAAATAAGTGATGTGACCAAAACGCAACATTTTGCTATCAAAGTGGAAAACGTGATGACAATTCAAAACAGCAAAAGCAAATGAATTAAAAGTGAATGAAAAAAATTTGTCAGTTTAAAGTTCGAAAAATTTTCATTTAACGACTAAATAAAATCAATGATGATTAAAAATGGAGTTCGAGAGTCGAAAACAACCCATGAAATCAAATACACAAGTGAGCAGAAGAAGGTTTGCAATATACAACAATAGGTTAAATTTTTTTTTTAAAATTAGCGGTGATATTTGAACGTTTTCAATACCCAATACTAATCAACTAAACCAATTGGCACATTGATCGGTGAAGCTAATAAGCTAATAAAAATAAAGCAAATATAAAACAAAAGGGGGAATTCAATAGATAACTTCAATCATTTAGGAAAATAGGATCGAAACCACAAGCTTAAAACCAAATAGATCAATAAATTAAGTTTACCAATGTGGGTGACTCAGTGAAATATTCCAGAGCTGATTAAGTGTAGGTGACATTACACTTTTACGAACGATACAGAATGCAAAGCAGTAGAAGAGAAAAAAAATACTAAAATACTAAGGACACTATAGTATATTATCGATCCCGCTGACTCATTAGCGGTGCGACAAAGAGCACAGCCAAAGCACTAATTTGCCAGCATGAGGAATGGCAGGGGTGTGCCTTTCAACGCCCATGCTCTTGGTGAGACTGACACTCTTGCATAATCAATAACTACCCTTATATCATAATGCTTATGACGTCATCGCTCGGGGTAATAGACATGAGGTATGAATAGCAAGGGACACAACGAAACGTTTGGCACGGCACGTAAGCATACGTCTATCAACGCAAGACACGTTACACAATGATACGCTATTATACATGACACGTTAGAAAGTTCATTATACAACACGTTACAAAACGACGCAATTATACAAAACACGTTACGAAACGACACGCTAACATACAACACGTTACAAAACGACAAGTTAATTAACACACGATACGTCAATTTCACATTGAAACGTTATTATACACGACACGTTAAAAAGCCACACTACTATGGAACACGGCGCACAATAACAAAACACGTTACAAAACTATACGTTAACACACGACATGTTACCGTCAAAAACGACACGTTTGGCACTGGGCCGGGTACGTACGTGAATACACGACAAGTGCAACATTATTAACACTTGATACGTTAATAAGATCTTTTGTGAATTACTTTTGACGCCTCAAGCGCAACGATAGTTATTTTTCATAATAATAATAATAATAATAATAATGAGGTGCTTATATAGCGCATTTCATACACATTCAAAAACATCTAAAAGGACATTTAGTTCCCAGATTATCATATCTAGTCATTATGTATATTAAACTAAAAGTTGAATTCACTAGGTTTCAGATAAAAATTTCAATACCGTTCAGCAAGTCCTTGATGTGTTCTTATGCAAAGTAATCGAATTACTTAACACAACTATTTTAGCACACTTCTATCTTTTATGTAATGTTTCTCAAAGAATTAAGGACGCTTTTGAAAGGAAAAACTTTGAGAAGATTTTAGGCAGCTGATATTGTGTTTTAGAAATTAGGGGCGCTTTAATTGCCATGTGAAGAACCTTTCGCAATTTTTTCATCGCCCTTCTAAAGTGTTGTAAAAAAATTGAAGTAAACGACTGAGATACATTGCTTGTATTTAAATTTAAAAAAGCTAAATTCAAACCAAGACGAGCGGGAAAAAAACCCATGGAATTATATGTTTTCTAAAAGTATTTTCATCAAACGTCTAGCAACATATGCATGGATATTTGAGAAACCAGCCAAGAACAGAGAATGCATGGATAAATGTTTAAAAAAACCCGCTAATAAATGAATGAATGAAGGAATTAACATCGATCAGCTAGTTTTTGATGTGTTCTTAAATTATAACTATTATTTTAGCGCACTTTTTTAGTCAGTTTTTTCAATTTTCTTATTTTTATTATTATTATTATTATTATTATTATTTTTTTTTTTTTTTTTTTTTTTTTTGCAGTTTCAAAAAAGAATTTGTAGATTTAAGGTCACTTTTGATCGAGAAAACTTTGAGAAGACGCGAATAATAAATTGCTACTTTCAGTAGTCTGCAGACTGACTGTGAAATTCGCACTGAAATTGAAGACAGAACTAAAAGGAGCTGAAGCCTGGTTTCCATATGATCGCTGGTTTTCCTAGAAAAAAGCTATGTGTTAAGATGCGCTCGATCGCTACGATCGCTCTATTTGATCGCTGAGATAAATATGGAAACCACTACAGGATTTACTTATATTCAACGAAACGAAATGATAGCGAAATGAATTTAATAGATGACCTATAGTTGATAAACGATTAAAAGTATTAAAAAAACTAATTGCAAACGGACAAGACGGGACGACAAATAACAAGCTAGGCTATATACAGCACCTTTGCAACACAAAACCACCAACCTTTAGACATTTCCGTTAATTCCAGGTAAAACGTTGATAGACAGAAATTACGTACTCCTGTGTGTCTGTCATTCTTGATGTTTCATTTGGTTTCGATCGGCAGGATGCCACTGAAAACTACGGATTGGATGTGGTTTCAAGACGCCATGAGTTGTGAACACGAGTAGTCTTGAATGATGAGTCCTCTCTGACAAAACCAACTTTTTTACTCCATAGATTTGGCGTTCATTTCAAGTTTTTGATTCATCCATTAACTCAAACTAATTTATTTGTTCTCTCGTGGTTTATATATTAATATTTTTAAACATTTTATTGATTAATTAATGAATTCATTAATAAATTCATTAATTTATTCATTCATTCATTCATTCATTCATTCATTCATTCATTTATTCATTAATTTACTAGCGTTGTTTCAACATTTACCCATGCATTCTCAGTTCTTGGCTAGATTCTCAAATATTCACGCATGCATATGTTGCAAGACGTTTATTGAAAATACTTTTACAAAACTCGGTGTAAGGATTTTTGAAGCATTTTAATGGCTTCTCGCAAGTTCGAACCTAGACGTTTCGGCTCCGCTCGTCTTGCTTTCAATCTAGCTTTTTATAAAATAATATAAATTACAAGCAATTTATCTAAGTCGTTTACTTCAATTTTTTGAGCACTTTCGGAAGGGTAGAAAAAAGAAAAAAAGGAAGAAGAAGAATTGAACGAATGAAAAATTGTGAAAGTTTTTTTCAAATGGAAAGCCACCCTAGTTTTTATAATACAATATCTGCTGCCTAAAAATCTTTTTTCAAAGTATTTTCTATTAAAAGAGTCCTTATTTCTTTGAGAAACATTACATTAAAAAATAGAAGTGCGCTAAAATATAGTTGTGTTCAGTAATTGCAATAATTTGCATGAGAACACATCACAGACTGGCTGATCGATATTGAAATTTTTATAAATCTTAGTGAATTCAACTTTAACATACAAAATGTCTCTAGAAATAATAATCTTGGCACCAAATGTCTTTTTAGATGTTTTTCTTTCACGAAAAATAACTATTTCAGTGACTGAAATCAATCGGAGGCGTGCAAAGGTACAATATGCTAATTAGACAGAAGTGCACATTTTCAGCGAATTTCTACAACTTCACGGCTATAATACCGCGCACAAAATTATTTACCCAGATTGATTTTATTTGTATGGCAAAATATATTATCTCATCTATAGATGGAAAAGTATTTATTGGGAAATCTATCGGTATCACATGGAGAAAAGTTTGATTATTTTCATCATACTTCAAACGTGTGTAAAATTATCGTCTGCCGGAGATAAATTAATTTCGAAATTAAAAATTAAAAAAAATTAAAAAAATTAAAAAATATCTGAAAATCGACCAAAAACTAGTCAAAATGTACCTTGACAATTTTCTCAAGAAAAAAAAAGTGAAATATTGATTATTTTGGTTACTATCCGGACGTCAAAGTGCAGCTATATCGAAAATTATCAAAATTTATCTAAAATTTTTCTTATTTCTTCGATTTTCTTCATGAATAAAGCAATATTTTACCTTACTTACTATATAGCGATTGTTGTTATTAACTATGGTTAAAATATGAGCCAAAACTAGAATTTGGCCGTTGCCACTATTTTTGAATAATGTTTAGTTGTTACTGAGTACCCTTCTTAAATTGTTATTCGATTTCTGGTCGGCAGGCACGCATCTAGGCAAAGATGGACTGACCTGAGTGGCAACAGAAACTTACTTTATCAAAATCTTTGGTTCTGATTAATTAAAAAAACATACCATTATATCAAGTTTTCCGCCAAATTCATTGTCGGATTTCAATCCCGATCGGAACAGGTCTTGCCTACTTTCGTGAATTAAACCATTAATCCTTTGCGCCTTGATACGACCCTGTGTAAAGCACCACCACCAGCTCATACATTTTTAAAGACGCCGTGATAACTTCTTTTTAAAAGGAAGAGAGCAATTAATAGGAAAAGAAAAAATATATATATGTTTCAATTTAGCTCTGATTAATTGAAACATTGCTCTATCTCAACATTGTATAATTGACCGCCTTTCCTGAGAACTTCTAGCAAGGAACCCGATAGTTTAATGAATTATGATTACAAAGTAACTGATATGAAAAATGCGAGAGCATTGTTTTGACAAATGAAAATAACAGCAGATCTGTTTAAATGAGACACGATATCGCAAATTATTAAATTATAAGGGCTTCGTATATCCGATAAAGGGGTCAGGGTATCGCTTTTGATTAAAAATTCAGTATATTCATATCAAAAGAAGGTACAAATGCAAGTCATTATACAAACACATAAGGCTAGTGATGGATAGACTTTACTCAGTAGATGAAACTGATTTGTTGGGAGAATCACCTAAGTTGATTTCTGCACAGCAAAACCCTAATATTATTGATAAAAAAACTAGAAATAAATGAGTCGTACGTTGATCGAGTAAGGATATCCATGGCAATGAAGTGATAATGGAATGAATGAATGAATGAATGAACGAATGAATGAACAAACGAACGAACGATTGAATAAATGAATGAATGAATGAATGAATGAGTGAGTGAGTGAGTGAAGGAACAAACGAACGAACGATTGAATAAATGAATGAATGAAAGAATGAATGAATGAACGATTGAATAAATGAATGAATGAGTGAATGAGTGAATGAGTGAATGAATGGACTAATAAATAAATGTCTGAATCTACGTTTTCAGTAGGCCAGCACTGCTTTCGATGCAACTGTCATTTTGCCATTTGATTAGTGTACATATCCTTCGATTGATTTTATATTAATTCATGGCTTCAGGGTAGATCTCTAGGAGTTACAGGCGCCCTATTGACACCAAGATCGTACTAGCGGCTCAACATATAGCGTCAAGGAAATCCACTCGATGTACTAAGATTGGTAATCCGACAGTTGATAATTAAGCTGTGATTTTAATTCTTTCTTGCTATAGAATAACTTTTCACCTTTCTTGAAGTAGACAACAACTTAACATTAAATACATTGATTTTCAGAAATCGGCGGATTATGCGTTTGTGTTCAGTTGATAAAAATAATGTTTTCCTTTTATTCTTATATTTTGATTTAATCACTTCACATATGTGTTTATTTATATCATGCCCTTCATTATACGTATCTTTTAGCATTTATTTTATGTTATTTATAAAAATCTCCATCCATCCAGCTATCCATCAATCCAATTATTCATTCACTCACTCACTCACTCACTCACTCACTCACTCACTCACTCACTCACTCACTCACTCACTCACTCACTCACTTACCCACTCATTCACTCACTCACTTACTCACTCACTCACTCACTCACTTACCTACTCACTCACTAACTCACTTACTCACTCACTCACTCATTCATTCATTCATTTATTCGTTCGTTCATTCATTAAATTAAGTTAATCAATGGTTAGCCTATTAACTGACTGTTGATATTGAGATTTTGATATCACTTTTTTGGACGAAGGGGACGAAGAGAGAGGATGGAACATTTTCTGCATTGCAATAGTCTTTATCCCTTCTTCGTATGGCTCGTCGTGCTGGATTTTTGCTTGTCGTTTTTGTTTGTTTGTTTTTGAAGTTAAACCAACATTATTCGTTAAGTTTCGTCAGGATGATTTCTGGGGGATATTTTTGCCTTGTATGTCTTTTTTCCGGTTACAGTTTCCCCATTTCTACGATCACTTTTATGGCCCCTTGGAAATTGACCAAAATTGGTTTAAAATAAAAGCTGAATATTTTTATCAGTTTTTCAAATCCCGCGACGAAATACATTGCAGTGCAGTACACTTCATTACGCCATTCTATCGTTTTCTTTCAAATACATGAATATTTTTCACCTTTCGCTGACCGCTGACAATGTTCTAAACCGTGCAGTGACAACTACAATTGCCCGAATTCACTATGACGTCATATCAAAGCAAAAACGCAAAGAATCATGGTGGTCGGAGGGGGTGTAATAAACCCACATTCACTCTGAATATTTTATAATTCAAAACAGGCTATTTTAGATTAAACTGTTTCGATGGGAGCAATTTTTTTCGAATTTTTTATTGAGTTTGACGATTTTATCCTCAACATAAAAAAGAGGTGACGTCATAGTGAACTAGGGCAATTGACTGACATCCATGCGCAGCAGAGCAATGTAAAAGTTCCTTTTTTGCAAAGTATACTTAAATTATACCCTGTTTCCTCAATAGATACTCAAAATATGTATGTTATAGCCTCATTTTTGCTTGATGTGGTCTTTGTCGGCTCGTTAGAGAAACCGTTTTGCGATATTCTCGCTTTACAAATAATTATTATAATATTTTAATTGCTTTTCGGAGGAAACTATCTTCGGAAGTAGTCTTTGAAATTGTTGGTGTGTTATTGTATGATCGGGGATCGTTTAGATAAAGAAAAACAAACACACTACAAGGCATAGTTTTTGTGTCACACAGCGTGCAGTCCCACGATACTGAATCGATAATCACGACATATTCACGATTTTTTCACGCTTTTCGTGATTTTATTTTATTTGAATGATTTTACGATATTCTTAAACCATTTCAATTTTTCAATTAATTCAGTCAAATTTATCAATCAGTATCAGCTAAGAATATCTTTCTTGGTTTATATTGCTTTTGAATATACATTGGAAAAAATTAAAACTGAAAAACAGTGTAGATCCTATATATATTAGTTGACTCTCGGACTGTCCAATTCCCTACTAACAGAGTCTCTCGTTTGCTGATTCCTGACGACTAACTGCTAGCAAGAAAATTGCCCAACAATAGACCTTCCCCCACATTCGCTCACCATATTGTGCGTTCTGAAATTAAGTTTGTTTACACTAGAACGAACTGGAATATTAGATACAAAAAGAAACGAATAAAGAAATGATTAAATAACGAAAACAATATCACAATCTATCTCTGTTAGGTTTCATCAACGTATATTTAAGAATATAATTGGTATCTCTTCACTTTGCGTGAAAACAATACGCAAACACGCAAAAACACAACTTTTCTATTATATATGGCTGCAGCTGTGAAGGCTATGCGAAAGTACTATAAACCAAGAAATATTTTTGATTTGAACTTTCTTACCTTTCTAACTTCTTCGATTCCTTCTGAACGCCCAGTAATCAGCTTGATCAAAAGAAACAACAACAACTTAACTAAGCGAAAGAAACACAATTAAAAAAAATGAAATCAAACTCATCTTTCGTTTAGTATTTTGGAATTGACTGGATCTTTTATTTGACAGACGAATGTTAATTAATATTATCGAAGTGAAAACAAGAACGATTATTTGTGCAAACAAATTAGTTATTTAATCAAAACTACTCAGAATGTTCTATTGATATTATATGCGTTAAGTGGATATTGATCGTTATTGAACTGAAAACTGAACTGACTTACAAACTCACGAAATCACGATGAATTCAATACCTTTATTTTCAACATCTATAATTTTCAACTGATGAGTTTCAGTTTTTTGATCAGGTGTTTTGGTAGCTTCGCGTTCAACGTTCATTTGAAATGTAGTTGCATTTGAAAATAGTAATTGTAAAAATAGCTAAAATTATATGCAGATTGAAAAAGCGGAGTATAAAAAGCATTTTTCAAACATCATATTTTAGATTTTTTCTTACTTTTGATCGACGGACTCACGGATCTTGAGAGCGAACGGCAACGTTTCTATTTTGAGTCTTTATTATCCGGATTATTGAAAGAAGAAGTAGAAGAGAAGATCAACTGTGGATTTAGGAAGCAATCTTTTGATGATAAACCAGCCCACATCACTCACGAAAGTAGTATAATTCAGAATGAAATGCAGCAATTTTATTGATTCAAAGCTTCATTTGTTCAAATTTTTAAAAATGGAGCGTTGAGTGATTTAATGAAAAAAATAGTTTGGGAAGCGGCAAAATAAATTAAACTGAAGCAGAGATAGAAACAAAAGGTAGAGATACAATCTATTTATAATGTATACATTTGCGAGGCTATGAGTTTCTATTATACATATATAGTGATAAGAGGCGGGCTATAGAATTTCAGGGGGGAGATAATTTCGTTTTTGCAGAATATCTTCGGTGCTTTTGTCCCCTGCTTTAGCCTTGTACAATTTTTCTCGCCTTTTAAGGCTGCCGCCTTTTCAGTTTTTTTTGGTTATATCCCAACCACTTCCCCCCACCCCCCTGTCCATTTCCCCCATAAATATAGTTTTACGTGGTAAGACTGGTAAGGAGTCGTGTTAACAGCTTCGAGCAGCGCACGTAACTGTAACTTGATTATAAATATTATTTTGAAGCACTCCGTGACTCTGTTTCATATATATTCGTAATATCTGCGCGAACTACGCGCGAGTATGACATCCGGCCTTTTTTTGCTCAAATCAATTTGGCCACTATTGTCGTTGACAATTATGTGGATAGTACGGTGAAAAATCCTAAATTAGACGGAACAGTTGTGGTTTTGAGGTTTTCTTGTAAACGATAGGCCTAAACGCATCCATAAAAAAACAAGAGCACATGCAATTTTTTGCAAGTTTTACGCTTTTCAATCACGAGCTCATGGCAATATTTTTAAAACACCTTTCGCAACAAACCAATATTTACCTCATCTTTAATTTTGTACTGTTGTACTTAAAGTACAAAAACAGCTTTGCTTTTACTTTGAGGTATTATTCCAATCGATTCAGAAATTACTTACCTTTGAAATGTATCTTTAAACGTTTTCTTGGTTGATCCTGGCTGTCTCTTCTACCGTTGTTCCAAAAAAAAAAAAGAGTTACGCTGTCGACGAAAGTGAAGATCGATATTTAATACCAATTCCCATTGATCACGAGATATAATGACGTGAATGTAGATAGATCAGGGTGGTCAAGCTTTTTTTTTTGGGGGGGGGGGGGGGACTGGAGACGATCATGATTGGTGATTGGTATCAAAATGAGCAAATTGATTGAATCATGAATCACGAACGACTCCTTTTACATCAACTGCCGCTTTACACAATGAAAAAAGGCTTTCACGTGCCATGGAACAAGTTTAGATCGCTGAATCACGAGTCATAACGTTTCATTTGCTCTTCACAATTTGCTTATTTTGATACCAATCACGCTTATCCCATGGTCACTATATGTTAGATCGTCTAGTAAAAAGTTACCTAAGTGGAAATATGGATGCGGCTGTTCAAGCATTCGAAGTTGTACAGTGCTAGACCATTTGAAAAACAGTTTATCTTTGAGATATCGGCTGTTATACCACTGGTTCTCTATTGAAATTAATTACAGAATGATCTCACCCAAACATCCAATGGATATTGAAAAATCGTATACAATAGAGTACTTAATGAGCGTTGCGGAAATCCATCAGGGAAGAACAACCGCATGGTTTCTAAATATTTACTTTATTATTTTTATTTTTAAAAAATGAGGCTTAACCTGGTTACGTATTGACCCTTTAACTCTGACTGAGTGCGGCCTTTGTAAAGGTAAGTGTAAAAAACCCTTGACTTTGAAATAAAGTTAGTGAGGAAAAACAAACGCAACAATTTATTTTTATATATCTGATACTTATATTTGATGAAAGTCGGCGATGTCAGTCAGTCCGTCAGTCAGTCAGTTATGTACATTAACGTAAAACTCTCTTTTCTCCCAATAAAATTTTTCAAAAAATATTGAGTTTTTGATTAAAAAAATGAGTTTACGTTGGGCTTTAGAAGTCGTTTACAGAATCCGAGTTTGTACTCAAGTACGCCGGTATCAGATATAATTAATACAAACCTGTGTTTTAGCTTTAAATAGTAATTCTTCCACTAAGTTGCAGAGTTGCCACCGAGTGTCAATGTACTAATTCAAGTTCGGTTTTATTAAGAGTAACGGCCCTGAATATCCCCCAAATTGACCTGATAATTTGGACCTGCTTTGTTTTTAACTGCTTCTAGCTGAGACCAGCTTTTAAAAGTTAATAAACAGTGTGTCATCGAGTTAAAACGCTTCCAATTTCCTCTATTTGCTGTTATAATGAAAAGCTCTCACTCTATATTTAAAATGAACCGAAGTGCATTATGGGTTGTGTTAAGTTATTTAAGTGCTTACGGACCACAGGTAGCCCAATCTCTTGCTTAGTAACACAGGAAAAAAATGTGATTCCCAGAATGGGTTTATTTTGGATTTTGTAGCACTTTCCCAACGATGATCCAAAATAAACCCATTCTGGAAATCACAATTTTTTTACTGTATACTGATTTCCCTTACCCAAAAACTGATTTTAAATCGCTTAAAATGGAGTAAAACCTCATATAAAGTTAAAATGACAAGACACAAATAAGTGATCAAAAATGTATTTTTTTATACTTTATTCTTAAAATATTGATAAATTTAGCTGTTTATTACTTCTAAAAATCAGTACAAAGCAAGAGCTTGGGTTACCTGTGCGCTAACCAGAAGTAATTGAAAAGCTTTTAGGGTAGGCAAATACATACTGGGAAAGACTTTGCACAGTATTTACAGGATAACTGAATTTACATGATCTTTATGGAGCTTCAGACCACAAATCCGTCTACAAACTGCAAAATTGCAATCTTCAAAAATGACATTTCCTTCCTCTCTAATTTGTGAGCAAGTTTTGATTATAAATGTACCCAAACAATTTTCAAAAACCTGCACAATTTTCAATGTGTGTTCGTTGTTGTTAATATGCATGACTGCTTTGTACTCACTAAAAAAGCAACAACAACAACAACAACTTTGGACCAACATGTACACTTATTTTAGGAAAGTAATTTCGGATGAAGCTAAATCATGAGAGAGTATGTTAATTCCGTTAATGGCTTTTATAGACCAAGATATATCTGCTGATGTGCCAAATGGCATCGCGTGAAAAATGGATTTCTGAATAAGTAGTTTCAAAGCTCGTGATGGCAATCAATTATTTTTATAATGCAAAATATGTAGCTGAAGATTTAAATTGAATTAACTACGAAAAAATTAAAATCCTGTAAGACCAGGAACATCGCCATTTCTGAAAAATATTCTTCTTCTGTGTAATTGGTAATTACGGCGAGTAACACACACACACACACACACACACACACACACACACACACACACACACACACACACACACACACACACACACACACACTTCATTCGGTGAGTTTTATTCCACCAACATAAAAATATGAGATAAAGATAAAAACATGAACCATCCGAGCTCTAAAATAATTTCAATCAAAATGAAAACCATTTTTTAAATTAAAAAAAAGATTTTTAATTATTCAAAACACTTCAGGGGATAATCGGTGAGTATATATCCTGAACTAGAGTCTGAGTCTTATAAATACTTGTCTCTCACTTTTGCACTGCCAAGAGCAATATTTTGCACTTTACTTACGTCTCGGTAAGTTTTAGTCTTGAAAGAAAAATGTATACCTAAAGGCCTTAATCAATAAAGCTGCGCACATCTTGTTCCTTTTATTGAACTCTTTGTATTGAAAGTCAACGAGTTGTCAATTGAATTGCTTTTTCCCCTTTGCAAGTTATCGTATGTAAAGATTTGTTCAATTTTAAGTCATTTTATACTCGTTTAATTCCTAAGTGAGATTCCGGCAATGTTTGCGTCATTTTGTGCTTTGTTGTTATATTTTTCAATCTTTGGATCTCTGAGTGGATGCATATTCATTGCCTATTTTATTTCTGGTTTAGTCACTTACCAATGTCAGTTTTATTATTTTCTTTATTGTTTGTTTGTTTGTTTTTTATTGCTTTTGTTTGTTTGTTCGTTTGATTCATTGATTGCTTGTTCATTTTTGTTTCGTTTCGTTTTATTTTCTTGCTAATTTCGTTCATTGCTCAATGTAGATTTGAACAGTACTATGTCGCCAAAAAGATAAAAAACTATTCTTTTCAAAAGCGTTTTTTTATTCTTCTATGTTTTATTAAAGAAGTTCGCAAGCAAAAAAGCTGCTCGTCAGATTTTTGTTTTTGACTTTACATGAGCAAACTGCATGAAATTGGTGTTCAAACTAGTTGATAAAAAAATTGAGCGTACAAGATCTGTTTTTTTTTTCATAGGACAACTTGCAAGTAAGGTGAGTTATTTAGAAATTTATATAAAACACGATACTAGGTGTTCAATAACACCTCATTGATTAAACTCTAGACGTAAAAAAAATTAAAAAAACTATGGATATCAAATGGAACTGTCACTTGATTAGTTAAATTTAGATTGAATCTTTGAAGATACAATTTGACAAAATTATAAGCTTTGTTCCAACTAAAATTTAAATTTTTTTCTCATTCAAAATTCAATCGATATGCAGTTTTTCTTTGATTGTTTCTAGTTGTAGAGCATGTTAATACCTTGCTTTACAAACGAAAAGAATGGTTCTCCCGAACTACGGTTTTGAGATATTTTACTCGCAACTTGAACAAATCGACATAACATTAACAAACATTTAGCGCGAAGCTTTTCTTAGGGAGCGCACTCGAGTGCCTGCGCAGAAATGATGCGCACAAGTAATGATCGGCCAGCAAACGTTCTTTTGTCAAAGTTCGTTTCAGATATATATTAAAATGGCAAATTTCACGAGAACCAGATGACGGCCAAAGTCCCCAGTCATGTTTTGTCCGGCTTAAAGATGAACTAATTTTTAAACATCATTTATTTTGAGTTACGAGATGCAAAACATTTCGAGAAGACAAAACAATTTAATTGTTTTCCTCAATACAACGTTTCATGTTTGACCTCTGTCTATCTTTTTGTCGTTTCTTTTCTTCACTTCTTTTGTGTACGTTCGTTGTTACACAGCTACTAATTTTCAATATTGGAATTTAAACGTGAATGTTTGAACTTAGTGACCATCGGCAAGACAAAACATGATAAAATGTCGACTGATGTTTAAGCCTGGTTTTCTCTAGCGACGCAATTGTCTTTCTAAATATTCATTGTTGGAAATCTGTAATTATAGTGTAAAATAAACAGGAATTCGAATAAAGGTAGTCTGTTGAACCAACGGGGAATCTTTGGTTCTGAAAATAATTTTCACGGTTTCCAAGCTCTTCTCCCCCGTATTTGTTACGTGGATCAGTCGCTGATAAGCGGATATGGTTTCAGCCTTTTTGTGTTAATAAATAGGGTATGGAAATAACTTGTTTATTGGTGATTGACTGGCAGATCAATAATAACTGGGGCGCTTTCAGTCCTGGACTGAATTAAGGTACCTATTTTCTCCATAATGACTTAGATAGGGTATAGTTCTTCATTTTGTAACGTCTTAGATTGGGTCAAAGTTTATAGGCTCACAGAGCACCCCAGTCAGACTACAGGTCTATTCTATATTTTTAGCGTATTTATTACTATTTTCTGACAATCAAACCTATCAGTAACTTGACCCCAGGGGTGCGGAGTGTATGCTTCTCAGGTATTAAAATTACTAAAAGCCTTGAGCGGTTGAAACAAAACTGATAAAGATTTATCGTTTTTTTCTACATGTGTTGTAAACTTTTCAAATCTACTTCCATGTTGCCAATAAAATGTTACTCACTGCACTGCTGTTTTGGCCTAGTTGGAGAAACAGAGCTTTGTCAAAATTTGAAATTAAATCCATTGGTGGCAAATACCATTCCTTGAATTTCGAAACACACGTTGAGTAAAAGCAAAGCATTCCAACAGTGAACTAGACGTTTGCTATTGGAAAAATATATATTAAGTTTTGTCTTATCAGACTGTAGATCGAACCTTCTAGCTAGAAATGTATGTTTGAAGGAATTGATTGATATATAAAACGCACATTTGCATAAAATGGACATGCCATTCATTTAAAGAGATAAATGCAAAAGTGAAGTTTATTTTAAAGGGACCCTACACCCTTTGAACAACCCGAAGTTATATTAAGTAATCGTTGGACGATAGAAAATCAAATAGGATTGTACTGTCATGAATTTATACGTGTTTATTAACAATGCAACTTGTCTGTCATTTCAAAACTTTGAGTCAAATATGCGCGCATCCTGTATCGAAACGACAGTAATAATTTCTGAAAAGCCATAAAATGTCCCTCTCAATTCTTTTAATTGAAGGTTGTTATCACAAACTTTCTCGTTTTTATCTGAATATTTTTTTTATCGAAAACCACAACGTTTCTAAATCAAATACATATGGAATACGAAAAGTGAGGTTCAAACTGAAAATATGTCAATAAACAATTTATCAGAGACGATAGATCCGTTATGGGGGAGGTTCCTATGATAAAACAAACACACAAACAAAATGGATCATGATAATCAATAATGCACAGATAGGTGTTGCTCGAAAACTAGAATGCACTTTAGACCTTTTTAACAAATATCTAGCTTATTGTGAAGTATTTTTCACATTTTTTAAATAAAGCAGTCTGTTACTCCATCTGCCTTGATTAGTACTCATGCTATTTGCAGATGGAGTGTCTAGGAATTATTGTTAATTTGCTTTATATTTATTGAAAAATAAACAGTCTGTGCCGATATAAGAGTCGTTCTTGTATAAGCGGGAATTCAAACGGTACGGTAACGAAACCGCTACGGTACGGTAGATAATTCGGATGTTTTCTTAGGAAACTACGGCTACAGTGGCTACGATACGATACGGTAATGTTTCACACTCATGAGAAAACGACTCTAAGGAATAGAGTCGTTGTCGTATGAGTGGGAAACGGTACGGGTACGACACGACCGGCAGAAAATTAGAATATTTTCTTAGAAACTACGGCTACGATACGATACAGCACTGTTTCCCACTCATACAAAAAACTACTCTAAAATTGTTGTTCAGTTGTATGTTTGTTTGTTGTTTTTCGTTTGTACTATTTGTTTTTTCCTTTAAACTACAAACAGGTAAATAATACAGCTGAACACAGAAACTGCAGCCGGAGTACACTTTATACAGTATTTTAAAATCTTTTGTATTTGACTTTGTTTCTCACTAAATATCTTTTTATGAACAAAATATCTGAACTAACAAACATAATGAGCGTGTTAAATTTTCACCAATTACTACTAATTTTGCTTTTTGCTAAACTGTCGTTTTGTTCAAATTGAATTTAATAACATAAATACATAAAGCATCGTAAGGCTTCGTAGTTTTAATTTGTGTTATGTCTTCAAACAATTCATCACACGGAATGATCTAGCTTAGTTCGACCCTGAAGTGTTGACTTTCATTTTTATTTATTGCTTATACTTTTTAAGAAAATGAACTTATAAGGCACAAGTTTCCATGGCGAGATGATCATTTGAAAATGAGTCTTTATTGGGTTTAAATCATATTAATAATATGCTTCAGTTTTTTTCATCAACCTTAAATAAAACTTTACGGATGATTTAGTGTTAATAATAACAATAATAATAATAATAATAATAATAATAATAATAATAATAATAATAATAATAATAATAATAACAATAATAATAATAATTTTTTTTTTTTTTTTTTTTTTTTTTTTTTTTTTTTAAAATAATAATAACTTTAATAACAACAACAATAATAATATTTTACATTTGAAATGGCTAAAAATCTTATATACAAATTACATGATTGTAGGACTAATGTTCATTTAGATAAAAAATGTTCGTTATATAATATACTCTATATCTATAAATATAAATACAGAAATGATAATTAATTCTTAAAAAAAAACAATAGATATATAATAGTACTAAGAGAAAGAAAAAATAAATAAATCAAAAATAAAAAAATATATAACAAATATATATATATATATGTACAAAAAGATTTAAGCTACATTTGATATAAAATTGTCAATAGTAAAATCAGTGTTCAAAGTTTCAAATGTCCTCCTTTTAACTCTAGTTCCTCTAAGGCATACGAGAGAGCATCTTAAAAGAGCAAAGGAGACTTTGGATCTAATCCAGGTCATCGTCGTTGAATATGTTTCTCCTTTCTTAGTGGATATTAACTCTGCTAAGCGTTTATGGTACATCATGCATTCGGGTCCCATTCCTCCAGTTGTACTAAAGATCAGCGGTGTAAACGATCCTTGTTCAATTTCTAACACTCTAGTGGCATACTTCCTCTTCTTCTCGTTTTCATGTTGTTTGAAGATTTGCTCAGAGGTCTTTTCGCGATAGCAGTCTGCATAAGGGTGGAATACCCGAACGTCAAAGTATGCAGATCGCTGTCGCTCCCAAAATCCTCTCGCCATAATGTCAAGACGAGCGTCTCTTGAGGTATTAGCACCATTATTAAGGACTTCTCCAGTGATTTGTTGTAGTGGAGGCTCTGTCTGTACATCTTTACAAACGGTTCCCAGAAGGGCTGCTTCAAGATCTCTTATCTCGTTGTGCCGTTGGATGACAAATCCACCATTTCTGCACGTCATAGCATGGTTTATGTCAAAAATATCCCCACACACACAGCGGTTCGGGATATCTGTAAATTCCCAGTTGTATCTCAGCTTCAGTGCATCTCTGAACTCTCCTTTATTTAGATCGTATCCAAGGTCCTTGAGCGGTATGACTGAAAGCCAGCTTGAGGCGCCTTTCTCAGAGGCTTGGTTTTTTACTTTAAGCAAAGTTGACGATAATATGCTCTTGACCATCCCATCATTCTCTCTAAGATTTTCTCGTTTTCTGTTCATGGCTTGAGTCTTTGCAGTTCTGATGTCCGTTTCTTCTGGAACATTGTGTATCTGGTCAACTATGCGCTGAACTAGAGGTTTAGTAATAATCAATGAGGCTTGATGCTCTTGGGGAGCTGACTCCACAGGGTTCGTGAATCCTAGCCCACCCAAGCGTACCGGAAGTGCCAGTAGTTTACGATCTTCGTCGTTGATATGATGATCTGTAATGGCAGGAATTAGAAGTCTAGATATAGCTTCCTCAAGTGGCTCTAAAAAATCAGTTATGTTGGGTAAAGTTCTTATGAAGTAGGTCCATCGATGACGCAGACCAAAACTGAAAGCTGCATAGCATGCTTGAGGTTGTGTAATTGCGAACTCTGCCAGCTTAGTTACTTGACCAATCCATTCGTCAACTTTATCTCCGATATATTCTTCTAGAAAAGCTGTAGATCCCAACACTGCACCTAGGTGCTTGTGTCCTTCCGATGTCACATTAATTGCAGTTTCAGCAAAAACGTCCCTTGCGGCTTCTTCCTTCTCAGGTTTAGTTATTAACCAACACTTCTTAGCATTCGGAAAGTAGCCTAGAGGAGGTCCACTTTCCAAAAGCACGCTCCACCACTTTTTGAGCTCACACAGTGTACCACTTCCAGCTGCGTCATCAGCGAACCAACATTGCTTGGTTGCACTAGAAACTTGTAGATGAGAGATGAGTGGCTGTAGACTAATGGCATATAAACTCATGGCAAGCGGATCTCCTTGTGTAGTGCCTTCCGAAGATTTCAACTCTTGACCACCAACGACAAATAGCCGCGCAGGATGTCTGTAAGTGTTGATAGCATATGTAGCCATAAGTGGACACAGAACTCTTATGTTGTGCAGCGATGCAGATCTATTCAAAGCATTAAAAGCGTTTGAAGCATCAATGAGTAAAACAGCATCTGAATCATCAGCTTCGAAGATGATTCGCATGGCATGGATGGCGGCTTCGTTTCCACTTTTCAATCCAGCACAAACTTGTAGAGAACCACTAGCTTCAATGATATCGGACTTAATCACCTTTGTAACACACTTGCCGATTATCCTGCGTAGAACCTCTCCAACACCAATCGGTCGGACTGCTCCTTCTCCCTTATCAAGAGGTATGAGACGGCATGATATTAAAGCTTCAATACTTGAAGGATCCACGTATTCTGTACAGAGTCGTCTTGCCATCAGAGCAATAGCATCACAGAGATCTTTTCCAGACTTCTTAAAGGCTTTTGAAGATAACATTCTCCTAAATCCATCTGCATCGATTCCGCATGGACCTCCAGAGCCTTTGGTTCTTAAGGCAGCCTCACGTACCATCTCACCGTCTATTTCAAGGAATAACGTGTCAGGGACATCTTCAATTGGACCAAATAGTAAGGACCCTAATTGGGCTCCCTGTGCATCTGGATGTTTTTCTTTCAGTAATATATATAATAATAATAATAATAATAATAATAATAATAGTATTGATAATAATGATGATAATGATAACTACTAGTCGCCGGGCCAATAATTCAATCAAATATTTTCTCAACAATTTATTTCTGAATTTATCTGCTTCAAATCATAGTTAATATAGTGTATTATATGAACTATATCAACTATGTTCAAATTGAAAAAGAATCATATGTAAAATGTGTAAAGAAAATCCGACTATTATGGGTAAATTCCATACATTTTGAACAATAGCCGTGAATGTCCACCTGTTTCCAAGCCTCGTGAGTGGGGGTTTGTTGATATATTAGCGATAAAAACAAACGGTCAACTCGTGCGACATGCATTTATAAACGCGTTTTTTCTTGCTATCTCTTCAAACACTAAAATATTGTGCTAGATAAAAATGTGATTGCGATTATTGAGTGTTTTTTTTTTTTATAAAAAAGAGAGGACCAAATAAAAACAAATTTTACGATTATGTTATTTCTATCATTGATGTTAAACATGCAGAATACTGAAAAAGTAGGCAACTAACCCTATCATAATTTAAGATATTTACTCCTTTTAATATCTTAATTGATTCAGTTACTCGATTATGAAATATATTTTTTTGTTTGATTGAGAATTGCATACTCACTGTAACTCACTTTTTTTTGTAAGAGAGATAGAGCTTACTATTAATTTTTAACACGTTTTTAGACCTAAGGCAATCTAGCTATAATCAAACGACTTCTTGACAAAGCTGTTATCAAATGAGGATTATATGTTTTTACAATTAACACTCTTGAAAAGTACATATCTAGTGTTATAAAACGAACAAAATGTACATTTTATCTTGATTTCAAGATAGTCTGTTGAAATAATCAAAGTGGTAAAACCACTTTTAGATTCGATATTCCAAAAACGGACAACAACAATTTACTTGATAACCAAATTGATTTTTTGCTAAATTGAGAATTTACAATTCTATGGAAAAACTCTAAATTGAAATTCTAACAAACGTTTTTCTTTTCTTTTTGAGCATGACCTAAAAATGGTCTTCATTTTAAAACTATATTTCAGGTATTCGAGCAAAAATCAAAAATCATACTGAATAATGTATGCGCAGTGAAGACACTTTTTGTAAATATATTTCTCAATTGATAGTACGTAGTACTTCTATTTTATGTATGGACAGGAAAAAGAAGGTAGTTTTGCATTTTATATCTAGTAGAAAAAGAAAAAAGAAGTAAAAATGCCCGGAAATCGATCGTGAAATGAAGATAAAAAAACAACTCTTAAGCGCTGAAAAGATATATTACGCTACCAATGAAATATCAATATAAAACGCCAAACAACTAAAATAAGCCATGGAATGAAGAAAAAAAAGGAAAAAAAAGTCCTTATTTAGTATCTCTCTCAATTCAGTTTTTAAACGAGCATAAAAAGTGATACATCAGAGTTGAGTATAAATAGTATTACAAGTAAATAATGTAATTATGGTAGAGAAATTACTAAATAATCAACAATGAACAACAACATTTTCAATCTAAAACAAACGGGTCAGATTTTACCTTAAAAAGCAAGTGCGTAACGTGCTGTCTTAGATATTGTTCGTTACCTGAAACACATAGTAAGAAAGCAACTACATATTAGTCACAACCCAAACGTCGCGTTCAAACATTTCAACTACTATATAAATTATTCGAAAATAAATGAACGAAAACGACCTGCTGTGGAGCTTTGAATTTTATCCTTTTAAGAATAATTGAATATTCACAGTAGTAGCTCGTTTCTGATAATTGTGGCCAGTCATTAGTTGCAAACTTTTTGATCATGATAATTGATCGCCGAGTTCTTTTGAGGGGTGGGATGGGATAGGTTGAGGTGGGGGTGGGGGTGGAGGATGATGGTGTGTTTTAATATGTAAAACATTAAAATAATAATAATAATAATAAAAATAGGTAATAATATCAATAATTGCATTAGTTATAATACAATCGATATAACATTCGATATGCTTTGTTTTAAAGCATTAAGTTGGCGGTTCACTATGCTATGGCTGAGTGTTCTTCAGAATGTGGTAGAAGAACTGACAGTGTGTCACAAAAAAAAAAAAAAAAAAAAAAAAATTCAAATGTCTTTATTGTATATAACTACATTATGTTCCCTATTACTTTTTTGACATTGCGATAATCGAAAAAAAAACTAGTTCTGTTATGAAGCCTTTCTTTTATTGATGATAGCTCAAAAGTCGGCAATTAAAAAATGCCCTCTCAACCATCAACTTTTAATTTTATTTTCAATTACTACGATGTAATGGTATTCATGAATCGATCAGGGTTGTTTTCAGAATGCACGGATCTAAAATCATGGTATACGTAATGAACAGGACAACTTAAAATAAATTATGAGAGAGAGAACAAGAATTCGAAGTCACTTCAATGAGCGCACATAACCAGAAACTGTTAATTGAAACGCGTAGCGCGGTTACCGACATTTTAGCGCTCGAGCCTTTCATGTACAATCTCGTTTTGATATCTCGAAGTACCCTCTCCCCCCAGGGATTATTTGTCAGGAAATAAAGATTACCATAAACCATTTTACAGATATATAGAGTTAATCCTCTTATAATGAACTTGAGCATTTACCAGTAATATTTCATATTTACCGGACTAAAATGTCGATTGATTACTCTAAAAATCGATCATCGCGTCCAGGCAAATTGGTTTCTATCGGCACGCGCAGTCTAAAATCTAGTTTATATGTTTTTGGACCATCAACCAATTTCTCGTTTCAATATCAATTATCCATATTCACTTCGTTGATGTAAAACACTTTTATAAGTAGTTGATGATACAAAGAAAGGAAGAAGGTGAAGATAAATAATTCCATTCGATTGAATTGTTTTTTTGAAATTTTGATTGTGTAGTGTGTAGTATAAAGACCGGCTTAGATGTCGATTTCGAAACGGTTAGGTAGAGAGTTGAGAGTATAGAGTAAAACTAGATCTTTTGAACACGATATTGACAAAAGCTATAGAAACTTCTTTATATGGAAGTATTGTTTCACAAATCTGATATCTAAAAACTAAAAAGAATGGCATTATTAAAAGTGTAATAGACGGGGCAGCATTGACAGCCGTGCATTCAGACAGTTTTTTTTTTCTTAGATAAATTAATTTATATTGTCTGCGCGCTGTTTTACCACAGGAGAGATCGCGTTCCACATCGCTGTCCCAGTCCAGCGGTAAATCTTCAGTGATTGAACTCAACTGAGCATTGTTCGCCCACTAAACATTTTTCATTGATCAGGACGTCAATTGAACATCATTGAACAAGTTGGCCAATGGTCAAATGTTTAGTGATCCAAGACGCGCGGTTCAGACGTAAATCTTTCATTTTGCTGCATCGAATCTGATTTTGTTAAACTCAGTTGGTTCATGCCTTGTACTTCTGATTTACAACATTCAATCATTAGATTCGACGCGGCAAAAGCTCGACGTCTGAAATACGCATAACTGACGTGCATATAAATGGAAATCCCCAATGTTCAGTCACTGAAAATCGTATCCTTTGACCGGCGATTGAAAATTTTAGGGAATGACTGAGACTAAACATTGTCCGCCTGCCCACTCAACATTTCGTATTGCTCAGTCCACTGAACAGCTTAACACATTGCTTAAACCCCCGGGGAGGGGGGGGGGGGGGAGGGGGGATCCGGGGATAAACGATCGGGGATGCTCGTCGGAATTTTTGAAAAATACCCCTAAAAGATACCGGACGTTTTTCAAAAGGGCGTGGCTTCACAAATTTTTCATCTCTAAAAGATACCAAAAATGTGAATTTTAGTACTATTCAACCCCTAAAAGATACCAAAAAGCGAGAATTTCAAAAAATCTCATATTTTAAACCCTAAAATAGACCAAATGGCTGATTTTTACACCTAAAAGATACGACGAGCATCCCCGATCGTTTACCCCCGGAGTCCCTCCCTCCCGGGGCTTAAACTGTCAAATGTTGTGGGTGGACAACGTTCAGTCGACGGTTAACTTCACTGTTTTACCGGTATGTGACATGCAGACAAACAAGAACAAATGACGAAAACCTAACAACGGCAAAACTAGAAGACACTATGATAGATAAGTAAGCAAACAACTGGAAAACATATAGATCAGATAAGGATATTATAAAAGACGATTAATAAATGAATAAACAAACAACAGATAAAGGATAAAAAGATTTACAATCGAAAACCTACTACTGAAATTTCCGAAAAACTAAAAACTAATTAAAAAAAAATACAAAAAAAAAAATACGCAAAAAAAAAACAAAACAACAACAACAACAGACAAATAAACTCAACAAAACGATTTAACATGAAAATAACAAGCCAATCGACAAAGGAAAACAAATAAATAAAAGAAAGTCAGATAAACGTACCAATATATTCCACTCTTAGAGTTTCTTTCTCCTCATGAACTCAGTTCCAAAATGATATTAAAATGCTAACTGATTCAGAAACTCTCCAAGACAATACAGAATCACTAATTTATAAGACCGTCAACATAGACAATACAACTGAACGTATAAATGATTAAAAGCTAAATGACTTTTTACTTTTTGAATGTAATCATTCTAAGAAAATGACCTTATTTCGTTAAGCTGTAATTGCTTTCTCTAACCACTTGCACGAAACTAAAATACATATAATCGCTTTGTCTATTATTACAAGATGTTCCAATAAAATCTCAATATAGAAAACAAACTTTTGGAAATGATTGAAATTTACAAGGGTACTGAAATAATACAGAAAAAAATTAAAACTTGTGAAAAAGCGTTAAAACATGAGGGACCGAGTGTTGAAATCTTAGCTGTAAGCCTTTAATTATAACATAAACATTTTTGGCCGCAAAACAAGGTTTTAATCACTTTAGATGAGTTTGCATACCAAGCAGTTATTCGATCAAGGCATGTTTTTGAATTTGTTTTAAATTTTCATGAGTCTTAGACATATTTGAAAATTGATGTAGAAATCGATCAATGTTCTATATTGACCATTTTATATTGACTATGACCTTGATTGCCGTTGCAGCACAAAATAAGAATGCCTATAAAAAACAAAAACAAAGGGAAAGTAAAAGTTCTTCATTATCCAGCTTCCACAGTAGCCCCCCTACTCCACTCTTTAATCTTTTTATTCGGTTTCCCATAACTAATTCTAAGTATTAAGCAGTGATCTTCAAGAAAGCCACTGCTGTTCCTCTACTCTTTTCATGGTAAGGCGTAGAAGTAGAAAAAATTCGATATTCGATACAACTGATGTGAGTAGATCGGTGAATTGGTATTTTTTTGTGTGTGCTCAACCCTTTTGATGACATTAAGTATAATGTCTGTAAAAATTTAACGCACCAAAAATCTACCATGGTAACCAATTAATTTACTCCATTAGAATTTTTTTTTTTGATCCATTTTGAATAGTTTTTGAGTTTTTGGATTAAAAAAAATTCTAATGGTAATACAAACATTTAATTGTGAGACAAACTAAATCGATCCAAATAAGAGGGATTTCAGTTTCATAATTGAACTACATAAAAAGCTTTAAGATCTTGGCTATTACCAGTTAAGTAGTCTGTCTTTAAGTGCTTTATTTAGAACAAAAAAAATGAGGAAAGATAGAGCAAGGAAAGGAAGAATCAAAGTATGGAAGACATTCATTCATTCATTCATTCATTTGCTAACTCATTCATTAATTCATTCATTCATTCATTCATTCATTCATGCATCCATCCATCCATCCATCCATCCATCCATCCATCCATTCATTTATCCATTCACTCACTCATTCACTCACTCATCCATTCATTCAATTTTCTCCATCCATTTTGTTCACGCATTTTCGACAACAAATGTGTTTGTTCATTGGTATTCTTGGGAAAACGTTTGAGTTCGTAATAAAAAGTTCATTTCCTGGAAATGAAGAGTCTACATTCGACATGCTTAAAAAAGAAAGCATATTTAGGTCACTATTTTAAGACTTCATACATCATGAACTAAACTGTTATGTTATATAAACACTAGAGTGTCTTTTCTTCGAATACTTATAACAATATAACTAAATTCTCAAAAAGGCTATAAGTATCAGCTATAAGTATTATAACTTTGTGAGACTTCGTCGAGAATTATATTTATTTGGAAGTTATTTTATAAATGGATTACACGCCTTTGCAAGAACGTTGTAGTATACATTTATAAAAATATCTAATTTATTCAGTATATTTAATACAAAACAGAAAACTCCTATTATTTATTGCTAGCTTCATTCAGTAAATGTCAAAATATATTTTTCCTGTCTATTACATTGTACAGATCATAAAACAGTTGGTTTCTTATGTAAAAATGCTTATTTTGCATTTTGCATCTCACGATATTTGTGTAAATATATATATATATTAATGTATACTACAATGTTCTTGCAAACTAGTGGACCTGTGTCACTTTACGTATTTTATCCCGTATATTTTTAACCACAGGTGTTTTGTTTAGACCTCACTTGGCTTATTCTAATTATGTGCACAATATACACAAAATAGTTTCCTTATCATTAAAGTGCTATCTAGACGTTTTGATTCCAGTTGTGGAAGTGAATCTGTTCAATATAAAATCTTTTTATGTCTAAAAGGGAAGATAGCATCTTTTACCGGACTTTCAAAAAAATGTTTATTTAAATAACAATGGACACAAAATATCAAGATCTGACACATCGCAATTTATAGACACCAATCTTGATGGATTTTAATTACCAACTTTCAAGGACTTTCAAGTCAAGCACTCACGGTGACGGCGGGAGGAGGCGTTATTCGTTTCCACCAAGAGAGTATGCGATAAGAGAGCTGATCCCTCGTATTGGGCTTTACACTCATCAGGGGATCTTTTCATTCTATTTTTTAAACTGAATTATTTTGGGAACGGAACATGATTGGCCAGATTGCAAGAGGCGCGGTCGCATCGTCAAAACATCTCAAAACAAAAGTGCGGAGATTGTTAAAAAGTTTCTAAAATAGCACGACAAGTAGAGCCCCTGATGGGGTTCGGGGATAGCTCTCTTATCTCATACTCTCTTGTTTCCACACATCAAGCCTAAAGCCTCCCAGCCCCCTTCTACGCCGTCCCTGCGAATCAGCATATAATAGTTTATATAATTCGATGTAAATTGTTTCATTATTAGTGTGGAGTCACTTTACAAGACAATGTACACTGACGTGACACAGTGCACCAAATAACTTGCCAGGAAAAGCCAAATATGAGTAGAGGAAGAGAAAATTCCGCAACTATATATACAATCCGAGAATTTGAAATTCAGAAGATCTGATATCGAATAATTATTTTTGTTATTGTTATTGTTGTTGGTGTTTTAGTGTTGTTATTGTTGTTGCAATTGTTATTGTTGTTGTTATTGTTGTTGCTATTGTTGTTGTTGTTGCTATTATTGTTGGTATTGTTATTGTTGCTGTTGTTGTTGTTGCTATTCTTCTTGTTGTTGCTATTGTAACTATTGTTGGTGTTGTTATTGCTATTGTTGTTTGTGGTATTATTCTTGCTATTGTTGTTGGCGTTGTTATGTTTCTATTGTTATTCTTGCTATTGTTGTTGTTGTTATTGTCGCTGTTCAGTGTTGTCGTCATTGCTGTTGTTGTTATCATTCTGTCTTTAGATTTTGCCTTTTTTCAGCCTACTAGTTAAGAGTGTTGTACAAATAACTTTTTTTTCATACATTATTTGCTACAATTCAGGCGATAGGCAGGTGCAGCTTAAGAAAACTGGTTGTTCTATTATATAGGAATTATTAATGAAATTGGAAAATTCAATGGTTGCAGTCAAGTTCAATTCCAAAAATATCACTATATAATTAATGAATTCAGATGATAGTTGCATTATTCAATAAAGGAAAATCAATAATAATCGCTTTATTGTTTGAATCTTTCTTAGAAGCTAAGTGACATTGACTAGACTATGTGAAATAATTACATATCAGAACAATGTCTTTTAATTTTGAGGCGGAATAAATTGTCAAGACAAGAGAAAATGTCCTAAAGCAGCACATTTTCTTTGTCAATTTAGTTTGTGAAACAATATTCCAATTACTAATGATTGCAGTCAGCACAATTCCAAAGCATGTATAGTTTTTCAAATTGATAATAATATATATAACTCATTATTACATTTTTTGTTGTTGTCTTTGAGGTTTTATTTTTAATACCTGATTTGAGATCATTACGTATTCAAGGTTATTTATAATGGATATAATACATTTATTTACACATATACTTTTCATACTATATTTCATTAGATTCAATTCACGCAAGTGGTCAATATAAGTACATAAGTAAATAAACAGCAATATTTCTATAAAATACAAAATGTAAAACAAATCTAAACACCAGAAAGTAAAATACATTTTCTCTTCTTTTCACTTATCAAATTACATGAATAAAAAAGATGAAGTTTAAACGCTCAAGTTTTCGTGCATCGAACAATAGAGTTATTGTCAAATGATTTAAAAACGGTACTGCTACATTACCGCTATGATACATTAGACAATTCCACTGTTTTCTTAGAATTACGGGTACATAGTGTACTATTTCCAACACTCATACAAAAAACTTCTCTAAAGAATATCGTATACATTATATAATTTTTCTCTTATCTTCATGAACTGACAAGTACTTGTCCTACAGAAAATTATACATTCAAAATACAAATAAAAAATTGCATGAAAAGCAATAACTTGCATGTACGAAACGGACAAGATTGTATGGACTTCTAAACACTAAAATCCGATTAATAGCTTTCAAAAATTAGTTAAGTTTTTTCAGAAAGATTTCGAAGATTAGTTGCAACTTTTCGTCAAATGAAATGTGGCTCAAGAAAGATTACTCACTCTCAGATCTGACGATCAGTACTGCAAACGAATCCTATTTATCACAATTTGGCTTAGCATTGGATTCATTCAAGTTACAAGACAAATGCAAAAATTATAGAAAGAAAAAAGCAAGAGCTGGTACCTTAATGGAGATGTTTTCCTTTAATCTTGCAATTGACTGGTGAGTGTGTTTGTTTTTCAACTTCGATTCCCTATATGAGACACCGTGCCATCTGTGCTATAATTCGCCGACTGGTGGGCATAAATTGGTTTTAAGTAATATATACAATACAAGCAGGAGCTCTGTATGAGGATTAAAAAACAGCGAGCTAGAAACAAGCTGTTTTAAATTTCATACAGATCGGACGCGAATATTGTATATGCTGCAGCTAGTTTAAATTTTGAAATTAGATGTAATTTAATTTGGCCGAGATATTTCAATCTAAAAGCTTAAATCAGGACAAAATCTGTATGAAGATTTACAGATGCCTTCACGGTAGCGATTTTGTTCTAATCTCATGCATTATCACATTATTATTGAGTTTGATAAATGTACACAAATCAATATCATTTGGAAATGTTTGTATGCATTTTTCCCAAATTCGGAAAATATTTCGACATTAACTTGTTTTTAAGCTTGATCAGTCGAAGCACTGAAGAATCTTTCTTCAGTTATTTGTTTTCTGATGCGACTTAGAACGCAATAGGCCCCAAGAATGATCACTGGGGAACTCCATCACAGTGAATTACATTTATAGTGACTCTTGTATAACATTTGGAATTATTGCTGAAAATTTTCAGTAATCGATCTTGGTACCTCAAAACGCAAAATATCTAAAAGAACATTTAATCTCGAAATATAGTTAAAAATCCTCGGCCCCGTTACTACACCTGCAAAGCCCGGATAAAATTACACAGCGAACAAAGTTAATTTGCATAACTTTTATATTTTAAATTCACTAAGCAGGGAATTTATTCGGTAGACACAGTTTTCATGCAACCGACGTGGCGCTTTTTTATCACGCACGAACACTAAGATTATTCTTAATCAGATCGTATGACGGAAGTCATTCAAAATTCACACACCAAATTTTGATATCAGTAGCCGTTTTCTTCAATTCAGTTACCATGGTGAATGCATTGAAAAATTAAAACCCTATAGATTTGCAGAGTTTGGTTATGGCCGTGCATTTTCTATCACATCTGTGTAAATTAAAGTTTGTAAAAATTTGTGGTTTTACAGAATTTGTTGATTTTTGCCAACTCCTGGTCAAGTAAAAATCTGATAATCAATTCTATAAAAAATGCTATGTGCCATAATTTTTAAAGAATATTTAGGACTATGCCTGTTTAATTTTTTTTACTAGCTGGTTGTCAATGCATTTTGATTCCACTTCTATTTGTGGTAAAGAATGTAATGATTGTGGTTAAACTATAGTCTTAATACTTCCTCCAGCCTAGTGCAAACTACTCTCTGCGATTGCCGAAACGTTAAAGAATCAAGACGTCTTTTAAATTCTACCTAGTATCTACGAGATATCTTGACCGTTTTTTCAATAATCATTTTGCAATATAACGCTTAATAGTTTGACCCAGGTTGCGGTGTACGCTCTTTGTGGTCACTGTTACCAGCGTTCATTTCAAATAGGTTTGCTACTTTTTAACTTGAATAAATGAATTTTAGAATTATAATTAAATAAATTGTTACCTTTGCTTATATAAGGGAACCTCTTCGTGGAAGTGTTAAATTGATGATACAAAATACCACTTTAAGTAAGTGAACAACTTCAAACGAATAGCGTACCACGTGATCACGTGACAGGAAACGATAGCAAATTAACTTGAATTAAAGAAAAACGTTTTCGTTCGATTAGGAAGTTAATATTTTAAATCAAAAGCGTAAAGCAAGCAGAATCACGTACTCATTAGAGAAAACTTATAATAATGAAATCTTGTCTTGAATATTTGAAAAAGAATTAGCATTTTAAATCGAAAGAGCAAAGAATGTGTGCTGTATAAATGATATCATTATTTGCTGTTAATTATCATTAAAGCATTTCTGATCATTGAAAAAATGGCCAACAATAGTCAAAAAAGAGAATGAAAAATGCTCGAAGGCTCTAACGATCTCGTCTTTCATTTCATTTACTATAGCATCAAAGATAAATATCTTTCCAAGTTAATACGGAGTAGAGGACCAAGTATGATACTTTGTGGAACTCCGTTTCGATGAATACATCTGATTTACCACTTTTTTCCAGTAGTTTTGAAGAATACATTTTTTAGAATACTTTAACTGAGGAAAAGAAACAATGTTTCAAATCACATCTCTCTGGAACACGCTAGTTTTCAAAGTTATTCGGCTCATAGAATAAACATAAATAATTCAATTAGAGGAATATGCTATTCAATGCAATGCTGACCATTTGCGTTAATTTAAATTGCAAGCTGCCTTCAACGATTGCCAAATATTTTATTATGATTTTTTTCATAAACATCTGTCAAATAACAAACAACTGATTAGATATGTTCATTAAACTAGAACAAGTTAATGTAAATACGTGCTACAATTATTCTTCAACAAAATATACACTACTGCACAGAGTGTTAAGAAGCGGCTACCGCGATCACGATAATCACGAACCGCTTTATCATGTATGAACCACGGATATGTTATTTACAAATCACGAATCAATCATTTACCATTTCACCAATCAGTTCCTAATTAAAGACATAGACATAGACAAAACTTTATTTAGACGCGGTATTAAATCTTCAGCTACATTGTGAAAATATTAACTATATATAGACATAATAAAAGCTGACAACCCGTATGAGGGCTGGATATCATAACTTTCATTTATTGAAGAAAAGGATTTTTATTGATTTGGCTGTTGAAAGTTGAGAATTCAAAGGATTCAGCATTTGAAGACTGTTTTATAATTCTGAGTTGTCTTGACTTGCTACTTGCCTTTAAATTTCTTTAATTTATCCTTACTTGCACTAAAATTATAGATCACATACTTGCCGAACAAACATAAAAAAATTACTATTTTATACTGTGGACCAAAAGTTTTTGAATGATCTTCCAACATGTATTACTAATTGTAATAAACAAAACGATTTTAAGGGAAAGCTGTTTTCAGTACTCACGGGAAATAATCAATGCATATATGGTAAATAGTATACGGATCACGGTTCAACCTTTGAAATTAAATTTCTTTACCTCTATTTAAGACTTTGAGATACGACGGTATAGGGTGCTTTAAGTGCTCAGCTCAAATAGGGAGATTGTTTTCAATAACACTGTTAATAAGAAGTTCTATCAGCATGTTCAAGGCTATGATAACATTTGTATTTCCTTATACACCTAAGTTCTCTTCCGGTAATAAATACGTCAGTACTTCATAAAAGTGACTTGCAGCAGTTCTTATAGACATGGTAAATATGAAATAAAGCAAAACAAAAGTCAAAGCGTCATACATGCTCCATTTAAACGCACACAAAAAAGGTTTTATAAGCATTTCAATACCCAAAAATGTAGATTCTATAATTTTTCGTCTTTTTGCTGACCTAATATTTCATCTTCGGTAAGATGCTATTTTCGCCTTTCATTCATATTTCATAATTAAAGCATTTTTGAATGTGAGCAAGAGCATGTGCAAAACAGGATATAGTGAACGCGCCCGAGGACAACTTTTAATGGTGTCTTATCTACTTTCAAAACATAATAAGTTGTATAACAGTAAGAGATTCTTGAAAATATATCTACACTCACTTGTAAACGGTTGAAGAGCATTGATCAGAGCTCGAACCCAAAGGATCGACCAGCATTTAGTGCCTTAAAAATAAGGGGATATTGTAATGTTGTTATTGTGTCAAACTACATTATTGTTCATTAAAGCTTTGTGTCTTCACGGAAAATCGCCTCGACTTGCACGTAAAAGAACGTCTGAGAACGATTAATTAATTAACCATTTTTAAAACCGCGGACTTTCGAGCACCCGGCCCCTACCCCGACTTTCCAACAGTTCATCAATTTTTAACAAAGTATCAAGCTATTTCGCAGTATCAACCTATGATTAAAATAAATATGTTAGAGTTTTTCATTGTTATCATTTTAGAAAACCGTGCCGATTATTGTTTTTATTTACGGGTTAGTTGGCGGTATAAACAAGCCCAAAATCGATCCGTGGGGAACTTTGTAACATTTCTTTGAGCCGTTAGGCGTTCATCAACGATGCAAACTCTGCAATGCTGAAAAAAATAATTGTCCATGTTATGACTTTGTCGATGATTTTTACAGATTGCCAATAGCCAGCGACTAATATTATGCTACAATCATGGTTTTATTGGATTCACAAGTGGCTTTAGATGTAAATGACATGCTATGGCGATAAGCGCTTGATATAATAAGATGATATACATTTAACCCAGGAGCTTTAACTTAATAGATTTCTATTTTTGTGTTGCTATATAACGGAAGGGAATTGTGTTTTCTGACAGAGTTCTCAGTGTAGTAGATGTGCAAATTAATGCACTAAATGCATTGAACGTCGTCTGCCCTTGCATGTGGCCTACTGGTTAACACATCGATAACCGTAAATTTTATTTTGAGCGCCACCAAGGACAATTTAGATAATTTCATGATATTGATTTCATTCTACCTATCCAAGGCATATGCATTGTTAAAAGGGAATTAGATGCTTAAAATATATTACAATACAAAAGAAGACCATTCAAGTTGAACTCTTTTCTTTTTATCTTGATTAATTCCAGTTTTCTTCTATAACGTTTTTTCATGTAGGTATGTGCATGAATCACTAACGATTCAGTATTTTTTTTAACTTTTTATTTCTTAATCCTACTTTGGAAATAAACCGTTTTCACCATTTTTCTATTTGTTTGATAGCAATCTTGCACTATAGGTTCTAGGCTTAAAAACTTCCCTAAAAAAGCTAAAACCAATTACTGCCACAAAGCTATCTTTTGTTCCTTCCTTATTACCGTTCAAGTCCCTCCTATGATACCTTCTTATCTGCTTGCCCAAGGATATACGTATTGAATCTCTCATCAAGAATTGAATCTAGCTAGTTCTTAATTTACTAAGGGCGGTTTTATGACCGGCTTGTCCTGCAGAAATTGCGTTTTAAGTTAGCTAATGAATATGATGTGTAGCTCTAGCGAGTGAAACAACTTATGTTGACCACACATAAATTGATCACTCGCCTGTTGTTTGATCGTAAACAAAAGCATAATCATCGCCAGATGTTAAAATTCACAACAACATAATTAAAACCTAAAAATACCAATAAATAATAATAAAATAATTAGTGGACAATTTTATTAATTTTATAGCAATCAACGTTAACAAATTTAACAGTCTTGTTTGTTTTAACTATATTGTTAGTTTATATGTAACATTGATTTTCTGTCACAAAAAAGAGAACAATGATATTAAAATCCTAATGGGATCCGCTGAATAGCCAGTCTATCCAAAATCTGTATTAGTACAGTAACACTATAAATACCTCTTTGAAGAGATTTATTTTGAGAAATCCCTAGCTACTATGCAGGGGAGCACTTATACGGAGTTGCGTTATCTCGACGTCTAACGAAGACAATTTTTTTGTGTGTGTTTTGTGTTTTTTTCCTAAGAGACACCATTAGAAAAGATAACACGCCTTGGCATCAGAAAGTAAACAGATGTTAGATTCAAAATGCGATCTAGAATTAAACAAAATCTGGAGAATCAACCATAGTGTATAAGGCAACTAAATCATCTTTAACACGAAAATGTAGAATAAGTAGAATAGATCGATTCAAAATAAATTCACGAATAGTTGGGGCTTTTAATTATTAGCTGTTAACATGTATTCGGAAACTTTTCTCGAAACTGTTGGTTATTGTTTAGTAAATTACACCATTTGCAAACCTGATCGTCCACCAGAAAGAGGCATATTTTTGTACAATCATCAAGCTCGTTCCCAGGACACCACCCATTGGGGGATAAGCACTGGGAACAAAGTATGATGAACTCATGTCTCTTTTTTTCTAAAACCACCTGCAATATGATGCAACAATATTTCAGGTTTGTACTGAAAAAAAACTTTGTTTTTGTTTGACGTTTTTACCGACTGAAATGTGCATTGTAAATTTATAAAAATCATAAATTTAATTTATTAGCATTGAGTTAAAGCAAATCAAATGTACATGTGCATGAGATCAGTTAATATTGTAGTACACACACGTGTGAAGATATTGAAAGAAAAAAAGAGACAGAAAAAAAGATGTAAATTACGTATCTGTGCCATTTTTTCTGTAGTAGTACAAACTAAGAAAAGCTATCATAATATTTAATCATGAACACAAATCCAATTTTAAGTATATTATTTTCATTGTAGGAAAAAAGAAGTACAAATTTATGCATATCTCAGCTCATTCCACAGACGCCAAACGTAAAAAAAGGTTTGTTAAAAGATATATGTTCTGCGCATTCAAATGTTCATGCCCGTACAGATGAATTGAATTTTCGATATATAAAAATATATTTTGGAAAATATAAAGTTTTAATTCGATGGTCATCAGGCGCGCGATTCTTATTTTCATTAGATTTGAAGCATCTACTGAATTGTTTCCGGTTCCGTTAAATTTTAGTATACTTCCAAATTCGTCCTATTTTATGAAAAAAACCTAGTGTTTATGTTTTTTTTTAAGATTAAAACACCTACCTCTAAACACGTTTTACATTTCTCTCCTTTTTTATTTCGTTGATCCTCAGTTACACATTAGCTTATCCAAAGTCTCCAGTATATTGAAATATTCAACTGATGTTATCACAATACGCAAATATCACTTTCTCCAGATATTAAGAAAAGACAAACAACCTTCTTTTCTCCTAATTGCTCGTAAGACGGAGCCTTTATATTCTCATTACGCTATCTGAAAAAAAAAGAACTATTATTAAGTTATGAAAGGCAAAAACTTCAAAACTGGATTTTCCGATCCAGTGTAATGAGTGCAAATTCGATTGAAAAAGGGAATTGCGCATATGTAGTTGGTGTTTTTTAAGGACTAAGTTCTCTTTACAGTTTGTTAGCAATTTACAAAGATAGATATCACTCTGTAAGTTGATATAATATCTGTTTAGCTTAATAAAAATATTTAGTTCTCATGCACTTTTGTTTATTCAGACACGGAGCTTGTTATTCAGTATATGCGGCAAAGTTATGGAGTACCATACATGACAAAATAGAAATGATATAAATAAATAAATATTGAAATCACTTTGAAAAAGCTTGACTTTCTAAAACGATCTTCAACTTTTTCATCGTTTTGCTTCTTTGTACAGAAGTTAAGTTTTCGTAATGCATCACAACGAGAGAACGAAATGGGAAAATTATTAAAATGAAACGGAACCTTGATATACGATAATACCAAAATAATGCAGCAACAAACGAGAGAACAAGAGTACCAACGGGAAAATTCATATTTAATAAGCAAAATTGAAGAACGGAAAAAGTAATAACTTTTTGTTAATTCTCTTGAAATTGTCACTTTGTTAAGTTGCTAGAAACATCACTCTTTACAAGATCCCAATAGTTGTTTGATTTTCAAAATGTATGTGCAAAATGGGAATCAAGTTTGATTAAAACGTTTTTCAGAGTTATTTGAGAAACGTAGTTACTTTTATAGATTATATTAAAACTACATAGTTTTATTATAATATGTAAAAATTACATTAATACGACAAAAAAGCCAAACCCCAACATACTTACTTGAAAATGTACATCTGAAAATCGACAGTTAAAAAACGAAAGTAATTATTGTTCTAAATTGAAGTTATGAAGTAGATACAATTTCTCAAAAAATACCAATATCGCATGACTTCACAATTAATGTACAAGAAAGTGTAAAAGTCCCACCTTAAGTATTTTTTGCGGCTTTCAAACCATTCCTACAGTAGTACATGTGTGTTGTTCAGACCTTACACAAACACGAACCAAACTAGTGGATAGCGATAAAAAAATGATCTATTGCCTTCTGATTACAATTCATACGATACACTTGCTTTTTTAAAAGATGAAAGTTCCGAAAGCTTGACAAAAAAAGTTAACGCAGTCTTTGATGCAACACAATGTCAATTCTGAAGTTTGAGTTATGAAGGGCTGGACATAAATTAACTCAAACTGCACCGACTTGTGAGTTTCCCGCTAATTGCCTTAGTATTTGTCTTGGTTGTACATATTAACAGTAGCTTCATATTGTTATTTGAGATTTGTTCCGCAGTGTAATATTTTTTCTCTGCATGTGTTAGAAACACACAGCTGGTCACGCTGCATAATTCGCCGAAAAGCCGGCTCCAAGGCTGCTCTAGTTATTTTATTATCAAATCATTGTCAGTTTGGACTTGTTTATAGACTTTCCACTCTTTCTAGCTTTTAGGATATTTTCATAAATTACCCTCAAAAGCATTGATGTACATGTTATTAGGGGTCTCAATTGACAGATTCCATTTCATTTTTGTTTCGACTTCTTTAGCTAATTTAAAATAATTTCCAATGGCTTATCATTGATGGAGACCATTCCCAAGCCCAATCGCCGGGACTTTCACATTTTTATTTCGACTTTCTACACACAGTATAGCTTGTTTGTTGAGTTTTCTTTGGCCTTAGACTTGAAAGATAGAACCGCATCCTTGGAAACCTAAAGTTGAGGCTCTCAGTTATGGATGCTTAGGTTGTCCTGGCTGGTATAGATCTTTTTTTTTAATCCAAAGGGCTGGATAAACAAACGACGTGTTCCTGGTAGCCGGAACATTTCACCTCCATATGGGCTATATGGGCTCACCACTCTGTTGGATCTCTCTTTTTAAACTCGCTCACTTATCTGGAAGAAAGCTACAAGACGCAACGATTTGCTGCTGAGTTGCAAAGAATGACTTGTCCTAGATGGCATGTATTTTTTATTAAATAATTATCAACTTTTGTAAAAAAAAAAAACCTGACGACTTTTTAAACTCACTAAAAACACATTTTCAAATCTTCCTTCCTTTTCCACCAAAATCCCCAGTACATGTAAAAGTATATTAGTTGTCTCAAAACTATTTCGGCTTACCTTAACGCAAAAGTCATTGGCCCTATTACTTTGTAATAAACATGTACAAAGAAGTGCATCAATTTCCGCGTTTTAGCTAGTTATCATGTTAGGTATTATCAGCTATGAAATCTGAGACTGATAGAAATCAAGCCCTTTTTTTCCATGAAATGATATTCACAGACGTCACCTTAGATCTCTCTACGCGAGCACAGCATGTCAAAATTCTCTTTACATAAATCAGATTGCTTTAGTTTTTTACTTTAGATCATCGACTGAACTAAAAAGTGCTTTAGTTGTGTTTGACTGTGAAACGTGATTATTTCAAGTTGGCTTTGAAGTTTAGGCGTGTTTGTTTCAAGATTGTAATTCACTGATTTCTTAATCAGCTAGTCGATAAAATCATAAAGACTGAAAAATTTTTAATGGTTGTGGGCACATTTCTTGTCTGAAATGTTTTATATAAATTTGGTAAAATCAGATTGTTGTTAAAAGCTGTGCAATGCTTGGCTACAGCAATTCTTTAAAAAAATAAAAATGTAGCAGATCATCAGTGGATGGAAGTTATTTACTTTTATTTATTTTTGTCGAAAAAGGTTTTTGGATTTTAGCTCACATAAAAGCATGTATTTCTTAAAACGTTTGCATTCAAACATAGCACTAAATTGTTTTTTCTAATTAATGCTGATAGCAAAAAAGTAGGTTAATGTAATACAATTTCGCTTGGAATGAAGTTTTATTTGCTTTTGGTTTTTGATTTGAACGTCTAACAGAATACCTTTTTTTTAATTGTAAGTTTTAAGTGGGACAAAGATAATTTGATTTTGCAAATATAAGGAAAACAAAATATCAAGGAAAAGGGAAAAATAAAGAGAATAGGAAATTGTTGAGTCTAGTAGTGCATGAATTTATTTAAAAGAACATCGCATGACGATTTTTCGAAGTAATCTATTTTATTTTTTTTAATATTGCGAGAAAAGCGAGAAAATAAAAACATTACCCAGCCACAGATTTGACAATATATAAATCAAGATTATTGGTTAGTTTAAAGAGCCGCGTCTCAATCTCAACCACAATGCTTTGCGTTCCTTTTTTATTGTTTGCATACGGTTCTTTTAAAGGCCAAATAAACAAATTTACAATAATCCTAAAGAATTCAGACAATAGTAAATATTGAAGGAATTTCCAGAAATAGTTTACATACGAGTAAAATAAACATATTTCAAAAAAATATTCAAAAATCAAGCAATGACCAATGAGGAACTCTAAAATAATTTTTATGGCATGAGAGAGACACATTGTTAAAGAAGTCGAAGGATTTTATTTTATTGGCTCAGAAAATGGCCGCTTTAGGCATATGATAGACTTCATGGGGCGCAAAGCATCCTGATTTAGACGGCTCCTTTAATAAATAGTGTTTTAGCATTTTTATAATCTTGCTTTTTTTGTATTATCACTACCTTTTAATCGAGCAATGCATGCAGGTGTGCCACATTCGGCGTTTCCTTAAAATGACAATGTTTTTTTTCCTTATTTTTATTTATTTGTATTGTCTGTTAAATTAGCTAGAAAAGCAGAGTGACCGGATTTTAATCATAAGGATGTCTCGTTCTTTAAAAAAAGACTAGAACCACATTAAAAACATGCTTACAATGACAGACGGGAACAATAAAACAGCGAAAAAAAGAGGGAATCGAAAACTAGCTACAATGAAAACATCGAGCTTCACCGATTCTTGAAACGAATGAGTTCTGGGTACTAGGTTGCCAAGACTACAGAAAGATGAATATCGACAGCAATAATTAGATTAATGACCTTTTAAATAAATAGTGTTTTTGATATTCACATTAATCAATATTTCAACATGATATTTTGATTTGCTCTTTTTTCAGAAACAATTTAATTAGAAAATGGGTTTAAATTTATTTGAAAGTAATAACACGTCTTTCAAAAGGAATTAGAACTTCATAACTGGCAAAAAGAGGAAAATTTTGATTATTCATTATTCTATTATTCATTATTGGTACTTGGTACTGTTTTCATTTTTTACTTTTTGTAATAATTTTGTTTACCGTTGCACACCAACATCAAAGCTAGACAGTGTGAAAGACTTTAGGATCATTTCACAAGTCAGGTCAACTTAGCCTGCGTTCAACTGCGTATGTACAGTTTTCATATTCGTGAATCTTGATATGTTACAAAGGAAGACCGAAAATGATATATGTATTTATCTATTTTCCTTTTACATTTGGCATACGACTATTTCTAGAAAGTAGTTTCATCGAAAGAGGAGTAAAGTGACTTACAAAAGGAAAATATCAAGAAATCATTTTTTTAGAATGTACTCCTCCCTAATTTCCATCATAGATTTGTTGCTACAACTTTAATTTGCCTAACCGATTTTATTTACGTTTATTTATTCATGATTTCATATGACCTAATGTAACCGGTTGTTATTCTGGAACTAATGTCTGATTCGCGTAATTAAAGAGACTGACATGGATATAGTCAGGGGATCCCAACGCATATGTCACACCGTGAAAGCACATTACAGCATACAACACGACTCGCAAAAGTAATGAGTCATAATTGGGTATTATGACATTCGTAGAGTACTTGGCGTCTAAAAACGTATCAATCAGTGTCGTAACAGGTCAACCGTGTTCCATTTTTGTGATGCCATTTTCAAGGCTCAAAATGCTTAATTTCAGGGATTTTTAAATCAGTCCTGTCCTGCCCTTTCGTATGTAATTACGGTTTATATCGGTCTTGCATCGATGTCTAGCTACTACATGGTTTAAAACTTGCGATCCATCATCCTAAGCCAGCGGTCAGTTCCCTAGTTCTAGGTTTTCTCAACTTTTTTAATTTTCAATTCCGCGTACCGTGTCACAACCTCAACTAATGAATCATTTCGTGATATTTGAAAATACACTATGCATCAAGATAAGCGGAGACTTCACATTAAAAGTCAACAAACGAATGAAATATTTTCAATATGCATGGTTATTTTGAAAGGTGTCATATGAAGATTATATTATGTGTTAAAATTAAAGTATTTAAGTAGCGATAATAAGTGGGAGTTACCAGCCATGGAAATTCATGGAAATTCACACGATTTCTAGAATTGAATTCAAAACTGAACGACAATTCCAAAGCCAGCTTTGAGATAATTCAGTGAGAAATCAAAGAAAAAAGACAGTAAAAAGTAGACTTCTCTATTTACAACTAATTACGTTGAGCAGTTTTAATTTGACGCCAAATAATATTATAAATTCTCTAAGGATAACTGTCGGATAATCAAGATGATGGCAAAAACTTGCCTACAACATTTCTTCGACCTAGCTCATGAATTAGAGATACGATGACGAGATTGTTTGTACCTATTTTGGTAAAAAAAAAAAACAAGTTTAATGACTCATATTTAGTCAAAACGTGAAAATGCACTTTTAAAAAAAGTCTCAGGGCACATATAAATCAACTAAGTTCATTGGAACTCGTCTTCGCCATCGCCCTTGTTAGTCTTACTAACAACAAGAATACAAAAAATAACGAAACACAAAATTGGCTTGCTTGAATTGTTTTGCAAAACTACAACGTTAAGACGTGTAAACCAATTAAAGGATTATAGAAAAAAAAATAAATGTAATTTTTAACGCAATTTCATCTATATCGACGCAGTGCAGTTACGAAAAAGATCAGAAAATAGAAAATGGCAGTAAGATCAATATGAAATCAAAGATCTGCAATACTTGAATCATGCACATCCATAAAAGTCGCTTCAAATCATACCAAGCTAGCTGAGAATAGATAGTAGAAATTATCAGTTCCGCTTTTCCGTTTAACTTCTCCACTGCAAACATTAAAAAACATGCTATCGCTATAGGTTTTGGATATGATTTAGGTAGTATATTTTTTTATAATTTGAATTATGTTGGTACTTACAGGTATTTTTTTACGAATACTTGGTTTTCATCTGGTCATTTCAAACGGATACAAACTAGCAGATGACTCAATTCATTCACGTTCAAATGATCTACAAGTCATTGTTTGTCACAATTTATATTCCCAAGATTTAGATATTGGTTGTGCAGCAATGCTGTCACGAACGGTTAATGGCAATGTAATAGGAAGAGAGGTGATTGGGGGAATCTGAATCGTAAGAATTTGTGGATAATCTAGTTTTGTATTTTAATCATACAAGATTGAATGCTATTTTGAATTGTAACTGAGTTTTGAGAGGTGCTAGCTGCTATTTATGGAGGTGACGTTTTTTTCTTCTTAATCTGTTTCATGTTTGTTGTTTTATTTATTTGACTTTTGTTGTTCTATTTTTCTATGTTTTTTCTATCCAGTCTAATCTTTAAAAAAAGCGCACCTGTAGTCAGACTTAAAAACTGAACAAGCAAATTAAAAAACACTGAAATCGTAATATATGTGGAGAGAGAAATAATGACTTTTTAATATATTTTGTAGCATTTGAATTCTCCATTTCATCTACACTATATTAACTATGCTTTATCTAATAAATGTAAGTTGCGAGCAGTATTTAAAGCTTTTTCAAAGTCGCAAAACGTCTTGTACGCCCCATTCTCACTGCTGTAAATAATACGCTATTTACTTTTCGGTATTTAAGTATTATAAATTAGCTTTTAGCTAGATTTTCTATAATTGGTTTTCCGACAATAATCAACTTCAACATAAGCTGGAGGAAGTCTAAAGGAATGCGTTACAAAATCTATTCAAAGCTTAAACGGTAAGCCGTCGAAATACTAAATAATTGGTCATCTAATGTCGCTTGTAAGCCGGCCCACTGATACTTCTTATGAGATAATAGGACACAGATTTCAAAGAGCAGCAAGAGACCACATGTATGAATTGCCATACTAATAATATTATAACAGTACTGAACTATAAGGCCATAGCGGGAGATAATTAACCTTTAGAAAATCATTGAAAAAAGTTTTAAAAATTCCGCAAAATACCTCCAAAAATGACACAAGCATGATTATCTCTAGGGATTTTTTTGGAATCTTTAACAATAGATTGTCGATCTCTGAATAAATGCCATGTTAAATTTATAGCCAATATTTAAACGTTTTCGGCTCTTTTTCTGTGGTGTTTAATAATGGATTTTCTGAAAACATTCTGTCTTCAATGATGAGTTTCAGATTCGTGTTTTGTTTTTATTTTTGCGATGCAAGTGCAGTGCTCCAGAGGCGTATCCAAGGAGAAAGGGGGCACGAGGGGGCCTGTGCCCCCACTTTTGAATTGTTTTTTTATAGATAGTTCTTTTAATTTTAGGTTGATAAACAGTAATTTTTTAATTAGTGCCAGCCCCTTTAAAAAGGTCTGGATCCGCCTCTGTAATTCTGCCAAATTATAGCTTTGCCCAGCCACATCATGAGCTGGTGAGATGCATCATGACGAAATGGTTATTCGTTGCATACAAAATTAAATGTTCGCTTCTCTAAATCAAAGGAAGTCGAAAGCTATTGTATAATGGTTCCATATTGTTTCCATTTGAAATGTCAACTCGCATCTACTTATTGTTTGTCTCATTTCATGAAAAACATACACTGCGGATCTGTTCAAAGATAAATGAGTATTTGTTAAAGTTGACAGTACAAGATCTAATCGTTTTATCTCGGCATAAACGTTAAGAGACGGCAGCGTATGTCCCTGGGCTATGGAAGTTTTATTGAGGGCCGACTTATTGACACTCTTAAAGGTAGAATGGAGTTATTGCTAGTTTAACTTAAAATACATTCGTGCATCGGTCTTGAACCTAGAAAAATATCGCCCAAGCAAAATAGACAAAACATATAGATAGTATTGGTACTCGCAGTCCTTTTTTTGAGATTAAAAACAGACAAAAATCCAACTATATGTACAATCCGGTGAAATAGCTACCTTTGCTGACGTCACAAAGGCTCCGCCAAGATGGCCTAAGGTGCAATAAAGCATTCGCCTAAAGGGTGTTTGTTTCCTTGTAGTACTAGTTTGCTAATTCCACAATCTAGTGAGTGGAAAAGATAGCCTAACTATAGAAGAGCCCACATAATGGACATCGTGATGTTAAACTATAAAAGAAAAACTTAATTCAGTTATCTTAAACTATTTTACAAAACATGTATGGATTTCATTATTTGTGCATCTATCTTCTTGTACGCACTTGTGATATGTAAAAAGGAATTCGAAAACTCTTTAAGGTAGTTCGGACCGTTGCTACTGCGCATCCTGTTCGCACATGTGAAATCAAATACAATTTCTCGTACGCGTGAACTTTCTATTAAAAATAACATTACATACGGGCCTCAAAAGCAGCTCGTGCCCATTTCAGCGCGTCCAAAACATTGAAATCATCTTTTTTCCGCGAGTTTTTTTGCTTATTGATGGTTTTCAACCATTCCCAGGAGAGTAAGTGGAACAAAAGGGTCCACCAGTCACGGTAGTGGTTTTCTTTTGAAAAGTCCACCAGCATGGCTGCCATGTCTTTTGTTTAAATTGTCTCCTGGGAATGGTTGAAAGCCATCAGTTGCTCCAAAATTATCACGGTGACACCCAATTATTTTTCAGCTTTTATATTTGGCATGAATATAGCTTTAAAATTTTGAAATGAAAAATATACATGGTCCTCGAGACCAAAACATTGTAATTTTGACTTTTTCTGTGGTAAAGTATACAGAAAATTAATGACGCTCATCATTTAAATCTCCGTAAAATTTCAGTCGATGTCTTTTCCAAGGAATAAATTCATGAGAAGTACAGCGAAGGGAGCATTTTGTCAGACTTTTATAGCAGATTTGTGAAAAATTTTCGAATTTGTTCGCAGGAATATTACTTTCAACAAATTTGATGCTACGTCTTTTAGTTAAAATGGGACAAAAATGGGCCTATTACCACCCCCACAGTTCCAAAACAAGTTCGGTAACCCCTATTTTGTATTTCATTTTTGTTTTTCATTGGTGTCAGTCCATATATAGAAAAAGTTTGAAAAAAAATTCTATGGGAGGGAAATGTGGATCCCGAACTTCCTTAAATGAATTATTTTATTTGAAGGAAATGAAAGTTGAAGACAAAGACAGAAAGAAAAGAAAGAAGAGAAGAACTGGATTATAAAAGAAAACGAAAACTCAAGAAGAATGGAATTATGACTTGACCGGAAATGAATATAGTGTAACTAGTGTGAGAAAATTATTGTTATTCCAGCTTGATCTAAACTGTCACTAATGACATGATACTCTAATGACTGACTCGAGGAGAAAGCCTTGGCTGCATTGGTCAAGTCTGAAATATATATTTACTCAAACACAGCTGGCTTAGTTGGAATTTCATTGTTATGTTCCTATTGTTGTTTTTATAAATTTTCATTTTTTAGCTAAATATGTTTTCTCGTTTTATAAATTCAGTCTCGTTGTTTAGCATACTGTAATTCTTTGAGCTTTAACGTTTTTTTTCTTCCAAATATCCCCCTATCCATTAATGCGCCTTTTAAACTAGGGAAGCTACTCAAAACAGAAGGAAGGTCATCCTGGCTCATTTTGTTGGTTTTTGCTGAGTTGGAAATCATATTTCCTCCAAGTTTTGAAGGTTCGTTGCAAATTCACATTCCTGGAAAATGATTTCAAGCAAAATGCTCTTACCTTGTTAAAATCGTTAGATGCTCATTTCGACTAGAAACTTTGCCCAACAAATAGAATCAAACCAATGTAGTCCAACTCTCTTTAATCTACACGCACAAATACACATTTTAAAATTTTGTGAATATCAAAAATGCAAATGTCTGTGAATCAGGTTGAATTTGGAATTCAAGTGCAAGAACTGACAATGGTGGACGTGGTCTGATTACCTAGTCATTGGCCTTTGGCTTTGAATAGTTGTTTTGGAGCCTTGAACTCTGAGAAACTTAAGGCTCAAGAACCAAGATCAGTAGGATATTCAAAAATCCTGTTCTACTAATTCATATCGTTTACGTGTTTAAAAACACGATTACAATTGTAATGGACAAAAGAGACAAAAGATTGTACGTCGTTTCCTAGTTAAGGCAGACTGTTCTTAGTCAAAGATGTCCTCTCAAACATTAAACTATTGAAACGTCCTTCCTTACTAATGTCGGCTCACATTGGCATTGCTCACAAAGACGACCACAGTACAATGCATGACAAAACTCCATTCAAAAGTTAAAAGGATAATGACATTCACTTCGAAGGCAATATTTAGTCTTGAAAAAGTCAACAAGACATTATTTGAGTTTACGATGTTGATTATATAATGTCTATTGGTGAGAGAACGTTGTGGCATATCTGAATGACAGATATTATCCTTAGTTCTAAAGACAAAATGTTTATTTGCAAAGTTTTAATTATAAACCAAGAATTCATTTGTATTCATTTACTTGTCCACCGTTCTCTCGTTCGTTCGTTCGTTTGTTCACTGGCTCGATTGTACGTTTGTTTGTCCATTCGTCCGTCCGTCCATCCATCCATCAATCCATCCATCCATCCATCCATCCATCCATCCATCCATCCATCCATTCATTCATTCATCCATTCATTCATTCATTCATTCATTCACTCATTCATTCACATATTCATTTATTCATTCATGTATTTGTTTATTTATTTATTCATTCATTTATTCAATCATTCATTCATCCATTCATTCATTCGTTCACTCATTCATTCACATATTCATTTATTCAATCATGTATTTATTTATTTATTCATTCATTCATTCATTCATTCATTCGTTCATTCGTTTATTTATTAATTAATTAATTAATTAATTTATTAATTGATTGATTGATTGATTGATTGATTGATTGATTGATTGATTGATTTAATTATTTATTTATTTATTTATTTATTTATTTATTTATTTATTTATTTATTTATTTATTTATTTATTTATTTATTTATTTATTTGTTCATTTACTTACTTATTCATTTACAGTGCCGTTTCTTTTCATCCATATTTCAATCAATTGTTTCAATGGACGTAATTTTTCATATATAACTGTACGTTAGCAAGTCCTACAGTAACCTTATTGGTCATACCGGGCCTTTGTAATCTGCAACTCAACTGTCTAGACTGAATGCCTTACCTCCGCAACAACAACAAAAACAGCAAAGAAAAAAACATAATTTCACGCAATAACACATAATATGCCCGGTTGTTTTGATGGAATTTATTTCACGGCTTTTGATAATTGTGCTTTCTTTCTGTAGATACAGATATGGTTGTCCAGTTCAAATAGTGATTAAGCGAATTGCATAGTCATTTGCATATCTCATGATTTTTGTTTTCTAAGAATTGCTGGGTCACAATGTACAAAATAACTTCATCATATAATTATTATAAACTATATGTAACTATATAATATGTGCAGCTTTGTATTTAAAACAAGAAAACTGAAAACTTGATATATGCAAATGACATTGTTAGTCGCTAAATCAGTATTTCAACTGGACAACCTTTTCAAGAATAGCTGTATATAAATAAGTGGCTTAGAAAATAGCTCTTGCAAGTTTGTGTTTTACAGTGTCAAACATACCATGCAGGAATACGGTTTATTGATATGGATAACCAATGCCATGCACGTGCTTTGTGTGTTAGACCATTACCAGTGTCAATGTCGCTATTTTAATTTGTAAAAAAATATGTTTTGAAAACTAAAAGCACGATTATCGGTGCGTGGTGAAAAGACTAAGTATTTAATAGATCTAGATCAGTTGCAATTATATGAATAGGGGAATTGGAAGCAATTAAATAATAAACTTTAATATGTGCACTGTATCTGCAATATCAGTTTTGAAAATTATAGGCACGATAAATGTTAAAAGCAGGGCTTAATAGACTAGATCAGCTGCAATTATATGAATAGGGGAATTGGAAGCAATTAAATAATAAACTTTAATATGTGCACTGTATCTGCAATATCAGTTTTGAAAATTATAGGCACGATAAATGTTAAAAGCAGGGCTTAATAGACTAGATCAGCTGCAATTATATGAATAGGGGAATTGGAAGCAATTAAATAATAAACTTTAATATGTGCACTGTATCTGCAATATCAGTTTTGAAAATTATAGGCACGATAAATGTTAAAAGCAGGGCTTATAGACTAGATCAGTTGCAATTATATGAATAGGGGAATTGCAAACTGTAATGAACTATAATATGCACTGTGCACGCATATGTTCTTTCATGTTTATTTTCAGTCGTCAAGCCACAGGTAGCCCAAGCTCATATTCTGTGGCGATGACGTCATTAGATTTTCGAATGGCCGTTTGAACATTTTTCAACCGATTCGAAAACACGCTCAGAAATTACTTCAAACTGCAGATCATTTTCGAACTTTTGCAAAAAATAGTGTTTTTATAGCTAATAAACACTCTGAAATACATTTGGTTTAATAAAAGTTAGTTTTTGGGTGTTTTAAAACGGTTTGAAATTTTGCTTGATTCCTACCTACATAAATTAACAAAAGGTGTGCAACTTCCAGGACGACATTTTTCGAACGACTTCACAAAAAAATATATTACTCCAAAGCTACTCACTCCATCACAAAATCCTTCATAGTAGATAATTTACAATAAATAAACTGCCGAAAAATGTTTTCGTTGCACTTTTATATTCTCTTTTGGTTGAGAAATAATTTTTCAAAGTGCAACACACCACCCGAACGAAGTCCGTTATTATCCGCAAGCTCCAGCTTTGTCCGTTTTGACCGTGTAGGGAGGGGTGAGGTTGAATTTTTGTATTTTTACAATTCCAATGCCAAAGAAGGAATGAAGAGTTGATGCTTTTTCCGTGGTATAATTTTCACATGAAATACCTGTAGGGCAAACTATCTGACATCGTTTTCCTGTCGTTGTAAGCTTTTGAAAAATATGTCTAATGAGAAAAGATTTTCCACTCCCAGCTTTTCCAGTAATGAAAATGCTGTGCCCATTTTCACAAATTTCCGAAAGAAATTCTTGTTGATTGTTAAGTTTCGGCATGCTTTTAGCGGAGCCGAAGGCCCGCGCAAGCGGAGCACCATAATTAAGAAAATATGGTAAACCATCGAGCTCATTTGAAATCGACCACAGGAAGCCCGGATTTCCAAAATACGTACAACGTCCGTGTACCACTGCCGCGCGAAAACGCTGACCGGTTTTAGTCGGGACGCAAAAATAATTTTTTGCAGTTCACTGAAATTTTTCTACAGAATGTATTTCTACACTGGACAAAGAGCATGAAAATGGTAAAGCTAAGCTGACGGCTTGAAGAGATTTGACTAAGAAAGAGTAACAAAGACCGCGGCGTGAAAAAGAAAAATAACTACGATTCAACGATGAAAAGCTACTTCAAAATATTTTCATTGACAAAATGGGTAAAAGTCCCTCATGGAGCTGTTTTAACCATCCAAATGTGCAGTCATGCAGAGCTGTCATAATTCATCAAAAGTCATTTAAAGCTGGAGATTTTACAAATTTTATTTTCTGGAAGAGTTTATTTGACAAGTTTGTCAGATGGTAAAAAAGACCGTATTCTTCATGGATTCTTCGTGGCGTTTTTCAGTCATTACTTATCGACTAATTTACTTTTAAAAATAAAATCGACGGCGATAAAACTTTTATAAAAACAAAAACAAAACAAATACGCGCTGCATTTGCAGCAATTCAAAAGAGGTGAACAGCAAGACGAACACGACTCACGAAGATAATTTCTCTCTGTTCATTCATCAATTTTTACGGAATATTCATACCAGGGAGAGCTGTAGGATCAATGCCGATTTATCAACTATTCACGACAAAAAACGTTTCACACAAGATGTTTGTCAACAAAGTAGGACTGCCAATTCATGGAGTGGATGGAAATGCAAATTTAGTACGATGTGTGATCGAACAACACGAGCTTGCCATCGCCGTTCAGTTGAACTGTGTAAACTTTTTAGAGGCGGTGAAAATGTTTTTTGCTACTTTTAAAATTCTAAAAACATGAATAAGCTTATTGTAATCAGAACTGAGGACAAAAAGTTCAGTGGAAAAGTGACAGTACAGGACAAGAAACGTGGCGCCGGTATGTTTACATTTTTTTGACGATCTTTAATGAATTTCTTTTTTACCATCCACATGAAAGCAGTTTGCAATAATTATATTTACTTGTTTTTGTAAGATATTTATCCATCGTTGGTATATTTATGTGTGTGTTTGTTTTTTTAATTTGATTCTTGTAATTCTTTGATTTGTTATTGAAAATAAAACGCTTGTATGAATTCGTCAGAGTACTCATCTGCAGGTTAAAATTTCAAAACTTCATACTAGCTATTTTTTAATTACGCAGTATTCAAATTTGATAATTAAAAATTCACAACCGTTTTAGATAGCTAGATTACCAATAAGTAATTCATTACACATTTCACCAGAAAAGTGCAATTTTTTTCGATTGTTGTAACATTTTTTCTCAAACGTGAAAGGGCGTAAAGCGAGAAGGGCGCGGGGATTTGTTTACAACTCAAAGAAGCCATGTTAATGCTATTCTAACGTCTCATTGGACAATCAATTTTAATTGACAAGTGCTATGTTTACCATGCATAACAACATATTTTTCGCATTTTTGCGTATAATCAAATGTTGTCGCGTGCATAAAGCTTTGTGTATTTCAATATATTATATGATTATTTGATCATGAAAAGAAAATAACATCAAAAAAATAATTGATCAAGAATTTGATAATTCGCAGTGATTGAACAAATGAAAGAATAAAAGATTGAATAAATAATTCATTTCATTAAATCGGAGCTCCGCTATTAGGTTTACCTAATTTTTATATTAGTTTTACATTATAAGTTGAGAAATTTTCAAGATCATAACTGGACAAGCTTCCAATCTTTATATTGCGAAACTCTTTTTTGAAATTGATTGGTGCCGTTTCTCTGTCTGGAATGAACGAAAAACATTGGAGTCCCACCCCCTAGGTCTTTATGTAAATATACAAAAATTCAACCTCACCCCTCCCTACACGGTCAAAACGGACAAAGCTGGAGCTTGCGGATAATAACGGACTTCGTTCGGGTGGTGTGTTGCACTTTGAAAAATTATTTCTCAACCAAAAGAGAATATAAAAGTGCAACGAAAACATTTTTCGGTAGTTTATTTATTGTAAATTATCTACTATGAAGGATTTTGTGATGGAGTGAGTAGCTTTGGAGTAATATATTTTTTTGTGAAGTCGTTCGAAAAATGTCGTCCTGGAAGTTGCACACCTTTTGTTAATTTATGTAGGTAGGAATCAAGCAAAACTTCAAACCGTTTTAAAACACCCAAAAACTAACTTTTATTAAACCAAATGTATTTCAGAGTGTTTATTAGCTATAAAAACACTATTTTTTGCAAAAGTTCGAAAATGATCTGCAGTTTGAAGTAATTTCTGAGCGTGTTTTCGAATCGGTTGAAAAATGTTCTGAAACGGCCATTCGAAAATCCAATGACGTCATCGCCACAGAAAATGAGCTTGGGCTACCTGTGGTCAAGCTCTCGCTCTATGTGCGTATCTAATGTTAAAAGCAGGGCTTAATAGACTAGATCAGTTGCAATTATATGAATAGGGGAAACTATAATGAACTGTATATCTAATTTCAGTACTATAAAGTTGTCCCATTATACCGTTCTCGCGCGGCTTAGACGTTATGTGCAGATACAAGGCAAATCAATAATTCAAAAAGCTACAACAACAAAAGATAATAAATGAAATTAAGAAATAGACAAATGAATGTAAAAGAATCCAAAGAATCATGCATTTTTTCAAAGTGTTCTGTGCGTTCCAGTTTTGCGCTACGAGGTAAATAAATGTAACCCCTATTTCGGGTGTCGAAGGGAAATACTAACAGTCAGTATTCCATATCCCGGTGTTGTTATTCTGTTACAAGTGTAAAATAATAAAAACAATGTTAGTAATTGTGCACGTTTCAAGTGTACATGAAAGATGCACTGAAATCAAGGTCATCGTATACTTTATTAACAAATCATACTTTAGGGGGTCAAAATTCGACTTTCTAATTAAGGTCGCGCAGTTACTCCAAATGTTTTTATTTATTTCTTCAAATATTCCGTCAGTTCTATAACCTCAAATAAATTCTGTATTCCACAATAATTTCCCCGGTATTCCGGATTCTGGATTCATAAAAAACACTTATAAAACAATAGAAACAACAACAGCAACAAAAAACTGAGGACGTTTTAGAAATAAAACAGCTAAATCCAACCATTTCCATAACCTTTTTTCTCAAATATTGTATATTCCACAATAATTTCCCCTGTACACCGGATTGTGGACTAATAAAAAACACATGAAACAATGAAAACAACAACAGCAACAAAACAATTGAGGACGTTTTAGAAATGTAACAGCTAAATTCAGCCAGTTTTAAAAATACAAAGCAAATATCGCGGTTTTTTTACCGCTAAATTGTTTTCTCCAAACAAGGAAAAAAGAAAAGTACTTAACTTTTTTGAAGATCAGGAGACAAATATAAATTAGAAATAGAGAAATATACGAACACTTAATCACTAAGATTATTTTTTCTTTAGTTCTTTGACCATATAATCTGATCATGTTTGAAAAGCTATTCATACAAGTCTGAATGATCAATTTAATCTTTTCGAGTTAAATAAGTCCAGGAAATTACCTCTTTTTAAAGTTTGTGATACTCTTTTCTTGTCTAATCCCTTAATCTCGCAAAGCTACTGACATCGGTTTTTTCATTGTCTTCATCGTCGTATAATATAGGACTCGTTACTATTTATGCGGCTCCTTCTTAATACTTTCACCTGAGCTTGAATGTGTCTTTTGACGTCGAATAACATACGTTATACAACTAAAATAGGAAGTCGACCGATTATTTATTTTCCATCTTGTTGCCACTCACAATAGGGTGGTATGATATCAGCGTAATGAGTTTATCCACTTGGCAGCAATTATAAAACCATTAAAACCATTATGAGATCAACAGTCGGGTATTAGAGTCAAAACATTTTTTTGCAGATACAGATAGTGAGTGTGATATTGTTGCTGCATAATATTGTGTCGCAAAAAGCCCTCAAACCGACTTTCAGTTGATGTGACAATAATAGAATTATTGAATAGAAAATAAAGAGAAATGATCTTGAAGTTTTTAAGTGTACATTGTTGTGCATCTTAACCTTAGTGCTAAGAGATTTTTAAGATATTTTGATACAAATTCCAATTCAATGCTCTTAAGGTATTTTTCAATGGTTTAAAAACACTTTTTGGCTATTAATTTTTTCAACCACAACATTTTTTGGTCACAACATTTTTTTGGCATTGCTTTAGAGGCTGTATGGTGAGCTCAATGAAATTGTTTGTTGTTTATTTTATCGATTAGCTCGTTTGTTTAATGTTGTTGTTGTTTTTTTTTTTTTTTTGATATTTATATTTTTCATCTAATCCGCGCTACTCTGTGGCTGGTCGTTTTTTTGCTGCTTGTTTTTGTAATTGCACTATAATTCAAAACGATTCGTGATAAAATCTCGGATAAAAAATATTTCCTTTTCTTTGATATCTTATCATTTAACCAGTATTGCGGTTTTTGAAATATTCAAAACATACTGAAAATTAAATGGGTTTTCTTGATGACAGACTGCAATGGATTGTAAGAGAAGCGCCTTTTTTGACAAGTTTTTACTCTTCGCTCTCCATGGGAGTCAACCGTTATAAGTCACAATAAGAAAAAACATATTAGAACATACATCCTTCCAGTCAGTTTTATAAAAAAATATATCTTAGAACATACCTCCTTCCAGTCTGTTTTATAAAAAAAATATTTCTTCTTCGACTTTCTTCTTCTTCTTCTTCTTCTCCTTCTTCTTCTTCGTCTTCGTCTTCTTCTTCTACTTATTTTTCGTCTTCTTCTTCTTCTTGTTTTTCTTCTTCTTCTTCTCCTCCTTTTTTTTCTTCTTCTTCGTCTTCTTCTTTTTCTTCTCCTTCTTTTTTCTTCTTTTATTTCTTCTTTTTCTTTCTTCTTCGTTTTCTTCTTTCTTCTTAGTCTTCTTTTTCTTCCTCCTCCATCTCCTTCTTCTTTTCTTCATCCTCCTTCTTCTGTTTTCTTCTTCTATTTCTTCTTCTTTCTTCTTCTTCTTCTTCTCTTCCTCCTCCTCCTTCCTATTCATCCTCCTCCTTCCTATTCATCCTCATCCTTCTTCTCCTTTTTTCTTCTGGGATTATTTTCCTTCTTAATTCTAATTGCCGTTGTTACAGTTAATGCTACTGACAGTTTCTTTATGCTTTTATATTTCATCCAGGTGGATTATAGCTATAGGCGCTCCCTTCCCGGTATACTTTTGTAACACCCTTTTGCGTTCAGTTCTAACACCATTGTGATGCAGTAAAAATGCTGACTGAAGTAAGGTTGTGTTGAAAAAGTAGCTTTTATTGGCGTCAATACTCAAACACCATTTAATTTATTTATCAGAGACGTCGGACTGAGCCAAGGGAGGTACAAGTCAAATTCAATCTAACGTCGGGGGGGAGGCGGGGGGGAGCTACTCCGTATAAAAATATAAGGCAAAAAAGTAGAAGGGTATATATAACGCTCTAACGCCGCCCCCTCCCCCCGTCTCCAACGTTCGATATTTATTCTCCTTCTTCATTTTCTTTTTGTCATTCGTCCTCCTCCTTTTTTCCCCTTTTGCTCAGTAATTTATTCATGGCTTGGATCTATGTTACCAGAACAAAATGTTTTTTTTTCTAGCGATAAATACATTTTTTTCGTTAATCAAAAAATACCATAAAATCCTTACAGATTCAAAGACTGCCCAAATTAATAAAATTGCAAGGTTAATTAAAACATACAGCTGCATAAGAAATAGAGAAGCCTTTTATATAAAAAATTAAATGAAAAATAAGAATAAAAGATGAAAGCTAGCCGCGCTTAAAGTTACTATTGATGGTTGGCAGAGCATAATTTGATTATATAGATTTCAGAACATTTTAGAGACATAGCGTATAATGATAAAGCGGCTACATTTACCGCAGAATCATTATATAATGTAAAATGCCGTATTATGTATGCTATATTTACTTGTCGGTCGTTATTATTTGCTTGCAATTAGAACAACAAACTGATTTGGGCGCTTTTGATCTTTAAAATGTTAGAAATTCCTTTTTTCTGTCTCTTTTCTCTTTCGCAAGATGTATACGCGTGTTTGCTTGTTTGATTTTTTTTTTTGTTTGTTTGTTTATTTTTTCCTTTTTTGTGTGCATTTTTTTTGGCCTTGTTTAAATTTGTTTGTTTGTTTGTTCGTTCGTTTGCTTGTTTGTTTTTTGGTTTGTTTGTTTCACGCTGTATTCATTCGAGACGCAAGGGGACATGAAGTATACAAGTGATCAAACAAGAGGAAGATAGATCGATTGAAGAGTGAATGAATAGAAACGATCAAGAAAATGAATAAATAATTGAATGAGTAAATAAAGGGATGGACGGATGGATGTACGGTTTGATGGATGGATGGATGGATGGAGTGCATGTATGGATGAACGAATGAATGCACAATAAATGAATGAACAAATAAAAGGAAGGATAAATCGCCATGCAATTGCCAAAGAGATAACTCAAAAGCTCCAAGTTACAGCATTAATTCATATTCTCAGAACTTTAAAAAGGCAAATAGCTAAATTCAACTTACCTAACAAGAAATAATCTTTAAACATTACTTGACACCTATAGTTAGTTGGGATTGATTTCCAGCTAAATTACATAAACATGCAGCGACACGGAGCTATGCCAATAAGATACCACCAATGATGAGCGAGACAGTTAGCTTTAAAACACTTGTGTATCTCCACTTAAATAACGGTTTTTATTTGATGCCCGTTTATAAGTATCTATCTCTTCACATCCAATATATTACACACTACTACGAACTTCCATTTCCGTTTCGTTAAAAGCAATTATTCTTTCAATAAAGTATATGTAAATTGAAGAAGCCCGCTGGAGATGTGGGAGTGATCTTTGAGCACTCATGAAATATCGAGAAACGTAGTCTAGCTCCATCCGTCGATTTCTCTATTGATGTTTTCCCAGTGTTTCGTGTCCTCACCAAAGCAAATATATCCCCTTTGAAATGACTACATAAATAAATAAACAAACAAATAAAGAAATAAGTGAAAAAATGGAAATGAAAATGAATAAATAGCTTGTAGCTCACTACACTGAAACATGCGAAGAAACCAGCTATAGACGCTTTGCATCATTGCATGACTTAAGAGGCTGTCTCCCTTAAAAAAATTAACTTCTTTGGTCTTCAAGACAAGCCAAAAAGGTTTTTATGATAGCTGCACTAAGCCCTACTTTTCATAAAAAAAGTTTCAGGAAAAATCATTTTTGGAAGCCAAAATGAGTAAGTGTTTTTGAGACATCCTCTTAAGTGCTCCAAGGTTGGCTTTTTGTCAGCCAAACTGAACAACAATAACTCTTTTTTTTTTCAAAAATTGTTGTGAGTTACCTCTCCGATTAATTAAAGAGAGTACATTACATCTTCTAGTTTCTAGAAATATTTCCTTTTCCATCTACTGCTTGTGTTCCACTTGTATAATACAATTAATAGGGAAGAGCGCTACACTGTAATACTTAAAATGGCATAAACCTACTCAGGATTTCTGTCTTATACTCTCAACTATATTACTGAATAAAAAAGTATTCCTATTTTTAGAATTTAAGTTACAGATTTTTCATCAGTCCATTCGGAATAAACACAGTGGCGGATCTAAGGGAGGGGTGCAAAGAGTGCGCACCCCCTCCTGGAAGGATTTCGAGTCCTTGTTTTATTAGATAGTTTCCCAAATTAACCTCAATATTTCATGTGTACTGGGCACTGCACCCCCTCCTGAAGATGATGCACCCCTCTGAGTCCATTATGATACCTAAAATGGAAAAACTGAAATACCTGCTCAGGATTTTTGTCTGATACTTTACTTTACAAAAGACTGATAAAATCATTACTTCATTGAATACGAAGTCAACGATTCTATTACCGTCAATTATTGTCGACGTCTTTCATAGCGTCGCCCTTAAAAAAACAGCTTCGAATTCACGATTATTCATGAACTCTTTGTAACTTTGGTTAGTTCAAAGAAATGGAGTCTGTATTTGAAAAAGACAAATATAACCTAATTTGACTTGACACTTTGTTACTAGTTTTGCTAGCAGTAATTAGTTCTTTTTTTAGACTTTTTATGATTTTGACTTTTACTAACATAAAATTAAAAATACACCAAGAAGCAAATTAACGATGGCGTACTGATCACTGATGTCGCTCATCAACGAGCCGTGTTCAAAACTTTGTGCACGTTGTTGACTACATCATTTAAAAAAATAAACTTTATTGATAGTTGTATTGGCATGGATAGGTTTGTTATAATGTTTTGATTATGATAGAATTGTAATTATAATTGTCGTATTTGCCTGATTGAATGGTTGATTGATAATTTGCCCCTAAATAGCAACTATTTATTAATACTTCATGGTTATTCTACATTAAATTTCCTCCATTTCGAGTTCATCACTGTAAGGATAACCTGTAAATGAAAACAGCATCTTCTCAAGTTTTGATTCAACAATACGGCTGCGGTCTTCATCAAACGTCTGGTAGACGTATGCACATTACAAATTGTCGGTGCTCACACAAAGAAATGTGTAACGTCTATATACGAATCGCCATTTGATGGCAATATTTATTACGTTTACAAGAGGTCGGCAAAAACACACAAATCAAGATAAAATAAATTGTTCAGAAATTATCCGTTTCGAACAGGAATTTCCCTAGGCTATTTACTAATAATAAAGCAAATTGAAAAGTTAACTGATCAAAATGATGTAATGTTAATAATCTATCTTTGGATTAACCGACAATAGTATTACAAAAAAATTGCTCTTAATCGTAATAAGAACTGCATTAAAACTTTGCTCAGAATTATCAGATGAGCATCAGTAAGGATCTAAAAGCTATCATAATCCTAAATGAAATGGGGGAGGGGACACTAAGATCGGAATAGGGCGGGGATGCTCGTCGAAATTTTTGAAAATGACCCCTAAAAGGTACCAAAGCTCAATCCAGAAGGGTGTGGCAATACATGATGCATTTTACCCCAAAAAGGTACCAACTCAAATAGAAACAATTGATATAATGGTCGTAAAATCAAAACCTTGTTTTGAATATCGGTAAAGGTAACTTTGATTCTGAAAGTCTGAAAACCTCTAAGAGACATTAAAAGGTACCAGATCTCCGATTTTGACCCCTAAAAGGTACGACAAGCATCCCCGCTCTTCGATATATGGGACCTCCTAATGAGCATGAGCTCAACAAAAAAAAAAGCTCCCCAAGCCAGATGGGATTCTGCAGGTCAAAATACTGAAGGTTATTGGCTCAACTTTCATCTAGGAGGCTCTATTTTTTTGTCTTCTTCTTTTTCTTCTGGGTTTTTAAGGACCTTAAAAGGGTGTATTGAATTAGCCTTCGTTATTATTTTAAACTTCCGAAAAATGTGTTAACTTTGAGATGCGTGTTCTTCTTTAGTTATTTTTAATCTTTTTTTATTTATTTTGCAGGTGCATTGGTCACTCATGTACACCAAAGTAGTAACTGAAGATTTTTACTTAATCTTTTTATCTCTCAACGGAATGAATACAAATTAAAAACGCTTGTTAAAACAGCCTACAGCGGTTGCTTTATGTTGGCGTCTATTACATATTGATAACCAATATGTGTGCAGAGGCGAAAGATATAAATTGGCATTTTAAAACTGAACAATGATGTAGCATGAGATTAATTGTATTCATTAGAATATCTAGTACAGCCTGCATGTGAAAAGTGAGACAAGTTTGTGTGTTGTTGACTTTTTGCTAAAATGAACCCTACGGTATGACGAACCAGAGGAGGATCCAAGAGGGGGGGGGGGGGGGGGTGGTGTCCGGCTTTTGATTTATTTTAATAGATGATTCTGATAAATCTGGATCCGCCCATGCGAACCGTTCATATCTTCATATCTATCATGAACCAAGATCCAAGTCTGTGAGACCTGAAGAAAATGCTAAAAAAATTACTCACATTACGACAATGATCCGCAGCGTTTATGCGATCATTGAGCATGAATTCCTTGACACTAATTGCCCTATTTCACTACGACGTCATGGTTTGTTTACATAAATACGAACAAACCGAATTTTGGGCTAAATAGTTTTGCTCTAGCACATTTTGCTTTGCACTTGAACGTATATTTTGTTCTTTTATTATAAAAAGATTTTTAGCCTTATTTTTACATGAATTAAACATGCTGTATCCCCTCTAGCGACCATTGTTTCTTAGCGTTAAAACAATAGATTTGTTTTGATGTGACGTCATAATGAAATAGGGCAATTGAAATCTTTCTTCACTCGCAAGTGAAATGTTGGATAAGTCAACGCCAATTCACAAAAAAATCACTCTAAAAGCATTCCATCAAATACACGAAATATTAGTTACGTACGGTGGCCGAGAAGGGTCATGCAAAAGTGAAAATGTCGCAAGTCAAAAAGCGAAAAATCAAAACTAACTGGTGACAAAATGAGTAGTTCTTAAATACAAAATATAACTGAATTGAAAATTAAATATCACTGGTTACAAACTGAGTTGTATTTTATTTGTTATTTGACTTTCACTTTGGTCACTTTTGCTTTGCTCACTTTGACTTGAATCACTTTCGCTTTGCTCACTTTGACTTGAATCACTTTTGCTTTGCTCACTTTGACTTGGTTCACTTTCGCTTTGCTCACTTTGACTTGAATCACTTTCGCTTTGCTCACTTTGACTTGGTTCACTTTCGCTTTGCTCACTTTGACTTGGTTCACTTTCGCTTTGCTCACTTTGACTATCGACGTGGCCGAGAACGGTCAACAGGAAATATTCCACTAGGCGCTCCTGGGAATACCACAGGCAATCCACCAAAACGTCAAATATTTCCCCGCTCTTGATGTGGATGTCGATGTTTTGGGTCTGTTTTCATTATGGAGCTAGTGTTTTCCAAATTGCCCCCAACCAAGTCAATTTGTATACATTTTTGCTTTTAAGGGCAATTTGGAAAACACTAGTTTATAGGCAAGTAAGTATTTTATAAAAAATCAAAGGTCACTATCATGTATGGCAAATAAAAAGCTATAAATTACCTTATTTTCTTGAAAATATTTGCAAACGTCTTCTTGTAAAAGATCAAGCGATCTCCAAAATTCTTCGTTTAGCTCCATAATGAAAACAGACCCAAAAGATCCACATCAAGAGCGGGAAAATATTTGACGTTTTTGGTGGATTGCCTGTGGTATTCCCAGGAACGCCTAGTGGAATATTTCTGGGCCACGTCGATACGCAAAAGTGATTCAAGTCCTCAAGTGAGCAAAGCGAAAGTGAACCAAGTCAAAGTGAGCAAAGCGAAAGTGAACCAAGTCAAAGTGAGCAAAGCAAAAGTGAACCAAGTCAAAGTGAGCAAAGCGAAAGTGTGATTCAAGTCAAAGTGAGCAAAGCAAAAGTGACCAAAGTGAAAGTCAAATAACAAATAAAATACTACTCATTTTATTTTGTCACCAGTTAGTTTTGATTTTTCGCTTTTTGACTTGCGACATTTTCACTTTTGCATGACCCTTCTCGGCCACCGTAGTTACTAGATGTTTTATTTTAAAAGCAAATTTTATTCTGCTATTTCTAAGTTACGAAACGTGATGTCATGATGCCAACTGAGCAAATTCAAGTTTGTATGATTTAATAATTTCCAATCAGCAGGGTCTTTAAACGAGGATTGATCGAATCAAGATAGAATAAATATAAACCGATCGCAGCATACATTAAGTCTCAATGCTATTGCCACTTGGAGTACCAACAGTTGGATGAAGTTAAATGCAAAAAAGTGCAAAGAGATGAGAATTAGATTCCTGAAACAAAATACTACACTCTCCCCATTGACGGTTGATGATCAACAGCTTGAACTCGTTACTTCCCATAAAGTACTGGGCCTAATAATCCAGAATAACCTTAAATGGAATGAACACATTGACGCTACTGTCTTGAAAGCTTCGAAACGTCTTCACATTCTCAGAGTTCTACGTAGAGGTGGCGTTGATAGTAAAGATTTAGTTACAATCTACATATCTCTAATAAGATCTTTTCTGGAGTACTGTTGTGCAGTTTGGCACCATGCTATCCCAGCGTACCTTTCTGAGGATTTGGAACGTGTGCAAAAACGTGCCTTGAGAATTATCGCACCTAGTTTATCATATAGTGAGGCACTAAACGTTTTACAACTACCTAGACTGGATACTAGACGTAGTGATCTCTGTTTAAAGACAATCAAAAACATCTCACGGGGAGGAGTACTTTCCAAACATCAACCCAGTAAAAGAGAGGACATACACAGCTACCAAACGAGAGGTGCTAAGAACTTTACACTCTTTAAGTGCAGAACTCAGAGATTGCGCAGGAGCTTTTTTCCTAGCACAATTGTAGCTGCTAACAATAATAGCAGTTGAACTTTTATAATTACATGAACAATTAGCAATTTTTTGTAATCAATATACATATATATATATATATATATATATATTATACTTTTACATCCTGTATATTTTCAATTCATAGTGTAAATTTCTCATTTTTGCTGATTGTAACCACTTTGGTATTTCATTTATATGCGATTTAAGTGGATATTAAACTTATTATTATTATTATTATTATTATTATTTTATTTATTTCTCAGCAAGAATAAATATACATTTCATTGACTATTTGCTGGTTTACAATATGCAACTCAGGTATTCAACCTGCACCTGAGAGTTGAAGTACTTTACGTAAGATTGATGCAGTTCCTAAAATTACAGATTTTTGTATTTCGATTAAGTTGATGTTATTAAGTTCAAGTCTGTCTATGTGATTTTTAAATTGTTTTGATATTGCTCCTAGTGCTCCGATAACTATTGGCACAATCTTAGTCTTCATATTCCACAGTCTTTCAAGTTCGATACGTAATTCTTGATACTTGTCTATCTTCTCGGCTTCCTTCTCATCAATTCTGGAATCTTTCGGTATAGCAATGTCAATCAGTTGAACACTCTTCTCTTTCTTGTCAATCACTACTATGTCTGGTCGTCTCGCTTCAATCTTCTTGTCTGTATATATGTTAAAGTCCCATAATATCTTGACATTTTCATTTTCAATCACTTTCTCTGGTTGATGGTTCCACCAGTTATCAGCATCACACATTATTTGATGTTTCTTGCATAAACTCCAATGAATTGCTGCTGCTACCTTATTATGCCTTTCCATATATTCTTTCCCTGCTAGTACTTTACAACCAGCTACAATGTGTTCAATGGTTTCAACCCTCTCGTTACATAGTCGGCATAAAGGTGACTCGCTTGTGTGATATTTACTTTTGAGGTAATTAGTTGGTAATGCTTGATCCTGTGCAGCTATTATAAGTCCTTCTGTCTCAAATTTGATAAGTCCTTCTGTCTCAAATTTGATATTATTATTATTATTATTATTATTATTATTATTATTATTATCATTATTATTATTATTATTATTATTATTATTATTATTATTATTATTATTATTATTATTACATATAAATGATTGAAAAAGTTAATCAAAAAATTCGATCAATTGATGGATTAATGTATTGCAGAAAATGCATTTCAATGTTGCTCAAAATGGGTAATTTTAATGGGTGATCGATAATTCATGCATTTTCCTCTAAAAAAGTGAATTTTGACTGTAATTGAAAGCCTATAGTCCATCTTTGTTGCTCGAAAAAGGCGCGTTTTGTGTAATCAATATACATATATATATATATATATATATATATATATATATATATATATATATATATATATATATATATATATATATATATATATATATATTATACTTTTACATCCTGTATATTTTCAATTCATAGTGTAAATTTCTCATTTTTGCTGATTGTAACCACTTTGGTATTTCATTTATATGCGATTTAAGTGGATATTAAACTTATTATTATTATTATTATTATTATTATTATTATTATTATTATTACATATAAATGATTGAAAAAGTTAATCAAAAAATTCGATCAATTGATGGATTAATGTATTGCAGAAAATGCATTTCAATGTTGCTCAAAATGGGTAATTTTAATGGGTGATCGATAATTCATGCATTTTCCTCTAAAAAAGTGAATTTTGACTGTAATTGAAAGCCTATAGTCCATCTTTGTTGCTCGAAAAAGGCGCGTTTTTGATGATTTTCATGGGCTATTGCCAATGTATTTTCGACGCAAATATGGCACATTCTGGGTGATTCGTATGGGCTATAATCCTTTTACTTTAGTCAAAACGGGCGCAATTTGTGTGATTTTGAGGGGCTATAGTCCATACATTTTTGTCAACATTGATGCATTTTAGGTGATTTTGAAAAGCTATAGTTCATGTATTTTGTTAAAAAATTCATGCATTTCGGGTGATCTTGATGGGCTATAGTGTATGTATTATGTTCACAAATACATTAAAAATTTTTTTGTGATTTTGACGGACTATAGTCCATCTATTTTGTTCAAAAACGATGCATTTTTGGTGATTTTTAAGTCCACGTCTTTTCGTCAAAAATGACGCATTCTCGTTGATTTTCATAGGCAATGGACAAAACATTTTGGTCAAAAATGATGCATTTTTGGTCATTTTGATGGTCTATAATAAATGTATTTTATTCAAAAATGATATATTTTAGTTGATGTTGATTGGCTATAGTCCAAGTATTTTCGTCCGAAATGACGCATTTCGGGTCATTTTGATAAGTTATAGTCCATGTATTTTGGAGAAAAATGACGCATTTTTGGTGATTTTAATGGGCTATAGTCCATACATTTTGGTAAAAAATGACGCGTTTGGTTGATTTTGATGCTCTGTAGTCCATACATTTTGATAAAAAAGCGCTTTTTGGTTGATTTTTTGGTCAAAAATGATAAAATTTGTTCTATTTTCATGGGCTATAAACCAAACACTTTGGTCAAAAATGTTGCATTTTTGGTGATTTCAATGGGCTATTGTCCATATATTTTCGTCAGAAATAACACATTTTGGTTGATTTTGAACCGCTATAGTCCATGTATTTTCGTCGAAAATGCCGCATTTTGGGTGATTTTGGTGGGCTATAGTATATACATTTTCGTCAAAAATGAAAACATTTGGGTGATTTTGATGGGCTGTAGTTCATAAATTTTAGTAAAAAATGATGCATTTTGGGTGATTTTCATAGCCTATAGTCCATACATGTTGGTCGAAAATGTTGCGTTTTGGGTGATTTTCATAGCCTATAGTCCATAGATGTTGGTCAAAAATGTTGCATTTTTGGTGATTCTCATGGCCTATAGCCATTTTGGTCAAAAATGACGCGTTTTGGTTGATTTCAATTGGCTATAGTCCATGTATTTTCGTCAGAAATGACGCGTTTTGGTTGATTTTGAACCGCTATAGTCCATATATTTTCGTCGAAAATGGCGTATTTTGGGTGATTTTGATGGGCTATAGTCCTTACATTTTATTCAAAAATGATACATTTTAGTTGATATTGATGGGCTTTAGTCCATGTATTTGCGTCAAAAATAGCGCATTTTGGTTAATTTTGATGGAGTAGATTCCATGTATTTTTTTTCAGATATGACGCATTTTTGTGATTTTGATTGGCTATAGTCCATTTATATTTGTGAAAAATGACGCATTTTGGGTGATTTTGGTGGGCTATAGTCCATACATTTTCGTCAAAAATGATGCATTTTGGGTGATTTTCATAAGCTATAGTCCATGTATTTTCGTGAAAAATGACGCATTTTTGGTTGATTTTGATGGGCTATAGTCTATGTAATTTCGTCTAAAATAGCGCTTTTTGGTTGATTTTAATGGAGTATAGTCCATACTTTTTTTGTCAAAAATGATGCATTTTTGGTGATTTTCATTGGCTATAGTCCATATATTTTGGTCCAAAATAATGCATTTTTGGTGATTTTGATTAATTATTGTCCATATATATTTGTTAAAAATGACGCATTTTGGTTGATTTTCATGGGCTATAGTCCATACATTTGAGTCAAAAATGATAACTTTTGGGTGATTTTGGTGGGCTATATCCATACATTTTGTTCAAAAATGATGTATTTTGGTTGATTTTCATAAGCTATAATCCATACATTTTGTTCAAAAATGATGCATTTTAGTTGATATTGATGGGCTTTAAAATTATGGACTACAAACAATCAAATTCACCAAAAATGCGTCATTTCGATCGAAAATACATGGACTAAAGTCCATAATTTGTAGTCCATAATTTTATGTCAAAAATGATGCATTTTGGGTGATTTTTATAGGCTATAGTGCATACGTTTTGGTCAACATATGATGCATTTTTGGTGACTTTCATAGGCTATATATAGTCTATACATTTTGGTCAAAAACGATGCATTTTTGATGACTTACATAGGCTATAGTCCATACATTTTGGTCAAAAATGATGTATTTTAGGTGATTTGTATGTGCAATTGCTTATACATTTTCGTCCAAAATAGCGCATTTTGGTTAATTTTGATGGAGTAGAGTCCATGTATTATTCTCAGATATGACGCATTTTTGGTGGTTTTGATTGGCTATAGTCCATTTATTTTTGTGAAAAATGACGCATTTTTGTTGAATTTCATGGGCTATAATCCATACATTTTAGTCAAAAATGATAACTTTTGAGTGATTTTGGTGGGCTATAGTCCATACATTTTAGTCCAAAATGATGCATTTAGATTGATTTTGAATGACTATAGTGTTACGCCACAAAATGTAATAACTCACACAAAATGTAATAACTTTTGCCGCAAAATGTAATAACTGCTCTAACGCAAAATGTAATCAGTTTTGACGCAAAATGTAATAACTCTGTTTAACGCAAAACGTAATAATTTTTGACGCAAAATGTAATAACATCAGAAAAGTAAACATAATGTTTTAGAAAGGACGAAAAATAAAAGGAACGACGATATATATTGTTATTGTTATTATTATTGTTTAATTTGTTTGTCTGTCCGTCCGTCCATCTGTCGCTCATTTGGTCCGCCCATCCAGTCAAAACGTGCAAGCAATTGTAAGTTTCCATTTTCAAAAAGATAGTAGTAAATAAAAGAATTTATATTTTCATCTTTCAAAACAAGATGTTACTGTTTTAATAACAAGTTTTGAATGTTATGGAGGGCGCGGCGAATCCGGCAATATAGTGTCGTTGATTGAGCACCCAAAAAGACGTCAGCAGTAACATCTTTCACCAAAAAATCATCTAAGAAGACTTTACCACGCGCCATCCCATGTCATCCATTCACATCCAATCCAATCTCATCCCATCCCATCCCATTCATTTACATCCTATCAAGTCTCAACCCACCCCATTCATTTACATCCTATCAAGTCTCATTTTATTACTTTATTCTGGTTCGTCTTTGTCTATTAAGTAAACATTGACTTCCAGCTGCAAGTTTCTGATATTATTACATTTTGCGTTAAACGTTATTATGTACGTCAAACGTTATTACATTTTGCGTTAAACAGAGCTATTACGTTTTGCGCCAAAAGTTATTACATTTTGCGTTAGAGCAGTTATTACATTTTGTGGCATAAGTTATTACATTTTGCGTTAATATTACATTTTGCGTTGTTATTACATTATGAGTGAGGTATTACATTTTGTGGCGTAACATATAGTCTTGTATTTTCGTCAAAAATCACGCGTTTTGGTTGATTTTAATGGGCTATAATTCATAGATTTTGTTAAAAGACGATGCATTTTGGTTGATATTGATATGCTAAAGTCCATAAATGTTGGTCAAAAATAATGCATTTTGGTTGTCAGTCAGTCAGTCAGTCGATCAGTCGGTCAGTCGGTCAGTCGGTCAGTCGGTCAGTCGGTCAGTCGGTCAGTCGGTCAGTCGGTCAGTCGGTCAGTCGGTCAGTCGGTCAGTCGGTCAGTCGGTCAGTCGGTCAGTCGGTCAGTCGGTCAGTCGGTCAGTCGGTCAGTCGGTCAGTCGGTCAGTCGGTCAGTCGGTCAGTCGGTCAGTCGGTCAGTCGGTCAGTCGGTCAGTCGGTCAGTCGGTCAGTCGGTCAGTCGGTCAGTCGGTCAGTCGGTCAGTCGGTCAGTCGGTCAGTCGGTCAGTCGGTCAGTCGGTCAGTCGGTCAGTCGGTCAGTCGGTCAGTCGGTCAGTCGGTCAGTCGGTCAGTCGGTCAGTCGGTCAGTCGGTCAGTCGGTCAGTCGGTCAGTCGGTCAGTCGGTCAGTCGGTCAGTCGGTCAGTCGGTCAGTCGGTCAGTCGGTCAGTCGGTCAGTCGGTCAGTCGGTCAGTCGGTCAGTCGGTCAGTCGGTCAGTCGGTCAGTCGGTCAGTCGGTCAGTCGGTCAGTCGGTCAGTCGGTCAGTCGGTCAGTCGGTCAGTCGGTCAGTCGGTCAGTCGGTCAGTCGGTCAGTCGGTCAGTCGGTCAGTCGGTCAGTCGGTCAGTCGGTCAGTCGGTCAGTCGGTCAGTCGGTCAGTCCGCCAGCCAGTCAGTCAGTCAGTCAGTCAGTCAGGTGGCATATTCCTGTATCATACCAGTCGGTTGTTGCTTCCGTGAGTAAGACAGTGAAACTCATACACACAAACATTGATAAAATCACTCTAATCACAGACCTAAATGAAAAACGTGGTTATTCACACAGTCTGTGTTGACCTGTCAATGTGTCGTTTTATTTACCATTGTATGATTTGCAGTTATCTGGGGAACTCTTTTGCGGAAACCAAAAACTTAAGTTAATTGAAAATTTATCTGCTTGATTAATTTCGCATTCTTGATAGGTATCAAGACTAGTGATTTTAGAATACAACAGTCGGAAACGTTGCTGAATAGGAATTGGAAATGACTTAGAAGTTATGTTGGTATGGCCTTCAGCTTCATGCAAAAAGAAACGCTTAAGATACGTATTTTCTTTTCCACTCACTGTCAATGCCAACCAATCCTCTATATAGACAAAATCATGCATATTCGTTTTTGGAGAAACGATATACTTAGTTTTTGCATTTTTAAGGTAAGTTTTTAGAATTTGTATATTTTTCTGAAGTGCATAACATCATTTATGTTATTTGTTTTTATTGCCTTTTGTATGTTTTTGTACAATCATTGGTTTGCATGTATGGTAACCATTTTGATGCATTTTGTGCATCAAGGCTCAAAGCAATCGCTTTTTTATGCTGAAGATAAATATGCATGACCTCACTTTCTTTTACATGAACTTGAGCAATAGGGACGTGCAGGCTACCAAAACAATACGACAGGAAGCCCAAAATCTAGATATCACTGATCAAGGAAGCGAAAGTCAAGCATGTCTTGCCAGAGTATAGGATGCAGGACTAAAACCTCAACATTATATTCGTGACTTTTTCTTATCGTGATCAAAAGACTCTTCATGAAAACGCAGCATGGAGCTCGTTACAGACATTTTTCTAAATAAATGTTTACACGTTTTCTGTTAGTCATCCTTTAATTTTAAGCATTCTGTTAGTTTGTATGTTATACTAAAATTATTCAGTGAAAATCCAACAGAGAAGTTTAAAAACATGTTAAAAAAATAGTTGAAAATCATTTTCTGAGTAGCGTCAATACCAACTACGCTTCGCTCGGTAAAGCTTCCACAATGTAATGGCTTCCAGATCTAGATTGGTAAATTAGACACAGATCATAGAACGCTGTCCGAGCTCTGACAACAACATCTGAAATATTTAAAGCAATTGGTGGTTTGCTTTGGCTCTTCTCATTTTTTATTTTTAGAATTTTGCCATGATCACGATCCTTGCAGTTCGCTTTAGCTTGTTCTTCTCTCATCACTTCTTTCGTGCTCTCGTCACTTTCCAGCAGTGTTCTATTACTGAACAAAGTACTGCAAAGCGTCTTCTATTTGTTAATTAAAGTTCTAATTGAAATATCTGGAAAGCCAACACATAATATCGTACAATGCCTGAGGTTCTAAATTGAAAAAAATGCCGATCAACCAAAAATTCCGCTGACACATCTCAACTAAAAATTAAACCTAATGGACTGTACCTCACCAGGACAGCACAATTTTTTTTTCAATAAAACTGTCAAAATTAAACTTGCTTTTATGACAAGACAGTTTGATTGACAGATAGCTGTAATTGAGCATTTTATTGTAAACGTTATAGTTACAACGGACAGATGATCGAGCTAAAGTTTCTATTTTCCATTTAGTTCACTCTATAACTTTTACGCTTGTCAAAGGAGATGTTTTTTCTAGCATCAACATTTTGGTAATGGCATTCACGGCAACATATTCTTTCCGTCTTTATAACGTAAATTGATTTGTTTAGTCCTAAATTAAATAAGACAAAATTCTTTAAAGTTGACCTTGTTATCAAAATATTGCTAGCTAGCTAGACGTACACCATAGTATACAGATTTTACCATCGGGGGTAGGGTAGGGGGGTGAATAGGGCGGATATGCTTGTCGGATTTTTTTTTTAATCATCAAAGTTCTATTCAGACGGACGCGTACCTAGCAATAAGTTGTTTTTACCCCAAAAAGGTACCAACTTAATAGTTGAAGTCAATGTGTCAAATTAATTAAATAAGCAACTTATTGCATCTACGAACAATTAGATATGATGGTCGTAAAATCGAAACCTTGTTTTGAATATCATATCCATAGTGAAGGAAGAACTATTCTAAAAAATACCAACATTAATACTTAATAATGTAAGACCCTAAAAGGTACAAGATCTCCGATTTTGAGCACTAAAAGGTACGACAAGCACCCCCCCCCCTCTGATACATGAAAGTTCCTCCCCCAAGATTTTACCGCTTGTACCTATATTTTTGAGGTAAACCGGCACATATTCTCATTTTCGTTTGTTTCCTTGTACTGCTACGATATCTGTTGTTTGCTGCTCAGTCACTAGATTGTATTAATAACATGTTTGCCGTCTTTTAAAACATATAGTTATATATATAAAATATAGTGGATTTAAACGCGTAGGATGCTCCAAAATATTTTGACACCATATTTGGTCAGTATGTGATACTCAGATCTTGGCTCATAATGGCCGCTGATGCTGCAAATCAATCATTTTAGTATCAACTTGGGTGTTTAAGGGTATATTTATGTAAATGGCGAGGTATTTTTTTTCAATTGGCCTAATAACAAGAAAACCAACAATATACAATGATTTTTGTCTGGGAGTCTGATAACTTTTTTAATAAAATCTATGTATCAAACAATTCTCGCGACATAGCTGACAAGTATTTTATTAATGCAAAAACCGAAAAAATATAATCTTCTTCCTTGTACTTTTTATACAAATAAAGCAGTTCAAAAACACTTGAAAAAAGCAATGCATTTAAATCCGATTCTAAACTAAGTGTTAGTTGATGCTAATACGTATAAACGAGCTTTAATGGCTTTTCCCTATCTGTGGATACACCAGAAACTAAAACATACTTTACTTGCATTTAAATTTAAATTAAAAATAGACGGATATTCATTGTCAAAGGACGTCACTATAATATTTCAGTTTATTAATACAAAGTACCAAGTCTAAAGCACTTGACAGTAATCTCAGAACACTAGAAAGTTTCAATAGGAAATAATAGCATTATGGTTGACAACCACCGCAAATTCGACGAATCGGAAAATGGTAGACGATCTTAAGAACAAGGCTAGTCAGTCGTCTAGGTGAACAGTTAATCCAGCTTCGGGCTTTATTGTTATTGTTCAAAAATGGCACAAAATTACTGAAAACCACTTTATTTGAAGTTAAACTACAATATAAGGATCAACACAAAACACTGTCGATGTGCGACGATTGACTAGCCTCGTTTCTTTGTTCCCGCTCCATTATATAATCACGAAGTCCGCCATATGGCGATTTGGACCAGGAGTATGGAAGTCCACAAATGTGATTTACTCCTGTTGCTGTTAGACTGTGAGTTACTCTTAAAATTAGCTGCCGAAATTGAAATCATTAATTTGCCTTTTGAATTTTCATAGGCTATCGCATTTATCGCAATTTAAATTGTTACATGCTACAATTGTATTGATACAATTTGTTACATGCCAGTTGGTAGTTTGAAAATCGCTTTTAGTGCGCATTCGATATTATCCCGATTGCGATTTTCTCCCTGACAAGGTGAAACCTTTTTTCAAAGAAAAAAGCTTGGTAAAATAAATTTAGGATGTCCCATATTCTGATACAATGATAATGCGCATGCCAAAATGCTGCTTCCAAACTCGTTAAATACGAAGAAGTTACTCAGAAAACACTTTCAGATGGAAGAAAAAAATATTGATTTTCAATTCCGCCTCGATCACTACTGGTCGATTATATTTTTCATGGGAAAACAAGCCGCATCATTCTTCGATAATCACTTTGGAAATGCAAAAAAAATACTTATGCTTACTTAGACGTGAATGAATATTAAAAATATGAAGAGCAAAATGTTAGTTCCCAACATTTTGTAATTTTCAAGTAGTCTTCAACACATCAACTTCATTGCAGAAAGCACCGTGCTGAATGTTGTTTGTTAGTAGGTAGTCGCCAGGGTGAAATTCGGCCATTTCGAATCACACAGATTCTAATGTGAAATTTAATTTGCCAGAGCCTGCTTTTATCTTTTGCGCTAGGAAGTAGAGAAGGGTCTGGGTTCTAGAATGCATCCACAATAACCTAGAAGAAGAAATAACATAGCAAGAGATAATAAGCTAACTAAGAAGAATCTATCCCCGAACCATATCAGGAATCCCGCTAGGGCTATTTTTAGAAACGGGCTATTTTAGTCTGTTACCAATACCGCGCGGCCAGTATTAGCTATTCGCTTTGAACGACTAAATCGTCAGACGTAGTAGTTCTTCTACTGAATCTTGAGTACACGTTTCGTCGTCACATTCGTCTGGCTCGTAATAAGCTACAAACCAAAACTATTTTCCTTCTCCCCTTCCTATAAATTTCCCACAGCTTTCAAGGAATACATCTTCTTCGCTCACAAAAACAACCGACTTGGCCCCCTTGCCTTCCGCCATTTTGAATCCAGAAGGACGTGAAGAAAGAAGCTATGCGTCCTAGCCTCCTTTATTCTGACCAATCACGTTCCGTTCTTAAAATAACTCAGCGGCAATAATAAACGAGGCTTATGATGTGCGCAAAGCCCAGTATGGGCAATAGGATCTCTTAGCTCGATTTGTCTTGCTGAACTCGGTTAATACAGAGAATATACTGAAAATATATATGAGATGAAAAATTTACAGAAAACAAAAGTAGTCCAAAGATACTCCCTTGCGGAGCACCAATTAGTTTCATTGTGAACACGAATTTATAGCTCGAACATGAGATGATAGATTTGTATTTTAAGGGGAAAAAATGTTGATTTATCATTGTTTTATTTGCATAAATACATGGCGAACAATCGGTTTTGTGCAAGCAGAGGGTAAACCAATACCATCTTTAATTTGCTGTGAAGCGCGTTTGTGGCGTCATCGAACTTTCGAATGGACGTTTAAATAGAGCTGAACATACCGAACTGCTGATGATTTTTAATTCAGTTTCATTAAAAAAATTGTTCTAATTGCTATTTATAAAAAAAAAAAAAACAAGTTTGGTTCAATAAAAAGCGACTTTTTTTGTTGGAATTCTGATTGGTTGTTTTCAGATATACTTTTCTCTAATAACTAAGCAATAACTCTTCTGCTTTTTATAAACTGTTAAGTCTTAACTAAAGAGACATAGCGTCACCATTCTATAATGCAAAAACTTCATTTACAAGCGGAAACCCCGTATTAGTGTGGTGCTTTTAATGAATTGTCTGATAATACATCAAATTTATTGAAGCAAGAATAATCACAACTGAATTTACTAATCTGCAAACAAGGGGGAAAACGATGGCTAGAAACTCACACAAGAAAAATAAAAATTAACATTTTGTATAGTTTTGATAGGCTCAAAAACGAAATCTTCAAATGCATTTCCTTACAAAATTTCTAAGGATTTTATCATTCAATTCTAGCCTATTGCTGAGAAGACGAGCAGCAATAAACTCCAATTAAAGAACTGGAAAAAGATCATAAGTTTTCTTATATCCCTATGAGGTACAATGAGTCGACCACCTCCGCTATCTTATATCATTCGGCTCTTCAAAAAAAAAGTCGATTTTGTATTCATAAAATGTAGACTAATTGGCTTACAACTTTAAAACAATATTACTGAGTATACAATTTGTCAAACAAATGGTTGAAAAAACACGATTGCTTGACTGATTACTTAAATATTTTGTTCATCGTCTAGTACTCATCAATCAAAATGTCTCCAAGTTGAAAAACACGGATATAACGTAGTGTTAGTTGCTCTCGTGTTTAGTTTGGTTCGTATTGAACAGCAACGAATCTTTCAAGATTGCAAAGGTATTTTACACAAATGCTTAGGCATTTTTTAGCCGTTATTTACTGTGGTTATTGCTATCCTAACTGTTTAAATTTCATGTTGCAGTTTATTGTTTAGGAATTGCATTTAATTTGCACAACTATCGACTAACCTATCCGTTGCCGTTGGTACGTTCGCTTACTTTATTTGATTTGTTCCTCCGTTCCTCGCTCATTCATTCAATCGTTCTTTATTAATTATTCATTGAAGATCTTGATTCATCTATTCATTTATTCAATAATTCAAAATTATAATATGCTACTTATCGGAAGAATTAGAAAGCCATCATTATCTAACGAATAAGTGGATTTGCGTAAGTCCAAAATGATTCAATTACTGATTCATATTCAAACACGTTTATGCAACCATTTCAATATTTCATCGTTGTCAAATAAAATAACATACCATTCTTGACATATCAATTGACAGGCAATACCTGACTAAATCTAAATAAGTAATGACAGTTTTTAAATGTTTTATTTTTATAACGGAAATCTATGGTTTTTTTTAATGGATGCGTCACGGTGGATGTGATGTCTACTTTTATAACTGGGTACGTACAGCCTGTGGTTAATACGGACAAACTCTTCATTTTCCAGGCAAATTGTAACATAGTTTAGCATATTAGCAAAAAGTATTCACAGTGAGGACACTCGAATTACGAACGCTTGAATGCCTTAATTTAGTCTTGTATTTTTACTGATTCAAATCCTTAAAAAAGTAGGAATGAACTGAAATCAATGGGGTGTCAAAATTAAAACGTTTGCAAATCAATTCACTCAAAGGATGCATGTTAAAAGAACTAATTCAACCTCAAAAGCGAGAGCTACCACTATATAGGTTTCCAGCGATCTCCCTATAATAACTATATTTGATATTGCATATATATTCTACATTTTTGGTACTTGGTCTTTCAGACCACTTTAGTACACTTTGTACAAGCTGTGTGAAGGATTGAATTGAAAAAAAAAGAATTAAAGACGTTTGCGATCTTTGCTAGTGCGCATCAATTCTGCGCGCGTATGCGCAAACGCCTTAAGAAACGTTTCCAACTAACGACTCATATTTGATATTTTTTGTCAATTTTTCCAAGTTTCAAGCACAATATCGCAAAAACGTTAAACACAAAGGTAGAACCTTGCTCTCGAACATATTTCGAACAGAAGAAAAACTGACGGTTGCAGCTTTGAATGAGATCAAATTGAACCAAAAGTGATCCTGTCAACGAGTTGCAAATTTCGGCTGCGACTCGTGGACTGCAAAATCTTATAACTATCTTCAACTAATATATTCAAAACATCAATTGGCAGTTTCATTTGATATCTCTATTTTTTTTTTTTTTTTTTTTAATTTTACGATAGTCGTTTAATTAATGAGGCGCCATTGAACAATTCGTCTTTTGAACTGCGCGTGCGAATTTCTTACTTTCCAATGGGATTATGAGGCCCCAAACCCCCTCCCTCGTTTTTTATTCATTCTTATTCTGAACGCCAAAATAATGTAGTTTTGCTCACGTAAAGTTTGAAAAACTGGCGTTTAGATTGTTTGTGCGTGAACGTCCTTACAGCCAAATTCATGGTATCGCGACCCGCCGTTTTAAAACTTTGTTCTGATTTGGTCTTTTCTGAACCGTCAATCAAATTCAAAGGCGGAGGTAAAAACTAGTAAAAAATACTAGCAAGGACTGCGTCGGTGTTTCTAAAGAAACAGTTGTAAATATAACGATAAGTTGTACACCGTAGAGTGATTCGAGAAAACTGACGTTTCGGACGTTAGTTCTTCGTCGGAGTAATACGAAGGCGGAGTTTATTTTAGATTAGCCAATGACAGAACATGTTAGGGCAAGCTCCGCCCTGTGAAAATGATTGGCGGTTCAGAAGACCAAAATGAAAACAAAGTTTTGAAACGCCGGGTCGCGATACAACGAATTTGGCTGTAATATTATTTTTTCAATAACAAAACAGCATTCATGTACTGCCAACTTATATGTCAAAAATGCGTAATACAAACATTTCCAATTCCACCAATAGATGAGAGCAATTATGGGTTACAGTTAAGACTTTCTTGAGTTACGATATGAGATGCTGAAGCTACATGGTCTGAACCAACGACTAAATGGTTCATCAAAGTACGTCGTTTATAATTGAAACAGTCTAAAACTGGCTAATTAATGTATGAATGCTAACGAAATAAGAGTAACGTTTGGTATTGACAACTGTCTATCAAAGCTACCGTACCAAGTCCTCATTTTTCTAACTTTTTTCTTTTGTAAAATAATTGGGATATTACACGCGCTACGATTGGTCAAAAGTTTGAATGAGAGTATGAAAACACGCTATCATCATTTTCAGCGCTCACCAGATTTTATTCTATTGCTCGCGCTTATTGGACAATTTGAATAAAGCGTGAAAGGGATAAAACGTGTCTTTGCTATTCAACTTCTAAACAACACCATCATTAGCAACATTACATTAACAAATATAAACACATGCTGGCGCTATAATAGTTTGAACGCTCTACTATGTCTACTTAGTTTTCCTATAATTACTAATCAGTGACGAACCCAGCTGTTCGATAATAGATTGTGCGTACGACTAAAATTGATGAATTTAAACATGGCTATAAATTAGTGGTGTGGTAGCAATTACTAACAACTTTCTTGCATCTGCTTTGCGTAATTGAAACAGATGGCTGGCTAAGTATTCCATCGTAACTGTACTCTTATGAGTTGTAGTAAACAGTTTGATCAATTATTTGATGGTTCCAGCTTTTGCCAATTACGATTTACAAGCATTTGGAAGATATTTTGATAATTAACGATGATGTCAATGAAACTGTTTGCATATTCTCTATGACAAGGTGGCTCTCCAGGGGTGGATCCATGATTTTCAAAAAGGGAGTACATTTTGAATTTGGATATATAAAAAAATCTAATAATGCTGAAGCCATCCCGTAATGACGTGACTTTTTCAATATCGATGAGCATTAAAAAAGCTAACAAAACATGTTTAGATGTTACGTTTGAATGTATGTTTCTTTGAAAAGTGAGGATATAACTGCTTAGAAAAAAGGGGGTAGTCACCCCTTTCCCCTCCCCTGGATCCGCCCCTGCTCTCATATCTTTTGGACATACACTTAGTGAGAGTATCATGAATGATCTTTTAAGATATACGTGTAGCATTTTATTTAAAAATATAATACGTCATTATCAAACATTTTAGAGTCACATTCCTCCCAAAATCAGAATATTTGATATTTCAAATTCAGGTAATATATACAATATGAGTGAAAGATCGGTATGAGAATATATAGATTATTTGGAAATACTTGAAACTTCACACATTTAAAATACACTACCCGATCTTTTTTTCTTAAAACACGCAAGACGCGCGCACACTTCAGCGTATGTTTTATCGCAAAATTCAGTGTTATTAACTGTCAATAGTTTTTTGTGAATAATCATTTTAATTTATATAATTTGTTTCACGTTTCTGTTGCTTGAATACGTACAAATACTTAAAAGAGTACAATACAATTACCACTAAATAGTGCTATGAACATTATGCTAATTCTATAGTGTTCTTTTGTTCAAATAGTGCTATTGCTATTTACAACTAAATAAAGTTAACTATATATCGCGAAAATTTAGTGTTTGTACTTTGTTGCTACTGCTATTGTTTGAATACAACACAAATACCACTGAATCGTGCTATTTCATGCTAATTCTATTGTGTTAATTATTTTGTTCACATAGCTGTTTACAACTAAATACTGATATCTATTGCAGACATTTAGTGTTTGTACTCTATTGCTAGTAGTTATCGTAAAATTCTATGAGAATTCTATTCGCAAGTTGTTTTTAAATGCAGTTAAATAACTATGTCATCCTTATCATCATCTTAATATTTCTTTTTTCTTTTTTATCATTACTAATTTTTATTTGTACCGATTAAGACAATGTTTGATGTTTTCGCATACTACCATTCTTGTTCTTGGTTATTATAATTGAGAAAACTGACAATATCGTCATTAAAGGCTATTCAGTTGAATTGAACTGTCGGTTTTCCTTTATCAATATACAAATGCTTAATGTAATTAAAACTACGTTTCTTTCAGCCGTTCATATGCATGTATATCATGGATACTGCAGATCAGTTTCTACATAAGTTGTTTGCTTGATATAATACCCCTCACAGAGGACTTTTAATACTCGCACAAATTAGCATTACTTATAATACCTTGAAGTTACTTTTTAAGAATTTAAAAATTTAAGAATTTAAGATTTTTTTAAAGTATTACTTTTGGATGATTTTTCTATGATATGAAATTAGCTGGAAAAACCAGTGAGATAAACTCTATAGTAGAAATATGCCTACTTTTTAAGGATTTAAAAATTTCCGCAAAAATAAATATTGTTGGGAAAATGTTGCCTTCGTTTTCTCAAAGAGCAACGGACTTCTGTTTGAACGCAGTAACATTGTTTCTATTATTGCTATGATGATATCAGTGGAACAGCGCGCAATGTTGAAATTATCCTTGGAGAACATGTTACTAGGCAAGCTGAAGAACAGACAAGCAAGTTACTGGAAACAATAGCTTTCCTCTCTTTTGTCGACGACGATTTATCGCCTTTTCCTTCTTTAATTAACGCTAGAGCGAACTCTATTACATCAAATATCGGAATCCTTTGATTCAATCGATTTACGTAGAGCTCTTAACAAACTATTGACCGTAAGCGTTTTACATATGGGCTACCATATGCAAACATATTGAGCATTCAGCGGGATACATTGCGGGCTCGGTTTTTGACCGCGAACTTCAGAATCGTTTGTGTAGACTGCGTAATTACTAAAAAAACTGCGGTTTTGCTATTATAATCTCACGCGAAGATTCTTGACATTTGACTTCATCTTTAGGTGACAAAATGTTGTGAATACTTTAAATAGGACTTCATCTTTAACGGGTAACCATCGCCTGGAGATTTGCTCTGGGATATAACGCAAGATCGTATGAAGATAGACCATATCACCTACAAATTGTAAGGTAGGTTGGGGAAGTGTAGGTTTATATCGAGCACAGTTGTCAATGTAAATATTATTCTGGTTTTTGTTTTTGATATGTTATGACTTTGTTTTGTAACATCCAGTGGAGAATTTTTCATTATGTTTTGTTCGATATAAATCTGGACTAGAGTATTACCATCTTTTCTTTTGTTGCAAATTTTGTTTTATAGTTATCAGTATTTAGGGCTAAGGTTTCTCTTTTATTTCGTAGTATGATTTTACTAAAAAGGATACATTTATATCCACTCTCCTGATATTTTTGAAATCGAAATCGAAGTAAACAATTTTGCCAAAAGTGCAATTGAAAGACAACCTTCATGATTTTCGAAGAATCAAAATAAGATTTTTTTTAAATGTTTGAACAGTGTACAACGGATTAAGTCGTGTTTTGAGATAGTGGAAACTTTGTTTTTGTTTCGTGTTTATATTTGGGATTGATCATTGTTTTCGTTTTCAAGCTACAACATAATGCGCACTTGTAATTACAAAGGAGATTTAGAGCGCAAATCGAGGTCATTTGGAAGCATTTCTTACTCGACCTTTGTATCCTGGTTGTTATTTCATCGGCCAAGTCAAAGTGTAACTTGCCAAAGGATAAGCTTACACAATTTCATATCGCCAATATTATTTTTTGTTTATAGGGAGCTTTTGTTATTTTCTGCACATAATCACTAAAGTTCGCTTTGAGGGGAAAAAAGATATTGCACACAATTCAACTATTACGTTATTCTATTTATTTCAATCCTTTGGTTAGATTCCTCTCCTTAAATAATATATATTCTATTTGCTGTAATTTAATTAAGCAAATAATTTATATACTTTGAGAGTACTTCTACAAAAACATATTGCTTTTTGAACAGTATTACTTTTGGATGATTTTTCCATGATATGAAATTATCTGGAAAAACCAGTGAGATAAACTCTGTAGTAGAAATATGCCTGTTTAGCTATTGTCGTAATTAACAGGATTATTTATTTATTCTATAGCGTATTTCAATTCATTTTGTGTGTGTGTGTGTGTGTGTGTGTGTGTGTGTGTGTATTTATCAGGTTTTGACCTTGCTTGGACCTTCGCTCTCTCGTTCTTTTGTTCCCGGCCATAGCGCGCTTTTCTAGAGATACATCTTTTTGTAATTCTTAGCAGATTTTCTGTCAGATAGTTCAATGGTGTAAATACAATGCGTATTTTGCATAACTTAGCTAACTTTATAATTACCATTTGAATTTTTCATTCGTGCAATTTCGTTTAGTCATCGATCTAGATCGCACAAAAAATAAAATTAAACTAAAAAATTAAACGCTAGTTTTGGAATCGTAATAATAGCTGTCAGTTCATTCATTTACTTCCTCTAAAATCATTCATAATCAAAACTTTTTTTCTTCTTGTTTTTGTTTTGCTTAGCAATATAAGCATCCTTTGTTATTCATAATAAGTTATATACATTCAAACTTACGAAATATCGTCGTAATTTATGAGTGGTTAGAAATTGTAATTACAACATTTCCGTTATTCTTCCATGATGTTTGCTCACAATTTTCCAGAACGACTATCTCCACTAAACCTTATTCAGAATCTTATAAACTTTAAAAAGCAATGCATTTCTTACATATGAAGAAGCTTTAGTAAAATCCACTTATTTGCAATTCGTATCACTTAAGGAAAAGTAAATTAAAGCTTTTGAATGACGGTGGCAAGGTTTCTCGGCTAAAGTAGCACCTTTAGAAACTCATAATCGTTGTAACAATAGAGAAAGTATAAAGTTATTCAAATAAGTAGAGAGTTAATAGTTCTCACATTTGATTATTATGTACAAAAAAGCTTACAATTCCAGAATATTGGATGCAAAACAACATAAAAAAAAAAAACGAAATTGTTTTATGGAATTTCAAAATGCGATTCGTTCTAAAATATTGTTGATAAAGTTATTTTTAGATTCACACTTTGCAAATATAAACATAGTAATCGATCAAAAATATTGTTACCTTTTGATGTTTTGTTTCAAAATTTAAAACTTACTATTCCACTTCTATTTTTATCTTAATTCATCTTTATCTAACATCTCTCTTTTTCATGCAGATTTAAACAAATCAATTATTTCAGTCGTATGCTGAAATAAATTATTTTGTATTTTAATGAGCCATCAGCTTAGCTCATTACATTTTTTTTCCATGTAAAAAATACATTTCCACGCAGTAAACTATAACCACTCTTTAATCTCGAAAGGAGTTTTTCCTATTTTTTTCTATTAATTAGTGTTATGCTGGGAACTTTTCGTGCGCATTTTACAATAATAAAGCGCTATGAACAGTAAATAGCTCAAACATTATCAGTGTCCTTATTCCAGTTGAATCTCATAGCATAAAAAGTACATTCTAAACTACAACGATGGATAAAAAAATTGATTTTTTGCGCGTATTTTACAATATTCCCTCATGAATGATTGTTTTGTCACATAACTTAATTTATTTGAAAAAAAATCTAAGCAGTTGACTTGATCTGCATCAAACTTTTTCATTTGGCAACTACAACATTAAAAAGATGAAGTAAAAAAACTAAAATTGAACGATTTTTTTCGCGCGCTTTTCGGATATTTATCAGTAGACTTGATTTAAACCCTAAGTCAATTACCTTTCTTTTCATACCACAATTAACACAAACTTTTTCACTTGCTTGGTGTTTACATAAACTTAAATGAATAAAGACTGCCGGGAAAGAATTATGTGGAATTTGTGTGACATTTTAATCGAATAGCTTGCAAGAGCAGCGTTGGACGGTGAAGGTAATAATTTTGTAGTTTAGGGATTAGAGGCACTGGTAAATGTAATTGTCGTGAAAATTTCATATTTTATTACCCATATTTTGTTTATTCATGTTTGCTCGCCAGTTCTTTGTTTGTGTGTTACAGAATCTGTCTGAACCAGGATGCCTTGCGCGCCAGAGCTACAGATCTTTACATACTCGTGAATTTGCAATCGATATTAGCCGATTTAATATTGCGTAGGGAACTGCGTCTAGTTAAAAGACGTTTTATTCAAATTGTTTTAGTATCATTAATAGTTTGAGACCATGTTTCACAAGAAAATGTCACAATAAATTAATCATACAAGTTGGAGTAACATCAAATAAAAATAGGTCAATATATAAGCGTTTTAATATTACAAGAATTGTATGTAGTGGACGGACAGTGTCCTTCCAAATTTTTTCTTAATTATAAAATCATTATTGAAAGAAAACATCGAATAAACTAACTAAAATAGCATGGTTATATTTGTATTACTGTGTAATTCCTTTCCAAAACTATGATTTATTTGAGCGCAATGAAGTAGTTTTTGAAGACAAAGGCCTAGCCCACTTTTCAATATGATGCCAGCAAATTGGATAGAGTAGAAATAGCGCAACATACATTTATTTGTTAGTACGGCTGTTCTATCTACTTGTATCAACGAAAAATTAAGTCATATAAATAAAAGTTACTTATCATTTGTCTCGCCATGTTTGTCTTGTAAAAAACGCGACGTTTAAGTCATATTGAAAAACTCTATATAAAAAATGAATAAACGAACAAACGGTGGCTGGATGCATCTAAAGAAACAGATAAATGGCAATGATTAAACACCGATGCAAGGTAAGAAATCAGCGTTCGTGTCAAATAGCCGAAATGTCATGCAAGAGATTTCAGATTATTCTGGCTAGCAAAATTATTGTGATTTTGGGCGATCTTATCAGATTTTTACGAAATGTTTCCAAACCTGAATGATAAAGCGATCTTGGGGGGTTTTAGGGTAGATCTCTGGTTAGTACAATAATGAAAACGGATAGGCTCATTTGGCAAGTGAGGAAGAGTATGTTCGCCTTTCCGGAGTTTAAAAAAAGGGACTGGGGAGGAATTTAGAAATATTTATCTAATTAAAAACAAATCTCACCACATGGAAGATTCCACTAAAATTACAAAGTTTACCAACTTTTAGAGAGTTTAAACAAATACTGACTGCTTTGTAGGCCTTAAATACAAATCTTTTTTTTTTTCAATTTTTTTCTTAATTTAGACTGTCTTCCAACCGTATACATTTTCTGTTATTTTTGCCGGCGACTTAAAAAAAACATTCACTTTAAACATCAGAAAGGCGAATAAGTGTATTTATAATTGCGACCAACTGTCGAGAAAATAATTAATAGATCGTAAATTATGAAACAAATATCACTACAGTGTTAGAAAACCGACCCCCTCCCCCCCAAAAAAAAAATACTCATATGTTCCTTGTTTCCTCAAACAAGACAACTTTGAGCAGTGTGAGGGGAGGGGTGTGTTTTTGTTTCAACTCTTGTTTACAATGATGGTCAGAGAACACACAATGTCGCAATAGTGCTCAGCTTTTTTTGGTCGCCATTGCGGTTACAGTTATATAAACGACGGGGGAAAAATGAAAAATAAAAAATTATTAGGATAAAAAAAGGGGAAAATATGTTGAATAAACCCTTCAAGAAATGAATAACATTTCAATAGATAGATAAACACATGATTGGCTAAATCAAAAACAAGAAGGTAAAAATAAAAAATAAAAAATAGAAAAACCTGTATTTGAGCCAACCATGAATATTTCAGGTAAAATTGAAGTAAAAAAAAGATAGCAAAAGCAAATTAAGCCAGTTCAAAAATACTTCACATTTATCATGATCTAAACGGAAACATTTTCAAGCTTTGTTAGTATTACCTCTAGTGTTGTGCGTTTCAAGTTTTAGACATAAGCACAACTTGTGTAAGTACAGGAAATCTGCTCTCAATTAGTTTAAGTGCATGAAACGCTAGCTAGTTTACTTTCTCACATGATTCCATTATAATCGAGTAATTAAAGACCAATTAAAAAATTAATTTTATCAGCCATGGTCCGGCTTTTTCTCGATTTCTTTGCTCATTTCTCTATTGTTACCTTTTTCTGTCTTTATCAGACTGTGGGCGAAAAAATGTCATTAATACAAGTGCAGACCAACATCATTAGACATAAATTTAGTATTAAAAAAATTACGATTGGTGTCTTTTGTAAAAAAAACTCCATATTTCTTAATTAGTTAATCAATTACAATTGACAGAAATGTCTGAAGTTAACGTTGGTTTTCATTCAAATCAACTTGGTTTTAGCGGTTCACATCCTTGCAGATGACACGTATCATATATGTAAACTAAAATAAGTATTATTTTATTTAAAAAAAGTACATATCATGATGTGTATAAAAATAAATGAATAGACTTGTGGTTGTCTGGATGGGATCTGAGTGTCACCAACATATGTGACTGTATACACCACAGATGCCTTACATGTAGACAAGAGAATATGAGATAAGAAAGTTTATCCCCCGTATTAGACTTTACCCTTTTTCTTGAAAAATGGAACGTGATTGGCCAGATTGCAGGAGGCGTGGTCGCATCGTCAAAACATCTCAAGACAAAAGTATGGAGATTGGTAACAAGTTTTTTTTTTTAAATAGCACGACGAGTAGAGCACCTGTTGAGGTCCAGAGATAAGCTCTCTTATCTCATACTCTCTTGATGTAGATTATTGTATCGAGGATTTTTTTTTCTTTTGCTCTTTTTCTTTTGAAATAATATATATAAAATTCTAATTAAAATGGCGGACGTATTTCATGATAATTTCATTTGATTCTTAAAGATAACATTCATTTAAAACAACCTCGTAACGAATTTGAAAGATCTTTTGCTATATTCAGTGTCGTTTTGTCAACACAAGGAAAGTGAGTTTTCATCTTACCATATTAAAGTTCTAAATTTAGAAATATTTTCCGCTTTTATCAGTATTAGTCAACATAACCCAAGACATTTCAAATGTGTTGATATTACATCATTTACTAAGCTCAACAATTGGTTTAGTACTATCTTTGAATCTTTCTAATTAAAATGGCGGCCATATTGGATTTCTTAACGACCACCATTTTATACACAGGAAGCCCGATCCCTTGTATTACCTTGAGTCGAAACCTGTACCTTATGCCGGATAGCCTTCTCAACGCTAGATAATCATTATACTTTATAATTGCTATAATTATTTGAATCAAACGTTTTTTTAAGCTCCATTTTTGTAAAATTTTAATTTTAAAAAACGGCATTCTTCATCTCGATGCTTTATTTTGAATCAGGGAAACGCAAATACAAATTTCTTTTATCTCTTTTTTATTTGTTTCTTATCTGTTTATACATATATATAGACAACATACATGTCAACATGCATGTCTAATACACTCATCCTTGACAATGTTTATTTTAACAGTACGTTTTTCAAATCATTTTATCATTCAGTTCCTAACTTGCCGCTGTGTGTATTCGTCTTTTCAAAATTAGAAACCTAAGTAGGTTCTTTTGATAATTATACAATCAAGACATAAGACACTTCTAATCTAAATCTTTTCAATATTTTTTTTCAAGAGATATGTTCTCCAAAGGGAAATGAGCTTGGAACCAATTTAATGAAGTTTTAGCCAACTGTACAGGAGATGATATTGGCTTGAGGAAACAAAAACTAAATGAAGTGAAATCATCTTTGACTGACGAAAAGAAAAGAAATAATGTACATCTTTTACTGAAATTCAAAAATCATTAGAACTTATGAAAAATGGAATATCAGCTGACCGCAAAGAAATCGAGGCTGTTCTTTCATTTGAAAAAATACGAAAAATAAGTACTGGTTACATTCTGTTTTGGGGTGTATGCAGTAAATGAAATGAAGTGTAATTTTGCAAGTAAAAAAAGGATGACTGACGAAGTATTACTCATTAAAGAAGAAAAAAAATCATTCATCACAGAGTATAGCATCAATGAAAAGTCTACGAATGTTTAATTAAGAGAAGGAACTTAGAGTTGAAGAGACGTTCTAAAATGGCAGCAACTTGAGTAACAGCACAAAAAGCAATCGGAATAATGCAACCAAACTGATACTAAAATGTACCTATATAATGACATCCAAATTCTAAGTCGTTCTCAAACACATATATAGATGAAATGCAACCGACATTTAAGCCGAACAAAATTGACTAAACAGCTTGTTCTCTAGATATTAACATTGAGATATAAGTAGTCTATAAGTGATCTAAAACGATTTTAAGATCTATAAGAAGATTTGTCTAGAGTTTTCTTTATGCTGTGACAATATATCGCTCTCTTTGAAGGTCGTTTAACGCCGGAATGTGCAAAATATAGAACTCAGACAATAATATAAAGAGTTGGAAGGTTCTGATCGAAGAGCTTGCTTCTTTGGCTTCTTTATTTCAACGTAACTTTAAATGTAAGTTTAATAGCTTTGTTTACTTGTAGACCAACATTAGACTTTTATTAGACGTGTGTCGAGCTATAGCTGAAATTTGTAAATGAGAGGCAACGTGCTTGCCTTAATAACGACCTTAAGCATGAGGACGCCGTAGGAGAGGAGAAGACGACTACGAGTTGCCATGAGCTTTGAGGTGAATGTTGCATTTTCACAAGTTGTTGTCAACAGTGAACACGTTACAAACATAACTGATTGCACATGTTTTTTGAACAAAAATGTTCAAAATCGTTGTCGTCGTCTCTCCCGTTCTCATGCGTCAGGTCGTTATTTAATGATTTGAAAACGTGTGATTCCTACTAATGAAGTTTTTATAAATCGTCGATCATATCCCAAATTGAACGAAACCAAACAATTGCCACACTAATCATTTCAAAATTCAAGTATTAATTCGGTTCAACATCGCAAAAGATGAACGTAATGTTTTCGTTAGTTTATTTGATTTATTTCCTTCGTTTCTTCGTTCGTTCGTTCGCTCGTCAGTTCGTTCTTTCGATTGTTCGTTCGTTAGTGTACTGTTAGCTAATTCGTTTGTTCTGAGATCACTCTTTTCGTTATTTGTTTCCTTATTTTAAATGAAAAAAAAAAACAAACAAACAAACAAACAAACAAACAAAAACAAAAAAAAGCAAAAAAAGCAAACAACAACAACAACAAACAAACAAACAAATTGATTAGTAAATAATCGTTAATAAAACCGGGAATGATTTCGAGCCATGCAGATATAAGACCAAAACAAATTATTGAGCAATATACAAGAACATGAATAGTTAGAAAAGTGAGAAAATTAGCACATCTTTACCAGCTAATAAATAATTTGCGATTAAAGTGAAAAGAATTAAATAGAAACACTAAAATTGTACCAAAGTTTAGAGTATGGCAGAAGTGATAATTGATGTACATAAACATGTGTTTGACACACGATAAAATAAAGCTTCAGTATGGGCAATGTGTCCGAATAAAGCGTCTTTGGGGTTATTTATAGATAAGCACTTTGACCACTAAAGAATAAATAAAAAAATATTATAATATTCATTTATTATAAATGCTGGAAAACCATCTCATCAATTATTCAAAACAAACAAAAGTAAAATTAATAGCCTAGTTTAGTTATGGTAAAGAAAAGAATGAGCTGGCGAAATTAATTAGTTGGCTGTCTTTATACTTTTTATGCATTTTCGCATAAAGCGTTTTTTTTAACCAGAGCAAGCGTCTAGGTGTCTGTGTATAGCTTGATTAATTTTTAAGGAACTTTTAAGAAATGGTGTTTTTATGAGGGATTTTTGATAAAATAACACATTCTCGAAATTAAAAACTATTTTCAAATTCGAAATAAAATCGGGTTCTGATGTTTTAGTAATCATTGAATTTATTTTTTTGCAGTTTCTCCTTAGTCTCGCGGCAACATTCGTAGGCGAAATCTTTTATTAAGCTATATATTTGTATTTTTTTTATTTTGCTTGTTAATTTGTTTTTGTGATATTGATTATTTGCTTTTTGCTTTTTATTTATTTATTCATTTATTTTATTTGTTTGTTTTGTTTGTTTGTTTGTATGTTGTGTTTATTTCTTTGTTTATCTGTCTGTGTGAATTGTTTAATTGTCTTTTTGTTCGTTTGAATATCTGTTTACTTTTGCTTTAATGTTTGTTTCTTTGATTGTGTCTGTTTGGTGTTAGTTTTTAATCTAGTCTATTCTTCTCTCAAACCTTGTAATATTTTTGCCTAAAGAAACGGTCGTATTCTGTAATTATTTTTCATAAAATCAAATAGAGCTCCTAAACAGCTTTCAAAGAGTTTCTCGAAATCATCTTAAAACCTTCAGATTAGTTTTAACCAATGAGAATTAAGATGTAATTTAGCCATTAGGATTACTCCAGATAACGTTGATTCTTGCGATTGCTTGCAAATATGATTGTATAGACGCTACTGTGCTAAAACCTGTTATTTCCTAGAAAACAAAGACTGTTGGTTTAAGCTATGGATTTCTGTGAGTTGCATTTGTGTTTCTGTTATTGTTTTTCAATTACGTTCATTGTTCTTGTGTCTCAACCGCCAACGGATATGAATAAGAAAGGGAAGAATACAAAAAATCAACATTATCGATTACCAACCGCCAACTTAATGGACTTAGCGCTGTGAATTGTTCTAGGGCCAAGTCTCCTGTGGCAAAGTGCTTATTTTCTAAGGTTTCTCGCTAGTTTCCCCCATTTAATCGTTCAACCACTGCGGCGAAAGCATAAGGTAATTTGCTGATTGAATTTTGCGTCTCTTTTTTACAGATAATGAATGAGAGAATTTCAAGGACGAGATGAAATCATATATTTTATAAACGTGCCAGACTAATGGAAGGTTCTTTGCCGTAACAATAAACGTAAAAGGTTAGTAAACAAAACTTATAGTGACCTTATTGCTTTTATCAGTTCAAAATATATGTAATTAGATCCGAAGCTAACACACGTTCTCTATAATCCTTAAAAAGAAAATTGGATGAAAAATGTTCAAGTATTTTTCAAGTTATTTGAGATTTTTTGAGGATTTTCGATTGCTTCTGTTTTTGTTTTTTTTTCTTGTTTTTTTTTTTTTTCTTTTTTTGTGGCATATGGTTGTATGATTTCATGATATTGCTTTTCTCGCTGCATTGTTTAATTGTTAAATTGATTTTCTTGCTCGTTTCCTCGTATTTTTCACGCTACATTTTATCCTGCTTTTGAAGAATTTTTTTCTGAATTCTTTTTTTCTGTTTTTTTTTTTACATATTTTGTTTGCTTTTTTTCTTTGCTGTATTAATCATAAATAAAATATTGTCTTTTTTACTTTGTTTTTTTTTTTTCCTTTTTAACTCTCAGGATGTTTTCTTTCTCTGTTTTATTTGATATTGCATCTTGACGTTGCATTTTATTTATTCTTTTCATTTTGCATTCTATTTTATCGCTCTCAATTTAGTGTATTTCGTTGACTTAAGCCTCGACGTACACGACTCTATAATTTTAAAGATAAGTCAACTTTTTCCGGGATAATTTCTAAACCAGGAAATTACTAAATCAACGACGTAAAGTTGCTCAGTCAAGTAACTATCCATTAGCCTGCCGATAATTTGCGATGTAAATTATTCTGTTTTTTTTTTATCCGCAGTTTTCTCAAATTTTTATTTTACTCTTACAGTTTTAGTTTTTTTTTTAGTTTAATTTGTTTACTGTAAAAAGTTTTCATTAAATGGAATGATCAGTATTCGTCTCGACGTCATTTTAAAAATGTTGGTTTAGATCTAGAGGCCTTTTTTTTTCTTTTTTTTTTTACGCATTTGCATTTAGATCGTTCTAGCACATAATTGCACTTCTAGAACAAGTTAAAAGAATGGTTCTTCTAGCACTCTATTTTATGCTTATACAACTAGAGATCTGTGATTTTTTGCGCTTAGGCGGGAAAAGTACAAACAATTTTCAAATGATTGTCTTCTTAAGTCTGCGAACAACGCTTCTTTTAAAAGATGATGTTTATGCATCTCATTTCAACATTCGGTATGTTTATCAAATTGCCCCAAAAAGGGCTTCCGACAAGTAATATGTTTTTAGAAAAGTTTGTTATTTCTGATTTTTTAAAGCTTTGTTAAAAGGACTCAACAAGTTTTTTTTGGTAATAAAACTGATTTACATTTTTTAATATCTCCGGTAATAAGAGTTTATGTCCCGCTTTTTGAAAGACATTTTTAAAATTCCATTTTTTTAAAAATTCATGGTTTTAGACGAACGTGTCTGATTTTAAAAATCCAAGATTCTTCTCAAATGGATCATTTATTTGTAATTTAGGAATATTGTCAGTTATGAATTTTAAAATGTTACATGCGTAGATTTAGTGCAGTGATTTCTTTTGTTTTAGAGCCCACAAGTTGTGTTTGACATACAAGATATTGTATGTAGGTCAACTGACCACAAACAAAAAGGCTATTTTATAACTAAGTTATATCACTATTTCATTGGTTGATTTTGTATGGGACGATTTACCACGCTTAATCTTCAGATAAGGCAAGCGGCTAAATGTACTATGGTTTTAAATGATTGCAGAGAGCTAAAGTATATTATCAGTGATCATTTACATTAGCTTTGAAAGGCTTCTTGACGGATCTTCTTGAATAGGGATTTGAAACTAGAAAGATCGGCTTTATGAGAACTGGAATGAATAACAGAGATAACAATTTAAGTCAAGCACTCATGTAGTCAATCAGTAAACCTGTCCATCCATCCATCCATCCATCCATCCATCCATCCATCCATCCATCCATCCATCCATCCATCCATCAATCAATCAATCAATCAATCAATCAATCAATCAATCAATCAATCAATCAATCAATCAATCAATCAACCAATCAATCAATCAATCAATCAATCAATCAATCAACCAATCAATCAATCAATCAACCAGTCGTTCCTGTCATTGAGCACGAAACGCAAGGTAACCTGTCTGTGACGTCACATTTTTCGCTTCGAACGGGAGGGCCTGTAGACTAGGCCATAAGTCGGCATTTTATAGTGTTATTCGGCATTCTCACATTTCTATCCGACGTTTTCTTAGATAGATATATCAGTAAAACTCATCAAATACTAAAGAAGATAATTTTATTTGCTGCGTAATCTTTCATCTCAGATCACCAACGTTTTCCGCAATAAACATGGTTATAAATCGAAATCGGAACATATACTAATGAGATGTAATCGCTCATTACCTCATTTGTTTGTGCTTTGACGAAACTTAATGACAGAGAATTGTAAATGATCATTTTGCAGTTATAATGTATGTCAGTTCATTCCCATTTTATGTCAATTTTTGTAAAGTAAGAATTGAAATCTTTTGTAAAAATGTAAGTTATACACCATAAAAACAAGAGAGAAATCACTGACGTTTCGGGCGCAAGTCCTTCATCGGGGTAAACAGTAAAGGGTGTGAATATATATCAAAATAAAACAAAATAAACCAAATTTTTATGGTGTATAACCTATATTTTTACAACTACTGTTAGACACTACGACGCAGGTCACACTAGTTTTCTCGCTGGTTAATTACCTTTATTGAAAGTTTTGTCCAGTTGAAATGCTCATTTAAAAACTTTTAATCATTAGCAAGTGCTTTTTTAAACGAGTATCGACATTTTATCCATATCAAGACAGCTATATAGATATAGAGCAGAATGGAAATCATAAATTAACAAACGCATAATCTATGGAATTATCAAAGCGGAAACAACATCACGGAATTTATGTTTATGTCGCATATTATGAAAACATTAGTACATCCACAATTGTTGCTTGCAGGAAACAGAACTTTGATAAAAAATCAATCTGGCGGGGAAAAAAAATCATTGACTATATGATTTGTTTTGAAAACAAGTTTGAATTTTTTTTTCAATTGAGCAATTGGACCTTTTATTGAGTAATCAGAATCTTAGCATAGCGCCGAATAAAGCGAGTAAGCTCACTAAACCAACACTGTTGACAAATATTTTTAGTTTCCATGTAAAACTAGCTCTTGAATGCTATATTCGTTTATTTGATTTCCTAGTTTTAAGACTTTACTTTTTAACCCTTTTTCGTTCATTCATCAATCAAACCGACTAAATGACACTATGTAAAGCCTTCTAGTTGTTTACAAGCGTTTTACTCACTTTTAAAAAGCTATTAGTGATTAAGTAAATACTGTGAATTACAAGCGCTTGCCTTTCATCGGTTTAATGGCGTCGCTTGGAGAAGCCGTACGACCTCTGCAAGATCCTCCAAGATAATTTGATAGTAATGTTCCAATAATGACATTTTGTACACGAAAACAAGCGCCTTAAAACGGCGATGGTTTAGCTTTAAAGATTTTTATAACATGTACTTGAAAACATCAGAGACAAAAAGCCAATATAAGAACAAAGCTTTTTGTCAAATCCCCATGGCACAATCGAAAGGAATTGTGGGAAATATGCAGGATATGAATCGCCGTGTTATTTTTGTGCCATGGAGAAATTTTAATGGTCAAAACGATTGAGGGTCCTTTGTACACATAATATTAGTTGATATATGTGTATGATGCTTTTTCACTCTCACTGATCATTCAAAATCCATAGTTCATTTCGGCCATGCATGCTATCCCCATTCCTCTGTAGGCATTCTCCTTTCTCTTATCAACATTAATTTTGCTAGAAAAGTTCAATTGACGTTTTATAGTATAACTAATTCATCTAACTTTTCTTGTTTTGTTAGCTTGCTTTCCTCTTTTTTTATTTTCCCGCCTTTTTCTCTCTTTTCCTCATCAACTCACCCTAAACATTTTTTTTCTAAAGAAAGTTTTCAAATTATATATAGGCAGCTTTTCTTGAAAAGTTTGTCCAGTTGATTTAGTGAATAACATTGTCATTTACATATATCAAGTTTTCAGTTTTCTTGTTTTAAATACACAGTTGCACATATAATATAATTAGATAGTAAATAGTCATTTTATTTATTATTATTTACTTCAAGAATAGCTGTATGACCTAGATTGTGTTTTTGAAGTTCTTGCTATGCTAAATAAAGCCAGCATACATATGTATTACAGCTACTTCGAATACAAATGTAAAGAAAGCCTGTAAGTACTTCAACTTAAGAGTCTGACTCATTCCTTGAAGTGAATGAAAAACAATTGAACAGCTTCCAAGCACGTTTACAGCATTTCAAGATATCTTTGCACGTGGTTTGCAAAATAATTTTCTATTCATAATTGTTCAAATTTTAGCAATTTTCTAATTTTTTTTATTATTATTTTTTAATGTGAACTAGTAAGCAGTACGACGGAGAACAGTTTGTAGTTGTAAATGTTTTAATTCTGTCTAGTTTCGTCTCTGTTTCATGCAATGGGAATAACAATGAAATTACTATAAAGATTGTAAATTCGATAAGAGTTTTTTTTCCATTTGGATGCAATCTCTCTTAGTTAGACTGCCTGGGGGAACGATTCTGCACTAATTTCCATTTTAAGGACTTTTTGAAAACGAAAGTATTATCTAAATGCATTCTGCATTACCGTTTAATAAGATTCTATAAAATCAATCTGGATTTAGTGCCGGGGAGAGGGAGGGGTGGGGGGGGGGGGGCGCATCTCATATATCATAGGGCAGGGGTGCTCGCCATATGGGTCAAAAGCGGAGATCTAGTACCTTTTCGGGTCTCTCAGAGGTTTTCAGACTGTTTTTTCTTTGATCACGAATCTTCAAAAACAAGCTAAGGTTTCAATTATACTGCCGTCATATCCAATTGGTCGCAGATGCATAACTTTGTGGTTTGATTAACTTGGCACATTTGGTTGATTTCAGTTATTGTGTTGGTTTCTTTTAGAGGTAAAAATCAAGGATTGACACGCTCTTCTAGATACAACTTTGGTAACTTTTAGAGGGTTAATTTAAAAAATGCCGACGAGTATCTCTGCCCTATTCCGATCGGAGTCCCACCCCCGGATTTTATTGCTATTTTTGTTCCTGCTTTTTTTAGTTAGCGTTTAATGGAAATTAAGGAAAGTAAACAAAGTGAGAGTTCTCGTTTCTAGTGTTCTATAATAGACGAGATAGCGTTATTTTGAGTTTGTTTGTTATCAGATCTTTTTTTAGAACTAGGTGTTTCTCTTTCTCTTTCACTCTTTCTTGTTGTCCTCAATGCGTCTTTTTCTTTTATTTCGTCTTCTTTCCAGTTCATTTTCACTGATTCATATTTGTTTGTTCTTCTTGTTCTTCTTCTTTCTTGGTTGAACTTTAGTTGTTTATTGTTATTATTATTATTATTATTATTATTATTATTATTATTATTATTATTATTATTATTATTATCATTATTATTATTATTATTATCATTATTATTATTATTATTATTATTATTATTATTATTATCATTATCATTATTATTATTATTATTATTATTATTATTATTATTATTAATAATATTATCATTATGTTCTTTTCTTTGTCTTGTTATCTGCCACGTATCCGATAATTTTTTGTTGTCCTTTCTGGCTATTCATCTTTCTCGGTCAGTTTTTCTCTCTCTCCTTTTCGCCTTTTTCTTTGTCCGATCTTTAGAGTACAGACAGCTGGTCATTCAGTTTGTTATCATGATTTGAAATGTAAGATATCGTTTCTCATTTTGCCATTCATTTATTCATTCAATCATTCATTCAGTTCCTATTCTTTATTCCTTAATTAGCTATTCAAATAATACAACCTTTCTGGGAACTCAACAAATGTATTTCTAAGTACTCATTGACATAGGAAAAGAACCTCTTGGCTTCTTAGCTCTTATCATTTCAGATCGTTCTTTGCTTTGCTATATTTCAAATCGACTCAATGAAATCATCCATCTTTGTTATTGGTCTTAATTCAGTATTCGTGAAAGCCGATTTAGATGCGATTGCTTAGTACGGGTAGGCTTCTGAAGCTTCTTCAAACTGAGAATCAGTTACTTTACAGCAGTATCACCACAATGGGTTTATTTTGGAGGTTAGTAGCTAGATTGTAAAATGTGAAGCTTAATGAGATTGTTTATTCAATTCTTTTCCAATTTGTTCATTTACTTGATCGTAATAACTGAATGAATTTAGATTTGCTCATTTATAGGTAATCCGTTCAATGACCTTTCATTTTAACTAATTTGCTTTCTTCCTTCCTTCCATCCTTCCTTGAGTTCCTTCCTTCCTTCTTTCTTACTCATTCATTCATTCATTTATTCATTCATTCATTAATTCATTTCTTCTTATTCATTATTCATTCATTCAATCGTTCATTCATTCATTCGATCATTTGTTCATTCATTTATTTATTCTTTCATTCGTTCATTTAAAGATTAATTATGTATTACATAGTTTGTGCAGTTTTCAATATGTACTTATATTTTGGCGACATGAAGCTAATAAAGCAAAGGTGTAGAAAAATTTGCGCGTCTTCAGTCGCTAACTAAATGACCTCGATATAATTGGTCGCTTTTATGTTTTTTTTCCTATTTATGTTATGAGCAGCGACCCCGCTGTAAGATGGATGGACAACCGACTTACTGGCGCTGTGTGTACGCCACGATAAGAAATATTATATTACGCATTTGCTTCTATCTCTAAGTACTGCGCAAACAAAACAGAACGTGCTCGATACACAAGACCTCAAAGACGTATATATAGTTCTAAAGAAGTGCATGTTGTCTAGGCATTTGGGAGGATCCTAGGCGCGTAAATCTAAGACGACGTCTCTTAAGTGAGTGTTACTTTATGGAATATGATCTATTTTTATTTTAGACCAAGTTTTTCCTTTATTAGGACCACGGCTTTAACGATTTAGTTGCCAGAGGAACAACCCGCGATGATGGTGAGAATATGTTTATAGAGAGAATATGGAAGTATTTACATAACTCTTACTTATTTATTCCATGAATGGTATATTGCTCAACTGACTTTGCTCGACTGAAGTGGGACCAGGATTGATCCTTGAAGAACTCCAAAACTCGATATCAATTGCTTAAAAAACAAAAAAAACAAAAACAAAAAAAACAAACAAAAAAAACAACAACAACAACAACAAAGAACACTCATCACATGTAAAAAGCAGTTTCTATCTTTTAAGTAAGGTTCAGCTATTTGCATGGTATTTTACTATAAATTGATGAAAGTTTAATTTGTTTTATAGCAGTATAGCCATATAGAGTAATCAGTAACTATTTCAGACATGATACATATGCTCGCACTTTTATTTTCATATCTTGATTACATTATTCCACAGAATCTACCAATCTACCCTTCGGCGGCAAAACAATAAAATCCTTCGCAACGTTTCCTTCCTTTTGTGGATTTGAGGTTATCATACTCATTACACAACGGGCGAATGTTATGGCGAATAGTTTTTGAGGAAGACTCAGATGTGGAAAAAAACCTTTTACATGCTTTCGACATCATTTTGAGCTCCTCCCCCCCCCCCCCCCCACCCCATCCCCCTCACATATCGCTGCTCCGTGAGGAAAGAGGGGACCTAGAACTCTCATGTATGAGTGTCAGGCAAGCTTGTTGGAAAGAGATACCACACGTACCGTAAGAAGGGCTCAAGCAAATTTTCAACCCCTGAAAGATACCAATAAGAAATGTACCTTAATTTCAATAGCTAGCATAAGTGGAAAACACAAAGAGGTCTTTGATGATTTGAGAATCTCAATTCCAAAAATACCCGACTCTAGTAAAAGATACCAAATTTGCTTGTAGAAAGAGACACCAAAATGACGATTACTCCTAAGAGATACGAAGAGCATCCCCGATACTTTGACATGGGAGTCTTCCCCTCTTTCCCATACCCACCCACCACTGCTCACTTTCTTCCTCCCCTCCCAAAAATAATTCTGTTTTCCATGAAAATGCATCAACAATTTAGTTGTCGAATAAACCATCGTTTACATGTATTTTTTTATTGCAAGGTTTCATATAAGAAACCAACGACGTTCCATACACTTTTTGTAGATCATATATCTTACTGAGTGCCAAGAGGTTTTGTCTAAAATGCCTGCTGTATCTTGCGGCGTACAAAACAATTAACCTTTTCTTATCGATTATTTTTATTTGTGGATTTATAGGAATTGTGCTTATAAAATATTATAATTAAAAATTATAAAACGGGAGTATGTTTTGTCTACAAGGTAGACACTTCCCATATCTATAATAGGCGACTTCCACTACGAGATCACTTGATCTGCCATAATTAATTGTGCCATATTCTAAAAATGAACCACAGAAATAGAAAGAACACAACGAAATTCGAAAAAGTTTCAAAGGGCAACTTCTAATACACAACAAAATGAAGATGACAGGTAGCATTGACAGATGATTGGTAGTTTGTCCCACCCATAGCCGGTTTTCGAACGTTTCTTATAAAAAATCCAAATCTTAAAACAAGTAAGTTCTTTTTATTGTATTTGGTGGTTTTAATCTTTTTTGTCCATTTCTGGACCTCATTTCCACAAAGCTGTACAATAAAAGGGATATGAGGTCGCGGAGGTTTTAGTAGTGGAAGTCGCTTAGTATAGCTAATAGGACCCCGTGTGGTCCGATTTGGAAATATTTGGACGAGAACAATTCCGAGGACTTCTAAAATTGGATGAGGCCGTAAGCCCAATAATTTGTGCATGAATAATTTGTTCATGAATAGGCGCATTCTCAGTTTATCACTTAAGCTAGTAAAGCATTTAAAGCAAGTGACAAGAAAATCTAGTCGTTGAAAACATTTCACAAATAGATATAAAATAATTGGGATAATATGCGCGCTATATTTGATGAAAGTATCAAAACGCGCTATAGTCATTTTAGTCCGCGCTTCGTGTATGTTTTTTTTGTGTTCATTCTCAACATCCCAAGTGTTTTGATCAAGGTATCAAACATGGAAAACTATTTCTGGTTCGGCGTAAGCAAAAGTGTTATCTATTTTACGATAGTCGTATTCAATACGACGATGGTAAAATAGATAACACTTTTGCTTACGCCGAACCAGAAATAGTTTTCCATGTTTGATACCTTGATCAAAACAGTATCTGTCCGTCTCTCCGTCCGTCCGTCTGTTTGTCTTTTCGTCTGTTTGCAGGTGCATTTAACCCTCCATTTGACCCTCATCGCATTATAGGATAGTGCATTTTGCTGTTCGTTTACGTGTTTGTTTGTAGAGTCTCGAGTTGCCTGTGTCTGTCCGTCTGTCCGTCTGTTTGTGGGTACGTGTGTCTGTACGTTAGTATTTTATTGTCGTGAGATCTGGTTTCTCGATTAAGAACAACCCGATCATATCCAAATTATTTTGGCCAACTAGTACTGTTTACAAGTCTAGTTGTGTCAACCACCAGCAACAATTGACCAAAATCAAATATATATATAGTGTCTTGATATTCTGATTAGCTCAAGATGTTTTAGCTATCATCTATAATATATGTTACCTGACCTCGGTGATCGATGTTATCGAAGATAACAAATATAATTCATTTATTTACCTCTTATATCTCACCTTCAACCATTAAATAGAAATATTCATTCGCGGGACGGTAGTATAAACAATATGTTACTTCTTTTACAAAACCTTTGGAAAGCATGCGCTTTGTCATTTGTTTAAAGGAAGAGCAACGTTTTGGTATGTCAGTAGAGCGCCTTTATTTGCTTGCCTACAAACTTTCTACAGTGGAGAGCTAGCTGTTTTATGGAAGACATTTTGCAATCCATGCTTACTGTAAGTACTAAGTTAAGTACTGAAAATTGTTCGCTACAGAACCGTTACTAATGATCTTCATTTTAGTTGAAACTCGACTTATTTTCAGTCATTAGTTTATTAAAGGGAAAAAATGCATGTTTTTTGGTTAGTTTGATGTTAAACGTGATTTATTAGTTTCCACGTCGTACGTTACACTTCATAAACAAGGGATCAAGACAGTTTCTTAATTTCGCGATGGTGATGGCTGGAAACCGTGCATATTCTAAGTGTTTGCATATTTTCTATCAAATTTGAAAAAGCTAACCGCTTAGAATGGAAAATATAACAATATTATTTGAAAATAAGCTAAAATATATGTAAAACGTTCGAATCTATCTGTGTTGATTATTTAAGACATAACTATAATTTTAAAATGATGATCTATTTGTCAAAAACTTTAAAATTTCATAGTCGGTTTTGAGTGAATAATTAATTATACTTCATGAAACCATGTTATTGCCAATTAATATAATAATCGTTTAATAATCCTTTAAACCGAAGCTTTGTTGTTTTTGTCTGAATGGTGTTTTTGTCTTGCAATAGGTATATACGAACGATCAGCAAGTTGTTGATAGAAAAGCCCTTATATCTAAGCCATTGATACCGATTATCTCTGCCAAATTATGAAGCGAATTTTAAGAATGAAAAATGCAAACCTATTTGTTGCCTAAAGGTATACAAACCGCGGAGAAATGTCATCATTAATTCTAGCGACATGTTAAAAAGCTTCTTTGGGAAGTACTTTCGTTCAGTCGTCAATGTAAAGTATATATATAGTTGCTTGTTGAGTTTTTTCAGACTCTATTGCCGCGAAAGTGTTATCAGGATTTAAGTTTCAAAGGGAAAAGTTCGGGTTATTGAGAAAACGTTGAGAGCGGCTGATTCTATGGCGCCTGAATAGCGCTATCCAGCGGAGAAATCCTTATCCAGCAGATAAATTCTGAAGAAATTATAGGACGGATAACTTTCTTCAGGCTTCGCACAACCGACCCCAGCTGGTTATTAAGGAAAATTGTTTGTAACTTTTCGGAAAAGCAAACATTAGTGTCCACTTCTTGCGCTCTAAAACAAGCCTTGGATTTCTTTAAAATGCTCCATGAAGGTAAGGATATTTTATCAGCTAAGCTGAACATAGTCTGTAGAATTAACTGAGAAATGGGTCTTCGGCTCGACATTGCTCAATCAGAATAACCTCAATTGTGCCGGTGCGTACAAAAGCACAATCCAGCGGTATGAACATGGGAACGAGGCGAAATCTACGCAATATCCAAGATACACGTGGTTTTAAGATGTTGTTCTGGTGCCATGACAGGACAACTCATTAGTAGAAAAATTGATTTCACGTGGATGTGCTCGGTCGTAATAAAACTGCAAAATATTTATGAGCTATAGTTCGCTGTTGACGAGGCAATATATTTACATTTTGGACAGGGACCGAAAAATATCGATAAAAATATTAATGATAAGCAAATTAAAACATATATTTGCATTTTTCTTTATGCCAGCCTTCAACTTCTTAATATTATCCCGGGTCCCTGCTGGAGGTAGTGAAGTTGACGCCTATTGACCGTCTAGACCCATTACTGAAGCGATATTGAACACATTTGTCGGTTTATTTATCAGCAGGCCAGGAATACTTGTTAGATAATGGCTTGAATTGTGATGTTTTATGCATGTATCAAACTCCGTTTGAGCTTACTGTGAGTGAATGTAGTCTTACCCCGAGGGAAACGTTGTAGACACCAGATCGAGGGCGGTGTAATTTTCCAGAACCTTGGTATGACTTTTACATTGTTAAAATAGATGTTTTTTTGTCTAAACGTAAACGCAATTAAAAGTACATGAGTACGTAATATCAATTCTAGAAATTTTGTTTTTTTCTTGACGAAGAGTGTTATAATAATTACAGTGATTATGAAACAGTATTAATGTCACCAACTATCCGGTAAGCGAGCTGTTCGTTTTCAAGTCTTTGGTGCTGGTTCATCACCACACTTGAAAATGGGATTTGTTCTCCGTTTCTACATTTTGTCAACACATAACCGGGGGTTATATTTTTGAAAACGCAGTCTCATCTTCGGTTAATATTAATGGCCAAAACCGGATGCGGTTATGAAGTCCTGCGCATGCGCGTGGATGCTTCGAAAGCGCAAATACTGACCAAAATAACAATTATATTTTTTTATTGCGCGCTATTGTATTTGCGCTTATTCGTATGGAATGATTTTAAATATGATTCAATATAATATTATTGGAAAGGGCCCAAGAAAGGGTCGAAAGTCCAGACGACGATTACTGCCCAGCCATGCAAAAAATATTTGGTCAATGTTTTTATATCTTTGCTTTATGCCAAGAAGATCTTTAAAAAAATGGATGTGAGACATGCGGGCAGATCGATAACATTGATAACAACTTGACCAAGTTAAGATTAAACTGAAATCGATTTCAGAACAATTAATATTTAGATCATCGTGTCAGACGGTCAGATAAGGAGCCCTTTGTATCAAAAAAAATGTATAAATCTGCAGCTTAACTATATAAATCGTGCAGGTTTCCCAGTCAAATGTCGATAAGAAACATGTTTTTTCTTTGCAAGGATAGGTTTTCACCGTTTTTTTTTAAATTATATATATTGACCAAACTTCAAAACCTTCTTTCAAGTGCCAAGCTGTTTTGAGACCTATTATGGTTCACGAAATAGAAAATCACTCACTTTTATGTCTCACAAATAAACTATGTGACTACTGATACCGGCTGAGCTGGGGGACCACGTCGGGCGTAGCGGCTGTTTGCCCAGGAGTTTTACCCAACGTAAAACGTAGCCTCTCAGAACTCAAGCATCCACACGGCACAATTCTATTTGCTCAGTTCTGGAAGTTCATATTTTTCCAGAAAAGTTTCTTTCACATGCACCTGCGAAAAAAATCGAAGCTTCTAGCTAGTTTTCCGGCCCCCTTAGTTTGGACGACTGGCTCCTCGATGTAATATTAACGGACTAGTCTGGCTGACAACTGATGTTGATGGCTTCCATCATCCAATACGGTGCCTCGTTTATCTCATTTACAATTCACCAAACAAAGCATCACCGTTTAAGTCAATTTTAAAATTCGTCTAATTGAAGCACACTTTGAAATATACGAAATTATTTACTTGTATAATTATTTGTCAAATGATGTTTGGTCTCCTCGTAATCGCTTCCATCCAATCCGCATCCTTCGACCATTTAGTTGCTAAGAACTGCATCACGTTTAATAATTCAATTTCAAATCGATCAAAACACACTCTCAAGCTTACTAAATTACTTTTTATAAGTAATGGTCTCTCTTTTTAACCATTTAGTTTTCCAGACACAATTAACTTACTGATTCAATTTTGTATTTATGTGGAAAACACAAAATTACTTTTTGTAAGTATTTGGCTAATGATATTTACTCTACTGGTTATGAATAAGTCAAAAAGTGATCAATTTCATCCTTGATTATTGCGACAAGGAAGTGCATCTGAAATCTGACTTTCCACATAGAATATGTTCATAAATAAAACACTACGATGTGACCCCTTACTAAGCTATATTCTCTTCCTTATGAGAAAATACCACTATTTAAAAAACATTGCCAACGGGGTGTGCAATATCGATTCGATATAGCCAAACTCACCTGCCTTTCTACACACTTCCACTTTCAAACTCCATCCACACATTATGGAGCCTGCATGGTCTCAGTAAGTACTTCACACAAAATTAATTTGGAATTTGACACTCAAGACATATATATATAGAAGTCGTTTTCATTATTGAAAAGTGTGGGTGTTTCATGTTCGATCCGTACAGTTTCACTTTGTCATATACGCTTCGACCTTCATTTCAAAACTTGATCACTTTACTAATTTATAGTGTAAGGTCAGCATCTTATGCTTGACAAAAAAAAGTTTGAATCGAACTTTTGAGGACGTATAAGGAACAAATTTTATACTGAATGATGATTAAGTAGATGCTTGTATACAATTTCTGGTGCGATACTGGTTATACCTTTGACTTTCACTTCGAACTATACAGAACCGTTTACTTTTAGATCTGTGCCTGTAAAAATGCTTAATTCTACAGTCAATAATCAGACGTTTGTGGCATGGATATTTGCTGGCTCTCATATTCAAGCATGTGACGAAGTATGGCCTCTCTTTTATGTTTATTGGTGATTTTTGAAGTGCGTTCACTGTTTGATAATTTTTTTTGTAATCATCTGCAATTTATTATTGACAATTTTTTTTCTTATCGTCTCTGTTTTCTCTCTCTCTCTCTCTCTCTTTTTTTTATTTGAGCTTCTGGCTATTCTAGCTTTGAAAAACACTGAGATAATATCATTGTCATTTCCCTCCATCGTTTCAGTTTTTCTCTATTTTTTAATATTTTGTTTTTATCTTGTCAGCTTACTTTCATTCTATCAGAAACATTTGTTATATCAATTTTTTTAGTTATGTTGATCTTTTTTTCATCTCTTTTCTTTCTTTTTCTTAAGTTTCTTTTCCACTTACCGTTGCTAATATTTCTTTCAGGTTTCTGGACTACAATTATCAAACCACTAAGATTGAATTGAACCAAGAATTCAAGCAAGAATTACTTTAAAGGAAATGTGAGTTCTATGAATCGGTAATTTCAATGCAGTTTAAAAATACAACAATTACCCAAATTAACGCTCAATCCGGCATTTTACCTAAATATATATCTCTTCTAATTATACTTATACATTCTAGACGAAAATATGAATTCCAACGATCGTTCTTAATTAAAAAAAAGAGGATGCAGCTTTGAGGCCATATTTATATATAGGAATCAAAATGTAATATTGCACCCTAACGACTATTTACAATGTTATTTAGGTTATATACATGGATATTTACAATATATTTATGACAAAAGTGATATTTTGAATTAATGAATCGTGACAAACCTTGTCTGAAGCCCCAGGCTTGTAACAGAGTAACTTGATGGATGCATTAACAACATTTTCACAGCCTTTATCACCTTACAATCCAATTTTAATAAAGTGTCTGATTACGCCCCGGATTACACGGCTCGTACCGTATACCACACAGATTTAAAAGTTGTACGTTTATATAGCACTTTCCTTTATAATGGACACGCTGTATCAAATGAAAATTGATTGAATTCGGGACCTAATCTTCGTGTTAACGCTTATTTATGGGGCGACTTTTTGAAGGGTAAAAACCTCCATGTCTGCGCGCCAGTGGTAAAGTGTACCGGATTATTGAGAGTCCGGATAATCGAAAATATGAATATTAATGAGTCCAGAACGAAAATATGAACATCAATGAGTACGGTACGGTAGAATACTACCGTAACCAACTTGAAACGAAGCCGTGTAAAATATATTTTTTTTATAAACTCAAGTTTGAGCAGCTATTGCTATTCTTTTTTTTTTTTTTTTTTTTTTTTTTTTTTTCCAAAAAACCCATCGAGAATATAAAATCATTAACATTCATGGAAAAAAATCGGGACCAAAAGAAAATGTCCGGATAATCGAAAAATCCGGATCATCGAGGTCCGGATCATCGAGGCTCGACGGAAGTTGTCAGGACCTGCAATTCAACATTTCTTGATAAGTAAAGTGCGAATCCAAAATATTCATAACTGCATCAGGATTATTTCTATGATAAATGGACCTAAACAAAAACAATCCAAAAGCAATTGCACGTTTTTAGAGTTCTCAACGGAATGTCTTTTGTTGTGGTTTAGGTTATGCTGTTAAAAATAATTTGGTAACAACGATTCAGGGCAAGCTTAATTTTTTTCGTTTTTTCGAATTTTTTTCTAAATATCTTGTTTTTTGTTTTCAATAATAGAATTGAGTGGTATGGATAGAACATGTTATTTTTTTTTAGAGTAGGTAGTCATTGAGGCATGTTTTGAAATCTTATCATAATCATTTCATGAGTTTACATTTTGTGTACATTTGTTTTTAGTAAATACTAATATTGAAGATTATGCAATGGAATTACAAATACTGTAAATCCTCCAGAAACACAAATAGTTAGATTTATAAACAGTTGTGGGCGATCATAATCTCTTTATTAGAATTTGGTGTCGGCGATAAGCGTCAAAATTGGTGTCAGCGGTAAGCGTGTATGTAGGTCGATTCTTAATTCAAAATCCCCCATCAGATACTGCGTAGCTTACTACCTATCCTCCAATAGCTCGAGAAGCAATAGACCAAGTGACCTCAGCCAAGAAGGTTGTGGGTTCAAATTGTATTCCAGTGACGGCAGAAATGTTTTGAGACCGTACATTTGCCTGTATCCTCGGAGAATTTAATTACCGCAGGATTGGACTAGCGGGATTAGCATTCAAATTTCTTATCGGTCAGGGGCCGGTTTTGCGATGCCTGGGTATAGCGCTATCCAGCGGATAAATTCTAAAGAAATTCTCTCGGGCTTGGATAGCTTTATCCAATCTTCGTGCAACCGGCCCCAGTTAATTAATTTTTTGCTCATATGCAAACGGCCGCGCGCGCGGCTATTAGCAAGCCAATTCATAATGATGATTCTTGCTATCCAATATTTAGTAATACGTACTATTAATCGTTAGTTATTCTTACTTATGAGTTATTGTCATAAGTTCGTGAGAGTTACTTATTTTTTATACAAAACAACATATACTGAATAACAGTAAAGAAATTAAAAAAAGATTCAATTTCCCCTGCACAAAATTTCAGTAGTAGAAGTCTTCATTATATTACCACATAGTAAGTGGTATTTAGAAAAAAAGCTTAGTTCGTGAGAACATGATTTTGTCGACCGATAATTATTTTTCATAGAGTCGTTTTTCGTATGGGCGGAAAACAGCGGCGTACGATGTGGACAAGGCGACTCCATAAAGACAGCATGTGACTTAGATAAATTGATTGCTTTGCTAAATGTTTTGGATGCAGTGAAACAAGATGTCGACTCTACTTTAATAAAATAATCTAATCAATATGAGTGTGTTATGTAACAGTTGTAAACAATGTGTTTTTAGCAACAAATACATGCGACTGTCAGTCTTGGCGAGGTAGCTGATGTGTAATACATGCACTAATTAAAAGCATAAGGTAAGCGAGGGTATTGCTTTTGTTGGGTTTATATTTCTATCGTATCACTTTTTGATTCTATTCTTAGAAGAAAGGAATACAATAACCTATTTCTTTTCTATTGCATTTACGGCCTAGCAATTATGGAATTGAAATAAAATCATACAAAAGATACCCTTTATTTCAAAGCGCATTTGATTATATTAACATGCGATTTGCGTTATAAATATTATAAACATCAATTACTATTAATTCATTATTACTAATAATGTAGAAAACAACGTGACTGTTTCGCTGCTTGCCAGATATGGTACCATTTTGGAAGTTTTTCAAAATCAAACACTAAAAAGGACGAAAGAAACAATTTAGCATTCCTAAAATACGTTATTCGTTCTAATAACAGCGAGAGGTCTAAAAAACTGAAAAGATATGAAAGAAATCAGCCCAATACAAGTAGTACATTCTCTTTCCGCTACAGTATATATATGTACTTTCTTGATACCTGTGAATCAAATATATGCTATTCCAATGGGTAATCATCAGTTCTAGGTCTTATTTATCGTAATGAAAGAGAACATCCATTTTCATGGTCAATTATAGATTTTGCCGTAATGTCCGCCAGCTAGTTATCACAATGATATACAAAATTGCTGATGTAAGAAAAATAAACACGGCATAGGATAGGCATTCGCATTAAAACAGCTTGTGAATTTTTGAAAAGAAAAGATTAAATTTTAAAGAAGATATGAGTATTTGAAAATCAACAAACACACCAAACGAGGCTAGTAAACGGCTCACCAAGAATTTCCATACAAATCCTTATATTTTTAACATAGCATAACTCTTTACGTTTATAGCACAAAATAGTGAAACTTCCCATTGATGTCTATTAGTGATAGTTCTTTACTTACAAAGTAACGAAATATAAAACAAATATTAGTTTATTTGAGATCACTTTTCCGCCATTATGCAAAAGTGTATTGAATAGCGAACAGTATTGATGAGTTTTGGAATCAGTTGGAGGAAAAAAAGGCAAAAAAAAAAAATGCATTGAGAAGCCTGTAGTTTCTCCCAGGAGACCTGATCAAAATTCAGTCGAATTTTCTCCAGCCTCTATATATATATTTGAATCGTTTGCCAATTGCTCAATTACCAAATCCTGTAATTAGCTGCTTTAAAAGCTAGATCCTGTCTAAATGCTTATGAGTTTGGGCAATGCCGTAATTTTGTTATTGTAGTAACATACGTGAAGTTTTTTTGAGTTAAGTGGAAAGCTTGATGTCCATATAAATGTTTTTATATTTTGTTCTGTGACACAAGAAATGAAAACATCCAGCTATTATAATTTCCACACACTCAGTTAACTCGTGTATGCAGGTGTACATCGATTCTAGACATTTGATAACTGCATGCCATCAGGTTTCACACAGTTTTTTTACCGCTATTAAAGTAATTAACAAATTTCTATAAAGTACGCTCTTTACAGCACTAATTGCACAAGGTATAATTGCTGAGGAAGTAAGAAAGAAAATTAGAAGAGGATGGACCAAAACAATTACATTGTAAGTTTAGGATTTCCAAATTAGAAGAAGTACGATTGTTTAAAAAACAAAAACAAAAAAAAAACAAGTTTACGCAACAGATACCAAAGTGATTGATGGATTGATGGATTGATGGATTGATGGATTGATGGATTGATGGATTGATGGATTGATGGATTGATGGATTGATGGATTGATGGATTGATGGATTGATGGATTGATGGATTGATGGATTGATGGATTGATGGATTGATCGATGGATCGATGGATCGATGGAGTGAGTGAGTGATTTATTTATTTTGATGTTATTCTAGTCCTTACAATGAGATTTTTAACAGTTTACCATTTTCTCATTATTGTGAAGTTTTTATGGCTATCATCAAACTTATAATCTGCTATTTTTTATCCACCAATGCAACCTTTTTTTAAAACCCTGATAGTGGTTGACCTAATTAATTAAAAAAAACGTACAGTCGGCTATAAGTCATTATTTAAGAGTTTCCGTTCCGACCGATCGATTGAACTCAAAATAATTCAGTACAAAAACGTGTTTGAAATATAGCTTTGATCTTTACTGCAAGTAAAGTATTCAATTTCGTTGATATATATATACAAAAGTTGAATTATAATATTGCGAATATGAATTTCAAAGCTCCATCAATATTTAGGATGACGGATAATTTAACCATCCTTGGCGGCTTAAATTCGTAAATGTCAAGAGCCAAGCGAATGGTTAAATAAGATGTGACATAAAACGGTTAATTCCTGGAAGTTACTGGACAAATGAGTTTGGATATTAATTCTCCTATCCACTGGAATTAGAACGTTTTAATTTCCTTTTGTTCAGGGATAAGAGAATTGCCGGATTTTAGAAGGATTAGTCATATCAAAAAAGTTAAAACGTGCAGTTAGCATAACGATTTGAGTGAAACCATGCAGAAGAAGTTTGAAACGTGTAGCGACAGTGCAAAATTCCCTTCATGTTGCTTTGGTTCCATGCTCCGGAACATTCGATGTTTTTGTCGAAAATTAATTAAGCCTTTCTTTAATAAAATCTCATCTCTTTTGCTTCTAAATTAATCTTACAAACCTAAGAAGCGACACATATTAACATGCAGAAAGGAAATCTCTTCGAAAAGCTCATGAAATTTCCCAAAAGTTTGATTTACAGTATCAAGCGGCCATTTTGAATTTAGCTCTGAGTATCAAATATTGACCAAATATGGTGTCAAACTTATGCTAATTAGTCTGGATATTTGGGAGCCTGAAACCGTGCTACACGTTTTGAACAATCCCTTTATGTGTTTATCGTGAGACAGTATCAATAGAGGCGGCTTTAATTCAACGAAGCTTGAGGTAGAGAAAAAGATCGAATTCCGTCATCATAAATGTGATAGACTCCCACACGCTGTCGGTTTTAGGGTTTGTCACCCAACAAGAACGTTTGTGGGGTAAGAAGCACTGCGTGACAAACCCTAAAAATGACTGCGAGGGAGTCTATAAATGTCACTACCTTGGTAAAGGCGTTGAAAAGATAGTTGTGGTAAAAGATTTATATTAGTTTGAGATAGTTGTTCTTGGCTGATAGTTGTTTTGGCAATGCATACGTACGGTAAGGCTTTTGAGATATGTTGTTGAAATTAACTTATTATATTAGTATCAAATGGTGTTCAAGGTACAGCTAATATAAGTTTAGCTAACGCCATCTAGAATAGCTTCCATTGATTTAATCTCGTTTCATAATCCTTTTTTGCGGAGGTTCAACATTTTCATTTAAATTTCTTTACTGCTGTTGTCAGTTGTCCAGTTGTTTTTGCTTGCTTCTTATTCTCTTCGTTTTTTCAAAATACCTGACAAGGAAGTGGTATGAAATTTCTGAATCGGGAAAATGGATTATAATTCAAAGTGTGTAAATGTTCGCACAAACTTCGGCTTATCTAGAATTCGAAATCACACAGGAAACAGTATATTTTAAATATCGACAAACACGAAAATCAAGGAAATGATAAAAAAAGAACAATATCAAAGTCACAGATCTGTCTAGTGAAATGTCGAGTTTTGCGCGGTCGACCGAATATCCTGTATATTTTTATTACGTATTTTAAGGTGAAAAATATTGCCATTATCTCTTGGCTCCGTACAATTTTCAAAGCAACCTCGTTTAGGAGGAAATGGAAACACGTGGCCATCAAATTCAATTGATCCATTTTTCTTTTCAAAACATTTAATATTTTGTCTAATTCTGCCCTTTTTGAAAACTGTACGTTTTCAATTTGTACCCTGGGCAACTAATAAAACAAAATTGTTGTATAATGTAATAAAGTGTTATTTAACGTAAAAGAATTCGAAGCCATAATTATAAAATAATACTAAATAAAATACAATAATTATATGATGAATATTTTAACTATTGTAAATAATATTGAAGTAATAGTAATAAAGTGTAGAAAAGCTTTTACACTCACGTGTATTTCACGGTTTTTTTTTAACTTTATATGCATGGTAAAATGATTACTTTTGTCGGTATTTAGACTTTACTCAAGTCGTACGTCCCACTTTAGTCACACTGACATACAACCAAATGCCGAATGAATGCTTTGTTATTCCGCCAACACTCTCATAAAGAGGCTAATGGATTGAAACAAAAGCAAATACATATATTATGAATAAGAATCAATGATGTTTCCCACGTCAACTGAATGATTACCGCGCCGATGTTATATTACATTGGTTTATGCATGAGCCACAGCGGCCATTGACTGACTAGGAAAGACTTTAGAAACTATTTACGACAAATTCCTTCAGGCGTGTTATCGGTGCTCGTTTTTGGAAATAGTACACAAAGCGGTCTTCCCTTCTTTATAAGTGGTCGCATTGCTCGTGCGCATCATTTCTGCGCATGCAATCGAGCGCGGGACCTAAAAAAGCTTCGAACTAAAGACGTTAACACGAGCGCGCGCTATTTTATTCAGTTAGTTTTTTGTCAATTTTTTCAAGTTTTGAAGAAAATATCTAAAAAATGAAGTCAGCTACCCCCATTTTTTTCGTTTGGAAATGAAGGCACTAACTTTATCTAGAACATATTTCGAAATAAATGAAATCTGACGATGGAGTTTCAAGGAATTGGGAATCTCGAAGTTATGACTGTTACGCGCTAATTTAAAACCTCATAATTATCATTATTAATTTATGATTATTGAGTGACAGTTGCATTTGATATCCATATTTTTGCAACATTTTTATACGTTAGGAGTTTGTCGTCAAGCACTATGACGCCATGGCTTGTTTACATGAATAAAAATGCATCTAGTTCTGGCGAAAAATTTTTCATTGAATACATTTGGCATTGTACTTATACTTATAATTTGTTCCAATATTATAAGTGAATTTTTACCCTATTTTTCATTGATTTTAAGATGTTAAATCTCCTCTTTTGCCCATGATTCTTAGCATTAAAACCATAGATTTGTTTACATGTGACGGCATAGTGCTTGTGGTTAATTAATTAGGCATTATTGAACAGTATTGTGTTCCATATAGCATGTACGAAATTTCTAAAAAAAAAAACCACACCTACCCGGCCGTCAGTGATCTTATGGAAAAAGTATCCCGTCCCACCCCCCCCCCCCCCCCCTCCGTTCCAATTTTTTCATTCACTTTTTTGAACGCCATCATAATGTAGTTTGTTCATGTGAAGTTAAAAAAAATTGATGATCAGTTCGCTTGCCCGTAGATGTCCTTATAGAGGTTGGACGTAGAGGTTCAGCATAAAGCAACATTCAAATTTTATAAATAACTCATAATTAGATATAATTTTTCTATTTTCAGTGCTTTATCTTTAATCATGTTACAAATACGACGTACGATCCATTTATTTGATAGCCGCTTATTAAATGTAGGTTTAGAACAATAGAAAACTCATTTTAGTAGAGGTTCAGCAAAAATCAACATATAAACGGTTAGAATTAAAACAATAATTAAAATAACAGTCATTCTAATAATTTTAATTCACCTCTTTTAAATATGACATAATTAGATATGATCTTTCAATTGGTAATTTAATGAGCGAAAAACAAACAAACATATACAATCAATAAAAAGATCATAGCATCTTTTTCATAAAGCCAGGTTTACCACGATCACTAGATGATTCGTCAATACCGATCTCACGAATTAAATATAATTACGTGATCTGCACAGCCATTCGATCACATTCGCAATCCTGTTTATGCCATGCGCTTTCTTCGTGACCTTCGCGCAAATGGTCTTGTAAGACGACTAGTATGTATTTCATACTAATGATAAAGGATTGGAAACTGAAACTAGAGTACATCCTCTGCAAGCTGGGAGACATTCTTAAAGTGGTTGGGATTAAAATCGTCCGGTCAGTCTTTGTTAGTCATGATATTTTTCTTGTAGACAGTGGTGCTTGATATAATTAATAAAATTGAGAAGTACTTTTATTGTTGATAGTAACTACTTACAATGCAAAAAAGAAACGTTAATTCTCACAAACAGGCGATAAACCTTTGATTTGTAAGCCTGGTTTCTATATAATAGCAAACGATCGAGAACGGTCGAGAACGATAAAAAAACGATCTTTTTTTTTCGATCCTACGACCGTTTTCATATACGATGGCGATCGAAATCGTTCAAAAACGGTTGTAAAAGATCGAAAAACGTTTGTTTCCCAAAATTCTTTTTTTTTCTCGATCGTTTGCGATTATATGGAAAACAGGATTTAGTCGGACATGATTTATTTACAATAATATGCGGACATTACGAGTTAAAGCTTCCTCTGAAACGTACCCTCTCAAAAGACCAAGAATAATAATGAAAGGTTTAATTGATTTCGTTCATGTTTCAATACTTGTTTAACTGAGTATTAGTTTATCTGTTTTTCCGTTTGTTTACGATCTATTTTATGGTCGGTCGCTTACTCTCGCTTCTATATGATTTGTTTGTCGATCGTCTGTTTGTCCGTCTGCTTCATGTATCTATCAGAGTCTGCATATTGGTTTGTCTGCCCCATTCTGCATGTAACTAAATAATGTTGCTTCATATTCTGTTCTGCCTCTATGTTTGGTTTGTGTGCCTGTAGTTGTTTGATTAAAATTAAAGTATTGACGTATGTTTGATTTAAACTTGCGGGTTGCTGAATATTTTGATAGCGTACATACTTGCACACATACACATACAGGTCGTCTACCATTAGCTAGAATCATCATCATTATCATCAACATCGTCATCGTCATCATCATCATCATCATCACCCTCATATTCATCATGATCATCATCTTCATCATAATCATTATCATCATCATCATAATCATTATTATCATTATCTTCATCATCATCATCAACAACATTATCATCATCACCATCATCATCATAATCATTATCATCATTATTATCATAATCATTATTATCATCATCATCATGTTCATCATCATAATCATCATCATCATCATTTAATCAATATCACAATCATAACCAACGCTATTATCATTTTAATTATTTCCTCTGATTGAAATATAGAAACAATGTAATGCACATGATGATCGCTTCAAACGTGTTGTCGCAATCAATTTCAATTCCTGTGTCGAATCGTTTAAAGCATTATTCATAATACTTGTAAACATCATTATCGTGATTGTCCAATCAACGTCGAATTACGGCCCTGCTATTTTATGACGCTATTATGCGGTACCTCTTTAATTATACCCATTCATTCTTAGCTAAAGTATTCATAGTGTTCAATTACGGCGGGCGCACTGTGAGCTCGCAGCGTGTGGTGACTTTATTTCTTGTAACTACACGTCCCGATTTAGCAACATCAGTTATCGTTTATTTTCTTCAACAGGGATCTGAATAGCTAAGAAAAGTCTTGGAAGAATACCTCTTCATTGTGACAATTTCTTCAAACGCGAAAGGTGTTAAAAAAAGGTAAGAATTGAGAAAGGGTATCGATTTGTATATTTTAACTGCACGTTTTGTAAAACTATCGGACACAGCAGTCAAGCTCAAAGGTGCATACTTTCTGCAGTGAAGTGAACATTTTGCTCTGAAATGAATGCATTGACATGTACAAAATTTTTAACGTTCAAAATGTCACTGTTTGTCATAATCGTACGTGCTGTTACTTATAAATAGAAGCAAATGATTTTGTAGCATTGAAACTAGATCGCACTGCCAAGTTAAATTTCATCTTTAGTACCTCGGTTTTGATATAAGATAGACATTTTAAAAGTACGTTTGCTTCATTTGAAGTGTAGAGATTAATAATCTAATGACATCATTCCATATTTGTTTTATTTTGGTTTTGACTGACTCTATTTCTATAAATGTATGATTGCGATTCCATTAAGGATAATAACAATTCTTTGTTTGGCTTCAGTCCATTAACCACAAATTAAAATCATTTCATTGTTCATTGAATAACTTCATTTTTGTTGCTTTATTTGTCATCCACTGTGTACAACAGTAAGTTTGATGCTATCGGATAACGATGTACAAATCGAACGCAAATCACACAATCTATCTACTATTTGAAAAATGCATTAGTATATAACTTCCAAATTCCTCGTTTATTCAGAAATTCGGAATAGTTTGATTGATCAAGATTAAGGCTGATTAGGCTTTGCTTAAAAACTTTATTCCCTTAAAACAATGTACACGTTGAAGCCTCCGGGAAGCAAAGAAAACTATTTCCGATTAATTTCGGTGTGATTAACTTACGATGCTTTTAAAATCCGGAAGAAGATGACCGATTGTAGCTCGTAAATCAACCCTGGAAACAACAAAAATGCACGTTGATTAGTAATAAAGTAAGATTTCAATGTAAGCTGTGATTTGTGATCTTTTTGGCGGTAATTGCGTTCTTGTGCAGTAATTTCAGGTGTTAACAAGCTTAAATGTGTTGAATGAAATATTTGAGAAATGAGAAGGTGAATCGATTGAAAATCAAATGAGCTTAGCTTCAATATTTAGATTGCTAGTGCATTGAAACATTCCTCAAAATTAAACAAAATAGTACATATTAAAAAATTGCTTAAGTCATGTGAATTAAAGCGTCCAATCCCCTCACAACCATTGTTTTGACGGGCGAAGATATTTTATTCAAAAATTCCACCAAAATTCAAAGGCGTCGCCAAACACCATATTAACAGCCAATCAATTGATTTTAATACTCAATCAAAACAAAAATTATTTGCTTTATGTATTCAAGGCTATTCGATTCATGTTCTTCATTTATCGAGCTAATAAACTACCCATGCCTTGTATTATTATCTCACAAAATTTCCGACCTAAACCGACCTAATGTAATTCACCATCATCGTGCATATCATACTTGAAATTCAAGTTGAAAAGGCTTGATTTGAAACAATATCCAAAGTAACATTTTGATTACAACGAGTAATGAATATTATTGATAAAAATCCACCCGAAGTTAGATCTTTCCCTACATAATTATATAGGCGTTCATAGTACGAGCAGTGCAAAGTTTGAATTTAAAGTTAGAAGTTTTTTTAGTGTTGAATCAATAAACAATTTGAAGCCGCCGGGCCAAACGATATGAGCGAGCTCGCTTGGTATAGATGTCTTATCTTTTCCTAATCTGAATTAATCTTTTGTATTGTATTGTTCACCATAGAGGCCACTCGTGAATAATGATTTTTATTGATTAACAAATAAAGTCTGGAAAATGGGGCTTTCTGTGGCTTGTTACAATATAAAGAATCAAATAACTTTGTCAAGTGTTAACCAATAAACAGACAAGACAAATATGAACATATACGAAACAACTATTTAAACAAACAAACAAATATTTCTGTTTGTAGCTGATTTTATGGACTCACTTTCATTCAAAAGCTTTGGCTTATGGTACAACTTGAAAGATACCAAATCACATGCAATTCTGCAAATTTGTTGAATGATTATTACAAGGTTAAGTGCCATTTGTTATTGAGAATCCATTTAGTTCGAGACTTGAGTTGGTCTTTGCCCTTAAATGATGACAGAATGGCACTTGTAGCCTAGTTAAAAAAAGGCACAGCGCTGCACGATAGTTGAAAATAGTTGTTACGTGACTTCATCTCAACTAAATCATACCGCTTTGTAGTTATGAGGCCCAGAAGTGAAAAGAACATACTAGAACAATGCTGTAGAAGTACCAACCTTAAACTTACACAGAAGAAACGGGAAAAGTAATGGTTTTATTTTGCATACACTAAGTTAAATTATGCAAGAACGAGTGATATAAAAAATACATTCGGAAAGAAATTAAATTAATCGGCGATGCGATTTGTCGCACTCGATTTACAGTATATGACTAGTCGTAACTTCTCAAACTAGTCGTACGCGTTCTAAATCTTGTTTTACATTGTCCTACGACTAGTTTTAGAAGCTTTCAAACTTCACGACCAGTCCTAAACTGCAAATCGCTCACGGCAAATCGCACCGTTTAAATCAGCTCCTGGAATGAACAGGAAGGTAACCAAGAATTAACCGTAGTTTTTCGTCATTCGTCTTGCACCCCAAACGTTAACTAATTAATTAAAGTGATTTGGCTTCAATCAACTCAGCACTACATTTTCGTAAAAGTTTAGAACTTGGTTAACATCCTTTATACTACGCATTCACTCATTCAGTGCAGGTGCGCTTGTCGTGATCGTTGGACATATTAAATGTGGCTCCCTAAGGGCACACAGGAACATCTAAAATGAATTAACTTCGAGTTTGACAGAGGAAATGTGTAGGAAAAAATGAATTACCAGGCCATTATGTACAATACAACCCGTGTGTTTTGTCTCAAATGGTTTTGCATGAAAGTGGAGGCGGGACAGGATTTATGTAGCTTTTAAAGTGAGGGGTTTTGGGCTGCAATATAATTAATTAGTAGGGGATTGGAAAGGACATCCCAAGTGAAAGCAAGAATACACCCATACAAATTGAACACAAGTACTTAGATCAACGATCGGGGAGACTCGTCGTATCTTTAAGGGGTAAAAATCAGCTATTTGGTATCTTTAGGGTTTAAAATATGCGATGCGCCTAATACTCACTTTTTGGTATCTTTTAGGGGTTGTAAGCCACTGAAACTCATTATTTGGGTATCTTTTAGAGATGAAAAATTTGTAAATCCACGTCCTTTTGAAAACGTACGGTATCTTTTAGGGGTATTTTTTAAAATTTCCGACGAGCATCCCCGATCTTTTATCCCTGGAAGTCCCCCCCCCCCCCCGGATCTAAATCGGACACTCGAACAAACAAACATACATACAGTCACTCATATGCAGTTTATTAACTGGATACGCGGATAATACGTAAGATAAAAAGGAAGATGCTTGGATATCTATGTTAGTACTCCTTCGCTGAAGCGAGTAGAAAGTGTCTATATTAACATGTTCTATATATAATCTAATTTTCTGTTTAAAGCATTAAATTCAAAGTTCATTTAAGTTCGTTAAACAGCAATTACATGTCCTCATGATATTTTGATTAATAGCGGAGCTCCGCGCGGGCCGAAGGCCCGCGCAAGCGGAGCACCATAATTAAAAAATTATGGTAAACCATCGAGTTGAGTTTTCGTCGACCGACACAGGAAGCCCGCGCGTCCGTAATACGTACATACGTCCGTCCGGCGTCCGTGCCCATAAGCGCGAGGTCGCTGACCATTTTTAGTGGGCGCCAAAACTTTGACAAAATTTACTGATCTCCACACATCAAAATTCACAATCAATTTTTTACAGTTTACTGACTGAAACTTTCTACAAATGTATTTCTAAAATGGAAAAAAAAAAAAAAAAAAGAAAATTGTCAAGCTAAGCTGCAGGCTAAAAGATTTTTGACTGAGAAAGAGAAGCAAAGACACGTACGCCGAATTTGCAAAAAGAAAAAGAACTACGATTCAACGAAGAAAAGCTTCAAAATATTTACCCTGACAAGTCCGGCTGATGTTTTTAATTAGTCAAAATTAATGTGAAGTCATGTAGAGCTGTTAAAATTTTCCTTGGTGCTTAAAGTCGTTCAAAGACGGAGATTTTACAAGTTATATTTTCTGGAAGAGTTGATTTGGCGAGTTTGCAGAAGCTGGTAAACACGGCTGTATTCGTTGGGTTCGTGGATTCTTCGTGGCGTTTTTCAATCATTACTCATCGACTAATCTACTCTTAAAAGTAAAATCGACGGCGACCAAAATTTCATAAAAAACGTGCATTTGCGGCCGTTATATTCAAAAGAGGTGAAAAGCAAAATGAACACGCGATCACGAAGATGACTTCACTCTGTTCATTCATCATTTTTTTACGGGCAATTCAGAACACGGAGAGCTTTAGGATCAATGCAGATTTATCAACTATTCAAAACAAAAAATAACTTTTCATACACGATGTATAAAAGTAGAACTTCTAGTTCAGGGAGTGGATGGAAATGCAAATTTAGCACAATGTGTGATCGAGCAACTCGAGCTAGCCATACTACGCCGGCCGTTCTGTTCAACTGTGTAAACTTTTTAGAGGCGGTGAAAATGCTTTTTTCACTTTTAAAATTCTGAAAACATGAACAAGCTTATTGTAATCAGATTGCCACTTTTAAAATTCTAAAAACATGAACAAGCCTATTGTAAACAGAACTGAGGACAAAAAGTTCAGTGGAAAAGTGACAGTACAGGACAAGAAACGTGGCACCGGTATGTTTACATTTTTTGACGATCTTTAATGGATTTCTTTTTTTACCATCCACATGAAAGCAGTTTGCAATAATTATATTTACTAGTTTTTGTAAGATATTTATCCATTGTTATGTGTGTTTTTTTTTATTTTGATTCTTGTTATCTTTGATTTGTTATTGAAAATAAAACGCTTGTATGAATTCGTGATTGTACTAGCTATTTTTTAGCGAGTTTATACGCAGTATTCACATTTGATAATTAAAAATTCACAACCGTTTTAGATAGCTAGATTACCAATAAGTAATTCATTACACATTTCACCAGAAAAGTGAAATTTTTGTCGATTGTTATAACATTTTTTTTTCCAAACGTGAAAGAGCGTAAAGCGAGAAGCGCGAGGGGATTTGTTTACAACTCAAAGAAGCCATGTTTGTGCTTTTCTAACTTCTCATTGGACAATCAATTTTAATTGACAAGTGCTATTTTTACCATGCATTACAAAATATTTTTCGCATTTTTGCGTATAATAAAATGTTGTCGCATGCATAAAGCTTTGTGTATTTCAATTGATTATATCATTATTTGATCATGAATAGAAAATAACATAGCAAAAAAAAAATTGTTCAAGAATTTGATAATTCGTAGTGAATGAACAAATGAAAGAATGAATGATTGAATAAATAATTCATTTCATTAAATCGGAGCTCCGCTATTAGGTTTATAACTTTTAACCCATTAGTCTAAGAATAAATAGTAAGCCACAGAAAGTCAAATTTAGTATTGTGGTAAATGAATTTTTTTTACTTCGATTTGACTGACACGTTTATAATTATGTCAGTGACTACTTAACTATTCAGTCCTCATTTTTTTGCCATACATAAACAGATCTAATCCTTGTTCGCAAGATTAACATTCTTATGGAGGATTTGATTGTCTGCGTTGTACTTTAATCTGTTTGTCAACGAGGAAATAATATTTGCAGTCTTAACAACGTGGTTAAAATATGTATAGTATGTAGAATTATGATAGTTTAATGATTTGTGAATGTGTTTTTCTTGGGTTACAAAGTCAACACTTTCTTTAACCAAGGACAACAAATTATTAGCAGATGAAACTAAGACCCGCCGAGATATCTTTGGGTTTTTGGTACTTGTTACATGTTGTTACCGTGCCCAACCGTACGGCTGCGGCACGGTCAAGGTTTACCTTTTTGCTAGCACCCAGTCTCATCCCACATTGCAGAGACCACATGAGGCCCAGTCACTAATGAGCAATATCAAGACGTCAAGATTTAGTGGAAAATGAATGCTCGTTTAAAAAAGACGATCAAAACACTGACAAACACACACATCGTTGACTCACACTAAAAGAAGGCAAAGCCGAGCGTCGTCAGTTTCGAATCGAGTCGTTCTGCGATCGCTCAAATGAAACAAATAAATTCACATGTTCAAATGAACTCCAAACACTAGCAGGATGCTCGTACACAGACACTTCTCAGTTACACTGGACAGGGTAGGTTCTACGTAGTAGCTCTAGTTTTGAAGGTTTCGTCGCACAATTCATTTGAAACCTGTAACAGACATTTGTGGGTTGAGAAGCAAATTTCAAGACAAATCCGAAACCACTAGTCTACTAGTACCTCGTGGTTTTAATTTTTTTAATCATCAACTGCCCACAAAGCTCAAGGGCGGACTCAAAAGACTCAAAGATTCATTTTTTGTTTAAATGATCACGTGCCCGACCATAATAAAGCTCATTTTTAACGTAGAAAAAAAACATTAAAAACTATTTTTTTAAGCGGGCATTTTTTTTGAAAACATTGTATATGGATGTCAATACGATGACCTAGCATATATTACCGTGACAAAAAAATTCCAACTGCAGAACTTTAGAAATAACGGAATGATGTTTTTTGCTAAATTAAATATTCTAAAACTTGCACACAAAAAATCACCGCTCAGCCTTTGAGGTTTTTTTTATTTCATTAATGGCGCGCGTTGTATTTTTTTCATGACGTCATCAAAATTAAATTTTTCAAGTTTGAAGTGTACGCATGCGCGTGGTCATGCACAAGCTTGTATAAGTTTTGTTTTTGCATTTATTTGTGTGTATGAATGTGGCTAGAAGAGAGTAGCAACGAAAAGTATGTTGCGCAACAAAGGGAACAAAACCCGGGAGCAAAGTTTTGTTGCGCAACATGTTTTTCGTTGGTAAACACGAGGGAGCTTTGCTCCGGGAGCATGTTGCGGGAGCGTGTTGCGGGAGCAAGCTCCTTCGTGTGTATACCGGCCTTTACATAAAAAAACGTAGAGGAAAACTCCTGTAATGGCTGCCATCACGTGACAATAAAAACGCCTCCGTATATAGAAAGCTACTGTAATATATCAAGAATTAATCAGTTTAAGTAATAGATAACTAGTAAGGTACTTGTTTGAAATGCGTCGTTGTTTATAAAGTTTAAACAGTTGAATTAATATTGTAATTAGTTTGAATCTCCGTGGAGATTTGTTGAGAACTGACGTTTAATAGTGCAAAGTGTAAAACTGCGTACAAAGATGTGCATATATATAAACAATATTTATAAATATTGCGCTGATATTAATAGACATTTTCATTTTCACACGTGAATATGGAGGAAGTAAACCAAAAATCTCCTCAATTAATAGTAAAAAATACTACATAACTTTCCAGACTGAAAAAATCAATTTTTCCTCTTTCAGATTCAAATTTGCACCAAGGGATCGTCAAAAAAGGCAAAACAAGACACTCACCAACAATGTTTAATAACACAACTAACAACATAACCGCCCAGCAAATCCCACAAGCAGCCATTGGTCCTACTAACATCGTGGGTGCCATCTTTGTGGGACTTTTAATGTTGGCTACCTTATTCGGAAACTTCCTTGTCTGGGCGAGTTTTATCTCATTCAGAGAACTTCGCACAAAATGCAACTACTTTATAATCAGCTTGGCAGTTGCAGATATAATGGTCGCTTTACTGGCAATGCCCATATGGTTCATACTACAGCTAGAGCCGGATATTGAAAAACAGACGTATCTGGGCCAAACCACAATGGAATTCTGGAATTGGATCGATATATTCTGTGGCACTGCTTCAATAATGAATTTAGCTGCCGTGAGTGCAGATCGACATCTCGCTATCACAAAACCTTATTCGTATCATCAATTCTTGACATCATTTCGTGCAATCATGGTCCTATGTTTTGTTTGGGTTTACGCTACAACGATTTCACTGCTCGTCTTTGTAAAGAATAAGATTCCAAACAGTGGGCACCAATTTATGATCGCTACTGCGAGCTTTTTTCTTCCACTTACTGCGATGATTATTATGTACGCACGTATCTTCGCCGTCGCAAGACGTCAAGCTCGAATGATAACCAAAAATCTAAGTTATAAAACTGATATTAAAGCAGCTAAAACGATCGCTGTTGTGATTGGAGCTTTTGTGGTTTGTTGGTTACCATTCTTCGTACTGATTCTCGGATTTGCGTTAGACAAAAAGTTCTTAGAAGACATGAGGATTTACCGTGGCATAAAATGGATGGAGTATTTAAATAGCTGCTTAAATCCGATTATATATTGCTGTTTAAATCGTACATACCGAGGGGCCTTCACAAGGTTGTTTGAAGGATGGAGAAAATCATTCATGAAAAAGTTTTTCTCGAACTACTCTGAATCTAACGAGGATGATAATTTGAACCATACTTTTATAACCAGGAACCACAAGTCGCCAACTTTTATGAAAAAATCGTTTGACTCTATTGACAGTTCCAAAACTGCTGAAAACGGCAGTACCAGCAAAAAGCAAATGCTACTGTTACCGTCTAATGGTGATGATAGTGTTTTGAGACAAACTCAAGTATAGCGAATCGTTAAACGAGTTTTAAAATGTTGTCAATCTATCTCAAAAGTTATTATTGGGAAAATAATGGCATATCAAAGAATTGCTATATAGGGAAATTGCTGCTCGATCGGCTACCATATTTGGTCAATCTTACCTTATTTGGAAGTACTCTTGTACTTTTGCCGATTTTCTAAGCGTTATTTAAGGCTTAAAGTTAGGAGAAAACGGCCAGATATCGTAAAGAATCAAAAAACTCAAAATGTCCGTCACATTTGATCAACTTTGCAGCCTCAGTTTCGTGAAAAAAGCCCATAATTTAAAAAAAACACAGGGCTCCCGCGCGAACAGCATTCAATTCATCTGTGACGCAGCCGACGCTAAACGCATTGTACGTTTTGTCTAGTTTAATTATATTAACTGTAGGTAAAGTTTTAAATCAGTCTCAACAAGAGAGCATGAGATAAGAGAGATTATTCCCCGTATTGGGCTTTACACTCATCAGGGGATCTTTTCATTCTATTTTTAAACTGAAGTTATTTCGGGAACGGAACGTGATTGGCCAGATTGCAGGAGGTGCGGTCAGATCATCAAAACATCTTAACCCTTAAGACAAAAGTGCGGAGATTGGTAACAAGTTTCTAAAAATAGCACGACGAGTAGAACCCATGATGGGGTCCGGGGATAATCTCTCTCATCTCATACTATTTTGGTCTCAAAAATTGGGCTACAAGCTCATATGTACAGATACTTAACTAGTACAACGATTCAAAAGATTGGGAACGATACAACAAATACGTACCAGAGGCTTTCAAAAGGTGTTACCAAGCATTTTTACTGTATATGTTTCAGTAACGAACTATCTTTCCTTAACTACTGAGAAATTTCCGCTTATATACATACATGCGTGACCTTGGTAATATACAGGGGGGTCTCCGGGGATAAACGACCGGGGATGCTCGCCACAAATTTCACCCGTAAAAGACACCAAAAACGAATAAACCAAAAATAAGTTTCATTGATATATCTATTAATAACTAGATTTCTTAACATAAAAGCTATCTACCAGTGCAGGTCTATTTTGTTCAACCCCTAAGAGACACCAAAAAGTGAGGATTTGGTAAATCTCATATTTCATACCCTAAAAGAGACCAAATCGCTGATTTTACCCCTAAAAGACAGGCATCCGCAGTCGTTTACCACGAGAGTTTACCCCCTAACCCCTCCTACCCCTCCTCGGGTATGAAATATGTGCAACCTACGGGTAATGATATTGTAATACTTGTTGGTCAAGTGATCAAAAGGAAAGCTAAAATATATTTCAATAAAAGGAACTTTGAGCGTTAAAACCAATAGATATACTAGCTAGATGAGTTTCCTAGGCTGCGTAGAGGCTCTTGGAGAAGATATGGGGTTTTGGCCGGGATTTTGGATTTGGAGACGAGCTGGCAAAACATGATTTTTGCCCTTAAAATGTGCCACAGCTCATAATCATTAAAATCGGTCAGTCAATTAAGCGATCATTTGAGTCTATTTACATATAACCATGTTTCTGCTTTTAAGTCGTCGTATACGTTGCGTACTAAAGCTTCTCTGAAAAAGGCAAAAAACTGGTTGACCAGTGAACCAGATAGCTTATTAATTTGGTTTCAGTAAAAGGTACCACGACCTTCGCAAACTCTTGTATATAGAATCAATCATCACGAAATACATCTTTATTCAATTTTAAAGGAGACGTCTCTACCACGATGCTTTACGCGTCTCTGTTCTTGTTTACATTTGAGTAAAATAAACAAATCTATACAAAATGTCTTCAAAAGTCAATCAATAACCAATGAGAAACTTTATTAACTTGTATGGCGTGAGTGAGACAATATGAAGAATTCGAAGAGATTTAATTTCTCTAGCGGTCATTTTCGGACATCTCGAAAATGACCGCTCTAAGAATATGATAGAACACGAGGACACAAAGCATCCTGGCTGAGACGGCTCCTTTCAATGTTTTTATCTTTTTTTACAGAATAGGAATAACGTGATAATTTGATCTCATATAAATATGATATGAGAACTTTAGCTCGCAAGACTTCACAGGATTGCGACGCTATAGTATCAGTAGTTTTGATACATGGTAATAAGATACGGTATTTGGTGTTCAAGAATATAGTGATACAATTCAAACATACTATAAAAATGGATGTAAAGGGGGGCTTTTGCCACCCTTCACCGGAAATAAAATTCAAAGCTGAAATGTATTTTGTTATGGATGCCAAGGCGAACTGACCATGCGCAAAACATTTCACAAATGTCTCATTGCATAAATTCACCGTGTTGTTTCTTTATGTGAATGCGTTTTTTCAGGTGATGTAGGGGAAAAGTCGTTGGTACTGCTTATATCAGGCCTACTCCGGGCCAAAAAGTCGCCTTAAGTCGCGGCGATTTAGTTTTGTCAGTCGCAAATGTATATATCTTCTGCGGGAAGAGTACACAAGGATCTACATCGCTATAGCATGCTTTTAAAATCAAGATAGATAATTAAACACTTTTCAATTATTAAAACTAATGTGTGGTGTTGAAGAAACAATAAATCCCTGCATTTGGCTAAGTTTGATTTACAAAGATGTAAACGACCATGATTCTGCCCCTGCCGCGGGGCCTGCACAAGGATGACTTATGAAACATCAAAGTGCAAAGTATAGGTCCAAATTGTAGTGCAGAGGAAAATGTTTCTATTGCCGTTATTCAGGACTTTAAAATACTCATGATGACAAATGATAACACCTGTCTGTTTGAAAAATTTTGTGTTTTATAGATACTGTAATGAGAAAATAAAAATAAAATTCCTATTACATGCTCCAAGCAATGTAGCTTTGGAATCAAAGAGTGGTGAGATGTTGGGCTATGTACATTACGATATATCTGTTGCTTCCTTGGGCTTCCTTTGGACTTCCTTGGGCTTCCTTGGGCTTCATTTGGGCTTCCTTTGGGCTTCCTTTGGGCTTCCTTTGGGTTTCTTATAGTATTCCTTTGGGCTTCCTTTGGGCTTCTTTTGGGCATCCTTTGGGCTTCCTTGGGCTTCCTTGGGCTTCCTTGGGCTTCCTTGGGCTTTCTTTGAGTTTTCTTTAGGCTTCGTTTGGGTTTCATTTCGGCTTCCTTGGACATTATTTGAGATTTCTTTGGGTTTCTGATACTATTCCTTTGGTCTTCCTTTGGGCCAGTGTTTTGGCTTGCTTTTGGCTTTCTTTGCATGGGCTTGCTTTGTTTTCTTTTAGGATTTATTTGGGCTTCCTTTAGGTTTTATTTGGGCTTCCTTTGGTCTTTCTTTGAGTTTTTTTGGGGGGCTTCCTTTGGGTTTCGCTTGGGCTGCCTTTGGGTTTTTTTAGCATTCTTTGGGTTCCTTTCTTTGGGTTCCTCTTTCCACAAACACACACACCCCACATACATTCCTCGGGGATTGCACTCAGTTATTTTCACAATCTTTTTGTATCTAAATCAGAACCTAAAGTGTAGGCAATCCCATGTTTAGGTGCACTAATAAACTACTAGTAAACCTTATGCTTGTAAAACCGGAAACTGCTAACTTTTTAACTACACTTACCCACAATAAACATTTCACGTTCGTGGGTACACGTAAAGACAATGAACAGGAAGTACCTTCTCTCTAAACGCTATAAACATGCATATCCTTACAGCATGGACGTTAATTTGAGAACACGGAACACCACTAAGTATTTTTAATAAAACAAGCCCATTGAGTTTAATTGCATGACATATCTCAAACTCATTGTTAATAGATCTATATGCAAGAAAACCTATTAACCCTAACCCTAACTCTGTGATTTGAAAGAATCTGTTTTAATATTTCTCATTCTATTTAACTTGATAAATCAATATAAAAGATTCGCGATTAGTGATCAATGACTTCCCTTGTGTTATTAGTACAATGACCTATTAAATATTGGTCTTACAAACAGTGTACTAATAAAGACTTCCTAAAATACCATAACCTAATGTTGTATGTGACAGTTATTAAGAGGTCGATTCAAATACATCTTTCAAATATCACAAGCCTCGTCGCGCGTGAATATAAATCAGAAGCAAGTCAAATTATAAATATTGTTACTTTTTGAATACAAAAATCTGCCTTTCGTTACAAATAACGCAGTGTATTGTTGTAATGCTTTTGTTCTCTGACTCGTTTTGTAGCGTATTCATTGTCTTGAGTATCAAATAATCACTTTATTGTAAACTAATGGGAACAATTAAAGCGTTACTTACAATAGTGTGTTTGAAAATATAACAGCATGATAAAACGTGTGTTGTTTTATGTAGCTCTATCTTATTGAATTGGTTTTAAAATTTCTGTTAACAATGTTTTGAGGGGAAGTCATGATAGACTACTATGCACTTTAAAGTCTTGAATAATGTACGTAACAACGAAACTCCACCAAAGCATTACCAGGCGTAATTGTTAAAAGTACAAATTGGGGTTGATAGCATAATTCAAATAAGTATCTGTAATTTTTTGACCGCTTCTTCAATAGCGTTTCTGTTTGTAAACAGCCGGCCTGTCACAATTTTTTATCAGTTAAGCGTAACAAGAAGAGCAAAAACACGAAACAGAACATAATGAGTTAAAAAACATCTAACAATGAGGAAAACCTGAACAAAAAAAAAACAGAAGAAAATGTTTAAAAGGGGGGACAGATCAAAAAGAAGGATATCGGAAGGGAAAAAAAATTGTTGCGAAAAGAGCTTTTTTTTCATCTTCATATACAATCTGCGATTTCACTATAAACACATTGTGTTTAACAAGCGCACACACTTGAATCTTGAATAACCTTAAAAGAAACAAAACAGAAATGTTTTGTTCAAATTGAACAACAAAAGAAGCAGCAATTCACACATAATGTGTCCAAATGACAATGATGAGAATACTGTGCCTTTTTTTGTCAAATACAAATCCTCCTGTAAAAAGGGCGGATGTTTTAGGTTAGACACACCCGCTAGTATCCTTCAGCTGTTACTGTCAAACAGATGGAGTCGATCTTCAGTACGTAAACCATACAGCAAGTCAGCTAGAGTCAAGGATTTGTTTACTTTAAAACTACACACAGTACATATGTAATTGATATATGACGCTTGTTTGTTTTTAGTCTTATAGTACTTGATTGTATCTTCTTTTCGTTTCGTTTGAATTCCACATTTTGTCTTTTTTTTTTTTTTGTATGTTCTGTGTTTAAAATGTTTAATTTCATTCGGGGTTTAAATTTCAAATTTAAAAAATCTACCTCAGTTTCTTTGGTTTCAATGGCTGACATGGATCTCGACTAGAATAAAGAAGTCTTTCAAAACTATTTAACGTGTTTGTTTGTAGAAATCGGTACATATTTCTTCTTATCATGCCACATGACCCGTATCCGCCCGGGCGCGCGCTCTTAAAAAAACCTTCGTAGATGATGACGTGAGTAGGGCCGTACGGCATTTTCGAGCAGGGCCGTACGAAGCCGTACGGCCCTGCTCAAAAGTCACCTCGAGCCAAATATTTTCCCGTACGGCCCTCCCACTCAGTCAATAAGTACATATTCTTTTATTTCTTTTCTCTGTTTTTTGTTTGAATTTTTGTTTGGCATCAGTGTATCTTTCAATCTTGTCGCTCAGCAATTTAGTAGTTTTTCCCTTCCTGCTTTTATGTTTTTGTAAATATTTTTTTTCGTCTGTTTGTTTGTGTGTCTTTAAGTGTTTTTATGTTTTTTTTTTATTATTTTTTATTTCAAGTTGCACAATTAATTTACTCAATACTCAATCTAATTTTTTTTTTTAAAGTCGTTTAATGATGTCAGTTGTGCTTTCAAACTCAAAGCACAAACAATGTTTCTATTGGACTTTTACAATGCTTTAAAGCATATTATAATGTATTTATTATAAAACTGCAAAAATGAATTCTACTAGTCTTAAATATATATTCAAACTTGTGGTCTATAAAACTGTTAGCTAAAAGACGATTGTGTATATTTAAAAAAATGAATTTACGTTAGTGCAAAAATACAAAGTGCATATTGACATTTTCAATTAAATAGAACTTTGAGTAACAGTGAAATTATGTAAGCAAACTTTTTGCCATGTACTTTGTTTTACAATTTACAATTCATTTCATGTTTGTTTTCACCTTAGTTCTTAAAAAGTTCGTCTTATTTTTGTTACATAATAAGCTTTGATTTAGTTTTTTGGTTTGTTTTCTTTTTTCATTATTGCTCAGCCTTTAAATTCAAATTGCACATCTTTGCTGAATAGGCTTCCAACATTCGACTAAATATAAGTCCTTTGCCCTCTCAAACGGCTCCTGAAGAGTAAGGATGGGTCGACACGTAGTGCATTTTCAAAGCATTCTTTTGATAAAAAGCTCTTTCGCAGAACTGACACTGGAATGGCTTGTTCGGCAAATGCGTTCTTTTATGAGTGTTCAGAGTCGATGCTAAAGTAAACCCTTTGCCACAAACGTCACATTTATGAGGTCTTTGCCCTGTATGGCCAAATATGTGCGCTTGCAAATTACTCTTCTGGTTGAAGCCCTTTTCGCAATATGGACACTTGTACATGCGAACATCCGAATGGGTTCTCATGTGGTATTTAAGGTGTGTTAACTGTTTGAAACCACGCCCACATTTAGCGCATTTGTGGGGTTTCTCTCCGGTGTGGATGTAACGATGAATTCGTAGGTCAGCTTTCTGGTGGAATCGCTTGCCACAAAACTCGCAGGCGTGTGGTTTATGAGTTGAATGCGTTTTCATGTGCGTGTAGAGGTTTGATGTTCGATTGAAAGTTTTGTTGCATACTGAACAAGAGATCTTTTTAGCATTTGCGTCAGCGGTGTCTGTCACTGTACATTTGTTTGCCTTTTGGATTTGAGTTTCGGTGTTTTCAAATGCAGTGTTTTCCTTTGGCGGGGATTCTTTGATTTTCAGTGGTTGTTCAACAGTTTGTAGCTCCTTCTTAGAGTTGCTTGTAGTGTTGTCCACATCCATGCTTTCAATTTCTGTCTTATTTTGGTCCCAAAGCTGGACCGATTGTCTTTTCTTTTGGATGGCATTGTCATCATTTCGTTTCTCTTCCGATTCATTTTCAGTGATACGCTTTCTCTCTGCGTCTAAGAACTCTCTGAACGAGGGTTTGATTTCATTGGGATCATACGCCGCGCTTTGTTTCATATGTAACTTCGCATCGTCGTACAATTTTCCCATTTTCGTCTGATTCAAGGTGAATACTGGAGATCTACCATACTGGTGTACATCAGTCACATTAACATCGTCGTTGCTCTCCTTACCTGGGAGTCTTTCCAAACCTGTGCAGCACGGATAGGGGCATTTAGATTCTACATGAATTTTATCCCAGCTAACTAGCGGTGCTCTGTATGGAATATAAGGGAATTCTGACGGCAGTGCAAAACGAGGATCCAGACTGGCGTATTTGCTGGCTTCGTAAAATCTATATTTATCGTAAAGTTCAGTCTTTCGTCCGACACTTGGTTTACAGTTCTGTTCTGGCATCCTTTCCAGTTGACGTTTATGATCAGTTGATTGAGAAGCAAGCTTTTTGCCGTTGTCCTTTTCTTCCTGACGTGCGGGAAACTGCTCGTGATAAGGGACATACTGTGGTATAAGGCTGTACTCATATCTCATTTTGGGAACGAGGACTTTGAGTTCACCAGCCTCTCGGTCGAAATTTGGTGGCTTATTAAAAGCAGATTTTGCCTGAGTCTGTAGTTCTCTCTGTAACATCTCTTCATAATAAGCTCGTCTGTATACAGCTTCTTTGTCACTAATTCTTTCCACAGGGATGTACATCAGCTGAGAGTTTACCGTTTGTGTAGGAAAAGAGTAGACTTTTGCGCCATAATCTGGTGGAAGTACATCCGAGTTTCTTCTCCTTAACTCTTCAAAGTACTGATACTCTGCAGCGCTACTTTTAGGATGGATTACAGGAACTTCATAACGGCGGTAATTTTTGTCGATATGAAATTTCTTTGGAGAACAACCATCGCGCAGTGCGTCTTTATTACTGCGGGTTCTTTTAAGCGCGTATGTTTCTTGGTTGTTGATGTCGAGGCTGTCGATGTCGTTACTTTTGTTGTTTTTCTCTATTGGAGAACGAGCGTCATCTTCTATGCTTTTGATATCGACAGTTTCAATGTCATCTTCCAAGTCTCTCTTCTTGTTTTCTTGTCTGTTATCGCTTTCGTCTTGAGTGGTGCTGCTTCCAAATTCGTTAGGGACGATTTGAACTTCTGTAGTCTTGTGGTCGTCAATCGGTTTGATGATCTCTTGAGTCGGAGAAATTTGAGTTTGGGTAGCGCTTCTTGATATTGGTTCTGACTCAATGCAAAAAATTTGGTTGGCTTCTGGAGATGGATAGTTTCTTTCAAAAGGATAGCCAGACTTTGGAGATTTGCCTTGATATCTTTGGAATGAGTTTTCAGTAGTAGGCGATGGTGTTGGAATGTTGTTTGTCTTGGCCTGTCTGCCCAGAGCTACTTCCTCGTCTACTTCAATTTTGGCTTCCATATCGTTTTTGAAAACCCTTGATAACTTTCCTGAAAAGAATAAAAAATACATTTTACTTGATAATTTGTCAATTAGTAGAGTAAAAGAAGCGGTTAATAAGAAGTATAACTATATAAGAGAGAATTTAGAAAATAACGAATAAAAAAACTGATCATTTTTGCACATGATGAGTATTAAAGTATGGACAAAGATAAAACCTTCAGAACCTATAATTGCTTAAAAAAGTAAAGTTTATTTAACTAAGGAATATAGAATACAAAATTCTAAATATTCAGAGAGATTGCAGTCCGCTATAAATGTCATTACGAGTTCGTCTCGGATTTAACTTTATGCAGAAGTCAATGGATTTAGCTAGGTTCAAATTGTCAATTTTAAGTTTGTCTTTGAAATCTGTTGTCATTTTGAAATTGAAATTGCGAAAACTGATGGAAGCAAAATCAATCAAATGAAAGGCAAACAATTTTCCATAGAATCTGTTCCGCCTCATAAAAAGTGTCAAAAATATGACCAAAAAAATCAATCCGAGGTTCACTGATAGCTCATTGAATTCGACTTCAAACATTAAATATAGTTTATCCAATATGAACCAAAACCTTTACCTTAAGAGTGTTACCTTGGTTCTATCTTTCGGGGATGTTATACACTAGACTAAAACTCCCAAACCGTGGGTTTGTTTTATAAAGATCAAATCTCATGTACAGCTGTTTATAAATAATAGTTTACAGTTCAAAGTCAATTTGGAGAATACCGTTCATCGATGAATAGTACACTAACGTGCTGTTTAATAAAATGAAGAATGAAGAATACTTTGAATAATGTGGGGAATAATGTGAGTTGTTTAAAACGCCATAAAACAAATTTGTTTATCAGCACGACCTCCAGCATAAACAATTGTTATTGTAAGAGTTATAACACACTGTTAAATAGTTTGATAACTTTTGCGTCATAGTAATTAGCGCTTTCTGGGTCGTATCAAAAGAATAACTAAGAAATGTAAGTTAACAACAAAAAAAAGCTAAATTTAAATTTTGATGTTGATGTTTGTTGTGTTATATATACAAGGCATAATGATAAGCTCGGGAAGTTAACTAGTTGTCGTAATTCTTATTTTACGTTTTCAAGTGAGAATTCCTCTTCTCTTCTCTTCTCTTCTCTTCTCTTCTCTTCTCTTCTCTCTAGGAAATCTTAGCATCTCATTTCGATGCTCTCCCTTTACTCATTTTAGACAACTGTTAAATTATTAAAAGTAATTTTGGTTAACAAAACATTCATCTGTTGAAGTCTAGCAATATATTGTAGAAGATATCGATACCTAGCTTTGGTTTGTGTGGTGTTTTGATGTACAATTGTATTGTTTTTAAAGTAATGAATTGTTTTAACACACTACATCTGTTCAAAGGGCGTCCTGGGAAAAACCAATATTGATGTTTTCGAACACTCCGTTTCAGTCAAATACTCAGTGTGAAAGTCCAGTTTTGCACGGTAAGCATTGTTCTTCTTGATTGTTGTCTTTCAAGTGTATATGAATTGGAAATGTGTCGATTTAAGGTACAGTCCGGCCGTGTGGTACAATTAAAACCATTAAAAAATAAGTCAAGTGTAATTTTTTTAATATCTTTTTTAGACCTTTCCGAATTTTTGATTCAGCAAGGTGAGGTCCTGTTTGATAATTCTTTATATGGAAGGCGTCACGCTTAAGTTTCAAATGTTCCGATCTAGTCATTTCAAGCAATTTCATGAAACTCAATCAATAAATCTCAAAGATATATATATTTTTTATCGATTCATTATATTGTACTTGTTTATCAAGTCGCTGATATCAAAAAGAAAATTAACATATTTTATAAAAAAAATATTGAATAAGATGAGAGTAATTTATATTAATTAATGAAGTTGGACAGTGAGACCCCTCCCCTCCCCCGTCAGTAAAACCAAATTTGTGAGCTCAGTTGTATGTATCGAACACTATATTTTTGGTGGTAGTGTGTAGAGGTGCCCTTCCGCCGATTAAAACCAACTTAAGAGCTATGTTGGTACTGTGTGTGAGATGATAATTCGTGCGAGATTTCACCCTAAAAACAAACTGATGTGACGACAGAAATTTGTATTACAAGAATATTAGAATGCGATAGTACCATTATGTTTTAACATTTCATTCAAAACACGAAAGGAAAGGAAAGGAAAGGCAACTATATTTAACGTTGCGGGTAGTTCCTTCAGCATGAAGCTGGTCTCTCAGGAAGCCGACGGTGCGCCCTTCCCACCCCCCTCTTTCCATCAATGCTCCTTTTTACGTGTATTTAAAGCCACTACAAACTACATGGAATAGAAAGAAGTGGAAACAAGGATGTGAAGCCACTGTGAATCAAACGTGTGGCCTCTCGCACAGACTGACACGCTCTAAGCAACTGTGTCATCCTTCTTTCTCAAACGAACTTGTAACTTGGTGTATGGTAGTGGGTTAGAGTGCTAGCTCTTTCGATTTTTGTCTCATAATTAAAAAACGGTGACACATTGTTATATGCGTAGGATGAACAAAAGAATAGTGATTTGAGAGTGTCTTCTCTAGCTCAGTAAAACAAACTAAAGAGCTGTTTATTGTATGCCTTAATATTTGCATGTAATGATAGTATGTGAAAAGTACTTCCTTATTAAAAATTAAGTAGTGCAGGGAGATTTGTGAGTCAGGATGTCTTAATAAAAATATGCTAGTGAGCTGCAAGTGGAAATGTTTCACTTCTTGAGTAAAACGTTTTTGAACTGAGAAGTTAAACAAATGCATGGCTTATCAAAACATAGTTATTTAGTTATCTAATATGCCTAACCTGAACTGTAGGTTGAAATTACTCGCTTTATAAGAAAAGCTTTACCGATTTCTCTTTGTTTAACAAACAGTGGGAAATTTGCGAGTAATAAATCCTTTTTAAAAGAATCACTTTATTACTAATAAAGCGTCGTAATAGATCTCAACATGGGTTCTTTTAACACGTAATTCATAGACGATCGTAGTACGGTGCCGATTTTTGATCAATGAAAGTTTCTCAAACAATTCAAACAATTCCCCTCGGTTGGATATTTCAAACATTCAAATTGAACTGACCGTAAAATTACGACACTATTTATTTTTTTCTTTAAATAAAACGCTTTTTCTGTGGCATGAGAATATTAGCTGTTCAAGTTGGAAGTATACTTTTTAGAATGAGATAAAAAGTGATAACAAACTAGTGTGAAATGCGTCGGTGTTTCTTTGAAAACAGTTGTAGATTATTTGTATAATTTAGAACACCGTAAAGTGAGGTTTTATTTTCGAAATATCATTTGTGCAAAGTCTGCGATTTATAGTAAGAAAACTGGTATTTACATTTCGCAAAACTGAGGGAAATAGACAATCTTTTCTTGAAGTCAAACGTCATTCTTGAGTCTCAGTTGTATTTCAAAACTCAGTAGATAATTATCTGCCTCTTGCTGTGTATAATATGTTACATTTTTAGATTCAATAAAACAGTCATAAAACACTAATTCATAAAACGTGTGGTTTTGTCAACTATGCATGGATCAGAACACTGTACTCACGTAATAAACCTTTATCGATGTTATACCGATTTATTAAACATATTGATGGGCGAAAATCAGAACAGCAGCGACGATTGTGGTTGTTTTACTACTTCGAGTAGACACGGATTCACGTGTCTGTACTGAGACCATATCAAAATCAATGAGAACAAAAGCCTATGTAACGATTACCGGTTCCATGACGGTATTCTATCAAAAAAAATACAACTATTTTAGAGGATTTTTGACTAATTTAATCGTAATGTCAGATTATAACCTAAATGCACCTCCACGATTGCGCTAAATTATAGAATACACCGGTCACTTATTATTATACGACCAGCATCTATTGTTAATGTTCGTCGTTTTCAAAGAGTGTCGCTTCTGGAATTGTTATGCGACGAGGTATTCTAAAATTGTTCCAATATCTCTTTTGAAATAACGGACAATGATTGATTGAATGGTAAAATTAGGGTTACTTCAGCTGAAGCATTAGACCCGCGCACCTCGCTCGGACGGTTTTAGAGTTCGTCACGCAATAAATGCTTACTGCGTGACAACACCCTAAAAGCGATTGCGAGGGAGTCCACTAAAGCCTGGTTTCCATTTAATCGCTACTGTCGCTGAGATCGCCACGTTCGTCGAAAAAAAGAATTCAGCAATCTCAACGATTCCAGTAACCCCAGCTATCGAGTTGATTTCCATATGAACGCTACAATCGCTGAGAAAGCGCCGAATTACATAAGATAGTGATCAAAAACTTTGTGTCTTTATTCAAAAATGTCCGTATTCGGTCCTCCAGTTGTTCAACAAAATTTAACTTCGTTTTTTTCGAGAGACAATTTTACCAAATTTACCCAAATTCGGCTTTAAAATTTACTTTGCTCTATTTCTTTTTACAGTTTTTTTGTAGAATTCAAAAAGCAGCAGCTACGTTGCCTGTTTTGGGGAAAAGCGAACGTTTGCACGGTTTTTTCAAGAAATAGTTAATTTTACAGTGGCGCTCGATCGCCACAATCGCTCAACTCCATCGCTCGATCGCTGAGATAAAAATTAAGCGATCCCAGCGATCGAGATCGCTAGCTGAGGTCACCAGGGTCGCTCGGATCGCCGAACTAGTGGTTTCCATATAATCGCTACGATCGCTGGTCTCTTTTTTCGGCGATCCTGGCGATCTCAGCGATCGTAGCGATCAAATGGAAACCATTGGCTGCATTGTTATAGACTGTTTGTGTGAATGTAGTTATTTTTAGCATAAAGCAAGCTGTGCAGACTTCTGTAAAATTACTTTGAAATTGTAGTAAACTAGAGTCCTCATTAAGCCTTTTGAAGCTCTAGTCATCGATGATTGGCTTAACAGACAATAGTTTTTCACGTGTCTTTTCAAAATGACCAATGAAAACATTGAATCATACTGTTCTCTTCGGTCAACCAAAATAGACATTCAAAACACCTTCATCACTTCTGGAAAACTCTAATAGCTGTTTTACAGATGTTTTTATTATGAATAATCCTGGTCTTCAAATGTCCTCAAATGTGTGCAACAATGCCTTGATTTTCACAGATACATTAGGGCTGACAGTTGGATTTGTACTGAACTTTGAAGCCCCGTTCACACAGGCAATTTTTGCGGCGATCTTGGTTACAAAAAATCGCGCTGTGAACACAAAATACAAAAGAGTCTGAAAACTTCAGTTTAAATGTGCAATTTTAATAACTAAATCAGCCATTAGTTAACCAACTACCATTCCATTCTAGCTATAAATAAAACTAGTCTAAAATCATTGTAGTCTTTAACCTAAAACATAATATAAAATTCAAGCTAGGTGAAATCCAAAATGTGCATATTTTCATGTAGTTGGTCAAAGTTGTTCAAATAAAATTTTTTTTACAGATTTCGTAAATAAAACTATCCAAGAACTTAAATAAATACCACTCATTGTAAGATCGCTTTTCTATGCTTTGTTTTCTAGTTTGAAACACCTCGACTATCCTGGACTATCCTCAAAATGATCGATGTTCGTTCTTGTTGTGTTAGTTTGCGCCGTAGTTTTTGCTGTCTTTCTTCAAACATTTCATTCAAACTATCCTGCAGTACTTCCAGATAACTAAAAGCTTGTTTTGCATCATTATATCCTTATCTTAGATGGAAAATCCATGATATATGTCCACTTATTTTGTTCAGAAACTTGTTCGCCATTTTGAATTTTCTGCAGCAAGCCAAGCAAAGCTGGACGGACCTGCATCCTGATTGGCTAAAAAATGCCTATCAGTGTATTTCTCGCATTCTGATTTGCTTATTTCTAAACTATCAAATTATTTTCAAATTGGAGAGTTAAAAATACAAATGAAAGCAATTTAATTATAGTCCAAATTGGACATTTTGGATAAAATACCTGCGTTGCCTGTTTGGGATTAAAGAGTGATTATATAATTAGTTGTAAGAAACGAAAGCTTCGACAAACGATCGCACGAACTACGCATGCAAAAATGTCAAAAATTTAGAACCAAAAAAATGTTTTTTTTTCTATAAATATTGACCATAAATTAACGACGATTGAGACTTGCCACTGCGTGTGCAACTATCGCATTAGTTGCTTGTGGACGACGAAACGAAAACGAAAAAATGTCTTGGGGAAATCATGGATTTCAAAACGCAAAACATACGGCGCTTTCGACAAATTACCTCAAATTTTCTCCAATTTACCATTAAAGCTTTTTCGACACAATTTTCCCATAATTTAGCACTCTCGACTTTCTTTAAATATAAAAAGCAGAAAACTCCCTAGAGGTCCTCCTAGGAGCTGGTTTTGTATTTTTCTGATGACAATTGCAACTAAATCACCGTGAAATTTGAATATGTTCAAAACAGCTGTGATATTACAGCGACGCAAATTTTGGAAATCGCCGATCGTTCACACGCGCGAATTTTTGTCATGGCAAAAATCGCCAGAAAATCGCTGCAAATATATATCGCCGGAAACATCGCCCGTGGGTCTTTAGTCTACCTGACCGTTTTTACTAAAAAATTATACCATCATCACCATTTCTCTAGATCTGTCAGGGTCTGTAAGAAGCCGTACCAGCCCGGTAAGCAGGCTATCCCACTTTACCGAGATTGGACAGATTGGTGATTTGAGCATGATTTTGATAAATAGAAAATTGTGTTTATATGGGAAAGTTGTTTGCGTGACGTTCGCGAGGAGTTACCGAGCCGAGGAGTTTGTGAGCAGTTTGCGAGGAGTTACCGAGTTTAATTTGATAAAAAATGAATTTATTCTAGTAATTTGAATAAAAGACAAAAGGATTATTACTCCAATGTTTGGGAAAGACTTACCCAGACTTGCTTGCATGACGTCATAAAAAGAGAATTACAGATGGTTCATTACTATTCTCAAAACGCAGTTTTAAATCGTCTAACTGGTTTTTTGAATTTATTTTTAAAAGCACTTCTGGAATTGTCGATGGTTTTCTCAATATTTCATTTATAAATTGCGAATCGTGCAAAGGAAATTTTTGGCTGCGATAATAATAACAATATTGGTGTACGGTTTGGCAGTATAGCAAAATGGATCATTTATTGAAGTTTAAAGGAAAACTACACTTTTAGTCGAATCCGCGCAAGATGTAGAAATCAGTGCAGCTGATATACTTATTCATGGTTTATTTTAAACAAAACATAAAAAGGTTTACAACTTTTAACTGCTTGGTTCATCTACCAGATCGATAGGGAACGATTCGACTGAAACCAATAAAATCCAGTTACGGGGTTCTTTTTATGCGGTGGGGTGCCTTGGATAGTAGGTGGTCTTAGATTAATGATAGGAGTGTGGTGAGTTGGGTTGGTGCAGACATCCCTTAAACACCGCACACTGCACATACTAAGAAAACCACCGAAGATGGGAAGGGCCCTCAATATTTATACGAAGACCACGCCCACTTTCTTTTGATGTCACACCATCTTACTTTTGGTGTCATGCTCTCTATCTTGTTTACACCGGCGTGGAAAAACAGACTCAGTGTTAAATTGTCCTGTGCTATAAAGCGCTACAGGACAGCACAATGGATAAAAAAAAAAGAATAAAAACCAAGCTCGATTTTATAAGCTACGAGAAAAATCAAAGGAAATAGGCGTGGTATTAGCATAAATATTTGGGCTTATTCCCAATTCTAGTGATTTTCGTAGTACCAATTACCACTGCACACACCAACTACCACCGCACACTGCACATACCAACCACCACTGCACATACCAACCACCACCACCACACACTGCACATACCAACTACCACACACACATTGCACATACCAACCACCACACACCAACCACCACCACACACCACACATACCAACCACCACCACACACTGCACATACCAACCACCACCACACTACACATACCAACCACCACCACACACTGCACATACCAACCACCACCACACTACACATACCAACCACCACCACACTACACATACCAACCACCACCAACGCATACTGCACATACCAACCACCACCACACACTGCACATGCATACCAACCACCACACACTGCACATACCAACCACCACCACACACTGCACATATCAACCACCACACATGCCAACTACCACCACACATACCAACCACACATCGCACACTGCACATACCTACCACTACCACACACTGCACACACCAACCACCACCGCACACTGCATATACCAACAACCACCACACACTGCACATATCAACCACCACACATGCCAACTACCACCACACATACCAACCACACATCGCACACTGCACATACCAACCACCACACATGCCAACTACCACCACACATACCAACCACACATCGAACACTGCACATACCTACCACCAACTCACACTGCACATACCAACCACCACCGCTCACTGCATATACCAACCACCACCACACACTGCACATATCAAATACCACCAACACCACCACACACTGCACATATCTACCACAACCACACATACCAACTACCACCGGAAACGGATGACGGTTTCCCATCCATTTACAACTTTAAACTAACTGAGCTGTGAAGTAAATTTCCCTATGTATGAATTTTTTTTACCAGACAGACAAACTAAGTTTGATTTTGAAAATGATGTTTTTTAGATCAAAGGTGATCAATTTTACTAGCTAGTTAATAATTTGGAACGTTCAGTTTTTGATAATTAGATTGTAAAACAAATTCGCTGGAAGTTTTGGTTTCTCACCGTTCTTTCCTCACATACGGATCACACTTCTCTCGAAATTTAAGGCTTGTGTTTTTAGCTGCTTCCCATGTATGGCTCGATTTTAAAGCTATGAAGGAATTCGGTCTCGAAATCAAGCTTTTACTTCATTTTAGTTGTATTGAAATTATTCTTATTTTTACCGTGTTCCGTTGTGCAAACGTATCAGTTAATCTCGAGCGTCATCATTTCGAAATCGAGAATGATGGCGTTGAAACATTTATGAACTTTCTTCTTTTGCAAATTCTAAAAAAGGTCACTGGCAAAATTTCATTTTTTAGTTTGGTTTATAAGGTGGATATCACTACACTTATCATAAAAAGTTTAACAATTTTAGAAAACCTTTTGTTTAAAAAGACAGTTAGAATAGCTATTATGTAGACAAATTTTAGCATAAAAAGTATTGATCGATTTTCTTATTTCTTCTTTATAGTTTTGAAATGGCAGTCTGTTTTAAGAACATATCTGCGTTGGTGGAGGTCATCATAATGAACAATGTCCCCAATCAAAAGCTTAATTGACTTTATCGCCGCATCAAGATGAATAAAGGATATAACTATTGAAATGTGATTCATAGTTCATTCAGGCTAAATTGGTATTCTATTCAACACATTCATACGACAATCAGCCACTATTGTACTTCTGAATTTTTTCTTAAAATGGCATTGTGTTCGATAGTGCTCCATGTGAGTTTGAATCAAATGTTATCAAAACAGTGTTTGCCGACTTTGAAATTTTTCAAGACAATCTTTGTCGGTTTCTCAAGAAAAAGTACGGCGGTCAATATCAAACTTTTAAAGAGTTCATAAAGTAGAGTGTGCTAAGAAATGTTAGGGGGTAGCTGTAAGATCAATCATTTAAAAAGAGTAGCTAGTCCGAGAAATGAGCTAAATTTTGGCAAAGAAAAAGCTAGAAGAATTGATAAGACGAACAACAAGAACAAATATTAAAAGCAAAAATATGAAATAAATAAATGATGAACACTCCGGAAAACCGATGGAAAGAAATTGATAAAAAAGCAAAGAAAGAGGAGGCAGGAAATTAGGAAGAAAAACACAACAGATCAAACGGGCGAAAGATGAAGTGCAAATGAATTCCAAGACATGCAGATAGGCGGCTAACTAACAAGCATCTATTTTATAAGCATGTATAGCACACCCTCGCACCACACACAAGAACTTTAAAAGTTATTTCTATAAAAATGTTTTTTTGTTGTTGTTGTTGTTTTAATTTGACACGAGAGAAGGAAATACCACCACAATTGAAGTGCTCAAACTTTCAAAAACTATGCTGAAATTTTGCATGATTTTTTTTTCGACATGTGCATTTTCAGAAGAATACATCTAACAACCCCGAAACTAATATGAAATTATCTACAAAAATACCAATAAACGTTTGTAATTGAGTTTTACTTTAGACGAAAAGTTTCTCGCAGTCACTTAACATGTTTGAAAACTGGTGAAACCATATGTTGCATATGAGAAGTCCTTTGAGATGAGATATGAACCAAGTACAGAAATAGGGCGTAAAACAAATAAGTGCCTTATTGTATGAAATCACGTTGGTTTTCTGTGCGAAGATTTCGCAAAGGGGCGTTCTACATTCACAAAACCCGTTTTCATTAATATTCGAACATATTAGAGACGGCTAAGACGTCTTTATTGTGGTGTTCCCATTGTATATGTATTGGGACCTCTGATACGCTTAAAGCAAATTACATTAGGTGTTAATAACAACCAAATAGCATTGCCACGAAATATACAAAAGTAGCAGATTAACGAACTACAGACGCTAATATATTCTTGACGCCTTGACGCTGAGAGTGGTTAATTCTCAAAAAAAAAGAACAAACTTTAAAGTCCTTTATCGATGTTAATCAAAAGTGTGACGAGTTGGACTTTAATTAATTTTGACTCCGCGAGAAGACAAACTAGCGAAAAACTTCGCTTAATATAAATAACACTTCTTTGGTAGTTTTATCTTAATAGTTTTTAACTTCAACATTCGTTAACTTTCATAATATATTGCTAAATGGATATCGATACTTTTTAAATTTGCAAATACAATAAAATACGTTTTATAGTTTTTCTATCTTTTGGGGGTATAGACAGTTTGAAGCTATTTGATTAGAAATTAAGATGAAAATCCGTTCAGGACCATAAATTCATATATATTCTCAAACTAATTTTATATCTTTCAAAAACTTACCTTAAAGAATGTAGACCTTAGTCGTCGAAAAGAACGCTCACTGCAGTAGACAAACTAGATATGCACCCAACTATGTAGAATTCTTAAGCTGTCAATCAATGGATGTGCGGTAGCCAATCAGATGCTGATTAGCTTTGCACTCAACAGAAGGCCAACTATTTGGTTTGATTGTAGTACACTTAAACGTAGCTGTTGTCGTTAATTGGCTCAGTTGAAAAACTGGGATATTATCAAAAGCATTTTCCACATTCACAGATGTTAGTTTGTTGCTAGATATATAAGTGTAATTCGGATTTGCTTTGCAAATTTGTACTACAAACTTCGCGCCAATTACTGATGACACTAACAAAAAAAATATAATTAGCCGGTAGAGTCAGTGCAATCAATAGGAAAATGTACGAAATTTATTTTTAAGTCGGCTGAATAGCGCTATCTACCGGATAAATCCCTATCCAGCGGATAAATTTTATAAAGAAATTATATGGAGTAGATAACTTTATCCAGAACTTTTAAGGTTTGAAGCACTGGAATGTGCCCGAAGAAAACGTTTTGTCATATTTTTTTAATCCGCGATAACCAAAAAAGTATCTATATCATTAATTTTTGATTTGAACTTAGTCGCGTTTTTATCATCATAAGGATATACATGATTAGCGTTTGTAGAACTTTCACCATTTTGTCTCGAGACCTTTATTAAAAGAACCACTTTTCTGTTTGTGCGTAAACAAGTTCGTCGTTTTACTCGTTCAAAAGAGGATTTCCCAAACGTTTACAGAGTGTTTATGCCCGTTTTAGGTAACTGAAGGGCGTTCCAGATGTTACTGGCTTGTCTTTTAAAGAACAAAACAAATTTCACACGCGCAAATTACTAAAACAATTGGCTTTTACAAACTTTCCGATCATCTCTTTGTCGCCATGAAAACAAAGGCATTTAACTTAGTGTTATCTTATATTTAGGAAGCCGAGAAATATTTGATTGTAAATTGAGTTTGATAAGGTTTTGAAACAGATTGATTGCTGAGCACGCGTTTTTGACGTTTTTCTGTTAGTTTATAGTTCAAATAGAGTTTTATACTAGTTGATTTTGCACAATAAAGTGCGTTCGCGTGGATAAAATATACCCGTTTTTTGACCGATCTAATACTATCACAGTAATTACTACTGTTTTGAAGTGTCGTACGCTTTCTTTTAACTGCGAATATTCTACATTTGACCACTGCTTCCAGCATTTTAAATGTTCTGTGTGAAACTAAACAAATGTAAACAATTGCAGGTCATTTGTGAAAACTTACTGATAAGGCAAAATACATTCGGGCGTATTTTCGTTACGGAATTGGAATTTGTTGGATAAAATATGTGATGATTTTCTAGTTGTTAAAACTACCAACTTTAATTCAGAACGAAAATGGTGACATTTTGTCTCTGAGAATATCAAATTAACTACACTCGACATCCACATTTGTTCATATATGCAAAACACTTCGTACAACTTTTCAAACATTTTATATCATCTCAAATGTGTCTGATTTTAACAAAACATACAATCGAGCATGTCGCAAAACACAAAAAAATATTTAAAGGACAGCACTTTTGGAAATTATTATAAATGAAGAAAAAAAACAATTTTTCATAGCGATCTTTGGGTTAAACGTTGATTTCATTACCAAGCAAAACATTCTTCAATATTATTTGAAAAAATATTTCTTTTATTACTTTATGATTATTCACATCATTTTTTCTGGTAACATCAAAAAAAAGTTAAAAGCAAGGTTGCCTACTTTGAGACATTTTCTAAAAATAATACAAACAAGCAAACAAGAAATTAAAATTGTTTGATTTGGAGAATGTTTTTCAATATCTTATCAAGACAAAAACTCTTTTTTCACAGCAGTGGCTTTTCATATTTTAGCTAAGATGTATTGTTTTGGAACAAGTACTAAATCAAGGCTGTAAAAACACGAGTCAAAACTTCAACTTCGTAAAACTAAAACAAAACAAAATTCAACAAAACCGCACGCATGGTTGTAAATGTATCAAATTAGGTATTCTCTTGGAAACCATTGATTGAATTCCACACCGTTCACGTCGAATTTAGTGATTGTCTTGGTGTTTTTAGATTGGTTTTTGTCGCATTTTTCTTTGTTTTGTTGGCAGCTGTGCAACTGAAACTAGTACGTACTATTATATACGATAATATTAACATAATTATAGTCTAAAACGTCTTCTATGAAACACGCTCTTTTGAACAATTTCGTAGTTTAAATTTGAACTGTTTGAGCACTTTCTAATTAATCTCAAAGTTTGTTTACGGACCCAATATTTTTTTTCTCAAACTAACATCTTGTTTTCTTCACTATAACAAACAGCGCACTCGAAGATGAGATTGACGTTTTAAAGTTTACTATTGGGAATATTTTTCAAAATTTTTCAAGTCGGAATTTTTTGCACAAAAGAAGCGTGATAAATTTGAAATTTCTCGTTGTCGAAAGGGTAAATTAGATTTGTATTTAAAGTGCTTATCTAAAAAGAACCTATTTCAGAAAGTCGTTTAGCAATTCAGGCATTTTAGAATAAAAATTCTTCAATGAGTTTTAAACTATCTTTTTCCATCAGAAAACGGAGTCGATCTATCAAGATCGATTTTAGATCCCTACTTTTCGGCATTTTTTTAATTCTTTTTATTTAGAATTCGTTCATTCGTTCGCTCGTTCGTTCGTTTGTTCGTTCCCTCGTACGTTCGTATGTTTGTTTGTTCGTTCGTTCATTGGTACGTTCGTTTGTTTGTTTGTTCATTTGCATTCAATGTTTTTGGTTATTAATAATGACTGTCATTAGTGGAAATGATTAAAATAACTCTTTTTTTTACTGTACTGTATAAAGTACAAGAAAAAGTGGCGAAAACATTTTTTTCGAGCAAGAGCCATAGCCACTTCTATAAAGTTTAAACACAGTTATAATTGGGAAGAGATGATTGTTATAAGACGCCTCCAGCTTTGCACTTCAAACAAAGGCTGTTCGATCCTTTTTAATAACGATCTCTCAATATAATTCAATGCTTTCATTTTTAATTAAAATCATATATATCGTAAAAATGTCGTGTTTGAATTTTAAATAAACGGTAAATGAAGGGATCCAATATTTGCTGAAACATCACGATAGCTGGAACAAAACGGCGCATGTTTTTTTTAATGACAAACACAACGATAATAGATATTGTGCATTGACGAGTCTACTTGTTTAGTTTTTGTTTGTTTGTTTTCTTTTTTCACAAGCGCGGCAAAAAGTCGTCGTGGGCGCTTTTGTCATTTTGGATGTTTGATATTCAAATACTGATACTTACCCAAATGATAAATTTATTTTGTACACGTTAAGCAGCATAAATGTGAAATTTATATTTCCATCAATTTTCACAAGTTTTGCTTGAAATGATTCATTTGCATATTCATCAGGTTAGATAGCCTAGTACCCATGATTCTTGGCTAATTAGGGACCGGTCATTATTTATCGGGATGGGGGCTGATTTTTACTGGTCCACCCTTCTCTTTTAACACGATTTTTGTTGTTGATTTTTTTGTGCGCAATAATTTTTTCAGCGTGTAATTTGCTAGTACAGAACAACGGGCATTGCTCGAAGAGCATGTTGGGGTAGCCTTGGTAGATCATGCATTGCGCATGTGTACTTACATCAACCATTCAGCAACAGTTTTGACGCACAACAGCTTCCACGTAAAGTCTTTGGTAGATACCTATTTCAAAACATATCGTCTTTGAATTAAATACTGATGACCAAATACTGCATTCCAAGACCGAAATGCATTGCTGACAATAAAATGCATTAAAGCCGGACAAGCGCCATGTGGACTGCAAAACTGGAGCCGGTGTGCTTGCAAATTAAGATGATTTTATAATCATGCATTTATATATATATATCGTCAACAATAAATTTCCGTCTTGGAATGCAGTATCCAAGGACAACCTGTTTTGAAATAGATATATGCGCGGAAAGACCATTAAGTTCTATTTTGAAAAGAAATTGCGCAAACGTGTTTCGCGAACAAAAAATAGGTTCAAAATATTTTTTTACACAGCCTTAGCCTCACTTGTGCAACAGATTTAACTATGTAACTGCCGTTGTCATAAGCACAGCACACTCTTGCTGCTTCTAAGTAGAGAATAAGGATTTTAAGCATGAGGACGAGTGTCGAAGACGACAGCGAGTTGCCATAAACTTAGTTGACGCACATGATTGTGCCTTGAGTTTTCCTTTCAGGGGAATGTTGCATTTATATATGCAAGTTGTTATGAACAGAGAACACGTTTTGACTAAATATGACTCATTGTACATGTTTTTATTGAGCAAAAATAAAGTCCAAACTCGTCGTCTCTCTCGTTCTCATGCCTAAGATCCTTAATAATCCATGGCCGCGCGGAGACACAAATTTTATCCTCAAGTTTTGACAAAAATATCTAACGAGTTAGCGCAGCAGGAAGAATGTTTTTGCTCTATTAATCAGCGAAACACTGAAATTCTTGATCATAAAGTTTTGAATCAGGAGTCGAAAGTAGTGAAGAAAAAAACAAGAGTTCAAAAGATCGGGTTTAAACGTCTTTTCTAACGGGGCATGTTTATTTTTGATCTTCTGTGCATCATTGGAATTATGGATTACAAGTTTCATCTCAACCTTTTTTCGCTGTAACCATCTAAATGTACTTGACGTAACAGCGCTGAAAGCTGATTGGTGTAACTTTTCTCATGTAAAAGATATCGTATCTTCACATAACTCTTATTCCAAATTGGCGCCTGACCGTGTTTTGCTGATGGCTAGAGCAGCATGGAAATGAGGCATCAAGGGCCAGTCAGCCCTTCATTTCTGCATACATTTTCTTTGTACTATCTAGCCAACGTGATCGAATACAACTTTGCAATCTTCCCGCTGGCCAATTTTTCATATGGCACTTTACAGTGTTTCCATGCTACTTTCCCCAGTCTAGTCGGGTCGAGCGCCATTTTGGAATAAGGCGTATGAGCTGAGTTACAACATTTTCCAGCGAGAGAAAGCCTTGTATCATACTGTCTGTAGTTTGCATTAAAAAAATGTATTACACACATTCGAGATTAAGGCTGAGTAAAAGAGAATTCGAAAATGTGTACTAGTCAAGCTTCTACGTGTACAGTGCATTTTTAAAAACATTTCAAGCTACTGTATGCCATCTATCAACAAATGTTCATAACGTAAACAAGCTTTTACATTTCTCAATTTCATTTTTAATTAATATAAGGATACTACTATATATAAATTTAAATCTAACTTTGATAATATCTAAATAGTTAACATCTAAACATATACTAAGCTCTGTATAGGTAATAAGATGGTTTCGAGTTCATTTTGGAATTAATTTGCACGACTTTGTTTTTCAAAGAGTTCGTAATTGCATGAGCCCGTAGGGCGAATGCAATTTGGCTCTTTGAAAAACAAAGGAGTGCAAATTAATCCAAATTGAACGAAAAGCCATCTTATTACCTTTTAATAATATACTTTCAAAAAATTCAACCATTTTGCCGATTTTTAAAAACATTTGGTTGAGATTTTGATTCAAATGATGACGATGATGGCGTGATAATGGCGTCATCTAGCGCGCGCTCAAGGCGAAAATTGAAAACTTTTCAACGCGAGATCTCGCTCAGTTTTTTGCAAATTTCTTGACTATTTTTATAAAATTTCAAACTTTTTGCAAATAGAAAATTAAAATTATTTTCTAGATAGTAATAAATTCCAAAAACATTTAGTTTTAGGGCGTATTTTGTCATTTGAATCAAGTTGTAATTTGCACTGGTATTACAAATTTCTGCACTGGTATTACACCAGCTTTCTGCACTGGTGTTACAGCTTTCTGCACTGGTGTTACAGCTTTCTGCACTGGTGTTACAGCTTTCTGCACTGGTGTTACACCTGAACTGCACTGGTGTTACACCTGAACTGCACTGCTCTCGACCAATCAGAATCGAGAATTTTTTTGCAAGTATATTATAAATAATCTTATACTGTACTTATTTGTTGCTTGTTCATTCTTAGTCAATATTATAATAATGCTGATTTGCTATATACACTTGATTCAAAAAACGTTGTCAAAGAGAAACGCGATAGCACAACCGAAAGGGATCATGGGTGTTTTAATAATATTGAGCAGTAATATAAGCCAATCAACGATGCTGACTTCATAAAGGATCCATAAGTGACAAATAGTTATGGTTTGTGCAAGAATAGTAGTAATATGTTCACGTAATCAGTGAGAAACGTTTGTCCACAATTCCTTTCGATCTTGCTTTCTCCTGTTCTTGGACAACGTTTTCTTGAAAGTAAATGCAGTTGCATGGTTAGTCAGAGTGCACGCACTAAAAGTGTGCAACAGTTGTCACTATTTAGCAGTAAATAGCACTAATTAAACAAAAGAAAACAATAGAATTAGCATAACATAGCACTATTTAGTGGTATTTATGTTGCACACTTTTAGTGCGTGCACTCTAGTATGCAGTTATCCTGTTCATTGGCTAATTGATCAAGTATTCCATTCCATCAGATTTTGTGATCGATTGTTCTATTCAGACCATTCTTGATTACTATTCATTTCATAATCAAATATTCAAGTCCAGTTACAAAGCGCATATTATATAAACATCGTTAAATCTGAGCACATTTGTAGTATGGTCAAAAGGATCATTCATAAAATTTCTTCTTCGGGCATTCCATTTTTAACATTTGTGTCGAATTAAATGACCAAACGTTCTGTCATTTACTTGATCAAGTGTTCGATCCATGTTACACACTTGTACCAAAATGATTGGCCTCACTGACTATTAGTTGTTTAAGCAAGGGTAAATAGTCAATATTGTACTTTCCTAAGATACTTTCCAAACCGCCGTCATCTTTCGCAACGTCGTTCTTATTCCCGAACAAAGAACTTCCATTCAAGTGTTGATATGCTTCAATAAATCTTTCAGTGCCTAGGTTCTCCTCTAAGAAGACTCTCAAAGCTTCTATGCGGGCAAACGTAGATTTTGCATCAGTTGCATTCAGATGTAATGTTTTGCCGCGAAAATTAAACTTCAGTTTTTCGTTATCAGCTGGCTCAGTGGAATTCTCTTCTGTTTCAACAGACGTCTGATCAGTTCGTTTATCTTTTTTCAAATACATTTTTGGAGACTTTTGCTTTTCCACGGTTGCTTCATCTGGCTTTTTAGAAAACTCTGATCTGGAAGATTCAACACCAAAATTTGTTGCAATTTTCTTAGCCCTTCGTCTTGCCTTGTCAATCTGCACACCTCGTATGCCTTTGAACTTGCTGAAAGTCAGCTTCGGGTGGACAGACGTCTCGGACTTGTGTCTCGATTTATTCTGTTGTGACTTGAGTACGTTTTCCGTATTCGATTCTGCGCAGTTGGTAACGTCTGGGACGGACATCAAAGGAAGTCGACGAAATTGTGCAACTCTGTAAGTTTCACAACGTTTGAAGGCACTTGGTGTTTCCACCATAACGTCGAGACGCTGAGGTGGCTTAACGTTTGATTTTCGTTTAGTTACTCCTTTGAATTGACCAGATTCATCCTTTACCATTGGGCAGATCTGTGGAGATAAGTATAATAAAAGTCATTGTTTTGATTCAGATATTTTAAGACAAAAGTATAATTTAATAGTTCTGGTTAACGTTTGATCATGCATTTTCAACACAGCAGCTTTAAAACTTCCCGCGTGTTCAGCAATTTCTCATTACCAAAGAAACGTTTATCGAAACTGAATTTATATCTAAATATTCAAATAATTTGAAACTATTTATCGTACAAACAGCATGTTTTGTTATCATTTAGATCCCTCTTTCGTAAGCTCATTGCCGAGTCTGAAGCCTGGTTTTCCATATGATCGCAAACGATCGAGAACGGTCGCAAACGATCGAAAAAAAATTCGGTTTTGGGGAAACCAAAGTTTTTTTAAGAATCCAACGTTTTTGAACGATTTCGATCGAAAACGCTCGTAGGATCGAAAAACGTTGCTTTCCCTATAATCGATTTTTTTTCGATCGCTTGCGACAGTTCTCGATCGTTCTCGATTATATGGAAAACCAGCCTTAACCACAAACTCTTTTCTTTTTATATTAAACCGACCATGGTCCAATGCACCTATTGAAAGTATCAATATAAAAGGTTTTATTGTTCATTTGATATAGGAAATAAGGGTCAACCTGCAAAAATGGCACCAATGAGGCTTACTAACAGGTTATGCTAATGAACCACTTTATAATTACTGCAGGTTTATAAATAGAAAACAATTTGAGTAACTACGTTTTTTTCCCTAAAAAACACGTGCTGGGCTAAAACAAACTGAATCGGAAACATTTCTCTGAAAAAAATTAAGACAAAAGGATGTTTTTGTTTTCTTTTGTATCTTTCTTGCTTTGTTTTGTTTTAGTTTGCAGCTTAAATATCATTTGGTTTTGTATTTGTGTTTCTTTCTTTTTTTTTTGTATTAGTTTGCGATCGCGATGTATAGATATATTCAGTTCCTCTCTTATTAATGTTTGCACAAGTTTTCCATCTCCAACGTTACCGTTTGTCAATTACCAATTATGTCAGTAACATTTTAAAATAGTAACAATATTAGCCACCTTTCTCGCTAATCATAATGTTACAATTAAAAGTATTTAAACGACATTAATTAGTACAATTTCTTAACTGTTTTCCGTTATCAGTTTCTAAAAGAGTTCTTAATTCTGCATCAAAGCAAGTGAAGACAATATATTTGTTTTGCTAATTTGATATGATAACATATTTGATATTTTAGTACAATGAGAATCGGAGTATGGTTTTTATGGGCGCTTCTTTTTTATACAAAAAAAGATGTTTTGCATCTATTTTTGACATGCTTAAATAAGTCGTTCAATACTTTCAAGACAATTATTGGTGTAATTAAGCTAATCTTATTTCTGTCAAAACAACACGTTAAAAAAGGATATAGTTCATAAAGGCGTTAATTAGTTTACATACAAAATTAAACCTTGTACCTTGTCGGATCAGCTGCGACTTAGCGTCCTCTTCGGTTTAATACAATTTTACGCAAAATTTTGTCTTCAAAAAAAGAAATCTTGATAAAACAACATGTACACTATTTAAAATATATATTAACAAAATTGGAATTTCTGCCAAGCGAGTAGAGAAAGTAGTAAAATATTGAGAACGTCATGTAAGGCAATTAACGTCAAAAGTTTCGGGTTCGAAATAGTCGCTCATAAATTGTACATGATTATAGTTTGTTTTGCTAATCGCCGACAAAATAGATTGATAAAATCGTCCAGTTATTATAGAATCCGAATATCTCTTTCTCTTTTAAAGTACTGATACCGTTTCTTTAGATAGAGTATTTTAATTACATGTAACAATTGATATGGCAAACTTGATGACGTTATAGGAAGATACATTTCTCAAATAAAAGGGACGTCATTGTTGTCACTGTTGTATAACCGTATATTGAAGGTAATATTGAGAAAACGATGTTTATAAATCCAATTGCAATAGAAAACAAGCATTTCTAGACACGATTATGATTATAAACACTTGTAGTGCTTGAAATTCATTTCAATTTTTATCCAAATGCCACCCGAAAATTGTATTCCAGTTGTTAGATATTAAAACAGTTTGTTTTAGTTATTGCGGCCTATTCAAATAGAAAAGAAAAATTACGATAATACTGAAATTACATTGAACTTCTAAGGAGTATTTAGAATTATTTACATTATCTTGATCCGAACCGGTTGCTCACATGCATGAATTGTTCACAATATGGTAATCTATTTCAAAATAGGTAAAAAAGATAGGTCTACAATCACCACAAATCATCAAAGTTTTAAGTATCTAGATATCGCCACTTACGTTTTCTTTGTCGAGTCGTTCTCTTGAAAGTGTTCTCTTAGAATTCCTTCTTGCTCTACGGCAATAATGCATGTGTTGTTCAAGCGATTCTCTGGCTGCTTGCCGTCTAGCACGCGCTTGCCGAACACCTGGAACAGAAACCGCTCTGTCACGTGACCGACAACTTCCCTCTTCATCATCAACCATCTTTCTGGCGTTATTAAGTGCTTGTTTATGTTTTAAAGCTGCTAAAGTTCGTTGTATGTTGATGTTGATAGTTTTAGAGCAGTTTTCAGCTTGGATGTCTAGTTCTTGATGTGGTTTATTGTTTAACTCGTCAGGTGGTTGAGCTATTGTGGTCGTCCCGCTTGGCTTACGGTGGTCCTTAGACACAGCATTGGCTTGTTGAACTTTACATTGCATTCTTTGACGGTTGGTATTTTTTGATGATGAAAATTGTTCGTCATTTTTTGACATTATTCTTCGTGTGCTGTGTTTTCCTGGCCGTTTATCTGCTGTGATGTCTACTTGACTTGACGACTTTTGTTTGACTTTTGGTATGGCTCCTTGATCACTATTACTCTGGGCAATTCTTGGCGTTTTATAATCAGTTGACCCCAGTCCATTATCGTCATTGCTCTTTTTAGGTTCCAGTCCATTATCACCCTTGCTCATTTTCAGTCCACTGTTATCATTTCTGTTTCTAGGTACCAGTCTCACACCGTCAATCTTGTTATTAGACACCAGACCTCTGTCAATCAGAGTCACACTTCCATTTTCCGTATCTTGATCCATATTATTATTATTGGGTTGCATACATTTTTCTTGATGACGTCGAATTACATGGGGTACCATTTCTGCAGCATCATTTCTAGGGCTCAGTCCCTTGTCATTTATGCACTGATAACGAAGTTGTTCGTTAGTACTGTGCTTGTTAGTTACCGATCTTTCAGAATTCTCACCCTCACTAGGCTCCACTCCTTTATGTGCACTTGGCAGTAGTAGTACATCAGTTTGATTCTGACTTGACACCATTCCTCTGTCTGTACAAATTTTGTTAGAGACTAGTTGTTCATTTATTCGACTTGGAAACAGATATTTATCAGCACTAAAATGGTTTGGTGTCAGTTTATTTTCTATTCCACTCTTACTGATTTCCAGACCTCTATCTGCACTGTCATTACCAGGTTCGGGATCGTTATCTGCACTTATCTTGTAAGTCCCAAGTCTCTTTTCCTTGAGTACTGGTTGATGTGTAAACTGCGCTGCTGATTCAGATTGTATTCTTGTATGTTTTCGTATACTTTCCTTTTTCCTTTGATGTCGGATCAGACCGCTGCCACTACCATCGCATGCAGTGCTGCAAACTGCAGATCTTCGTCTTCGCTTCACATGTTCCATGAGTATTGACTGTCTGATGTGCTCGGCTGCTGCTGCGTCAAGAGGTGTACTAACTGCATTATGCTGTCGGGCATTGTCAGCACTGGCTTTACTTTGTTTGGTACCTACTTGTGATTGGAGAATTTTTGCCTGCTTTGGTTCTTGATGAATGGTGATTTCGACACTAATTTTGTTACTGCGGGAGCTGGCAGAGGGCTCCTCGTTTTCTCTCACAGATCTCGTGACTGATTTCTCTGTATGTAAAGTGTTCTCTGTAGTACTTGGAGGTTTTGCCACTTTGACAATCCTCTCTGCATTTTGGTGTTTAGCATAAGTCTTCTTGTCTGTAACTTGCAGAGCTGGTTGGTTTGGTCTGTGGTGCTCAATTGGCAATCTGCTTTCTTTTACAAGACTTACACCATTACCTTCTTGAGTTATGTTATTTGCGTTTTGGTGCTTCATTAGATTTTTATCCAATACCTGGGTGATAGGTTGATTTGCTTCAAGGCTTTCCTTAGATGATTTGTACTCTGAAATATCTTCTTGACTTGCAATCTCTTGTTTTCTATTGGTAGATGTTTCTTGAGTGTGTTGAGTATCTTTTGGTTGAGGAATTTTCTTCGGTTTTTGATTTTTTACAGGGTTTCTGGGCTGACCTATGTTACTTGCTATGCTATTCATTCTGTCTCTTTGAATAACGGCGAATTTCTCTACGTAAGGTTTCATTGCGGGAGCGTAAAGAAGTTGTTTTGCCGTTGGCCGGTCTTGAGGGTTGGCACGAAGAAGGATGTCAATCAGGTCTTGTAATAAGGGCCCGAAAACTCTAAAAACCACAAAATACATTACTATATGACTATTAGGTCTTTATAAAGTATTTTGATATCGTAGTGCATACAGGAATGGTAATTGATAGGTTTGAACGAAGTCCTAGCAGGGGACTGAACATTTTGCTGTATAGTAATCATGTAACCTTAATTTTTTTTTAAATAAACAAGATGAGATGACTAAGTAAATTTGCTGTGCTTGCTTGCTGTCATGATTCAAAGTGCGTGCTTTATTCAAGCTAAGCTAAGCAAAAAGCATCTGCGTGCACTTTCGTGCTACGAAAGTTAATGTGTAAGTTTGATGCTAACGAGTGTATGCATTTATTGCCGAATGAAAATGAATGAAAACAACTTTACTGAAAGTATAATAGTAGGAAAACTTGCTGCAATCTTGAGAAATCTTGTTACGTTATTTACCTTGATTGTGTGTTAAATAATGTATTTGAATACCTTGGTATTGGTGTGTATTTTCCGTGCAAGATCTTGACAACCAGAGATGAGAAGCAGTCAGCGGTGAACGGAGGTATAAGTGCCGTTATTTCATACATTACACAACCTAGTGCCCACATATCACTCTTTTGGTTATATCTAAACACACTTTGCGTCAAGGAAAAACCATCGAAAAAATAAACAAAGAAGCAAAATACAGAAAATATTTTATTTAAGTTTCGAGGCCAAAAAATGTCAACGGGAAAGAACGCCTTAGATATCCCAACTCGTGCGATGGCCGAGAAGGGGCTTCAGACTTCAGAGATATTAGTCCATTCCCAAATATTTCAGACTTCAGACTTCAGTTATCTCTGAAGTCTGAAGTCCCTTTTCGGCAATCATACAACCCGAGCAATTTCATATCCTAAACACTTATACTTTAGGAAACCCAAGCTTGCGACTTGTGATCCATAAACCATTTCTGAAATAGCAAACATGGTGCATTATGGTCTAGCTTCAGTACAAACATCTTTTGTTCATTATGCCGTACACCGTGTTGTTTGAACTGAACATAGACCACAATGGATCCCTTTTATCTAACTCAGAAAAGGCCTATGATGTAATACAATGTTGGTCAAGGATACGGTTGTTGTTGGCAAATTTCCGGTGATAAGTAGTAGGGTGTCCCAACAGTTGTTTGCGCATGATCAGTAGTACTATCCAATATTCGGGCAATTCCAAAATCACCAAGTTTGACTACGTTGCTTTTTGTAAGAAATATATTTTGTGTTTTTAGATCTGAGAAACAAGAAATTTTAAACAATTTTTTAGGATGTGACGAGACTTTAATATCAAATTTATACAAATATTGTTGATATGCTTTGATATCAAATTTGTATTACTCTTAATTGCACTTACAAGTATGAATTATCAATAACAAAGATAAATTGAAGATTTTTAATTAAATGCAATAGAAATTAAATGCAATAGTGTGCAACAGTTGTTATTATTTAGTAGCACTAATTAAACAAAAGAAAACAATAGACTTAGAGTGCACGCACTAAAAGTGTGCAACATAAATACTAAATAGTGCTATTTTAAGCTTAATTATATTGTTTTATTTTGTTTTATTAGTGCTATTTACTACTAAATAGTGACAACTTTTGCACATTTTTAGTGCGTGAACTCTGCCATAAAGTAGCACTATTTAGTGGTATTTATGTTGCACACCTTTAGTGTGTGCACTCTATCCATCTTCGATGAGCATTAAAAATGAGTTCTCATTAGTGTTTCAGAGGCGGAACCAGGAGAGGCGCCAGGAGAGCCGGTGCCCCACTTTTGATTAGCCCCCCCCCCACCCCCCCCCCCTTAAAATTTCCGCCTCTGTGTTTGTTTCTTCATCCAACATGTCACTTTAGTCTTTCTATTCCCATGAACGATTGAAGCCTTAAACTATGTCCAAACTAGCCCGGATAATTTTGAAAACGTAACTTTATCTATTCGTTACTCATTCAGTTCACACTAAAACAAAGCTCGCCCAAATACGAAACAATTTTATGTAATTTATACCGTTTAATTAGATACTTTTGTCACGGTTTCGGTGGAAAAATGGCGTCTTCAATTTTTTTCGGCGTAGTATTGATGAATCGAACATGGAGAAAAATGTGAATGTAAGAACAGTAGTTACTTGTAAGACTGGTGGAAAAGGTTTACAAATTAGCACAATGATTGTGTTGGACAATGATCACGTTTCTTTTAACTTGGATATATTAATTACCTCTGTGTAAGATATTAAAACCATGGATGTGTTTAAGAGCAAGCAATAGCTGTGTAAACCAGTCGAGAATTTGCTGCATTGAAAAACGATATGAAGACATTGGTAATGTTTGAATAAATGACCAAAAAAATTAGTGGCTAATCGAATGAATTAATAAATTAATTAATAAATGCGTAAATGACTAAGAATGAATGAATAATGAGCGAATGAGCGAATGAGTGAATGAGTGAATGAGTGAATGAGTGAACGAGTGAACGAGTGAACGAGTGAACGAGTGAACGAGTGAACGAGTGAATGAAAGTATGGACGGATGGGTGGATGGATGGACAAATAATTGGATGAATAACAAAGGAGCAAGAACAAACAAACGAAAAAATGGACAAACGAATTGCTTAATAACTGAGAATTAAAATGAGTCACCATTTATCGAGCGATTGAATGAACAGGTGAAGGAGTAAATGAATTAAAATATCAACAAAAGAACTAACCTCTTGCATAAAAAGTCCTTTAGATTGTTTTATCTTCGTGTATAAGTCACCTACGTAAAACAAGTAGCTATAAAATGTGTACAAGCATTCATTACATTATTGCAGTGTCAATCTCTGATGTTTTTTGCTGGTAAAGCCTGCTTTTCATATAATCGAAAACGATCGAGAATGGTCGCAAACGATCGAGAATGGTCGCAAACGATCGAGAAAAGCAAATCGATTATTGGAAATCAAAGTTTTTTGATGCTACGAACCGTTTCGATCCATTTCGATTGTTTACTTTGTTCGATCGTACGATCGGAATGTTGCGATTGTTCTCGACCGTTCTCGATTACATGCAAACTAGGATTGAATCACAATCAAACGAACTATCAATACTCGTCTTAACCATTCAATCACAGCCCTACAGCAGCATTCCCTCGAAAGTGGAAAAAATGTATTTAGGGAACACTTTCAGCGTTATTTCAGCGTTATTGAACGGTCGTAAATACTCAAATATTATATGGGAACGAAGCAGAAATACAAATTTATTTACATTGCGATAATTTTTATTTACCTCCTTCTGCGTACTCCATCACAATATAGAAGCTCAATCCATGATGTATAGCATCTTTATATCGAATAATATTCTTGTGTTTTAGTTTGGAAAGAATTTTGACTTCATTCAGAGCAAGATGGCGGTCGGTGTCGGACATAGTACGGACGCTTAACTCTTTCAAGGCGTATTTATTTCCACTGCTTTTGGATTCCACAAGCCACACAGAACCAAATGTGCCTTTTCCTATCATATTTAACTTATTGTAGCGTTCCATGTTCAATTGTAAGACAAAATTCAAAGCTTTCTCCTTGCACGTTTGACAACGATTTGAGACGTATTTAAATTCCGCGCGCTTGGGGACTGGTGTTTAGTCCCTCTCGTGCAGTATACACAGGGCATCCAAAACAAGCACAGTAATTCTGTTGGTGTTTGAACAAAAAATAATAAGAGCTTTTTTAGCAATGTTCCCTTATTGTATTTACAGCGATTCATTCGCTTAACTTACTCCCTGGAGAACAAAACTTATTTTCTCTTGTACTTATAGTCTCTTGTACTTCGAAGAATATGCACCTCTCCCCAAACAAAAATATTTAAAAAATGAAAATAAATATAAAAAAGGATAAACTGCAGAGACATGAAGTGAAATACTAATTACCAACTGGACTCGATGGCTAGACCATCCGGCTAGTATCGGAGGGATGGACATGGATTCGAATCATCTTGGACTCGGAATACTGGAGTTTCGTGTTCTCGTCTACGCTGTATTAAGGCCGGCACACACTAGGCGACAAGTCGCAGCGACTTGTCCCCGCGATAGGTCGTAGCGACAATTTTCCCCCGTGTGTACTAGGTATTTTTGGCGGAAATTGTCGCAGCGACAAAATCAGATGTATTGGCGACAAATATTGAACCAATGCACACTGAGGCGACATGTCGTGAGGACAAGTCGCTGCGACTTGTCGCCTAGTGTGTACCGGCCTTTAGCCTCGATTGCAGTAAAAATAACAAGAGTCCAGACAAAGCCTCCAGTATTTCTATTGTTTGTGGACAATGCATACATTTTCACGGGATGTTCTAAATACAAAAGAATATATACCTTGCTATTGAGGCTAATACAGCGTAAAGAAAAACGTGAAACTGGCTTATTGGAAGTCCATTTGGTCTTAAAAAATCTTAGTATTTCATTTAATAAAAAGAGTCACGTTAAAGCCTCTTGAAGCTCATCGGTTATTAGCTCAAAACTGACAATAGTTTTTTGAGGTGTCTTTTGAAAACGACCAATGAGAACATTGGATCCTATTGTTCTCTTCGGCCAATCAAAAAAGCCATTGAAAACACCCGTCACTTTTGCATAAAATAGTAATAATGTTGACAATGTTCCCAGTAAAATTTCAAATATTGAATGATTTGAGTCACAAACATTTTTTATTAACATTCTGACGTCCTGTTTACAGTACAGGAATTAATTGATTAATTAATTAATTGATATTGAAGTTACAAAAATATATTAATCCTCTCTGCAGTTACTATACATCGTATATATTACTTTCATCTCATGGAAATTAATGAGTTTTAATTCTACACTGATGAGCTTAATTAACTCGGTCCATTTAGACTGAGTCCAACAATTTTGTTGGATTTCATTTTTTTTTTTTTTTTTTTTTTTTTTTTTTTTTTTTTTTGCATTTTATTCTAGATATGAATGAAATGTCAATGAGAAGTTTTAAGAAGTGAAATAAAACGTGAAAATTCGAACTCAATTCGACCAAGTTATGAAAGCAAACATTAACTGCACGGCTGGATGCAACGTGACAATTTGGTATATTGTTGCAACACGGAGCCATCACGGTTGATTCACTGCTTTCATAATAACCAACTTTAGAAACTATAATGCCTTTTTTGGGGGGAGGGGTGGAGGTAGGTTTTACAATGCGAACAAAACGGAATTGTTGTTTTTTTACATACAAATGATTGAAAATGACCCTTCCCTCCACCCCTCCCCCCAAAAAAAAAGAGAACAAAGGTAATATCGAAATATGAAAGTAGAAAATAAAATACTGTAACTATTCAGATAGTTCGAACGCATTCAGGTCGATCGAGTTACTATAAAAAAAGTTTAATTTGATTCGATCTAGCTTGGTTGAAAACTGGAATGAATCAAATGTTGATTTCCTTAGAGCAAGGATAATATTATGTACTATTTCTAATGGTAATAAATGGTAATCAATGTCCACACTTATACTTGAGTAAAGCTAAAAAAGTAAAAAGAAAAAAAAATTGATAATTGGCACTTCATTGATACCAATTAATAAAACCCACACTGACAAAAAACGAATGCGTTTTAGATATTATTAAGATATTATTACCAATTATTGATCATCTCAGATTAAGTAATAATTATTTATAATACCCAAAATGTTGAAAAATACTTAGGAACTCATGCCAAGAGTACGCAAATAAATTATATACAATTATTTTACAATAAAAATTATTAACAGTCCTTAAAAGTCATTGATTTTACATTAAAGAGAATTAATAATTTTAAGTTAATAAATACAGTACAAAATGCATGCAGTTAGACGATTTTCATAGTAAGACAGACGTAAAGTAAAAGATTTTATTTTCTTCTCAAAGAAAGTGCTTTCTTCCAGCGTTGATCCATTGGAATTAATAAATTATTAGATGAACTATTTTCAAAAGATATTACACAATTTTGACCTTTTTTCTTTGGTTTTGATCGATTTGGAGTTGGTGGACATTATCGACGATTTCTTCTCGACTTTTGGCGAGTCTTTTGACGTTGTTGGATGGTTGGCCTTCTTGTCTGATAGCTTTCTTGTATTACCGTTGTTGTTATTGTTGTTTTTATTGGAGCCACCTTCCTCCCTTTCTTTGGCTACAAAACAAACAAAAAAACAAAAAAAAACAAAAAAATTCATGTTCATATGCTTTGTCTATCGTACCATATTTTTTCAAAAACAATATTAGTAAAGCAATTTTAAAAATTGTATAAACTGGTCACTGTGACAAGTGTGAACTGTCTGGTTGTACTAACTAGGTTCAAAAGACAATGAGCTAAGAGAACCTTCTCCTGACCCCATCATGAACCTTAGTGCTATTTTTAGAAACCAGCCTATTTTTAGTCTGATTTCAATCCCGCTAAAACCTTATTCTTAAGAGAAAGACGACTGGGGAACAAGTTAATATATCTTTTCTTTTGCAAACTTGAGAGGCTCTTTTATATCTTCGACGCAACCATAACATTCGTCTATTTCCTCACTGACCAATCACGTCCCGTTCTTAAAATAACGTGGCGGCAATAAATAGACTTAACGGGGCTTATGATGTGTGCAAAGCCCAATATTGGGGATAGGTTATCTTAGATCATTTTCTCTTGCTAGATTTGAAACTAGATAAGAAGTGTTCGTCCCGTTAAGTAATGGGTGGGCGCATGTGAACTTGCGAGGTCAGTGGGTCGAGTCTCGTGCGAACCCAACTGAACCAGATTTCATTAATGCATATGTCATTGCACTCAATAAAAGATTACGTTCATTTACATAAGTATGGTTTGTTCAGTATTTCATAAGTAGAAATAATCAGAACAAACATGAAAAGTATCAATAAAGTATCAAAATATGGAAGAATCCCAACCATCCGGGGGACAACAATTACCTTCGGCCTCTCGTTTATCTGCAAGAGCCTGCCAGTTTGCACGATTCTGCTTAACACCATCGTACATCGGTTTCATATTTGGCTCAAACTCGTAGAACAGCTTAAATAAGATAAAAATTAAAAAAGGATAAGTTTTCTGCCGATCAATTACAGAGAAGTATGACCCATGACCGAGACATAGTTGTCGTTTGCCATCACGTACATGCAGACACATTTCTTTAGATATCTGATCAAATTACAAAATCGCCGTCGTGAAAGGCATCGGTAAATCCTTATACCGACTGTGTCCTGATTTACAAAAGGTTTAGCTTGAAATATCTCGGCCAAATTACATCTAACTTTTTTTTGTCTGCGTAAAAAGGGTAAATGAAATTGTTTGAGAAATTTCCTGGTGTAACTTATAAATACCTTATAAATCGGCATACATATAAAGTCGATGAATCCAACCTGCATCTTGGGCAGTTCGTCTTTCTTTCGTCGATCCATCATAGCCTGTTAAATAAGCAAAAGAAATTTTAAACAATTTGACTTCTTTTTTAACTTTTAGTTGAGATCATGACCTCGTGACAGGTATTAATATAAAGTCGTTTTCGTATGAGTGGAAGATCGTAACGCATCGTATAGCATCGTTAATTTAGCCCGTATTTGTCACTATTGGTATCAAAAGTTCGGACATGTTAAATACTTATGCCTGGTTTCTATGTGATCGTTACGATCGCTGAATAATCAAAAAAAGTCATTTTTTCGTGTTTTTCCTAGAAAAAGCTGTGATAAGTTGTGCTCGATCGCTACGATCATTCAGCTCGATCGCTGATCAATCCCAGCGATCGTAACGATTGCATGGAAACCAGGCTTTAGATCTTGTTATTCGAGCTTTACGATCTAGAAATACCGTCAAGTACATAGCTCTTAGCTAAGCTCTTGCTAAGTGTTTGTACAATTATAAAGAAATTCTTCTTTAAAACTTCAAAAAAACTACTTGATTTCATTTGTGCGAAGCTACTTACAATAGGCTCTGAGTGTAGCTGTTCTCTTTCTATATCACCTTGTTCAAAGAACTCCCCAGCTACAAGCTCCGCTGTCTGTTAGAAAAAGAAAAGAAAAATATAATAACTAACAATTTAATTTAATGCTTATATAGCGCAAATATCTATATATACATAATAAATTAATAAATTAATAACTATGATGTTTATTTAAACTTACTATGCAAATGATTAGGGATTATTGGATGGGATCAGTAGAGTATAAGGTGAGAGAATGAATCGCGTTTTTAATTCCTTTCTTACAACACACAATCTACTAGAACAAACGCAGGAAAACCATGAAATAAAAACAAACTAAATGCTAACAAAAAGAGTGATTTTCATATGACCGTGAACAAGAGGAAATGAGCTGAGAGAAACTGGACACCGGACCTCATCAGGAACCACGCTAGTGCTATTTTTAAAAACCAGGCTATTTTTAAACTGTTACCAATCCCGCTAAAACCTTATTCTTAAGATAAAGATGACTGGGGAACGTGTTAATATATCCAGCATAGTTATGTTTTTCTTTTGCAAATTTGAAGAGCTCTTCGTTTGTATCTTTGACGCCAGCACAAAATTCGTCTATTTCCTCTCTGGTCAATCTGATCAATCACGTCCCGTTCTTAAAATAACTCAGCGTCAATAAATAGACTCAACGTGGCTGATGATGTGTGCAAAACCCAATATGGGGGATAGGTTCTCTTAGCTCATTTAGTTACTAAATAGCTACTATTTCTAAGTATTTAGTTTGCTTTTCAGTCATGGTTTTCCTGGGTTTGCTCTAAAATGATATCTATGATTTTTTTTTTCATGATCGCTAGATCGTTGATCCAATACAACAGTTTTCCTAAGACCATGTATGCGTTAGCAGATCAGATAAATTGAAAACCCCTTTTACTCCGAAATGATTAAAAACAATGTTTAATGGAACAAAAGAATTTGCATATCTTTGTTTTCGGATTCATGGGGATTGTTGTGGACAGAAATCCTACCGGATAAATAAAGTTGCGATCAGTTCAAATTTATCCAGTTTGGTGTAGACATTTTAATGTTGTTGTTTTTTTTTTTTTTTTTTTTTTAACAGTAGAATTAAAAAGAAATATGATAGAAATAAACCCAATTTCTAGTGATACCTTCTCTTAACTCATAAATGTTGTGAGGGCATTCTGACCAAAGCCCTGACTTGTTGCGCTTGATATAATAATCTCTTACCGTTTCTTGTATACTCCAAGGTTTGGTGATGGCCGCCACGTCACATACTGTCATCATCATGGCTCGTAGTAACTCTCTCTTTTCTGGCGTGTACCAATCAGCATCATGCTCGACCACTGCTTTCTCAAAATTACCACGTTTTCTAGAATAGAAGTAATTCAAAGAAATTCATTTTCAGTTTAATAACACTGTTTATATCAATTTAAAATGTTAAACAAATGGCTTACAGGTCGCAAAGTATTGTGGTCTCTAGAGGGCCCTTACACTGTAAAAACTGACTAATAAAATGATTATAACAATTTTAAATGGTTAATTCCACCAATTTAATTTTGGTTAACATTTTCAACAAAAATAAATTTGTTGTGATAATCTAAGTTTAATGGTTATTACCACCATGAGTTTAAATTTAAATTCACCAAGTTATTTAGTTTGATTTAACCCCCGAGTTAATTGTTTTAACCAAAGATAATTTGGCTGTTTCATCCACCCACCCCCTACCCCCTCCAAAAAATCATTTAAACCAAAATACAACTGGTTCTACCAGATATATTTATTCAACAGTATTTTTTCTTTGTTTTAATTAACCAGACAGTTTTTACAGTGTAGGGTCTTATCGAATGTATAAATGTAGCATGTTTATGTCAACACTGGCATTATTTACTTACTGGAAGTACAGTGCTAAGTCAGTCGATAAAATAGCATGCTCCAGAAGTTTAATCACGTTGCGGTAATCGTCAGAAGACATCTCCGAAAAGATATTGTTGCCCTAGAAACATAAACGGAAACAAGACATTGGTACAGAATCTACATTGCTACGCCAAGAATTGTTTTGGATCAGCAAAAGTACCGAAAAGATTACTCCATGTGTATGCATTGGGAGAGAAAAAAATTGTATATATATTTTTTGGTGCTATAGATTGTTGTGCAAAGTTTAGACTATGTGGCCGGACCAACACTAAGGGTCTTGGACATAATTGAGGAGAAATTGCTGCCTTTGTAATTACAACTGCAAATGGTTAGAACTTCGCATCTTCTCGAATAAGGACGTTAAGCTGGAGGTCCATGGTGTACTAGCCTCTTAGGGAACAAAATGTCCTTTTGTTAGTACAGCAGTGCCTAGAGCACAAACCCGTAAATCAATCAATATCATTAAAATGGATTAAGCTTACGTCCAAGAATAAGTTCATTTAAAGGGTTTTGGTGAACGACAATTAACTATGTCACATTACCTCGCTATTAAGAATCATTATGCAGTGATCAAAATGATGGTGTTCCATGGTTGATGTGCCATACAACGTAGCCAGCGGTGATTCAGATCTAAAAGGAAGAAAAACATTGATATAAAAAAGACCGCAAAGAGAGCTAGAACTGAAAAACAAGACAAAAGATCGTAAATCTTACTTAGATTGAAAGGCGTTGTTAGTTCCTCTGTGATCAAGATCGTGACACAAACATGCCACAATAAGAGCAAAACATTCTACATCCGAGAAGTATTTTTTTAAGTCGCCAGTCTGTAAATAAATAAATACGTTAACTGTAGCTATGTACCAGTCACTACGATGAACACCTGTGGTCATAGTTAATAGTTCTGTGAACTTCCCTGGCAAAAATGACAGGGAACAAAAGTGACGGGAAAATAACAAATAGAAAAAAAAACAAGAACATAACAAGAAGGGCTAAAAATAAGAGAAGAAAAGGTCGCTACAGAGATCTAGAAAGAGAAGAAGAAGACAACAAGACAAGATAAGAAGAAACACAACGAGGCAAGAAGAAGCAGAGAAACTCGGGGGCAGAAATGGAGCTGAGTCAAGGAAGTGATTAGAAAAGAGATTAAATGGATAAGTAGTGCTGCTCATCCCTTACCGTCAATATAGTAAACATGCTTTGAGCGACATTGAAAGCGTGTCTCCAATTATGATAAGTAACTGGCCGATAGTTTTTCTTTACACTTAAAAGCCAACGGAAAAGTGTCTGTAAAAGAGAAAAAAGAAATCAATGCTGTGTCCTAAATTTATTCCAGTTTTTCCATATATGCATATGTATTTTTTAAAGTGCAATGCCACATTAGCAAGGAACATTGTAATATTTAGTCTAGGGGGAGGGACTCTGATCGGAATAGGGCGGGAACGCTCGTCGGAATTTTTGAAAATGACCCCTAAACTTACCAAAGCTCTCTCCAGAAGGGCGATACATGATTTTTAACGCTAAAAGGTACGACGAGCATCCCCGCCCTCCGATTTATGGGAATCCCCCTTTCCCCAACCGCGGGTTATTTAGTGCCAGATAAGATTTAGTTCTACACTAACTAAGCATTTACCAAGGAATGTAAATAAAATACCACAAAGAAATTGAAATAAAAGTGCTTTTTTTTATCCCCGTGTGAAATCTTACTTATTATCTGCCACTTAACAGTTAAGAATTGTTTCACGCTTAATGGTAGGCAAGGAGTGTTGTATTCAATAGGTGATAAACAGCTAACCTCCTTATTAATATGAAAAACTTCGAGCGTCTCCATTTCCATAAACATTCTATAAGACGCCAGTAAAGTTTCGTCATCGGTTAAATTAGTATCATCAAACTCAAATGTATATATCTTGTACTCCTCGGCTGTCTTCACCTTCATATTCTGAAATCACAAAAATAACATGAATCTAATTCATTGGAGTAGTTCACAGACCAACTGAAGGCGCATCTGAACCAGTACGAATCAGGTTCTTTATGAACTTATTCTGTTAGGGCGAGCGTTCAGCTGGCGTTAGATCGGAAGTTTCACGATGAAAGCTTAATGATCAGTTGCAAAAGCATAGTAATATAAAACTTGCATAGTGACTTACCATTATTCGTGACACTTCACTAGCCTGAGCAGTAGCGTGGTACGATAACACCTCCATGGCAACCGACTGCTTGGCCAGTAGTTTGCACGCTTGCTCGTATAACATAGTATTGTGTATCCCTAGACCGCAAAATATTGCAAAAGCCTGAAAACAAGCAAATTATCCAAGTTATGCATTAAGTTATATGACTCAGCATCTTCTTTTTTCTAGTGTCATTACCTCAAATAAACTTTCATCAGAATCATAGAAAGGCTTTCCATCAAGTTTGTTGAGCAACTGTGCTACACCTAAAAATAAAATTAATAAATTATAGTTGATTAGTGATTTTTTATACTAAAATATTTTTATTAGAGAAATTATATATGCTAGGAATTCAATTTTGTTTTTCTTTTATAATTGGATTGCAATGACTTTTTTATGCACTATAATGCAATAATGACATTGAAAATGAACTGCATTTCTTACTAATTTGTCCCTTTTACGCAAGTGAAAGGGACGAACTATTCTCTATATTAATCAACGAAAACAAGAAGTTGAACTCTTTCAGTATTGACGACAAATTTGAATATATTATGAATGCAACCCAAGTCAACCAAAATTTAATAGCTAAATATATTCATCGCTGCCTTCAAAAAAGAAACGGCCAATGATCATTTATACAATCATATATCACAACCATGTAAATATTTGATATAATGTTGTGTGTAACTTTTGTAAATTGTATATTTATGTATTATGTATACTGTATGTAATCTTTTTTATTAACCATATCTACCCGAAAGACATTTGCTCTAAGGTGGTTAATAAAAGTATCTATCTATCTATCTATCACTATCTTGGCTGCGTACGAATTGTTTCAGTACATAATCCACAGTTCGCTACAAACACTTTTCCAATAGTTCATCCCTTAATAAACGTGGGCATTCTTTCGGCTGGCCAGAGTTGGAACTTCTGCGGAAGAGCTCAGACTAGTCTAAAGACTGCGCGATTTATTGTTCATTATAAAATAACTATGATATACCGCACGTTCTTATTGGTCAGCGTGCTAGCTTTATGAGAGCACAAAGCACGCACACGTCAGCTATATTTTTGACTTCTTGCTTTTATTCCGCTACGCGTCATGCTTCTCTAGCACTTCTCTCGTGTTTCTTATTTCTAGATAAAGCACTTACCAATTATTTTTTGCTCTCGATCAAAGATCGGCATACACAGGATTGATCTGGTTTTGAAGCCACTTTCTTTATCCGCCTGAAGGAATCACAAACATTGCAATATCAAAAGGACCATCACAATACCAAAATACCGGCAGAATGAGCAAACAAACAAACGAACAAACAAATAAACAAAAACAACAAATAAGCAAACAAATTCAAACAAGAAACAAACAAATGGACAAACAAGCGAAAACAAAAATGGAAGAAATCAAACACAGACAAAGAAATAAACACAAGAAGGAATGGACGAATGAATAGATGATTGAATGAATGAATGAATGAATGAATGAATGAATGAATGAATGAATGAATGAATGAATGAATGAATGAATGAATGAATGAATGAATGAATGAATGAATGAATGAATGAATGAATGAATGAATGAATGAATGAATGAATGAATGGATGGATGGATGGATGGATGGATGGATGGATGGATGAATGAATGAATGAATGAATGAATGAATGAATGAATGAATGAATGAATGAATTTGCATATAAATGAATTAACTGTCTGCACAGTCTGAACCTAATTCATATTATACAGAAGTTGATCTTTTTATTCATTGAAAGTTATTCTAGTATCCGTCATACTTACCTCAGCGTTAAATCTACTATCCGCATAAGCATCTGGAATATTTAGAGCCTGAAATGTAACGTAGTTCACATTGGTCACTAACGAACGCATTCCGTCAGAACGCATGTTCACAAACGTTAGAGACTCTACCAACAGGGCAGAACGCATGCAAAATTGCCAACCAATTCAAAAACCGCGGTTTTACAGATTAACGATCTCGATCTTCGCTCTCCACGTAATCAACACACAACTTCAACAAATACACAAACCGGAAATATGTCAAGCTTGTACACATGCTCGGTGGCAAATCTAACGTCATTTCCGCTAGAAACTCGCCAGACAGAAAGTACAAAACCAGCTTGCTTTAAAACGATAAAATTCCAAGAGTTCGCGTTAAGAAACTTGACAGCATTTCTTCGAACATCCTCATGATAAAGCTGAGAGTGTGTAAAATTCACAAAATCAATCGTATTTTAGAAGTTCTAAGCACTCTAAATAATCGTACCTGTCCAGTTGAAGCTACGAGTGCAGCAATACCGCTATTCATTGACCAGTGATGTGTATTGGATGACGACCTACAAACAATAAGATCGATCAAAGCTAGAAACGTGTTGATAAAGAAATACACATATTTCAAAAAACATTGTCGGTAGGAATGACGGACTCCGGATTGCGGATGTCAATTACAAGACTGAAAATGTCCGGCACGAATCGAGCGAAAGGGTATACAAATAAACATTATTATGGACAAGACATAAAAAAGACTTACTTTCCAGCATCGTCATCTCCAATATGAAGATCAAAAGCTTTCGAGAATACAATTCCCTAAGAATGAGAGACAATAAACGTGTCAAACATTAGTTGTCGTGTTTGGGCTTCCTGTGGTGAAATACGCTGTAATCCCACTTTCCAACCTCGTCCTCAGGGCCACTCTTTTCGCTCTATTTTTTTTTTCTTTTTTTTTTTTTTCAAAATGGCGGTCGCTCACACGTACATTGACCCTGTTACCGACTGGTTTGACACGTGACTGTCGGCAATATTCGGTCACATGATCAAAATCTCCAAAAATCTTGGAGATTTTGATCACATGTCAAACCAGCCGGTGCCAGGGTCAATGTGTGAGCGACCGCCATTTTGAAAAAATGAGCAAACAGAGAGGCCCTGGGGACGAGGTTACACTTTTTCAGGCTTACCAGTCTCTTTTCGGCCAGAACTAAAAATGGCTGACATATTATCAACATGCAATAAAGTTTAATAGAGTGTAGTACAAAAATATAGAATGAAAACGAGTCCGGTCGACAAAAAATCAATAAAGTCATTTGGAGATTATATGATTACTTTTTGGACTCCTTTTCATTTGATACACTGAAATGGTCAGTTACAAATCGGACCCACAAATAGATTTTCCCAAAAGTGTGCACGTTACCCACACCGGGATTTGGAAAGCAACTTTACTTCCTGATTCAAATATAACGTTACCTTGTCACTTTTAAGCGAAGCTTCATCGATAAGAAATACCATACACCGTTCACATTGACAAAGTTCTTGTGCCTCTTCCATAATGTTATGTACACATTGATCAAGGTTCGATTGCTCCTCAAATATACCTTTTGCTAATTGAAGCAGGACCTAAAAAAAGTATGTATGCAAGTTTTTTGTTATGTTTTTCTCAAAACTCGAACAATGCTTGTTTTCCACTTCAAGTTAGATCAATCCCATGTACGCAGTCTGATTGGCTGTTATTAATCGGCGAATTGTTGTTAATGTTTTTTAATAGAAATGATATTTTGTATAGAGTCAGTTGCACTTGAAAGAGTGCAAACACTAAATGTTCAACAGTTGTCACCATTTAGTAGTAAATAGCACTAATTAAACAAAAGAAAACAATAGAATTAGCATAAAATAACACTATTTAGTGGTATTTATGTTGCACACTTTTAGTGCGTGCACTCTACAACAGCGCTTCATAATTATATAATGAAATAGTAAAATAACGAAAAATATTAAAGTGATGTTGAAATTTCTAAAAAGGAAAAAGATGTCTGGTTTTACACCTTTACTCGCTGTATTTTTAGTATCGCCTACCTGGTTTCGTTTATATTCTTGTACTGATATTTCAAATAGTTGAGCGTTGGTAATACCAATACCACAGAACGTTAAGTAGTTTCTAAATACCTATAAACACCAAAAAAAAACACAATCATCACAGAAAGCTCTAAAGTCCCTCCCAGTCGTTTTCAGGGTTTGTCACGAAGAGCTTCTAAACGCAGTCATTGCGTGACAAACCCTAAAACTGATTGAAAAAAGAAAGCCACTTATCATTATTTCAAAATTCGGTCCTTAATGCCTCGACAACTCTTACAGCAAACGACCTGCCGTTTAGATACTTTCGTGTTTTCTCGACCGTCAATCATTTTCAGAGGCCGAGTTTATTTAAAACCAAGGACACGTGGAGCAAGGTCCACCCGGCCCTATGAAATTCATTGACGGTTCAGAAAAGACCAGAATGAAAACAAAGTTTTGAAACGGCGGATCGCGATAGAAAGATATTCGCTATTAGTTTGCGACATGTACATGCGCCGTAAGCATAACAAATAAAGAGTCATTTGCAGTTTTTTTAGTGTTTATTTATATATCGCACGCATCAAAGAAGTTCTAATAGCGCTTCTAAAAGGTGAAACCTTCTGAGTCCCAGCATGCAAAATTAATTTGCTTTTCAAATCTGAATTTGCCACAGCATGGATTCCCATGCATAATTCAATTACTTTCTGTTAATGGACTATAAAAAACAGTACCTCCTCGTCTTTGTCACCGAAATGATGACCAGGACTTTTCTTATTGATAATTTGAGCGACGCCAACAACCTATGAGGGAAGCAAAGTTATTTTAAATCAAACTTTCAACAATAATACCGCTAACTTGTCTCCTTAACGACGGGCTCAACCGCCATATGTCTCAGGGACGTCTGAGTCTGGTGATTAGAGAGGCTCCTAACGTTTTTATCACTTTATTTTCCCCTAGAAACAGAAGTGCGTACCCCTAGACTTTAGACACCATTTCTAGCCCCCCCTCTCCCTGCTTGAAAAAAAATCTTGGGCGACTTTGTATGAAGTCTGGATAAAAGTTATGGCCCTATATAGGATTTCTTTAGAATTCATCCGCTGATTAGGGATAATTTTTCTTCTGGACAGCGCTATCCAATGACCTTCTGTTGTCCATTTGCATTGATAATGTAAATTGATTAAAAATTGATTAAAGCACCTCTCCATCGTGGCTCTTGATTGGCATACATAAAATGCTATGTGTCTTGTATCCAGTGGCCTTGTCAATATCACTGTTGAATCTTGGATCCTGAAAACAAAATAAAAAAACACATTAGCACGTTTACGTTTACGATTGCGTTTACGTTTACGATTACGTTGATGTTTTTGTTTACGTTAAGTTTACGTTTTCGTATGAGTGGGAATGTGGCTACACTGTGGCTACGATACGCCGCAGATATTTCGAATGTTTTCCTAGAAATTACGCCGTGATGAATATGGTACTGGTTCCCACTCATGCGAAATTAAAGCGACTCTATCTTTCTTAGGTCTATCGTTTTCATCTCTTAAACTTTTTTAAAAAACTTGAGATGCGTTCTCATGATTCTTTCGGATCACTATTGTACCAGATCAAGATAGTTCAATGTAAGAGAAGAAATCCTGGTAATCAGGTTATTACTCGTTTTTTCAGTTTATTTTCAGTTTCACGTAAAAACTCATAAAAAGTTTAAAACGTGTAGCGGAAATATGCATTGCTTTGGTTACACGTTCCGGAACATTCGTGTTTTTTTTTGTTTCGTTTAAAAATGATCATATCTTTTACGCTCCCAAAACCTTACAAACTAAATAAACAACACACAATAACAAGTAGAAAGGAAAACATCATCTAAAAAACCGTGAATATTTGCAATATGTTTGATTAGTAGCAATTGACCTCTGACTATCAAATACTGTCATAGTTATGCTAATTAGTAAGAACATGTCTGAGCTTTGAATGTGCTACACATTTCAATCCCCTTGTAAGTTTATGATTGATGACCTGTATATAGTGTTGATAGAAATCAATCATTTCAATAGGTACTCTATTCTAAAATATAATTTAAAAAAGGGCATGATTGTCAAAAGCCCAATTGAAGCGATTTTTTCTCTTGTCTTATGCTCTCTGGGACAGGTGTATAAAGTCTATCGATCTGGACATTTTTTTAGAAAACTGTAGAATAAGTAGCTGCATTGAATTTATTCTTCAATGCTAGTACTTTTATTGGTTTCACCGAAATTAAAACTTTCAAAATTGTAAAATATTAATTTAAAGATTATAACTGTTTTAGAGTGGTCATGATTAGTTTTTTTTATGTAGTGTAATTAAGGTGGAACTACTCCCGAGAATTTATTTTCAAAATAGTATTTTTTTTAATCCAACGCATGTAAATATAGCGCAAAAATGACATTTTTTTAGTTATGAATCATGTCTATTGTATTTGATGTCAGGTTTTTGTAGACATTTTGAAGTCTCAGTTCATTTCAAAGCAGTTACCGTTTCGTATTTTGACAATTCAATGAATTTTTACCTCGCTCATTACTTATTGATTCGTTTCCTTCCGTCAACTTTGATTATAGAACTAATTAAATTTCTTGTATTTTTTATTGATATAATGAAAATATTTCCCTGTGTTTCTATAAAAAGTTTGACTTATAATTCAGAGATGTAGGCTTTAAATACGAGACAAAAAGCTAAATATAAAGCAATCTGTTGAAAAAGTAACTCGGAAATGATTTTTTCTTTCTTTTCTATTTTTCAGTACCAGTACTTTTTTCGAATGAAATTTCATGTCTATCTCATGTAGTGATGGTTTTCGGTCAATTTTTCTTTGATATTCTCGTATTTGCGGACAAGGTGAGCGACATTTCATATGAAAAAGTATAAAATATTAAAAACAAAGCAAAAACAATAATAATAATAAAATAAAATAAATAATTTGGCTCATTAAAATTGACAGCAAAATGTAATAATTTAAAGTACTTTTTCATCTAAAATTTAACAAGATTACATTGTTCCAGAAAAAAAGCTATTAAAAATCTCATTGTAAACACATAATTAATTAAAAGATGTAATTCTATATTTCTTGGCATTCATCGCAAGCTACTCCATAAATGAAAAGCAGGAAATAATATCTAAATTAAGCTCGTATTTGTATTTGAGGTATACAAAGGTTTAATTATTTTTCATTAAAAAAAATTCACATGGGCTTTCATTTCTCTGCGCATGTAAGCTAGACTCAGCGGCGACTTTACGTGGCAACCCATGTTGTGATAAGGTTGTATGTACTATTTTGAGAGGAGAAGGAGAAGGAGAAGGAGAAGGAGAAGGAGAAGGAGAAGGAGAAGGAGAAGGAGAAGGAGAAGGAGAAGGAGAAGGAGAAGGAGAAGGAGAAGGAGAAGGAGAAGGAGAAGGAGAAGGAGAAGGAGAAGGAGAAGGAGAAGGAGAAGGAGAAGGAGAAGGAGAAGGAGAAGGAGAAGGAGAAGGAGAAGGAAGCTGAAAGCTTCATCATGCGATTTTACTGTTTCTTTAAAACTTCAATTCACACCAAATTTAACCAGATGTATATATAGACTAGAGTTTTCAATATAAGGAAATTATACATATATTAAAGTTTATCATATAATCACAAATTACCATGCATACTGTGGATCCGGAATTGTTCTTGTCTGTTTTGTGAATGTTTATGTATGTTTTCAGCAAGATTAATTAGTTGATAAACGAGCAATTTTCTAAAGAGCGATAAACAAAAATTGATAAGTTTGGTATCCTGTCTTAGGTGCAAATTCCGCTGGTTTGATATTTAACGAATTTAATTCCATTTGACAATTTTTTTTATTTTTTATTTTTTTATTTTTTTGACTGACTAAAAAAAATATCATTTGAAGCAAAAAGAGTTGTTTTGTATATTTTGTTATCCGTTGAAGAATTTTAGCCTCGAGCAATTTTAATACCGGAGAGTCAGAAACATTTATTGTAATCTATCTCTGTTAATTGCTCCAACTTTATTAAGAAAATTGTCATTCAAGAGTTGATTTACGCTGACTGATAAACAGCTTTGTTTATGTTTTATAGGCCAAGTAAAAAGTAGAATCTTGAATGATGCAAAAAATGCAAATGTATTTTTTCGTTGTTTTTTTCTGACAGTATTTTTATGTGTAATTAACCTTACATAATAAATTCTTTCTTTGACTTTGTTTATATTTGTTTATTTCATAATTTTCCCTTCGTTCCTTCCTAGCTTTGCGAATTCTATGTTCATTAAGCGGCTATTTCTAGTATAGTAGCTGCATTATAATCCTGCATTTTTCTGAAACACAGATGTTACTACACAACCGAATGCAACCCGCTGACAATAGACTTCGATGAGAGCTTTTGAACAGTCGATCTTTTCTATTTTTTATAATTTTTGCGTTAAATTTATCCGTATATGTTTTCTCAAAGTTTCGGCAGCTCCGAAATAAACTGAAACAGCTAAACACAACCTGAAAGTAAAGTTTAAACTGCTTTTACTCATCCTGAAATATATATGAAACAAATTTAAGCTGACTTCTCATTTTCTTTCATTAACTGAGTGTTTTTTAATGCTAAATTCCATGATTTAAATAACTACTTTATTATGTGCCAAATACGTCGGCCACAAGATGTCCAAAATGACAAAATGCCAATTTCAAAAGTCGCGCCAATCTATTTTTTAATCGTCCAACTAATATTTTCATCTTTCTTTCTTGATATTGACACCAATTTTTCTTGTTTGTTTATTGATATGGTTTGTTTGTCGACATTTCTTCAAATCGTTGTACTAAGCCCTTAACAATCTGTGAATGGCCCTTCATCTTAACTTATTCATCAATTGTACAACTTCATATTCAAACATGTGTTGCGAAAAGCGCGAAAAGATTTAATTTTTAAGTGTAAAGTGGGAAACATTTTAAATACTGCCGTTTTATTTCTGTAGAAACACTTTATAAAGCTAAAGATAGAGAACAACTGTGGTATATTGAATGCTTTGTGGATTGTGTAATCCCGTGGCTTACTTAGACATAAGTTTTGAGATCATTTGAATACATAACATTAAGTAGAGACAAAACATAAAAACACTGTGTAAAAATAGTTCAATTTTTCACCACCAAAATTGCATTTTTTGTTTTAAAGTCTTCCATATAGCAACATTTAGCGTAGCGGGTATTAAAAAGCTAGATTTTAGTAAGAAAAATTATGTTTTGCTCGGAAATTATCTGTAGTGTAAAACAGCGGTTGCCAGGGTTACAAAATATACAATCAGCACAAGAACTGTACTTCGAGTCTTTTGTGTTCATAATAGCGTCAAAATATTAGATATTGATACATAAGTGTCTGTCTTGCTGATTTGTATTTGTGTAACAATCTTGTTCCTAATTCACAAGCAATTTGTTATAGGTTAATGAACACTCGACCTGTATTTCACAGGACTGGAATCAATATAGGGTAGCTAGAATCATATTAAAAATTGTCAATTCACACACTCTGCCGAATAGCATAGAGCGACTAAACACTACACTATTATTTTCAAATGACATGTAAAAGTGGTTAATTATATCCTTGTTGTGTTTGGGTTTGTGGTTGAGATAAAATTTTTACACAACAGAGCTTTGTTGTGAAGCAGCTGGTTTTAAAAGTCAAATGTTTTCTTCACTCACCGAGTAGGCATCTTTGATGTTTATGGCTTCCCCGGACTGTGCTACTGTTCCTGCAATTCCAATCCCTAAAGGGACAACGATTTCGTCTTCCTCTGATCGAAGAGATTCTTCTAATGTTGATTGTGATGTAACATCGAAAAGTTTAGACACGAGTTCCCTGTATTCTTTTTTACCACGGATGAGAAAGAGTGAACACCGATCGGCTTTTGTCAAAATACTAACGTTGACGAGAATCTTGTGGCTCAGTCGGTTAATATCCAGCTCATTTGCTATGTCACGTATCAATTCCATAAACAAATCTTTTTCGTTCATAGATTCCAAGTGCGAATGGTTCAATTTTTTTGTGCATTCTCCTTTCCCGGCTACGGTTTTAAGTTTTAGGTCAGTCACTGATCCCATGAGTGATTTTGCCCGGTTCGATTTGAGCACGCTTTCCCTTTTCACTTCCATTGCTCCTCTCGAGCCTGGCCGATGCGATCGGGATAGCATCCAATGGTCAACCATTGAAGATGTCGCTTTGCGCTCAAAATAACTCTTGGCAAATTCTTCATTTTGGTCCAAAAATCGCTCAACGATGTCTGGAGTAAGGTCCTCTTTTGGTATTGAAGTCATAGCTAAGTTTCACTAGGTTAATTCTAGATGGCTTCAGATAACGAGATTTTTCCTTTTTGCTCGGCTACGGCGGAAAATGAAAAGTGAAAGCCATCATGTTTTCTCATCCACAATTTTGTCGAATGAAGATAGCCTTCATTCACTTGAACAGCCCGAGCATATTTACTTGTACCTGTTCCGTTCTGTTTACATAAAGAGCGCGGAGTTAATTTGCATCTCAGTCGTAGCTTATTCCACAATCGCGTGACGTCACAAATGTAAGTCGTAAGTCGCGACTAATTATTGAATTAGAACATGCGTAGAAAGCTCGCGCGATTCTAACAACTTTATAAATCATACAGAAACGACTCAGTTCATAAAAATAATCCCGAAGTAACTGTCATTTTGAGACAAAATAGTTTTTAATGAAATTGTTGAAATCCTGCTGCGCCCAAATCGACACTTGATATGAGGTTCTAACGAGATATTCTTCTCGCCCGCGGTCTTCTAGCCTCTAAAAATTTAATATTTTTGGAAAGGTCATAGGATTTAGACTCCCGATGATGGAGCCATTTTATTTATTAGGAGTAGTACACATAAATGTATACGTTTACAAATTATGTGTTAATTAAAAGTCTTGATCATGCGAAACATGTTGATGAACCAAAAATTAATAAACAAGACAATAGATGTCGATCAATGAGGTGGCATATTGAAAATCTATTGAATCGCAACTCTCAGTTAAAGATCGATTATTCAAGTTGTGCTAGCCCACAAACAGTCCGAGATAGTAGATCCTGACCAGTGGGATGCATTCCTTGAAATTATGAAAATGCAAACAAAAATATTATATCGCCTAGATGTGCGAGACATGGCGAAATTTCCGACTTGCCAGGTTATTGCTTACAATATTAATATGACATTGATTAATTTTATAAATTCATTCAGGCTCTCAGAACAAATTGCTAATTTGTATTTGATTTGACAGATAAAATAGTATTTCTTATTCTTGTGTTAACTAATATTGAGAGAACAAAATAATTAGCTTTTTATCGGTGCAAGTTATTTTTTTTCTCGGCGTTTTCTTTCCTTCGTTTCCCTTGAACATTGTCTGCCATCTTTTCAAGTGCTAAATCGTCATTGGTCATTGTTCTAATTTGTCATTCGTCTTTTTTCTTTTGTTTTGTTTCTCCTTTACTTTTCTTTTTTTCATTATCTTTTGTTTTCTTTCTTTAGTTTCTTAAGCTTCCTTTCTATCTTTCTTTCCTTTCTTTGTTCATTACTTTTTTCTTTCAAATACTTTGTTATTATCTAAATAATTCATTAAACAGACCGCCAACACGCCACAAAATTCAAATTTAAGAAATATTCAAATCGTTTGATGTTTGAGTAATTGTCCTCCAATGAATATTTTAGCACAACTTCACTCAGATTTGTCAGTTTGACATTTGAATTTAAGTGTCATTGAAGTCATGCATGCAATGTACCTTTAAAAAAAACTTCACAAAGGAAGGTTTAACCGGCAAAAAGCACGTAAATCAATTTAGCGACGAACTGATCTGATGTTGGCAAAAGGATAAAACTATATATCAAATGTACATGTTTTGTAGTATTTCTTTTATTTTTCCCTCTATTTTCGTTATTTAGTTCACGTCGCGGATAGACGTTTTCAGTTGCACCTATAGGCCTCAATAGCATGCTAATTATACTTTTGAATTTGGCTGCAGTCTGTGGTAATGTGAACAAAATCCGGGGCGGCGGTTAAAAGACATTAATGCATGAGTTAACACAGTTAAAAAAAATTGTTTTGTGATTTTGGGGTGGGGGATTCGGAGGGGAGGGGTGGGAGATTATAGTGCCCCCCCCTTCCCATGGCTATTACTGTTCCGCCGCCCCTGAAAAGCTGTATTGAATATCTTTAATTCTAGTTAAATTGTATATCAGATAAAAATTGTACTAAAGCCTGGTTTCCAAATAATCGCTCACGATCGCCGAATCGCTAAAATTACTAATGCGAGGATCGGATCGCTCACGATCGCTGTCAATTGTTTCGATCGCTGAAAAGTGTATTGTTTCCATATAATCGCTGACGATCGCTGAAATCATTTTCAACGATCCGGTAATCAATAAAAACTCTGCTGAAATACTAAGGCGAGAATGAAGGAGTTTAACGAATTTGTTATGATATTAGAAAATACTGGAATTTCAAATTAATCAATTAAATTAAGCGAAATCTTGGAAAATTAATAATGAAAAAAAAGTGGACAGGAATGAACTAACCTTCAACCAAGTACTTTTAAATACATATACATAATTATGATAAATGATCAAAATACACATTCATTTAATTTAACACAACAAACCTATCTATCTGGCTCCTCCTTAATTTCAAAGTCCTGCTACCTTACCGAATTCCCTGATCAGTCAAAACTATGTACTATACAGATTTGTTTTTAAATCGGCATTAAGCTTATTTTCGAACTCGTAATTGTCATGATTCTCAACAACAAAATCATGTTTTTCTGCTGCTAAAAATGCCACTAATAATGGCCACCTCGCAAGTATTGAAAAGCCAACGCGATGTTTTACAAGTTCCCGGCAGATACACTAATTTCACTTTTTTATGCAGAAATGTTTATCGCATTTCTTGAATTACATCCAAAAATCTTTGTTTCACGCGGCGCGCATGCAATTTTGCTCTCCAAATTTTGTCTTCCTTTCAGCTTATATACTATATATTCGTGGGCTTATTTTTCACTGACTTCTTTCAAGATGGAAAAATACTATTCTAAGTGATTAGCTAGAGTATTATACTACACTAAATGCATGTTTTGATGTACTGTATTAGCATAATCTTCAAGATATCAATCTTAAGAGTGAAGGAAGTATGTAAAATTAACAAACATTTTATGAACTGTTGCACGAAACCATGCGCCTGAATTTAAAATAAAACAAAAAAAATATTTAACTCAAAAAACTTCCAACTAATCTTCTCATAGCTCAACATATTAATTACAGTTCAAATTCAAATGAGGCAATCATCTTATTTAATAGACTACATCGCAGTCAGTTTTGTCCTGACAAACCCTCAAAATGACTACGAGCGAGTCTATTATCTCCATAATCACCCAAATGAATTTGAAAACGCAACTTTATTCAGTTATCGAGCTCCACAGCTTGAAATGCTTGTTATGTCGGAGAAACATTGTTATTCCGGTTATTTCAAAGTAATTCCGGTTAAGATTTCTGTCCAAATTACTAAAGCGTTTAGTCTGAAACTATCATGTTTATGCAGACAAATTCTATTGTTTAATGAGAAATTTTTGTCACTGCTTCGAACCAAAGGTGCGTTTTCACATTTATCCGGCATAGTGTAGCCATGGTGTATAGCTAAAGCCTTGTTACCGCGTAATCAATACGATCGCCAAAACAAGCGACCTAAATCGTTTGGATCGCTCAAATCTCAGCGATCGAGTTGAGAGATCGTAGCGACCGAGCGCAACCATTAAACACAAAGTCTTTCCTAGGAAAAACACACAAAAAAATGCGAGATTTTTTAAATTTTTTAGCGTTCGTATCGATCTGACATGGAAACTAGGCATAAAAGCATTAAACTGAAGGAGCTGTTCCACCAAGTTCATGTGTCTGATTACAAGCAATAAAAGGCGCGGTACGTTTTAAGGGATTTTATTTGTAATGATGTATTTTAAAGATGCTAATATTACTATAAAATTCTACTTTATGGCGATAACATCTGTGATTAAGTGCATGATATAAAAGGACAGCCAAAAATAACACTTCTTTATTGATATCGTGTATCGGCGAAAAATGTATTTAGGGAATTGACGATTTCACTTATATATTTAGAGGCCCCTCCCAGGGATGTCCATGTTCTCATGTTCCCTTGTCTTTTTTATATTCTTGTTTTATCCTTTATTCCTAAAGCTGTTCAAATGTTCCTTTTTGTTCTCTAAAACCTGGCTCATACGATCAACGTAAATTCAAACGCAATGCAAATCTAAGTCTTGTATTTGCGTTTGCGTTTTAACGGATTCACGCATTAAAAGTGCAAGCCCAAGTCCAAACGCAAATGGAAGACAATGAAAAATTCATTTCGTGCGTTTGCATTTACGTTTGCTTTGATCGTGTGAACCAGGCTTAAAAGTAATTAAAGAAAATCCCATGTTCCCTAAAATCATACATGTCCATGCTCCCTTGCATTGTTTCTTTTCTAATAAATGTAGTTATTATCCCATCTTTTCTATGACGTCAATTTGATGTTACTGATGTATCACACATAATACTATAAGATAAAAAATAGTAAAAATAATTAGTGTGGGTTGCATCGGTGTTTCTATAGAAAAAGTTGTAAAACGTAAATTCGACACCGTAAAAAGATAATTGCGATACTGATGTTTCGAACGTTAGTTCTGGACACAGATTACCCACGCTATTAGTTTGTCATGAAATGTATATACGATAAAACTCGCATTCTCGTGAGCTAAATTTTTTGGTCATAAAATTAAAAAGTCCAAGACTATAGATTATCAAAGAACAACAATGCATACCGTTTCGGCTTAAAATTGTTGTATTCAATGGGTATTTTAAAAAGCCATTTTACATACCTTTTACTCTCGTAGCGGGGGAGAGTAAAGCCTGTTTTCACTAGCGACGCAAGAACAAGCGCAAACACAAGCACAAGGAAAAATATTAAGAACCTTAGCCAACGCAAGCCTATCAAAAAGTTTCCATCCTTGTGCTTGCGCTTGCGTTGGCAAAGGGTCCTAATATTTTTTTTCTTGTGCTTGCGTCGCAAGTGCAATCCGATAGAAAACAGAAACAATCCATTAGAATGTATTGGGAGGGGTGTGAGGGGATATTTTCGCTTTTCTAGAGTTATATTGTTTTTCTTCCCTACTGGTCGCGCAAGTTTTGTTTGTGGTCGATCTCCTTTACATTCTTTAACTTTTGTAATGAAATTTCCCTTGTGCCAACCAAAGTTTTTTTAAAATCACTGTCCACTTTTGATGAGCTCCAACTGCAATCAAAATCTTGCATATTAAATAGAAATCTGCTCCAGTATTATGCTATTTTTTCGGCTTAAAGACTTGTTTTATTTTGGCCGTAAAGATTTTAATATATATAGTTGAGACGCGCGCGCGCGGTACTATCGGTCACACAAGTCTAATTACAGGGCACCGACTAGTACAGTGTGTCCTTTGACTATCTGTCGGCTGGCTAATTAAGTAGTGTTGGACGCTGCTCTATATTAAAGTATAGTAATCAATTAGTCCTTTAATAGCAAAGCGGCTTTAATCTGTCATAGTTCGCTCTTTGGAATATCGCTATTCAAAGTGACTTTCATTGGTGGATCCTCGGTGGATCCAGGACTAGCTGTTTATCGATATTGTGGTTTTAGGCTACTGAATTCGGTATTTGGTCAGGCCGTGTTTTTATAGTGTGAAATTGAGGTATTCATTCCCCACCCTCTCCCCCATATACAGGTACGTTCTTTTCAGTACAATCAGGACTCATGCATTCACTGATTATTTCATTCATTCAGATATATCCAGTCGTGATCTTCTAGTTTATAATATTCATTGATTCCAACGAATTAAGCGATTGAAAGACGTTTTAGTTGATTTTGCGCAAAGAAAGCACTTCATAAAAACCAACTTCTATCTTATATTGAATAATCGGTCGGCTATTTCAAATGCTATTTATTTAAACAGTATAGGACTTTCGGCACAAGAAAGAGTTAAGACATTGAAAACAAATAGCAAATTATATCAAATAATGGTACTTCAAGTTGGTCTAGGCGGCCGTTAACGATACGCCAATTACTAAAATAATTACATATCTTGTGGAATTGATAGGATTAACATTAGTAAGGATTAAGTAATTAAGAGAATGCCTACAATATATGTCATGCTCGAGAGCGCTCGACCAGCCACAGTAAAATGATTGTAGCTCTCACGAAAAGTAACTCAGTTTGGAGTCTTTGCTCAGGTGCTAAACAAGGATTGGGATGATGTGATAGCTTAATTTTGTTACAAGTATCACCATAGCAACAACCGTAGCAACAAAACAATGACGTCAATAGCTTTACGTTTTGCCCCTTTTCGCGCTTTTCTATCTTTTAAAATAATTCCCATCAAAGTTTTGAGATACTGCCTCGACGCATGTGAAGTTAGAAAAAAATTATTGAAACTGATTTTGAGGTGATTTTTTTAACCTCGAAAAAGAAAAGGTCTAGGCAGCTATCATACCGTCCTAATATTGGTCAAATATACCTTGAGTTCTTGCTATGGTGTAAACAAAAAATATATAAAGTTAATAGAACATATCCAATCCTTGTTTAGCATCTGCTAGCAGAGTCTCTCACATTTGTGACTCCTTCGCACGTTTATGATTCCTGACGAGAAAAAGAGAGGCTGTCGGCTGATACAGAATTCTTCCTGATTTTCATAAGGTGTAGCTTGAAATATCTCGGCCAAATTACATCTGATTTCAAAATTTTAAATTTCAAATAATGGCAGTATTAATCTAGACATTTAATAAGTAATATACAATATTCGTGTCCGATCTGTACGAGGTTTCAATTCGCTTTCAGTTTTAAAAATCCTCATACAGAACTCCCGCTCATGTTGTACATATTACATTTGAATCATTGACACAATCAACATCAACTCCGTTAAACCAAATACATATATTTCACATACGTACATTATTATGGACCTTTTATTCAGTATATCATATATACGAGGAAAAAATGTTGAAGTCATTGGGGGAAAAAAATAAAATTAAAATAAAAACAAGAAGAACAATCTGTATTTATAGCAGACCTATCTACATCTATTACATATCTCTCAAATATAAGATTGTCTAATTTCCTAAAATCTTGAGCACATCCTTGGTAAGCAAAGCGATCTAATTTTGTCAATGTATCTGGCAGTGTATTCTGGGTATCAGATCGCCAGGCAAAATTCATTGGAGAAAGTAAAGATCATTTCTACTCCATGCAAACCCAATAAGTCTCCACATTTACTGATAAGAAATACAATCTTAATAGACAGTAGTGAAGAGCAATTAAAATGTCTGTCTGCATTTCAGTACTCAATGACAATTGTCGTAGCAATCAGGATACAAATCTTTCTTTCAGACAGATACAATCCTGAAGTTTCCTATGCAATTATCTCCATATTTACTGATTGGAAAGACAATCTGAATGGACAGTAGTGAAGAGCAATTAAAATGTCTGTCTGCATTTCAGTACTCAGTGACAATTGTCGTAGTAGCGATCAGGATACAAATTTGTCTGCTAGACAGATATAATCCTGAAGTTTCCTATACAATTATCTCCACATCAACTGATTAGAAAGAAATCCTGAATGGACAGTAGTGAAGAACTACTAAAATGTCTATCTGCATTTCAGTACTCAGTGACAATTGATGCAATAATCGGTATATAGATCTTTCTGACATACAGATACAGTCCTCAAGTTTCCTATACATTTGTAGTTTAGAATGAAATCAACAAGCAACGTTGGTGAATAGTGGTTAAAGTAATGGTCTATGCTTTTTACTCAATATTTACAGAAAAATGAAGTCCATAGTTTTGGTTCACTAGAATAAGTCTATAATGTTGGTGAAGATGTGTAGACGTTTATATGTATCCATATCAATAGCACTTGCTGAAGACAAATTAACGGATGGGGAGACTTCATGGCCATCCACCCTTTTAATCAACATCCATTGGAGTAAAGCAGCATTTTGTTGATTGTCAATATTTTGTAAACTTGCTCAAATGATGTAAGCTTTAAGCTGGTTGAATTCCAGTCTTTATAAAATTATATTTTCACTTTGGCTGATGAGGGATGCATTGATGTGTGGCTTATTTGATACTAGGTGATGGTTCTATTGGATACAGCAACATGAATTGGTCTTTTTTGCCTAGAAGAAAAAAACATGAAAAATAAATTGTTAGATGAATAGGTGCATGGAGGGATGGACTGGTTTGATGTAGAGAGAGATGGGATGAATGAAGGAAATTTAGGAAGGAAGAGAGGGAATAAGGGAGGGAGGGAGAATGGAAGGAATGAACAAAGGGAGGGAGGGAGTGAGTGAGTGAGGATGGAAGGAAGGAAGAAAGGAAGGAAGGAAGAAAGGAAGAAAGGGAGGGAAAAAGTAATGACAAAAGGAAGGGGGAGTAAGGGAGGAGGAAAGAATGAAGAGATGGAGGGAGGGAGGGGGGAGGAAGGAAGAAAGAAATGGATTTAAATAAGTTGATATCCTATCAATCATGCAAACACTTACTGTTTTATAAAAGGCTTTGGACTGCATACTAAGACCCTCTGATTTTTCCACCAAGTCATCTAGCTTCTCTCCTCTTTCTAAAACAGCCTCAATAGTACCATGCTGAAGAAAGAGCAAATTAATGTAAACTAAAGCCCAAGGTCAATAGTCCAGTTCATGTTCTTCATTGGCTCAGGCTAAGCCAATTCAAAATCAATAAAGATACCAATGGCTTTGTCTCGTCTGCTATGTTAATAATTTACCTACAAATTGAGGCTTATCCTGAGCAACGAAGAACTTGAAATTATAATAATGTGAGGTGTTTATATAGTGCATTCCACAATCTCAATGCGCTTAACAATTTTGTATATGTTTAGACAACTATATGACTTGTGATAACTTAAAATGGGTCTAGCTGGTAAAGAAATCTATTTCATTTTTCACTTTTCTTTCTTTAGAAGTCAATGTTTTGCAGTTCAGAAACCCTTAGACCCTATGTTAATTTAAGCAGTCATGACTCATATGCTTATTTGTAATCCATGTTTATATGCCTCAATTTTATTGTGTTCCCTTTGTAAGCATAAACACATATTTCTATTTCCTGAATGAAAATGGCTATTATCATGGGTTGAAACGTTTCTGGTCGCCAAAACCTTTTTTTGAAATAAATACTGGTCAGCAATATATGGTAAGACTTACTAAAACTACTTTAGTTTCATCAAGTTCAGCTTGTACTTTTGTCATAGCATCAGCTTCCCTAGGATTCTATACATAAGAATATCATAGTACATAATAATTGTAATGTAATGCTACAAGTGCCAATACAATGCTACAAGCATACATTTCACCTAATATCTCAATATGCTTTACAATCTCTAATATTTATAGTATGTAGTCTGGTTTTTACAAGCATAAGGTTGATTAGTTGTTAGTACAGTAATTAGTATGTAGTAGTGTAGGCCTACCAATGGGAATGGGTGCAGCTTGTGTCTTAAGCCGTTCTTTTTCCTCCCCCCTTGTTACTAGTTAATGCAAATAAGTGAACAAATAGATGAATGAATAAACAAATGAACGAACAAATGAATAAATGATTGAATGGGTGAGTAAATGAATAAATATATGAATAAACAAATGAATGAATGAGTATATAAATAAATGAATGAATGAAGAAATGAAAGAGTATATTAATAAATGAACAAATGTATGAATTAATGAAGAAAAACACTTTCTATGGCGTGGAGACCTAAATAAGGTTACTTGTAAGAATTAAATAACTCTAAAGCCTGATTTACATGGTGCGATATGTTGCATGCTATCTGTAGTATACGACTAGTCGTAACTTCTAAAACTAGTCACACACACTCTCAAACATGTTTTAGAATGTCCTACAACTAGTTTTAAAAGGTTTTGAACCTCACCATTACTCGTATACTACAAATCGCATGCGACAAATCATACCATGTAAATCAGCTTTAACAAGAATCTCAGTCAAAACTAGGATGTTCATATAAGTGGGTATCGGTGTACCACAGGACCAGGGGTGATGGAACCAAGAAGTGGCACAAAATGTTGGTTACAGGATATTAATGCATGGGTTTACACATGTTGTTTTGTGATTTCCTGGTTTGTAAAGTTTTGATATTAGAATTCCTTTTGCGGCAGGGTAGGGGATTATAGTACCCCCCATGGCTGCTACTTTTCCGCCGCCCCTAAGGATAACCCCTTGAACTGCCCCAGTGAATTTCATCAAAAGAACAATTGAATAAAGTGAAATTGATATTAAATAAAGGGAAACAATGGTGTGCTTACCTGATATTTGTCTAGGTGTTCTTGACAAGAGGGAAAAACAATAGAGCTGTCAATCAAGTAGAAAATGGTTCATATTGATAAAGTGAAAAGTCTCCACAGTGACTGGTTTAAAATTTGGGCTCCCTGTGTCAGCCCCCATTCAAAAACAAAAATGTTTGTACTATTCTGGCATAAAATCTTAATTACAATAAATTTAATAGTGGGTATTGTGTTGTTTTAAAAGGTTTTGCTTGCTAGTCTTGGTGCCTTGCAACATTTTGAGTTTCACCAATCAGCATGATAAAAGATTAGATCAAAATTTAATGTCTCTATATTCTCTGCCAGTCACACTTATAAGTGTTGTAAAATTGGTTGAACTTGATTGTCACAGTGGGCCAACAGCAATATTTCAGGAATCAGTCAATTCATGTTTTTTGACCAATGATACAGACAGAACATAGATAAGTCCTAACTACAAAGTAACAAATGAATATTCTGATTGGTTAAGAAAACATTCCTGAAACATTTCAATAGCTCACTGTTTTGTTGTTGTTGTTGTTGTTATTGTTGTTGTTGCTGTTGTTTTGCAATTATCTGTAACAAATTGAAGGATGTCTATCTTACTTGAAAAAGACACTTACTCTGGTGCAGCAGAAATTCTTTGTGCAGTCGAGACAGTATTTGAGAAGTCTTCAAGTATCTAAAAACAAAATTGTGAAATGCATTATAAATAAGTGACAAAATAATAATTGAATGAACATTGGTATCACAGCTATCACCACCATGGCTTTTGTCATTATCATCATCGTTTGTATCCACCAAAATGCCAGGTTCTAGACAAGACTTTAAGCTAGTTCAAAGCGTTGCAGACTCCAACGAAAATGGTTGCAATATTATATGATTATAACCATGAACTGACAATATTATTATTGTCATTATCTAGTGGATGTGTTATTATCATCTCCATCAACTGTCATCATTACCATCACAGTACATTCCCTATGAGTGGGAACATTATTATATTCATATTAAACTGTAATTTCAAAGAATACCCATTGAATCACATCTGACATGTCATTGCTGTATCATACTACATTGTGTTATAAGTGTACTGTATCATTCCAATATTAATGTATTTTATGTAAAAGCAAAGACTCCACAGGGTTTGCGCTACAATTTCAGCATGAATTTCAAGCGTTTCAAAGCAAAAAAAAAAAAAATAGATTTTCTACTAGCTTAGGAATACCACTTTTCCATAACTTCGATTACAAATGATTTCAAGAACTTTTCAAATACATTTAAAAATCTTTTTCAATTCCAGGGCTTTTCAAGGATTTCAAGGTGTAGCATAAACCCTGACTCCATCAATGTGTTATTTGTACCTTATTCAATAAAGTAAAAGCAACTCTAGCTGGATATTCATTGTCTGCTATCACACATCCACCGAGAGAGTCTGGTCTTACAAACACATGACAAATATACTCTGCAAGAAAAAAGTCACAATAGGATACAAAATACAAAATTAAAAAAAAAGCTTGTACAGCTAGAATCGTTGATCCACAGAGTCCACATTGTTTATGTTGCAGAAAAAAAAAAAAAAAAAAATCCAGTCAAAGTTACAAAGGCACCTGGTCATGACACAAGGATTTTAGCTGTAAAAGTTCTGTAATTGATCCCGCCATGCACCAGAATAAACAATTGTTTATTCTGGTGCATGACGGGATCAATACAAGTTTGAAAGCCATCTGAAACTTTATCTTTGAATATCTAATAGTGATGGGTAGCTTGGAGAATTTTTATTTTTATTATTATTATTATTTTTTTTTTATCATAATACCTTGTTCTTTGACTGTAGCTCTTTCATTTGGTCTTGTTCTCTCCACTAGAATTTGACTGGTAAACTGCATAAATTCTTTCACACTGAAACAAATTATACACATATACAAAATAAATGAATGAATGAATGAATAAATTAATCAATTAATAGTTTCATTACAGTATTTATAGTATGTATTAAATTATCCAGAGAAAACGTACGATATTGTGATCAAAGCAAATTTTCAATATATATTCATTACAGAAAAAAAGAAACAGCATGAAAAAGCTGTCAAAGTTCCCACCGAATATACAGTTGCTTACAGAAGTAGTAACGAATCCTCAATTAAAACAAAATTGATTACTCAGGAGGTACCTCTCGATATTTTATTGCGCTAAAAGTCAAATAACAGGCATTTTGACAAAAAAACTGCTTCTTCATTGATAAACAAAAATTTCACATACTTATACTTTCTGTGAAAATTATTGAGTAAGCTAAATGTCTAGCTGCTATGCTTTCGCAATAACTAACTTCAATTAGAAACGAAACGATCGCACAATAATATCAACCTTTTCTTTTTTCATTCAAACTAACAAAATCATAGAAAATAGCAGAAAGATCAATGGACAAACATAGAATTCAAAATGGTGATTTTTCGAATGAGTTTTGCTCTCACCTTGATCGCTGAAAATATCCAAACGAATTCAAATCATAGGCAGAAACCAACAACTTAACCTTGACATCTTTTTGGAAGATACATAAAGCAAACAGCTTCATATTTATATAGCTAAACAGTCAAAAATATAACTTCTGAATTTTAGTTTGATTTTCATGCAACTGAAATATACATTTGCCTCTAAATTTAGATATTACTGCCAGGTTACGTGGCAAAAATGTCGTAGACTTACGTCACGTACGTCATGTGTCACACAACAAAACGCGACAGCATTAAAAATTATGTAATATTGACTGTAAAACCAAGAAACTAGAAATTGATTTAGATATTTCTATTTTCATTTATCTTTCTAAGTGAAATATCACTCTGTTAGTTTCGAGATTCTTGTACTGATATGCATTTTCTTGTCGGAGCGATATTTAGCTAAAAGGCTCGAAAATTTTTCACGCTTTTTTAAAATTTATTTTTCGGTTTCGGCTATTATTTTCTTGTTGTTGTTTAATGTTTCTGGCACCCAGGGTACTTGTTTATTTGTTGTTGTTTTTTTGTCTTTTTTTTTTTTTTTTTTTTTTTTTTTTTTGCCGTAAATATGTGGGCTTCCTGTGTCATTTTTCTCTATCAGGTGATTGTCACACGATCACATCCGGCTCGAGACTTAAACAAGTCCTTCTCCAATGAACAACTGACATTGTCTTCAAGAGAAAAGGATAGCAGCAATGAAGCTAACGATTTTCTTGTTCCTTGCCGCTGCTGTAGGATGGACGACTGCTGTTAACCCTGGCATTAGATTGAGGCTGACAGATAAGGGACTTTCGTATGGTAAGTTGCTAGTGTTAAAGTTGATCGCAAACGAAGCGAGGTCAACAATTATTTATACTTCATTAAAATTTCAATTTCAATTTATTGGCACTGACTTGTTAATTTATATTACAAGTTACGAGGTTTAGCAGATTGGACTTATATGGCAATTCAGTAGTTTTAAACAACAAGATAATTATCAAATGTTACGGTGCCGATTTGCCAAAATTATTTTGCGAATGCCGACCCTATTAACATGTATTCATTTTTATTAACTCATAGTTATTTATATATCACTTACATGAAACGGTCAATAAGGATTGTGTGTAAATAATTTGTCAACAACATTTCCGGGTGCTTTGTAAATCGTAATAATGTTAAATGCTGGCATAGGAAATATTAAAATCAGAAATTATGATTGTAATATACTAATTCAAATCTCAGGCGTGCATGTATAAACCTATAAATGTATACTAAAAAAGATTTGTCAAAACATGTGTCCACTTTAAAATAAGACACATCCCATATCAGATAATTTGCCCTTGTGCGCCGTGCGCCTCCTATTCCATCAATATGGTAGGTTCTTCATCACTTTCCGGAAAGAAGTCAAAAGATTGTTTCCGGGTCGATTCAGCGGAACCTAAACATAGGCAGCGTTTACACGCAGCCGGCTATTTTTTTAGCCGGTTAAAAAATACCCGTTTACATAGCGTTTTTATGTAAACGCTTATCGTTTTCGCATCGTTTTCGGTAGCTTGAAGAGCGTCTGTAAGCATTTTGGTGAATAAATGTTTGTATTACTCTCTATCATTATGACTGAACCAAAACGCAAACGTCGTTTTCGAAAATATCCACTCTGAGAGGCGTTTTCGAAAATAACCGGCTAAGTAAACAATAGGCCTAAATGGATAAAAAAATGTGCGTTTACGAAAATAGCCGGCGTCGTGTAAACGCTGCCTTAGAGTTCTATTGAAATTCACTGCTCAGTTCAAGAGGGTCTGCATGGGCTTTCTGACTACTAAATTTTTATCTTGAGATCGTCCTGTTGTACGTGGCATTTTGTTTTCTCTTTGAAATTTCCAAACCAAAAAGAAAAACCTTGTATGCATCTCCGTTCCTAATTAAGAGATTCTGGCTTCTATCTTGGAGAAAATTACGGTTTAAACACAAGAAAATAAATGCAGTTTCCAGTTTTGCTTTTATCCGGGAGATTTGACACTGAAATCTAAAGACTCCCCGATCATCCGGGAGTTATCAGAGCTGACAACCCTGTAAATTTTATTGTTTTTGTGTCTCGTTCAGTTGCCACAATAGCTGTCCAAGTATTGGAGGAAAAACTCAAAACTGTCACTATACCGGATATCAATGGAGATGCTGGGACGCCCGTCGGACATATCAGCTATTCGCTGTCAAGGTATATACTCTAATATTTCAGATAATGACGATACAGAGAGGGGTCAACCATCCGTTATTGAACCGCTACCCCTGGAGAGAGGGGATATTTCCTATGTTTTCGATTACGGAAATGTACCGCCTGATATGATATTTTTAGCTTTTAATAGCCTTTTGTCCAAGAGATTGTCTTTTCAAAAGCTAGAGACTTCACTTTGTCCTTTTCTTAACTTGACATGGAATTAAATCAAGTTCCATCAAAAGGAAAATACACTGATTATATTGATAGCTAAAACTGACTTTATTTTTAGCATCAAGATGGCCAGTCTTACAATTTCAAAGTACTTCCTCAAGACGAAGGCTAATGTTGGTCTGGATCTGGGTGTGTCTGGAGTCTCTGTTTCTATGAATGGACACTGGCATTATAGAGAAGACCACTGGTAAATAAACATGATGGCGATGATGGTGATGATGGTGATAATGACGATGATATTGACCAAATAATGATGGCAATGCCTTGTGTCGGTGGCCTCTCGGTGGCGTAAGTGGTGTATGTTCTAATGATGCAAGCCAAGAGAGTATGAGATAAGAGAGCTTATCCCCGGATCCCATCAGGGGCTCTACTCGTCGTGCCATTTTTAGAAACTTGTCACCAATCTGGGCTATCAACCGGGATGGCTCACTCCATATAAAAAGCCCCTTAGTCGAGGCGAGAGAAATTTTGTGATGAGCCTAAGAATGCCTGTGTTATAGGCTATGATTATGCCAACATAGCTGTGATCTGTGCTGAGATCTGAAAATTGATCAAGTTGAAACATTATATTTTCAGGCCTCATATCAGCGACAGTGGTAGTTTTTCCATCTCTGCCAGCAGTATTTCTTTTGATGTGCAGATAAAACTTGGTAAGATAGAAACTTAAAATACTGACACAATTGTAAACTCAAACAAATGCCAAATAGAAACGTGAGTTTTTTAGTTACCCAAATTTACCAGGAGACAATCCTAGGTTGGCTATTTTGCAAAGCATAATCGAGAATTGACTTCATTTGAACGAAAACACAGTATGATTCAAATATAGCTAAAGTATATAACTTAGAGACTTAATTCGACTTGACGAATACGTCGGCAACGAAGCGTTTTGGAATTCTTTTTATTATAATATTTTTATAGAGTGCAAACACTAACTGTAAGCAGCAGTGGTCACTATTTACTAGTAAATAGCACTAAATAAACCAAAGAAAGAATAGAATTATCACTGATAAAATAGCACTATTTAGTAGTATTTATGTTGCACACTTTTAGTGCGTGCACTCTAATAAACTTTCTATATTTTATCAAAATTAATTATACAATAATACTAATATTATATTGATTTCTAATTAGGTGCAGATTCTAAAGGTCACCCAACTATAGCGTCTGCAGGATGTTCTGCAAACGTTGGCAGTCTGAGCATTCATTTCTCCGGTGGTGCAAGGTACTACACTTTTACTGTTCATTAGCAACACTGAAACATTCATTCAAGCGAAAGACAATAAAATAACCAGGATAGAAAAATATTTATAATTTTATTAGAAGCCTGACGGCGCCGCAATGTTGTCTTTTGTCGAACTGCACGAATCAATAACAAAGCTGAATTCGCACTTCAAATTCGCTTTTTTTTAAGTAGACCTATCAGCGATTTGTAAACTTTAGCACACTTGAGAGTGTCTAAAGTGCATTTGAGTGTCACAGTTTGCCAAATGTTTTTGCATTTGAGTGCAAAAAAAAAAAAACTATCTATTTTCGCCGTAAATTACAGTAAACTTGCAGGAGATTTAGTGGAGCGAAGAGCATGCGTCCCTGAAAACCATAATCGTCCCATAATTCAATGCGTTGTACCCAATCTTCCAGTCTCTTGCGTAACTCCGGAATGGCTAATAAGATACGTATGTCTTTATCGAATACTAATGAGATTACATACTTTGCATGGTAAGTATGTTGGTTCCCCTTGAACTCTCAAGGACCAGAGTCAAATGTGGGACACACATTCGAGCCAGCTAAGAAATTCTGCGCATGATCAGAAGGTACCACCAGTCAGTTTTGTAACTATTTTTGCTTATGTTGCACCATTTTTTTTTGAAATTTTATCAGTGTTGGAGTTTTTGAAGCAGTCAAATAAAGTGGCAGATCTTGTTATATCAGGTCTAAATCTGCTAAAACATTCATGCTGGTTTATTAAACAGTACATATTGAATTGACTTAAATGATAAACGCCAATAAAATGTAAATGCGATAAAGTCATGACCAATTCTGCAATGTCAGTAGCTATTCGGGGCGTTTATTTAATGATTAATAAATAATAATAATAATAATAATAATAATAATAATAATAATAATAATAACAATAATAATAATAATAATAATAATAATAATAATAATAATAATAATAATAATAACATTTGTATGAGCGCATATCCAAATAAATGCTCTATGCGCTATAACATATAGAAAAATATCAATCAAAATAAGTTTTGAATAGATAAGTCTTGAGTTGAGACTTGAATTAAGGGACAGACGAACAGGATCTCAAGGACAGAGGGAGAGAGTTCCAGAGTTCAGGTGCAGCAAATGAGAACGATCGACAACCATAAGTTTTCAGATTATAATAAGGTGGTTTTAGAAGAAGAGAAGTTGAGGACCGAAGAGATCGTGAAGGTTTGTAGATGGTGATCATATCATTGATGTATTGCGAAGATTGATGGTTAAGAGCTTTAAAAATGAGCAAAAGAATCTTGTATTTTATACACTCCGTAACAGGTAGCCAGTGAAGTTGCTTTAAAAGAGGCGTTATATGATCATGTTTGCGAGATAATGTAACCAGACGAGCTGCAGCGTTTTGAATGTATTGAAATTTGTCAATAGAATATTTTGGAAGACCAAATAAAAGAGAGTTGTAATTGTCAATTTTCGATGTAATGAATGCATGAATCAGTTTTTCATTTGTAGCAAAAGAGAGAAAACGTCGTATCCTGGCAATGTTCTTTAGATGATAGAATGCACTCTTTGACAGTTGTTTGATGTGATGCGTCAGAGAGAGAGAGTTGAGTCGAACAGTACACCAATATTTCTTGCAAAACGAGATGGAGATATTACATCGGAGCCAAACTGGATTGAAGGAAATTGTATATTTTGTGTGTTGTATTTTGAGTAGAAGTAAAGAAGTTCAGTTTTATCCTTATTAAGTTTCAGATTATTAATGGACATCCAATTATCAACATCTTTAAGACAGTTATTGATTCTTTGTCTTGTAAGTTGTACATCATCGTTACTGTTGTTAGTGGAGAAAGTCGTGTAAATTTGCGTATCATCAGCATAAAAATGAAAACACATATCATGTCGTTTTAAAATATAGGAGAGGTGTATAATACATATAAAATAGTTCAAAGTACATAGCCCTGAGGCACACCACAATAGAGACTCTTGGTGGATGACGAAACACCATCAATGGAGACAAATTGACAACGATCAGAGAGATAGGATTTGAACCAAGCTAAGACAGACCCACGATTTAGAAGAATACTATGATCCACAGTATCAAAGGCAGCAGATAGGTCGAGAAGTAGTAGAACAACACACTGACGATTAGTAGAGTGCAAATACTAAATGTGTGCAACAGTCATTATTGTTTCAGTAGTTTTTACAGTCTAAATTGTCATTCCAGGCAGCAGTTGTCCAAAACCGCGCCAGACAAAACTTGCCGAGAAGTAAAGCACCAATGCAATGCTCTCTCAGATTATTTTCCACATAAATACCCAACAGCCCACCAAACACCTGTCCCAAAGAGCATCCTGTTGCCACAATACCCAAGGCAATGCCTTGTTGATCAATATCTGTAAAGCATTCAGTAGTACAAACAAGGGTATTGGTTAGAGTTGAACTGAAAAGATACCCTGTAGTAAAACATAGAGCCAACACAATATAGACAGAGGGAAGAAAACGATACCAAGACCAGAAGGAGAAAAATAATGCATGACACGAGCTAAGAGTGATTAAAACCCATACTTTGCGAACCCTAAAAGCTGATGCCCTTTGAGGACATAGAGTTGAGATCACCACGAGCTCAGTACCCCCCAGAAATGCACCGACATCAATTAAAAGCCTGTAGTACTGATAATGATCGCGGATTAATGAAAGGTGACGAAGGAAAGGTTAAGGTCGTCAACATTCCATTTGCTATCAGAATAACAATTAAAACTCCGTAACAGTAATATACAAAGTAAGGGAAAACCAGTAAAATATATCTTAGCATTGAGTATACTTGTTTGAGCGTTATGTTTTGGCAACATTTTGTCTGACGTGTACTTGAATTGTAAGCGGTGATCTCTTGGACTGAAATTGGTTGAAATTGTGTGTTCTTGCTCCTTTCTTCTCCAGTTGGAATCGGTGAGTACTTGGTCACTTGACTCGATGGAGAGTTACCGTTTATCGAGGAGTTTTCAGTCGAATGCAATGGAGTCTCATGTCGAGTAGGCCATAGACAACAAGTATTAGAAGACTAAGCGGTATCGATATAGAGACGCTGTAGCGAGGTGGGATGCACAGCCATGTCGTTAGCCCTAAAATAAAGAAGACATTTAAATCGCTTTATAAGTAAAGATAGATAACTTATTACCAACTGGTAGCTTTGCAGCTGAATTACACATGCGTGTGAGACAAACAAAAATAATAGTCGTAATAATTAATGGGAAAATTATACCTATATGTAGTTACATTACTGCAATTTTCATTTCATTATTTACATTTAAATTTTCGTTTACGTCACTTGGAAGATTTCATTGGGTAATACATTACAAAGCTATTGGTTTAGTCTTTCTGTTTATATTTAAGTTCATTTAAGTTATGTTTCTTCCTCAGTGTTCTTGTGAAGAGGTTTTTGTCAGGGAAAATATGGTAAAGTTTATGTTCTGGATTGCTCTTCATTTCATGAAAGAGCTTGTCTGTGATAATTTATCGACGTTGAAGTAGAAATTGAATGCTAAAGTGTTCAGTTTTTTATCAAATTTATTGATTAATTCATGATGCATTTAGGCCATGTGGGATAGACGCAAAAGTCATGATAAGAGCATGCGTAATACTAGGTAAGTTACGAGCCTTAGTAAATCATCTGAAGAAGACTACCGCTAGACCTTTGACGACTTCAGGAGAATTGAAAAGGAGCCAGTTCGACTAGAAACTAATAATTATTATTAAAATCATCGATCCATTAAAATGAGCTCAAAGAATTTATACTCAAATGTAAATGTTTGCGTATTTACCTACCCGTATAAACTAACGATGCGAACAGTCTGGACACATTTCCTCCAGTTTGAAATGCAGCTGTGTTCTTCGCGACGTCTTCAGTATAATATGGAATCATCTTAAAAGTCATCACTATTCCAAAACCATTTGCTGAACCTAGTAATGCAACTCCCAAAAGTCGAACTTTTACATCGTCAATTGCAACTACAAGAATTGTGGAAACCAAAAATAAAATGGTCGTAGTGATGGTCGATGTCAAAAATGAAACTCTCCTAATTATAAATGGACATGCACTCTTGACTGCAGCATCTATGGCAGCATAGCTTATAACCACGACAGTTGATGGTATTAGTGTTCCAGCTACAAGATCTTCTGTCGCGATCATCACTATCAATGTCGGTGTAAAGGTTGTCAGAATGTTTAACGAGAAGAAACAAAATGCTGTTGGTAGCTTTGGGCATTTCATGGCAAGTAAACTGGCAAATCCACAAAGAGAAAAATTATGTTCGTAATTTTACAAATGTCTTGGTTCCTTTGACGAATCCGAAATTAATTGCAAAGGCGATGTACGTAGTCAACTGGATTTCCTTAACAGCCCATTAGTTAAAATTTGTTGAAATGATCAAGGTTTCCAGAGGGCAATTGTTAGGCAGACAGTTAATTATCGTCTGTACTTAATATCTCAACACAAATGAATCGTGATATTCATCTATCAAATCCTTTGTATTGACGCCACTTGAAGATGTGCTTCAAAGCCTACAATGAAAAAAATAAAATGAAATAAAATAAAAAACGCAAATATTTATTTGTGAACAATTTTCAGACAGGCAATTTAAGTATAATCTGTACATATTCGTCAGTGCTATTTTTAAGGGCATAATTATCAAGCATTCGTGTTGTTTGTAATCGGTTGAACGACTTTAATATATACAGCAAATTTCATGTTCGTTTTTTTTTTTAATTTTTTAATCACAAATGATAGCTTTTAATGGCTAGTTTTCGAAAAATATAATTCCTTTTTAATGTCTTTTTTTCTGCTTTTCTGAGGTTGCAAAATCGACAAATTCAGTCAAGTTATGCAAATATATCCGCAAAAATTCAATTTAAGGTGGCTCGACACAGTGTCGGAAAGCTACAACTAGGCTCTGCAAAATTACAAATAGATTATGAAATCGTTCAACTTGACAATGTTCCTCTATCTATATTGAAACAATTTTTTCATGAAAGTTCACCTAATAAGTGAAGTTTAAAATGATGGGTATTTTGGGCAGATTCTCATTAATATTCATGAGTAATGGGGAATTCCTGAAAAACGGGTTTCGAGTTTTATCTCCAAAATTCGCCCATAGATTTTTGTCGAACTTTCATATGTCACAATATGAGTAATTTCCGAACTGGCAACGGAGTTTCAACAATTTAAATCTGGGAATTTTTGAGAAATTATGCTTCAAAGTTTGTTTTGGTTTTGCGGACTCCGTTCAATGTACAACAAAAAATGAGGCGTAGAAAAATAACGGTTTACGTAATCATTTAAAGTTTTTACACAAACAATGACCTATGTCTCAGGTTTATTGTAAGCAAATTTGAAAGCGTTAGCTTAAATAGTCTTTAAAGTGCCTATCACCCCTCAGAGTGGACCAATTTAGTAAAATTGTAGACATCGAGAGCTTTCAAATGATATAAATAATAAGTGATTTGGATAAAAGCAGGCCGAGATATTTAGGGTTTAAAAGCTGTATTTTGGGTTTCCTGTGTTACTTTGACAGATGCAAAACTAGGTCGAGTGATGTCATACTGTACCTGGGCACATGCGCAGTGGTTTACATCTCTCTCATTACATTACACTTGCCATTCAACACTACATAAAAATTGAAGTCGACACCCAAACAACATAAGTTATTTGATAGGGTACGTTCTTGTTGTGTTGGAAATTGTTGGTAAATCAAAAGAGTTCCGTGTGGTACAGTATGACATCACTCGACCCAGATCCCCATTCCCGGCAAGGGCGAGGTCACTTCAAACTTTAAAAATCGATAAAATATTCGCGTTTGCTCCAAAATCAATTCTAACAACGAAAATCATTTTCCTGCAGTCTCCAGATTACTCCAATTTTTTATTGTTCTAGGGGTGATAGGCACTTTAAACTACGGCTCTACGGCTAAAAAGTATATTTTACGACAACATTTGTAAATCCAACATTTTTAGTAAAATCCGCGTTTCTCCAAAATTGGTCCATAGATTTTTATAAAACTTTCTCAAGTTCGAATTCAACCTATTCACAACAAAATACATTCCTTTTCATCTGAGTGAGGACTTTCTAAGTAGCGAAAAATCAAGGATAAATACAGATAACTGAACGGACTGGGCTTTTGTCCCGCACATGTCCCGAGCTGAGTAAAATCTTAATAAATTTACATAATGTCACGGTCACGCAGTCGTTGTCTGCAGCGAATCGCATCCAAGCAGCTTTTTATTTACAAAAAGTGCGTAAAAGCTAATCTATTCCCTCAAAAAAGGAAATAAAGATATTTGCAAGTAAAATCCTCCTCATTTTTTCTTTCACTGCCGCTCGTCGCCCATGTGTTATTTTGTTTGCGGTCTTATTAGAGTGCACGCACTAAAAGAGTGCTATTTTATGCTTATTCTATTGTTTTCTTTTGTTTAATTAGTGTTATTTACTACTAAATAGTGATAAATGTTGCACACTTTTAGTGCGTGCACTCTAAGCAAAACTGCGGGACTATTATCTTGCTCGACAGATTTAGGATTTAAAATTTTCAAACGAGAACTTGTAAATGAATTCAAAATTCGAAGCTCGGTGAACAAACTGTGGTTCCACAAAATTTGAAACACAACGACAACAACCAAGCTTGAATTTATTTATCATTTATTAGCAAAATTCAAGCGTGCGAATGCGATTCGCTGCAGACAACGACTGCGTGACCGTGACATTATGTAAATCTATTAAGATTTTACTCAGCTCGGGACATGTGCGGGACAAAAGCCCAGTCCGTTCAGTTATCTGTATTTATCCTTGATTTTTCGCTACTTAGAAAGTCCTCACTCAGATGAAAAGGAATGTATTTTGTTGTGAATAGGTTGAATTCGAACTTGAGAAAGTTTTATAAAAATCTATGGACCAATTTTGGAGAAACGCGGATTTTACTAAAAATGTTGGATTTACAAATGTTGTCGTAAAATATACTTTTTAGCCGTAGAGCCGTAGTTTAAAGACTATTTAAGCTAACGCTTTCAAATTTGCTTACAATAAACCTGAGACATGGGTCATTGTTTGTGTAAAAACTTTAAATGATTACGTAAACCGTTATTTTTCTACGCCTCATTTTTTGTTGTACATTGAACGGAGTCCGCAAAACCAAAACAAACTTTGAAGCATAACTTCTCAAAAATTCCCAGATTTAAATTGTTGAAACTCCGTTGCCAGTTCGGAAATTACTCATATTGTGACATATGAAAGTTCGACAAAAATCTATGGGCGAATTTTGGAGATAAAACTCGAAACCCGTTTTTCAGGAATTCCCCATTACTCATGAAGGAATAGAAAACGAGGCAGCGTGCTCTACCGAGTTATAGAGCACGCGGGAATTTTAAGAGAACGAGAGAAGCTTAGGAGAAGCACGACGCGTATTAATGAGAATCTGCCCAAAATACCCATCATTTTAAACTTCACTTATTGGGTGAACTTTCATGAAAAAATTGTTTCAATATAGATAGAGGAACATTGTCAAGTTGAACGATTTCATAATCTATTTGTAATTTTGCAGAGCCTAGTTGTAGCTTTCCGAAACTGTGTCGAGCCACTTTAAATGAGCAATAGATGGCTTATCTCACCCATCGGTGACTTTTGATGCGTTTCACTCGCAAAGCAACGTTGCGTGCAATATAATTTTGAATTGATTTCAAACTTTTTCTTTGCAATATCATTCTCTTTTTTTAATTAATTTCGCTTTCTTTGGGTTTCCTAACATTTTTAATAGTCATTTAGCTCGGTTTTTTTACCAAATTTTGTCCATCTCCAATAAAACGTGAAGATTTGTAAAATGGGATCCAGAATTCACTGAAGCATATAAGAATGACAAAATCCGAACATGAAATTTGCTGTATATATTACAGTGAGGGCACTCGAACCGTGAACACTTGTCTTTATTTAGCTTTTTATTTTCTGAGCTTTCTACTGCTTCAAATTATCTGAAAAAGTAGGACTGAACTCAAATGCACTGAGTTATCAAAATGAAAATGTTTTCAAATAGATTCACTCGAAGGATGCATGTTTAAAAAAGTGTCAAAAAAGCACAAAGTGTTCACGGTTCGAGTGTCCTCACTGTAAAGTCGTTCAACCGATTACAAACAACACGAATTCTGGATTATTACGCCCTTAAAAAAATAGCACTGATGAATATGTACAGATTATACTTAAATTGCCTGTCTGAAAATTGTTCACAAATAAAGATTTGAGTATTTTATTTTATTTTATTTTATTTTATTTTATTTTATTTTATTTTATTTTATTTTATTTTATTTTATTTTATTTTATTTTATTTTATTTTATTTTATTTTATTTTATTTTATTTTATTTTTTCATTATAGGTTTTGAAGTACATCTTCAAGTGGCGTCAATACAAAGGATTTGACATATGAATATCACGGTTCATTTGTGTTGAGATATTTAGTACAGACAATACTTAACTGTATGCCTAACAATTGCCCTGGACACCTTGATCATTTCAACGAATTTTAACCAATGGGCTGTTAAGGAAATTCAGTTGACTACATCGCCTTCGCAATTAATTTCGGATTCGTCAAAGGGACCAAGACATTTGTAAAATTACGAACATAATTTTTCTCTTTGTGGATTTGCCAGTTTACTTGCCATGAAATGCCCAAAGCTACCAACAGCATTTTGTTTCTTCTCGTTAAACATTCTGACAACCTTTACACCGACATTAGTAGTGATGATCGCGACAGAAGATCTTGTAGCTGGAACACTAATACCATCAACTGTCGTGGTTATAAGCTATGCTGCCATAGATGCTGCAGTCAAGAGTGTATGTCCATTTATAATTAGAAGAGTTTCCTTTTTGACATCGACCATCACTACGACCATTTTATTTTTGGTTTCCACAATTCTTGTAGTTGCAATTGACGATGTAAAAGTTCGACTTTTGGGAGTTGCATTGCTAGGTTCAGCAAATGGTTTTGGAGTAGTGATGACTTTAAAGATGATTCCATATTATACTGAAGACGTCGAGAAGAACACGGCTGCATTTCAAACTGGAGGAAATGTGTCCAGATTGTTCGCATCGTTAGTTTATACGGGTAAGTAAATACGCAAACATTTACATTTGAGTATAAATTCTTTGAGCTCATTTTAATCGATCGATGATTTTAATAATAATTATTAGTTTCTAGTCGAACTGGCTCCTTTTCAATTCTCCTGAAGTCGTCAAAGGTCTAACGGTAGTCTTCTTAAGATGATTTACTAAGTATGGACACGGTCAAGTGAAGTGCTGTCCGTACATGGCTAAGGCCTAATTCAAATATAGAGCTTAATCCAAGAGCATTGGTTCGATATTTCCTACAGAAACTTTATTTAACAACATACAGTAACAAACTTTAGAAGCCTTGTGAATAATCTTAAGAAAAACCTTCAAATTCTCGCCGATCTTGTTCAAAATTGTAATCAACATCATGGCGCCGAACAAGAAATGTCCTACATGCAAGGAGGTTGTTCCGTCGGCTTGTAAAGCATGTACTCACTGCAAACATGAATTTGTGACCAAAAAAAAAACAACTCCAGGAAAATAACTACTGCAACGAAAGAGAAGAAACTTGTGAAATAGATGGCATATCAAGAAATGATCGAGAAGTACCCGAAGAAGAAGTTCCCGCCGCACAGTCGATCAACCGAGACGACAAGCAAGATGACCTACAAGAGGATTATACCAATTTTAAAGAAGCTCAATATGCATTCAATGAAAGGTTAGATGAGCGTATTATTAACATTATAAATGATAAGGATGATTTAAAAAAGAGTATACAAACAAACGAAGAGAAATGGCATGCTGAATTTAAAAGAATTCAATCAGAATTTCATAACAAACTTATTGAAACGACAGAAAGCACTGAAAGAAAATTACTAAAAGAAATCTCTGAAAAAGATAAAAAATTACTAATCTAGAATCAAAAATTAAAACATTAGAATCAAAAATCCGAGATCTCGAGGAAAGAGGTAATTCCGATTCTGATTCAGAAGATGAAGATTCGGATTCAGAGGAAGGCAATTAACGAACCCACTTATAATGTGCCAACAAATAACAGATTTAATCAATGTACATCAATGTACAAATTAACCCGGTAACTGCAACATCAAATCAAGATCAAATAACTGTTGACGAGACAACTAACAATACCAATGAGAATGATGACGATAATGATAATAATAACTATAATTTGGAGGAACGTTCTATACTAATACTGTCAGACTCAATGATGAAAGGAATTATTGAAAAAAAACTATGCCCAAATGGCTATGTGCGAAGAGAATACGTTCGTGGGGGTACAGATAACATGTTAGAGTTTAATGAAAATTTGGAATATGATGGGAAGGTTTACAACAAAGTTGTAATTCATACTGGCACAAATGACATCTTTAAAAAATCAAGTGATGAAATAAACAAAAACATTGCCAGCATAGTCCAAAAATGCAAATCAAAATGGCAAACAGCTCAAATAATTCTCTCGGGAATAATTTACCATCAGTTCAACAATACAAAGAACGACATGCCACAGACGTTATTAACAAAACAACCGAATCACTTTGCCAAAAAGAGAGCAGTGTTTATTATATGGACAATAGACGTGTAACGTTGAACAGAGACGGAGACGACAACCTTCATCTAAATTCACACAAAGGAGTACGCAAACTGGCTGCTAATTTGAAAATTCACCTTGGTCTAAAGTCGGCCAAAATATCCGCTCACAGCCATGATCAAGTGAATCTCAGGCAATCAACTAACGGAATGAGGACAAGAAACAAATTTAACACATATAACAGACGTCAAGAAGGGGATAACAACAGTAGAGGTCGCCCACGACCTTTTACTAACCAACAACAGACACGGAGAAATTTCAGTCATGATCCCTTCAGTCAGAACGGCAACTTCTGGGAAGCAATCAGACCTCTCGCCAACTGGTTAAGCTCACTTGGTAACCACTATAACTAGACCGTTGTCAGGCAAATTTATCCTTAACTTTTGAACTCACGTACCACTGTTATAACTTAGATATATTAATCTGATATAGCTCAAATATGTCAATGCCACTAAAAATAGGTTTCTGGAATATTCATGGATTTAAATGCAGAAATCTCGGCAATGAGTTAAAACTAAACGAAGTTGAAATGATATTTCAAAGTATGACATATATGGGTTAGCAGAAACACACTCAGAGCTGGGTAGTGATTTATCAATTGATCTTTTCAAATGCTATTCTAAACATAGGCCTGCAACAAAAAACAAACTACACGGAGGAATATCAGTTTATATCAAACAGAATATAGCCAAAGGTGTGAAAATAGTTAATAAAAACAACAACAACATCATTTGGTGCAAATTAGATAAATTCTTTTTTAATTTACCAAACAACATCTATCTAGGGACAGTCTATTTCAGCCTTACAAATTATGAAAACGCACATGACGATGACTACCTTGCTGATTTAGAAAAAGATATTATTGATTTCTCTACAAAAGGAGATATTATATTACAAGGTGACTTTAACGCCCGAATAGGTGTGTTGCAAGAATTTGTAAATGATGATGAAAATAGTAGAATTTTCTGTGAGTCCTTACCAGATGACTATATTGAAGATGTCCCAAGACAATCCCTTGATAACAACACTGTAGATGCACGAGGTAAAAAACTAATTGATTTATGCATCGGAAATAACATGCGCATTCTAAATGGCAGACTAATCGGCGATAGTAGAGGGAAAAACATGCTTTCAACATAATGGTAGTAGTTTGGTTGATTATTTTATTAGCACACGAAATACACTCCCGCATATACGCTATTTCAAAGTGCAAAATCTGAAACTACACCTCTCTGATCACTGTCAGCTATCGTACAACGTAAGTGCTAAATATACAATACCAGAACCAGAATATATTGATTGTACAGCAGGTACACACAAAAGAATGAATTCTAGTGAAACGGCAAAACAGAAAATTCAAAAACTACTTGAAGAGCATTACAAAGCAAAACTAGAAAGTCTATTTACAACAGTTAATAACGACACAAATGAGCGTTACATTGACTCGTTAGTTGGCACATTTACTAAGACAATTCAAGAGTTAAGCGAGCAATCAGGTTTTCATTACCGAAAAAACTCCAAGAAGCCCAAAACTGAAAACCCTTGGTTTGACGATGAATGTAAAAGAGAGAAAAAATCTCTACTCAAACTGGGCAAAACAATTAGCAATGACCCTAACAATCGGATCATTAGAAGAAATCTTTTGATTAAAAAAAAAATCTTTTTGAAAACTATAGTAAAGGAAAGAAATATTCATTCTATGAATATATACTGTATGTAATCTTTTTTATTAACCATATCTACCCGAACGACATTTGCTCTAAGGAGGTTAATAAAGTATCTATCTATAAGGCCTAAATGCATCATGAATTAATCAATAAATTTGATAAAAAACTGAACACTTTAGCATTCAATATCTACTTCAACGTCGATAAACCATCACAGACAAGCTCTTTCATGAAATGAAGAGCAATCCAGAACATAAACTTTACCATCTTTTCCCTGACAAAAACCTCTTCACAAGAACACTGAGGAAGAAACATAACTTAAATATAAACAGAGAGACTAAACCAATAGCTTTGTAATGTATTACCCAATGAAAGCTCCCAAGTGACGTAAACGAAAATTTAAATGTAAATAATGAAATGAAATGTAATAATGTAGTAATGTAACTGTATATAGGTATAATTTTCCCATTAATTATTACGACTATTATTTTTGTTTGTCTCACACGCATGTGTAATTCAGCTGCAAAGCTAGAAGTTTGTAATAAGTTCTCTATCTTTACTTATAAATCAAGTTAAATGTCTTCTTTATTTTAGGGCTAACGACATGGCTGTGCATCCCACCTCGCTACAGCGTCTCTATATCGATACCGCTTAGTCTTCTAATACTTGTTGTCTATGGCCTACTCGACAAAACTCCATTGCATTCGACTGAAATCTCCTCGATAAACGGTCACTCTCCATCGGGTCAAGTGACTAAGTACTCACCGATTCCAACTGGAGATAAAAGGAGCAAGAACACACAATCTCAACCAATTTCAGTTCAAGAGATCGCCGGTTACAATTCAAGTACACATCAGACAAAATGTTGCCAAAACATAACGCTCAAACAAGTATACTCAATGCTAAGATATATTTTACTGATTTTCCCTTACTTTGTATATTACTGTTACGGATTTTTAATTGTTATTCTGATAGCAAATGGAGTGTTGACGACCTTAACCTTTCCTTCGTCACCTTTCAGAATCCGCGATCATTATCAGTACTACAGGCTTTTAATTGATGTCGGTGCATTTCTGGGGGGTACTGAGCTCGTGGTGATCTCAACTCTATGCCCTCAAAGGGCATCAGCTTTTAGGGTTCGCAAAGTATGGGTTTTAATCACTCTTAGCTCGTGTCATGCATTATTTTTCTCCTTCTGGTCTTGGTATCGTTTTCTTCCCTCTGTCTATATTGTGTTGGCTCTATGTTTTACTACAGGGTATCTTTTCAGTTCAACTCTAACCAATACCCTTGTTTGTACTACTGAATGCTTTACAGATATTGATCAACAAGGCATTGCCTTGGGTATTGTGGCAACAGGATGCTCTTTGGGACAGGTGTTTGGTGGGCTGTTGGGTATTTATGTTGAAAATAATCTGAGAGAGCATTGCATTGGTGCTTTACTTCTCGGCAAGTTTTGTCTGGCGCGGTTTTGGACAACTGATGCCTGGAATGACAATTTAGACTGTAAAAACTACTGAAACAATTGGTGTCAAATCAGACCAATAGACTTCCTTTTGTTCAATTAGTGCTATTTACTACTAAATAGTGACTGTTACACACATTTAGTATTTGCACTCTACTACCAAACCGCTGACCATTAAATGAACAGTGTTGTAGGTACAGCATTAGCCAAAATAGCTACTGACATTGCAGAATTGGTCATGACTTTATGGCATTTACATTTTATTGCCGGCTTTTATCATTTAAGTCAATTCAATATGTACTGTTTAATAAACCAGCATGAATGTTTTAGCAGATTTAGACCTGATAAAACAAGATCTGCCACTTTATTTGACTGCTTCAAAAACTCTAACACTTATAAAATTTCAAATAAAATGGTGCAACATAAGCAAAAATAGTTACAAAACTGACTGGTGGCACCTTCTGATCATGCGCAGAATTTCTTAGCTGGGTCGAATGTGTGTCCCACATTTGACTCTGGTCCTTGAAAGTTCAAGGGGAACCAACATTCTTACCATGCAAAGTAATTATTATTCGATAAAGACACACTGGGAGATTGGATACGACGCATTGAATTATGGGAAGGTTTTCAGGGACGCGTGCTGTTCACTCCACTAAATCTCCTGCGAGTTTACTGTAATTAATGGCGGAATAACATAGTTTTTGTGCACTCAAATGCAAAAACATTTGGCAAACGGTTACACCAAAATGCACCTTAGACACTCTCAGAAAAGTGAAAAGTTATAGTTTTTGTTGTGCATAATTAAAAAGTCTGCAATAATCCTACAGGTCCTTGTGTTATCATTTATCTTGAATTTTCATACAATGAATTGATGAATGAACATACAGTGACAGCATGGATATTTTCATCAGTGATCACGTGTGTTCATCTTGCTCAGCTCTATCTTAAATGTCTGAATTTCGTGTTTTTGTTTTCATGTACTTTTGTTCACCGTCGATCTTTTTACTTTTAAGCAATAATTGAAAAACTCCACGAAGAATCCATTAGAAATCCAGCCTCTTTTAGCGACTCGCAAACTTGTAAAAGTAAACTCCTTTAGCTGTAAGTTCATGCTGATCAAGTTTTCATTTTGTTTTTTCAAGTTGTAATATCTTCATCTTTGTTGAAAAAGACTTTTTTCGAAAAAAAAGCACTGGATACTCTACGATTTTTTTTTCAGTAAAACACTAACAACTTCTGCTAATGATAACAGTTATCTAGATCTGTGTTCGGACGCGTCGAAATTTTCTCATTTTACGCGCCAAAATGCAATCTCGATGGAATACGGACGCGCGGAGTGGTCTGGGTCGCATCGAAAATCAACTCGATGGTTATATTTTCTTAAGTATCGTGCACTCGCTGATTATAGGCACCATTTTTTATATTCCTGTAACGGTAACTTGCGAGAATGCTTTTTTAAACAACTCAATTCTGAAAATCATTATGCAAAATGCACAGATAAACGTTATAATACAGGAATCCGACAATAACAAACAAAACCTTCGTCTTTTGCAACGCGCGTGAACAAAGTTAAACATATCATATTCCTCGCTCACGAATTGAAGATCAATGCCGTCACAACTTTCGATACTATGACCAATTAAGAGCCATTAGATTGTAATAAACTTAAAGGTATAATTATTGGTGAATTGTAAATCTATAGTGTTGATAAAAATGACCAGATTCAACGATATCCACGCTAAAAGCTTTGCTAGAAGTCCAACCGAAGAGTTGTTTATCCGTTGAAGTTCAAGCTCAAATGACCAACACAATGCTTTTTGACCCAGCATTTATTGCGCGCTTTGATCAACCCTTCTCTGTCGCTAAAGGGTCTGCTTGAAAAGACAAATTTGGAGCCCGTACTCAGCTTTGTTATCGATTCGTGCAGTTCGATGCAAGACAGCATTGCGCTGCCGTGCTCGCTCGTACTTTGACTGATGTCATAACTCTTTTCTGCAGTAGCCCATAAAGGCAATACAAAAATATTAAAATGAGTACAAATATATTTATCTCAGTACAAAAATACATTGTTTGCAACCATTGTTTGCAACCATTGTTTTTGCTCTTATTGAGTGTTTGTTCACGTTGTTGAATGCTTCTTCACGCTAATGGCAATGCTCTTTTGCTTGAATGAATGTTTCAGTGCAGTTAATGAACAACAAAAGGTGTAAAACTTACAGCTTTTCAAACAAAATACTACAGTAGAAAGCTGGTTTTGTAAGAGGATCTGTGAAGGAGCATAACACATACGAGCTTGGAAAAAAAACCTTTTACAAAATAATTTTACAGTTTTGCCTTTTCATGGCCCATGCAAATGTGTTAAAATGCAATATTGAAGGGCCATGAACCGTAATTTTTAGGACATTTCATTCATTTTGATGATCGTGTGTAAAAGTTTAAAAGCACTTTGATCATTTATTGATGGCCGTTTGTACTAGCTGGACGTTGTTGTAATCCATTTATCCATTCTTTTCAGTTGGTTGTATAACTTGTTTGATAGCAAGATTGAGAGTTCAGTGAAAAGTTCTCTAAATTCAGAGGTAATTTTTTTTTGCGTACTATGACATCTCTTTGGTCACCAGTATTCTTCCTCTGTATAGTTCTTATTCATTTAGTGAGCTTGTGTTGTAAGTAGTAATAGTATAGCCTGCGTAGCGGCTCTCTTGGGGAGGGGAAAAGGGATTTGGGGCGAGGAGGGGGATTGGGGGCTAGGGAAAGAAAAGGGAGAGCCTGCACGCAAGCCCTATGTTTTTGTGTCTACGCCTACCTGGCGCTTTCACCGGATGTAAACAAACGCTTCGCACTTTGACGTGTTGAAAATGCGCGTTTTAACATCCGATACAATTTCAACAGCTAAAGTAAGTTTGAAAACTTTATTCTTTAAACTTTTGGTTGATAAAAGTTTTGCCGGCAGTTGAAACATTTGATGATTAAAATTTTTATTTGATTACATTCAAAATCCAGCAAACAAAGAATGAATGGTTCATTGGGCAAATAATTTCTGGACAGAACAAATCACGCAACAGTGAACACAACGGTTAATTATAAGCAAAGTCGAGTTTGACCTCTATATTATTTGTTATTATTTCTTAGTTCTACAAAACACAGTTATACTTAATAGATTATTAGGTAATTGAAAATATTAATGACTATATTTATAACTTTATAACGAAGCCAACAAATCTTCAAGCAAATGACCGATAATAACTTACACAACAAAGCAGTAGCTGCTGATGTAGTTTAATTGCAACAAAGAATCTCTTCGCTCAGCAGTGAAATAAAATGAAAAGCGCTTTAACTTGGGAGGACTTCAAATCACCGATTATTGGCAGTAGACGAATCTTATTATAGGATACCAATATCGTTCATTGCTTGAACCACTTCAGAACTATTGCTTCGTTATTATCTTAATGCTTGATACTTGTGAAGTTTTGATAAATTCTGCGTTCGCAAAATCAAATTATGCTTTATATACAGTTTCTTCTTGCTCTTTTTAAAGTTGAAATTTGTAAACGAATCATTATCTATCGAAAACAATATTATCAATAACACGCTAAGTCATCTTTTCGCGCTTATTGTCAAGCTGTCAATCACCCTTCATATTCGACCAATCAGAATTTACGGCCTCTGGCGACCGTACTGACACAAAAACATAGGGCTTGCGTGCAGGCTCTCCCTTTCCTTTCCCTCGCCCCCAATCCCTCTCCTCGCCAAAATCCCCTCTCCCCTCCCCAAGAGAGCCGCTACGCAGGCTAGTAATAGTATGGTACAACCTACCCTGCCGCACAGCGCCAAATGTGATCAGGTGGAATGATGCAATGTTTTTTTAAAAGAAGACTAAATTAAATTAATGATATAAACTTAAACAGAACAAACAATAACTACACAGGACGACATCTTGAGCAGAACTGATTTATTTTCGTAAATCACGAATTTATTGCGCGTTTTCGCGCACGTCATTTTCCAAATAAGGTTGAGGTCAAGCAAACTCAACCTGGCTACAATAGTTTTTAACGATTCAACTTTTTCCCTAGCTTTGCAAAGCTGCAACCTCTGCCATTAATGATCAAGGTGCTAAAGCTGTAGCAAAATTTCCAGGTATGAGTTATAAGCCATTTTGCTTTCTTGTCGTTACAATTATCACAGAAAGCTCATTATCGGTCAATATTTATACTGAAACATCATTTCAGTGTTGAATTTGAAGTAAATTAAGAATGCAATTCAAGACCCATTAAAAAGTCTCAATAAACACAAATAAAGCTTTTGTTTAATTTTCACCCACCCCCATGCTTACAATGGGGGAGGGTAAAAATCAAAAAAGGTTTGAAACACTGTAATGATTTTTATAAATATTGACACTTAAAATGAGCTTGGGCTGCCTATGTAGCTCATTATACAAGTGTAATCATAAACAGTTTATGCATTTACTCAAGCACCATTTTTGTATTATTAACCCATCTTTCTGATTCATATGTCTACTTATTAGAGCCACAGATGTCTAAAATACCGATTTTAATATATTCTAACGTTTCTTTATTGTTTGTTTTCAGTGAAGAAACAACTTGATAAATACTCACTGATAGATTATTCACTGGTGGGAAACCCTCCAATCACGCAGTCGTATGTGGATCTTTTGGTGAAGGTACTTACTTACATACTAACAATTAACAAGAGTGACGTATCCACGTGCATTTAATTCATCTCTGCTTGCCTTAGGAGATGTACTTTAGCATTCACCTTTATTTACATCAATTTAACATATTTACTCTTTAGAGAATATTTCCCCGACATCTGATTCGCACTTCAACTTTATTTTGTTCTTTTTTAGCCACTAAAAGGGTTGCAAGAGCTTGATTTAACTCCTAGGGTTGTTCTCTTGCATCCTTCACATTATAATTGTAACTTTATTTTACGTAACTTTCTAATTTGTGGAAATCAAAACCTTCGAACCTTAGCTTTGGGGAGAATCCAAGCACTTCGAAAAGACACTGAACTACTGAAATAAATGGAGATTCTTCACCAATAACGATACATATACATTTGGCAGCAACACATCATTAATATTAAAATACTCAATCAGCATACCCGATTACCACTGTTTGACAACTCTTATTGTAGCAGGCTTAATATCTGACGGAGTTTTTAAAACTATGTGTACATCACCCGGAAAGCTTAAAACGGTTCTATGTTTGGACATCGATGATCCACAATGATTTCATTTCTGTACAATTTGAGGTCTTTTTCTGGCTAGTGGGTGTAATTTGATTTAAGTAACCAGAACTTCTCCGATCAATACGCAAACGTTTTGTAGAGAGAAAAAAATTAGAGAAACGTATTTCCGTTTTCCTTTTTATTTCAACCCTCCCCTAGCTCTTCCGAAAGCGTGAAACTCAGGCTATTTTCTTACGGAAGTCGAATTTTAATCAGTTTAATATGGTGACCATATTAACGTATCTTGTTGACATTGTTTTAATTTGCTATGTGTTTATGTGTTGATTCACAGGGAGAATTTCAGTCCGTTGCTCACCCAAGTGAGGCACCATTCCAACCAGCACCGTTCCCGACCAGTACTAACTCAACCTCGATGTTGTACGGTTGGATTTCTGATTATGTATTCAACTCGGCTAGTTTTGTCTATATGAAAGCTGGGTTTATGAATAGGACAATCACTCAAAATGATGTAAGTATGGATGAGAATATGAGGTAAGAGAGGGAATTACTGGTATAGATCATGATGGTTTTCAACCATTCTTGAGATAGTCAAGAGACAAAGATATCGTGGTGCATACTGTAGGGCATTAACAATAGATACTAAATTTTAGAGAGACGTGATGGCCTGGTGGTTAAGGCATCGGACTGCGGGTCCACTGGACTGGGTTTGATTCCTAGACCAGTTAATCACATTGCGTAAGATACTTTACTCTCTCAGTGCATCTCTCAATCCAGGTGTATAAATGGGTACCGGCATTTGCTGGGGTAAATATATATCGGCCACTCCCTGGCAGACCAACGCTGGTTTCTAGATGCTAAATGGACTTTGGTCGTTAAACATAGACATTATAATATTTAGTTAGGGTCCACAAGATGACGTAATGTAAGAAGGTTTACTTGTGATGAGAACTAGCATTCACCATTATTGTCGTCGTTGCATGGTATATATACTTTTTACACCTTTTGCTATTAATTAACGACACTGAAACATTCACTCAAGCTAAAGATGATTACTATTACATTTAACGCGATGAGGCACTCATTAAATGTAGACACTCAGTGAATAAGAGTAATGGTACATTGTTTGCAAACATTGTTTTTGCTGTTATTGAGTGTTTGTTCATGTTATTGAATGCTTCCTCGCGCTAATGATAATGCTCTTTTGCTTGAATGAATGTTTCAGTGCAGTTAATAAACAGCAAAAGGTGTATTACTATACTATGTTATTAACATTTTTTTTTTTGTTCCTTGGCAGCTTCCCAAGAATTTCTCCTATCCTTTGAACACTGCTTCCTTCAAGCTTCTTGTTCCACCGGTATTTTGTACTTTAGAGTGGTTGTCGTTTAAGTGGGACACAGTACCGTACCGTATCGGAGCCGTAGAAAATATTCGAATCATTTGCCGTATCAGGGGCGGATCCAGGATTTTTCCCAGGGAGGGGAGGGTGCAGCATTACAAGATGATGTCATATATAAAAGAAATTGAAACATTTTTCCAGAATGGTTTTTATTTGTCTCAGCTCAGGAGGGACCCCCTGCCCACCCCCTCTGGATCAGCCCCTGTGTTTTGTAGCGATATAGTAACTCTATCTTCTATTTTCAGTTGGCTACATCCACGTATTAAAAAGTTAATTTATTGATCGGAGCTTTCGGGTTGCAAAGCCATCCTCGGGGAAAACTAATGTATTTATTTGCACATGATTGTAACGTACGTTAGCGCGGATACTTTTATTGTTATTATCGACATTTTATTTTATATTCCTTTAGCTTTACAAAAAATATCCCAACCGACCAGTGCAGCTCAAAGTGTACCCTACTTTTGTACCGACTTTGAATTCGAAGCCAAGTGGTGTTGATTTGGATATTGTTGGTAATGTGGAAATGTATGTTGTACTTGAGAATGGAACGCTGGCTTATGCATTTACCCTAGGACTGGTAAGCTGAACTACAGAAGGAAAGGAGGGATGAAGGGAGATAGGGGAAGGATGTCGGTCAGCAAAGAAGGAAAGAAGGAGAGAGGGAAGGAGTAGGGAGAAAGGAAGGAAGAGGGGAAAGGGGGAGAGAGGAAGAGGGAAGGGAGGAGGGAAGGAAGAAAGGAAGAAAGGAAGAAAGGAAAAAAAGGAAGAAAGGAAGAAAGGAAGAAAGGATGGAAGGAAGGAAAGAATGAAGGATGGAAGGAAGGAAGAAAGAAAGAAAGGAAGGAAGGAAAAAAGGATGGGAGGACGGAAGGAATATAGGAAGGAAGATATGAGAACTAGGAAGCGAACGTGTGTGCATGTGAGAAATAAGGAATATAGGAAGTCGAGGGTGATGGAGGGAAGGAAGTGAGGAACTGGACGGAGGGAGTGGTAGAGACAAAGACCTTAACAAAAACAGAGGAAACTACTGTACCTTTTTGAAACACAATAAAAACAGAAATGAATAAAGAGAGCAGAAAGAAGAAAAGGACGTACGTATTTTACTTTTAATGAAATCTACCCAGGTTAAAATCATTTTTTTTTTTCTACAGAACATTTCCGGTTCTGTTAAGGTAGCCATCACTGGAACTAACATCACAGCACACTCCACCTTTGTCAAGTAAGTCCGTAGTTAGCCTGCGTAGAGCGCGCGGCGATTAGCTATAGCTTTGTAAAAATAGCCCTCGCGCTATATATACAAGACTATATAAGACTATATAAAACTTTTGAATCATATTTTTAGTTCTGTGTGCACGTGAATGCATGATCCCTTTGTCGGCGTTCTGACTCGCCATGCTAGCAGCGCTCAGGAAAGGATGAGGCCACCCTTGAAGAATAAGTTTTGCTACAAAAGGCATTTTCAGTGCTAACCTATAATGTCCATGTGTTTAAAAATCTAGGGTTAATGCACGTCTAGTCAAATCTGCCATTGGAGATATATCGGTAAGTCAGTTGATGTTTTAAGGCCGGCACACACTAGGCGACAAGTCGCAGCGACTTGTCCCCGCGACATGTCGCAGCGACAATTTCCTCTTGTGTGTACTAACATTTTTTGGCGAAAAATTGAAGAATTTTGTTGGTGCGACTTGCCGCATGAAATCCAACCGGTTGGGATTGCTGAACCAGTGCACACTGAGACGACATGTCGCGGGGACAAGTCTCTGCGACTTGTCGCCTAGTGTGTGCCGGCCTTAGGGCTTTGCACATACTTGCTAAACGTAAATTATTTTATCCACACGCACGGACACCTTTTGTGTCATCTTAGATAGTTTATTCAGAATAAATAATAAATACTGACGATTAAAATTGACTCCCGCAAATAGCAAAAGCTAATCATACTCATACGCGTAACGTAACAGATTAATCTATTCACCACAGAAGCACGTTTTGTGCCATTATACGCGTAACGTAACAGATTAATCTATTCACCACAGACGCACGTTTTGTGCCATTATACGCGTAACATAACAGATTAATCTATTCACCACAGACGCACGTTTTGTGCCATTATACGCGTAACGTAACAGATTAATCTATTCACCACAGACGCACGTTTTGTGTCATTATACGCGTAACGTAACAGATTAATCTATTCACCACAGACGCACGTTTTGTGTCATTATACGCGTAACGTAACTGATTAATCTATTCACCATAGACGCACGTTTTGTGTCATTATGCGCGTAACGTAACAGATTAATCTATTCACCACAGACGCACGTTTTGTGTCATTATACGCGTAACGTAACAGATTAATCTATTCAACACAGACGCGCGTTTTGTGTCATTATACGCGTAACGTAACAGATTAATCTATTCAACACAGACGCACGTTTTGTGTGCGCGTAAGTAAACGTAAATAGGCAATTTTCATGATGACGTAATATACAACTAATACCAGAATGCTTTGTCGACTTTCTTTTGTATCGCAATTAGTGAAAATTGTTTTACTAATCTCCACGGGAATGAAACATTTGAATATGAAAGAGGATTTGCAAAGAATGCTGGTCTTGGTAGTGAAATGATGCCATAATGAAAATCGCCTATTAATTTAATATCCACTTGCACAGACACGTTTGGTATATACGCGTAACGTAACCACTTTTAAAATCTATACACACAGACGCGCGTTTTGTGTCATCCAAAATTAAACGCGGCTTTAATTGTTCGAGGCAATTATTGATTTGATACTTTCTGAGATACATGTATACTAGGATATCGTTAATTTAATGTGTGATTATTATGTGATTGGTGTGACAGGGTAATATCAAACTTTTGCAAGTCTTTTTGGATCTAGTTGCTGATAAGCTGATTATCAAAGAACTTAACGGTACGTATTAACAAAAATGGGATAAATATTTTATTTTCGATTCCAATTCCATTTATGCTGGCTTTCTGTGCACGGGAAGCGAAGGGTCCGCTTGTCAGTTGATTGACGTATATTGAGGGTTGAACAAAAACGCGATGAAACATTCCTCTTTTTTCTTAGAGCATCAACACACAATAACATTTATAAAATTCCCAATTTCTATGATTTCTCTCGTCTGACTTTTAGAGCGTGGAGACAAAGGTTTCCCATTACCTATGATTGATGGTGTGACGTTGGTCAATCCTAAAGTCTATAGTGGATCGGTGAGTATCGCCACAGAACCATATAGGTGTATGTATCATTATTACTATCATATCACCACGTTTGACATCACCATCTATTTTATTATCTGTTCATTATCACCACCATCGTTAATATCATAGAAATCAGCAGCATGCAACACCATTTCATTGGCCGAACAAGGATTGTTCAAACAGATGAAAAAGCAAAAAAAAACAATGTTTCTCTTTTAAAAGTTATTGTATAAAAGAAATACGTTCCATTTAACTATGCGGCTGTGCTCTTATGCGCAGAAGACGTCAATATATGTTGAGAACAACAGTCACTGAACTGCAACCCGCGAGTACGTACTTTTTGACTTGCGGGTTGCGTAGCAACAAGCAAGTTGAATGAGTGCGTGGAAAATTTGTTAGTCGTTAACTTGGGGAGGCGAGGGTAAGTTTTTTGGACAACTTGTCGAGGGGAGTGTAACAAGTACGTTTGGACGATCTTGCCTTAATTTGTTGAATAGGATATCCTATGAAGAAAAACATAATTTATTGTATTTGCATATTTATCTCGTTTGAACCGTAGACGTGAGTTTAGAAGACTAAAGAACCAAATGAATTCACCGCGCGAGTTACTCTGCCATTGGCAGGCATATTTTGATCCCATTTTAATATATGTGCATTTATAAGAGTACAGTCTAGACGCACGGAAAAATTAAATTAAAAATATATACAGTATTACAAATTCTTTCTAAATCTAATCAATAATGTTTCTATGTTCCAGGCCTACACGATTGTCTCTTCAGATGTAAGCTACAAACCAACAGAAATCCAACAACAAGATACTCCTGAATTCATACCACTCATCAAGCTCATCCTTGCACGTCGTTCATCCAAACGAATTATAATCATTTAGTTATTTTCATGTCGGAAATTTTGTATTTGTAGTAGTTTGTGTGCCCTTCCAGGGTTTCCCATCCCCCTTCCCCCATCTTCCCTCCAGCAAAACCGCTGTTATTTGACTAAAAACCTCGTCCGCTTGGTGGGACATTTGATCAAAAATGGTGTACCGTTTTGTTCCTCAGGCCTCAAGTTATAAAACAGCAAAAACAGCTGGGAAAATAAGCCATTTTTAAGCCCTAATAGCCGGGGGTCATTTGACCATCGTTTTTCATGTGTGGAGCAGTTAGTGGCGCAGTTGAGAGGGGATTGCAAACCTTGGAATTTCTTTCAACATTGAAAAGGCTTTTATGTCCAATGAGCCCGTCATATCGACAGTACAGTGGTGACAACGCATACGGTAGCGTCGCAAAAATAATTGTTCTGCTTTTTTGCTCTAAAAAAAATAAAATTCTTACTAAAAACCCTGCAGTTTTAAATTTAATCATATACATTAGAAAATACGATAAAATCTTAAAATCAAGTCTTATTGGCCTTTTTGTGGACGAGCATCGCTCTCATGATGACAACGCGTTTTGTGTAATTAAAAGAAATTGAAAAAAGTTGAATTACTTGCATAAATCATTAATCATGATTAAAAACAATGTTCAGAACTTTCTGTCTGAAATGATCATCAGTACTGCTGACTCCCGATATCACAAACAACTAGGCTACCCCTCCCCCTTAAAGACGATTCTGCCGCTAAAAAGAAAGTCGAAAATAAAAAGAGACTTGAAATATGAAAAATTTATGCTTTTGTATATAAACCTTACTTGCAATCCATCCGTGGAGCTCCCTTTGACTTTCGGGGTTCCTGTTGAAAACACCATAGATAACCTGGTCACTAAGTCTAATCGAGAGTAACGCCTGACGATTTTTGACGTTTACGAAGCCAAACCTCATTGTTGCAGTCGAATATTTACTAAGTTTGGTGAGTGTTTATTGCTGTTTTATGCTGATGATATTAGCTATATAAACTATTGGTTTGTTAACTTTATTTCAAGATGAATATTGAAGCTTTCCTAAGATTTACAGAGGACATCGAGACATTTTGCTTGCAAAAAATCATACAAACTATTTGTTTCTGTACGTGTTGTATGATTTTAGAGTGGCGCCAGAAAATCGTGAAAGAACAAGTAACGATTTAGTGTCTAATAATATTTAAGTAGCAACTAGAGTGATTTTCATATGACCGTGCATGAAAATACACCATTTAGTTTGTAGTAGTTGATAAACAACAAAAGAAAACAAGGGCTTTAAATAGTGATACCAACTATTAGTTTGGCTAATTTTCACGGTCATTGGAATGACTCTAGTTAGTTATGGACAAATTAAACAGTGAGGCACACTGAGAGATAGAAACTAAATAGTGCAATTTATTCAAATTCTATTGCAATCTATTGTTTAATAAGCATTATTGTGTAGTAAATAATAACTTCAAAAGCTGTTCTGCTCCAATGCCATTTTATACTGACTTCCACAAACTAGTGCAATTAGACAGTGCACAGTGACTTTTATTTCACGGCTTTTTGGTGTGCACTCTATTGCAAATGTTGTTTATAATTTGATGGTTGTAGCTAAATTCTAGGTAGTGCTACTTTGGTGTTAATGTGATATGGTACTTCAATAACTATTTTTTTGTAACATTTGCAGCTTTTTTGCTTTGCCAAAATGAACAACAAACTTGAACAAGATCCATCTTTATTGTGGTAAGACAAATATGACTTGTATTGTTGTTGATGGTGATCCGATAATGATTTTGACAAGTGCTGATTTAGTTCTGATGATCATACAAGGTCTTAGAATATTGAAATGTTTTACATGCAATTATGATGGTTTAATTGCCCATGTGTTACATATATCAAGAGAACTTTGTCATTTTTCATTTGCCCTGAAGATGGCCACGTAGGCCGAAAGCTTGGTATAATTATGATAATTGTAAAATTAAAAGTCAGGAAATTAACTATAACCTACAAATATCTCTTTGATGTTGCACATATGTTATAGTGAGAATCAAAAAACAATGAGCAGAGACATATTCTAGGAGTGTTTCAAAAATTCCTTGGTCATTCACAGGATGATCCCTATATAACCACTATAATACAAATGATGATGATAACATTTCTAAAATATTTCATTTGCTCACAGTTTTTAGGATTTGTTTGCACCTGAACTTTATCAGTTGATTTTTCTCTCTCTCTCTATTTTCAGGTCAATCACCAAAAAGATTGTTCAATTAACTATTGTGATACCATTATCTATATATGTGTTATTGGTTGTTATCATGTATACATCACCAGCAGCTAGAAAACAAATTCTCTTTCTCAATTACCGTAAGTTTACCATCATTTGTGGATAATATATTTAGATTGAAATAGTAATAATTTTTGGAGGCAAAGGATTTGAACTAAAATTGTTTTATTTAATTTTTTGACTTTTATTTAATTAAAATGCTAAAAATCTCCAATCCAAAATTAGGGTTTATTCCTTAGAAATGAACAAGCTTGAATTCAGTGTATTTATTGAAGATCAATTCCACATGAGACATGACATCAATCAAATGCACAGTTTTCATAGTCATTAGATGCAGTTTGATTTTGAAAAAAATTGTTAAGCATTTAACAATTATTAAGTCGGTGATGATAAGACTGATATCTACATGTATGTCAGGGGGGGGGGGGGGCTCTGAATGTTAGCAATTGATGAAAATTGACAAATTTGCTAAAAAATGATTATTTTTTGTGAAGAAGTTGTGAAATCTTTGAATTTTTTTTACTGCAAAATCTTAAAATGACAACATACCATATTACTTGTCTTCTGTGTGCCTAGTCTCAACATACCATATAGCAGCTGCATATTTTTTTTATTTTCAGTTACTTCTCCGTTCACTGATTTTTCTGAACCATCTAAACATGGAGCCGTAAATGGAGTCAATTTCTATATTCAAGGACCTGGTGGTCAGCTAGGAGCATGGTAATATATTATAGAAAAAAATGATGTTTAACAAGTTCTCATTATTCAAGGTGTTTCTAGGGCTTCCAGAATGAGTGTGGGTGAAGAGAGAGTGTAACGTTCCAATGATATATTAGAGGACAGAGATTATTGTTGTAAACATTTTGAAAATGACCCATACATGTAAATTAAGTTTCTAAGCTCTTATGCAAATGGTTATAGTAATGCAGGGGCTTCTATGATAAGCAGCTACCGGCGGTATAGCGCCAACTATTTTACATCTTACCACCTGTTATTTTTGTGTCTCACTTAATGAATATGCCTCCAGACCTCCCTAGAAGGCATTTGTAACACAGACGTCTAATTCAATTACTCAGCCGCTTATTTAAAAAGATTATTCAATTAAACCCCTGATAATGTGCGATTTTTAGTTCTAAAAGCTACTGACTATATTTTTGCTAGGACATTTCATGAGGTATATCTAGGGGAAAGTTACAGTGTGACAGAACCCCCCTGTCAAAGCCAAAGATTTAAAAAAAATATGAGTGTGAAAGTCACAAATTGGTAATTGTGTTTGGACCCCAAGGACAGATCCTGGATACACCCATGTATTTTCATAAATCTTTTCAATTTTAGAATGATTAAAATCATTTTCTAACAAACAACAGCGGTAAATTCCAAGAAAAAAAACCTAAAAGGTATATCAAATCACTTGATCCCTAGTTGAATGACCCTCCAATACATAGACTAATATAAAGTCATTTTCCTGGACTGTAATATACATTCCCTTGGTTTTCATCATGTCCTCCGATTCAACTTGCCATCAGACATGATAACATTATTATAATACATGTAATAGTAAATGTTTTTATTCATCAATGGCATCATTAGTATTTGCTATTTGTTATAGCCAATATATGACTAATTTACTTTCCTTAGGTATATCCAATCAAAAGATAAACCATTTTATGCCGAGGTCAAGCTAGATGATGGGAACCCCGTGGTAGTATATTTTCATGGCAATGCTTATTCCAGGTACCATTTTTGGATGATGGGAACCCTGTGGTAGTGTATTATTCAAGGTCAACATTTTTAGATTACAAACAAGATGAGCAAATTCCAGCACTCATAGCTAAAATAATAATTTGAGTAAAAATAATTAAATTATCTGTGACTGTGTCTGACTGAACAAGCACAAGCTTGGGAAAAATGAAGCTGCCCAGATGTGGATACTAAGCAGTTTGCATTACATGTTGTCATTTAACCACAATAACATTGTTTACAAATAATTTCATATTCAAATTCTTAATCCCTTTGGAGATTAAAAAACTCACTGTACTAATTCCGCAACAAAAGAAAAGGGGCAAAGTATTCTCATTGTTAGTGATAGTTGATGGCGTCATCATGCGAATCAGTTATTTGTAACATTATTACCAAAAATACTGATATTGCACACTGCCTTAACATAAATTTCCAAAGCTAAGTTAGTTGGTCTTGCATTTGTTTCATTTTTCAGAGCCAATAAACATCGAGTTGCTCTTTACAATGTATGTATACTGTATATTGAGTGTTATTTAATTATCTTGTCCATCTATGAATCAATCCATCGACTGATATCACTTTTTATTCATTCATTCATTTGTTCATCCAACCTTTCATTCATTCATTTCTTGACTCATTCATTTCTTCATTCACTCATTCATTCATTCATTCATTCATTCATTCAGTTATTCTTTCATTCATTCATTCATTCAGTTATTCTTTCATTCATTCATTCATTCAGTTATTCTTTCATTCACTCCTTCAATCAACTCATTCATCAATGAGTTTTATTTATTTGTTCATTTAATTATGCATTTATTTATTCAATAACATTCAATAACTTATTAATTTATTTGTTTATTTACATGTTTGCTTGTTTGTCTGTTTGTTTGTTTGTTTGTCTGTTTGTCTGTTTGTCTGTTTGTCTGTTTGTTTGTTTGTTTGTTTGTTTGTTTTTTTGTTTGTTTGTTTGTTTTGTTTGTTTGTTTATACGTTTTCATATACTTTCAGCTACTCTCAGATATGTCCTATCATGTTGTAACCATTGATTACCGGGGTAAGTTACTGTCTTGTAATAATTGTTCATAATTATTACATTTTTTTATAATATTAATCATTTATAATAAATTTATTTCAACAATAATGGTATATGTATGTGCATTCAATTTTTCAGGATTTGCTGATTCTGAAGGCTACCCTTCAGAGCAAGGTAAGTCGTCATTGTTTGATGTTGAGGGATTGTGTATTTTATAATCTGGTAAGAGAATGTAAATGAAGTAGCACAGTACTCCTCGTCACAAAATATGTAGGCTCTATAGAGCTGAGGATTGTGTGGTCTACAGGTAAAGGCTACAATGCTAAGTCGAACTGCCACCTGTTTGTCTTAGTTGGTTGAGCTCTGGTCTATTGTGCAGGAGATTACTTAATCGATCCTGGTGGCCAGACGGACAGTCAGGGTTCAAATGGTTAGAATTTCATGTCTTCTCAGATATGGACATTAAAGCGGAGGTTTTGTTAGATTACTCTTCAGGGTTAATACGTTACGGTCCCTCGTTAAATAAAGAATACTACTACATGTACTTAAGAGTAACTTGAATTAACCCCCCAAAAAGTATACTTTATTTTGAATGGTATAAAGTGGTTACTGAATGTTTGCATTTTTCTTAACGATTGTCTGTTTTGTTTTCGGTGTATTGCTTGCAACTGATTACACTTTAGTTTTTACACTTTAGTTTTGATGAATTTTTGAAATCCATGTTAGTTTTTTGTGATGTGAGAGGTTTCAAAACCACGCTGACTTACTAATATTGAATGTAACATGAATATTATATGATCTATTCTGCAGGACTTATAGATGATGGTCTAGCTACTTATAATTGGGTCAAAGCAAGATCTGGAAAGTCAGCTGTTTTTATCTGGGGTCATTCTCTTGGCTCAGCGTAAGTAGTTAAATCCCATGATGCAGGTCATCCTTGGTGATAGGCCTAAACTAATACATACTAATTAACAATTCAATTTGTTGTTTCCTACACCCCTCTCGTGTTTTGTCAACGTCACACATGTTTTGATCAGAGTATCAAACATGAAAAACTGTGTTTGAATTGTTTTGTAAAATAAAAATTGCACGAATTCAAAAGACAAAAAAAAGGGAATTGAAAGAAAATTCTCCCTACGTTACATTTTATTCAAACTGTCCAATACGTGAGCGCAATAGATTAGAATTTGGCAGTTGGAATGCTCATACACACGCTAAAATGATGATAACTACTAGTGTGTTTTGATACTCTCATCAAACATGGTTTTCGACCAATCTTAGCACATGCACTATCCCAATTATTTTATAATTACTAACTACTAATCAAGCTCATGCTTGTAAAACCAGATTGCATACTTTAAATATTAGAGATTGTAAAACGCATTGAGACATTACTAACTTTAAAGGTGAAATGCACTATAATAATAGACCCCTTGCAGTTTGTTGGAATGCAGCTCAACCCAGGGGACAATTCAGCAAAAATCTTTTGTTTTGTCCTCCAGATGGGGCTAGCTACTTTGACATCACATGCAAGGGATCTTTAAACACTACAGTACATTACAAGATATTAAATGAACAGAGCTTTCTGATGTGTTACAAGCTCTCTCCTGACCCAGAAGTGCTTTTCTCCAATCTCTCCAATTTTTATTCCCTCAAAGAAGATGTTTTGATTTATTTTGATTGACATGTGATTTTAAGCCTAAATAAGAGTAGTGTTAGAATAAAAATGTAAAGTTATTGACAATGTCTCTTTTGATATTTTATAGTGTGGGAATTGGTGTTGCTAAGGTGTTGTGTGACAAAGGTATATGATTCTGATGTGATGTCACTCTCATACGTTATGAATATTTAAATAAGATAGAATGAAAGAGTATAGAATGGAATGGAATGAAATAAAACAGAATAGTCCAATCATATGCTGTCTTTCAGTTAACATTAGAAATTGTTATTACAAGAAATATTTGTTGTTTTATTATTGTTAGTGTAATTGAATTTGTTCAGTTTTAATACAAGAATAGAGGTATGTATTAAAGTCTACTTTATTGCACAGGGAGCCCACCAGCAGGAGTCATTTTGGAAGCTCCATTTAATAGTGTCTATGATGCTGGGAAAGAACATAAAGTAGCCAAGGTAATGATGATATAGGTGACCATGGTACAGTAGTTGTGGTGGAGGTTATGGTGGTTATGGTCATGATGGTGATTATGATGATGATGATGGTAGTCATGGTGATGATGATGTTAATCATGATGGTGATGTTAATGATGGTGGTGATAATGATGATGATGCTGATTATGATGTTACGGATGGTGGTGATTATACACGACTTTCAAAAATGGCCGCCACTAATTAGCATATTACTGTTAAAAACAGTTTTTGTGAAAGGAAATAATATAAAAACATACATATCAAAGCTAGTAATAAGTTCTGAAAATTTGACAGAAAAAGGTTAAATCCCCTTAAAGTTATAGGAGTTTGAAAGGACTAAAAAACACCAAGACGAGGCTACAAAGGCCTCAGCAAGGAATTCCATACAAATCCTTGTATTTTCATTCCTCCATAACTTTGTTGATATTTAGTGAAAAGCGTCAAAAATTTTCAAAAGTGTCTATTTCCAACAGATCTTTGACGTAGTTGTACCGAAAGTATTTAGGATATAGTCAGTCTTAAGAAATCATAGTTGGCCGTTGTTAGGCATTTATGAAAGTGGTGTATGATATGGCGTTCAATTTCCGCCAAAATTCGACTTGCTCAATTCAACATTGTACTTCTTCTATTCGACCTTTTTTTATAATTGGACATTCAACTTTGTTGTTTCAAGAATCCAACATCCTTTGCTTCATAGTCCGACTTGCAAGTTTTCTGAATATTGTCGATGTTTCTGCAATCGAACTTTGTACTTTAACGAATTCAACATTCAACTTTCTCACAATCGAACATCCTTCCGCATGCCACTTTCGTCCAGTCAACGCGGGCTCATAAAATACCAATTCCAACACTGTTGGGTAGGGGGACGGGAGAAAAAGGTAACTTTCCGTATCCCCGATGGATAGCTGTGGAACTCAAAGTCACATAAACCCTCCCCCAAAGCATATTTTTTTGTCTTGTTCCACGTGATCTAGAAAAACAAGATGGCTGCACGGTGATTTCTTAATTCCCGTCAAAATTGTAACTGGTAAGTATTTTTTTCTTTCTTTTTGAAAATAATCATTTCTATGATAAGCACGTGCTTTTCATGGTCAACTTTTGCTGTACATTCAGTACATTTTACAATCGCAATTAACAGCTACATTCACTATTTCACTAGAAAAACGGCACCTTCAGTCTTTGGTTTTTCTCGCTGTAAAGTCGAAAGGCGATCTGCCACTTTCAGAAGGGCAGACCTGACCTCGTTTAAGTCATCATCGGCCATGTTTCAATCCTCCGTAAGTGCAGCATCCGACCCGAGGGAATGATCACGTGTTTTTGGATAAGACAAAAAAATGTTGCTTTGGGGGAGGGTTTATGTGACTTTGAGTTCCACAGCTATCCATCAGGGGTACGGATAGTTACCTTTTTCTCCCGTCCCCCTACCCAACAGTGTTGGAATTGGTATTTTATGAGCCCGCGTTGACTGGACGAGAGTGGCATGCGGAAGGATGTTCGATTGCGAGAAAGTTGAATGTTGCATTCGTTAAAGTACAAAGTTCGATTGCAGAAACATCGACAATATTTAGAAAACTTGCAAGTCGGACTATGAAGCAAAGGATGTTGGATTCTTGAAACAACAAAGTTGAATGTCCGATTATAAAAAAAGGTCGAATAGAAGAAGTACAATGTTGAATTGAGCAAGTCGAATTTTGGCGGAAATTGAACGGCGTTCAATTTCCGCCAAAATTCGACTTGCTCAATTCAACATTGTACTTCTTCTATTCGACCTTTTTTTATAATCGGACATTCAACTTTGGATTCTTGAAACAACAAAGTTGAATGTCCGATTATAAAAAAAGGTCGAATAGAAGAAGTACAATGTTGAATTGAGCAAGTCGAATTTTGGCGGAAATTGAACGCCATAGTATGATGATGTTATTGGTAGTCGTTGTGGTGGTGATGATGTTAATGGATGGCGTTGATGACAATGGAAATGATGATAATGAGGTCTAATGATAACAATGGAAAGAATAATGATGATGATGATGATGATGATATGGCGTATTGGCAGTGATCATACACTAATGGTGTGATTAATTTGATTGATTATCAAAATACTTGCAATGACTATTCTTGTACCATTTCGTAGCCATTCAAGTTCTTGCCATTCTTCCAAGAAATAGTTATGGATGAAATGAAAGATGTTTTTAGAACAGACAAAAGGTAATCAACATAAAAAGCACACAGGAAAAGAAATTGAATTCCCATGTTTGCAAAGATGTCAAAATAGTTGTATACACAGGCCTTACCAGAGGGTACAAGGCAAGACAAGTCTTGATTTTTCTTCTTCTTCTTCTTCTTCTTCTTCTTCTTCTTCTTCTTCTTCTTCTTCTTCTTCTTCTTCTTCTTCTTCTTCTTCTTCTTATTATTATTATTATTATTATTATTATTATTATTATTATTATTATTATTATTATTATTATTATTATTATTACAAATGACGTTCAAAACTCAGACTTTGCGATACAAGCTGCAGAAAGCCATTTGAATTAATTTATTATTATTTTTATTATTATTATTATTATTTTTTTACCTGAATTTTATTTGTTTACCTATAATATTTTTTAGAATTTTCTTAAATTATAATTTTATAAAATGTATATAAATTATATAAAATGTATATAATTATGAACAAACAATATGCAGAACATTTAAATTAATGAACTATATCAATTTCATGTTTTTTTTATCATTTTGTAAATATTATATAATTTTTAACCATATATATATATTTTTTTTGAAGATGAATTGTAATAAAGGATTATTATTATTATTATTATTATTATTATTATTATTATTATTATTATTATTATTATTATTATTATTATTATTATTATTATTATTATTATTATTATTATTATTATTATTGTATTTATTTCTCAGCAAGAATAAATATACATTTCATTGACTATTTGCTGGTTTACAATATTCAACTCAGGTATTCAACCTGCACCTGAGAGTTGAAGTACTTTACGTAAGATTGATGCAGTTCCTAAAATTACAGATTTTTGTATTTCGATTAAGTTGATGTTATTAAGTTCAAGTCTGTCTATGTGATTTTTAAATTGTTTTGATATTGCTCCTAGTGCTCCGATAACTATTGGCACAATCTTAGTCTTCATATTCCACAGTCTTTCAAGTTCGATACGTAATTCTTGATACTTGTCTATCTTCTCGGCTTCCTTCTCATCAATTCTGGAATCTTTCGGTACAGCAATGTCAATCAGTTGAACACTCTTCTCTTTCTTGTCAATCACTACTATGTCTGGTCGTCTCGCTTCAATCTTCTTGTCTGTATATATGTTAAAGTCACATAATATCTTGACATTTTCATTTTCAATCACTTTCTCTGGTTGATGGTTCCACCAGTTATCAGCATCACACATTATTTGATGTTTCTTGCATAAATTCCAATGAATTGCTGCTGCTACCTTATTATGCCTTTCCATATATTCTTTCCCTGCTAGTACTTTACAACCAGCTACAATGTGTTCAATGGTTTCAACCCTCTCGTTACATAGTCGGCATAAAGGTGACTCGCTTGTGTGATATTTACTTTTGAGGTAATTAGTTGGTAATGCTTGATCCTGTGCAGCTATTATAAGTCCTTCTGTCTCAAATTTGATATCGCCTTTATTAAGCCATAACCATGTGCTCTCCTGGTTTATCTTGTCTTTACAATTTCTGCTGTAGCTTCCATGTAGGGGCTTTTCTTGATATCTTTCAGATCGTTCTTCACATTTTCGTTGTTGGTATTCCTTCTTAGTTTCCTCAGGTTCTTGTGCAATTCCTTTGACTATTTTCTTTAGATCTTCATTTCTGCTGACATATTCTTTTAGTGCTATCTCTTCCTCTTTCACGGTATCTTCTATAGCTTTAAGTCCTCTTCCACCTTCAGTTCTTGGAAGATACAATCTGTCTACATCATCACGAGGATGAAAGCCACGGTGCATAGTAAGTTGTTTACGTGTTTTGGTGTCAAGATGGTGCAGTTCTTCTTTTGTCCAATTCACTATTCCAGCTGTATATCTAATAACAGGGACTGCATAGGTATTAATAGCAGAGATCTTGTTTTTCCCTGTAAGTTTTGATTTGAGAATGAGTTTTAATCTTCTCTTATATTCTGTTTGAACGTTACTTTTAACTTTCTGATGGTAAAGGTCATCTTTTTCCAGAATACCAAGATACTTATATTGTTCATTGTCATTCAGACTTCTTATCTCCTTTCCGTTTGGTAATTTAATTCCTTCTTTTCTTACGATCTTTCCTCTTTTAAGTCCAACTCTACTGACACTTTTCAATTCCAAACTTATTATTATTAAACTTATTATTATTATTATTATTATTATTATTATTATTATTATTATTATTATTATTATTATTATTATTATTATTATTATTATTATTATTATTATTATTATTATTATTATTATTATTATTATTATTATTAAAAAAATCATCACTAAATCAGTTCAATATTTACCCAAACTAATCATCAACAATGATCTTGTCCCGCGTGTAAAAATGGGCGAATGTTTCAAGTACCTTGGACGTTATTTTGATTTCCAAATGTCAAATGAAAACCACAAGACTGAACTAAGTAATCTGGTTAATAGCCTAATGACAGACATCGACAATAAACCACTACATCCTAAAAATAAACTACTCCTCTACAGTCGTTATGTTCTCTCCAAAATCAGCTGGCACTTTACTGTTTGTGACCTCCCTAAAACGTGGGTCATCCAGAACATTGACAACATCGTATCTCACTTTATACGCAAGTGGTTAGATATTCCCGTATCTGGAACTCTCAGTAATGTATTTCTTCCCTGTTCTAAATTTGGTTTAAACATATGCCCACCTTCCGTAAAATTCACTCAATGTCAAACAGTACTTCGCAAGGCCTTGAAAACCTCAAAAAATGCTGACATACGACATCTTTGGAAATCCACAAATGAACACACCAACATCCAGTACGATATTTTTAAAACAACTAAAGAAGTGATTAACACTTTCCATTCAGAACAAGAACATAAATTAGATAATGACTTGATATCTCAAGGTTTCTTCTTCATTAATGTCACCAAATACTCCCTATCAAAATTAAATGGCTTATGGTCATCTATGCAATCTAACCTTCCCAAGAATATCTACAAGTTTACCATTCGCTACATAAATAACACTCTTACAACAAGAAAAAACCTTGCAAAATGGGGTATCTCTTCTTCCCCCGATTGTTCATTTTGTCTTTCTCCTGAATCTCTTCTCCACGTTGTCAGTGGATGTCAACACTACCTTGATCGCTTTACATGGCGCCACAATTCCGTCCTAAACCTCATCGCATCATCACTAAAGCCTCTTGACAACATTGCACTATATGTCGACCTTGATGATTATAATAGCCCCTCAATTATAACTGGAGAAAGTTATCGTCCTGATTTGATTTTGAAAACGCCTGAAACACTTTATGTACTGGAACTTACAGTTGGATTTGAATCTAACCTTAAAAACAATGCTGAACGAAAAAGGAAAAAATATAGAAATCTAATGAATGATTTAAGTAGTGATTACCAACAAGCTAAATTTATAAATCTTTCAATTAGCTCCCTTGGAGTATTTTCTGATGATTGTTCTACATTTGTTGATTTTCTAGAAAGTTTAGATTTTGATAGTAAACAACAAAAATATGTAATAAGGAAAATGATGAGTATTGCAATTCGATCAACCTATTACATTTTTTGCTGCCGTAATAAAGTCTGGGATAACCCTGACTTAATGAGATTTTAACTTCTAAATGTTTTTGTTGTAAATAATGATGTTTATTAGTGTTGTGTTTTTATTGTGTATTTGTAAGCGATTCAAGTAGCAAATTGTAAATTACCTTTAACAAGTGAGATTTACAATTGTAAATGGAAAAACAAAATAAAGTTTTCATTATTATTATTATTATTATAATTATAATTATTATTATTATTTTTATTATTATTATTGTTGTTATTGTTATTGTTATTGTTATTTTTATTATTATTATTATTTTTACTCATTTCAGGATTGAAGATGTGACGTGCTCTGTTGTTATCCTACATGATCGAGACGATGAAATTATTCCCTTTAAATTTGCAGAAAAGGTAACCCTTACAGAATTTATAATTGCCCCATTCTATTATGGCATATTATGACCATAGGTAGGTCTTAGTCGAACAACAATCGCTAAGTATAAGGAAAAAAATATTGATTTATTCATAGCGAATATCGAAAGAATAAGTTTTGGATAAATTTTGATAATTTTCGATCAAAAATATAACGGCTTTAACGGCTGGTAATAAACAAAATAATCATCCTTTTTTTCTTTAGGAAATTAATAAGAGACGTTTAGTTGATTTCGAGATCATTTTGTAGTGTTTTTTTTTCTTCTTCTTTTTTTTTGTTGAAATAAATTCATTTATAGACAATTTTCCTCGCGTTTTACAGTGTGGACACTCGAACCGTGAACACTTGTCTTTATTTAGCTTTTTATTTTCTGAGCTTTCTACTGCTTCAAATTCTCTGAAAAACTAGGACTGAACTCAAATGCACTGAGTTATAAAAATTCAAATGTTTTCAAATAGAATCACTCGAAGGATGCATGTTAAAAAGAGTAAAAAAGCGCAAAGTGTTCATGGTTAAACCTTTTTTCCATATTTGACCGATAGATTTCCTAATAAATACCAACATTTCCATCTATGATTGAAATAAAGTTGAAAGGATATGTTTTACAATACAAGCAAAATAATTCTAGGTAAATTATTTGGTGTGTGATATTATAGCCGTAAAGATGCAGGAATTTGCATTGCTAAACAATCGTCTCTCTAATCAGCAAATTGTACCCTTACACGACTCGATATAATAATTACAGTCACTGAAATGTTTAATTTTGATATAAGAAAAAAACTGCCAAACTGATTCGACTTACGGCCTCGTCCAAATTTACACTCCTCGGAATTTTTCAATTATTTTCAAATTGGACAGAATAGAGTGCTAATGTCTATACTAATTGCAAAACAAAATGCATATTTCAAGCCGGTTGATAATTAGGTAACCAAATTTAGACTCACATACATTGTTTAATCAGAAAAAAAAACTTTACAAGTTTAAGGTTAAAATTCTCCATAACGTGTTTAATGACACCCTACAACTAGTGATGATTGTCTATACTTTAGCTTATTTTCTTTCGAGCTAGGTAATCGTAATAAATACGCTCTTCTTCTATTAAGTTGAGAACATGTCTGGGAAGGTCGTCTAGATTTTGTTGTGTCGTCTTCTTTTTCTTTACAAAACCTGCGCTGTTGATGATATTATCATGCCAGCCTGGAAAATATTTAGCACAGATCTGCCAATCAGGGATTCTACCTGGTTCCCATGTTGTCATGTGCGGTTCGTATGTGATCCCAACAGCTTCACAGTAGCGTTTCATGGTTTCATCAGGGTTCTCGAGCAGATCACCAGCATCGACCACAACTGGGTTTTCATCCAAGCCGTTCTCGATGACAAACGTGTAAAACTCGTGCAATTGTCTGAATCCTGCCTCTACGGGATCGAAATAATACCCTGCCATGTTGGGGTTGCATGTGCCACGGTATAGAGATGCTATAGAATCGCAAGGATTCCTTATCAAGAACGTATGTTTGAAACCTCGAAATTCTTCATCTAAAAATAAGTCGAACTTGTTCTGGATGGCATAAATAAGTTCTTTGGAAAATATTAAATCGTATCTATCGTAATCGTTGCATAAAATAGATTTTGCGTTTTCGTATGTTATGGTTGGCTCTATAGGAGTCGTTGCGAGGTGCGTTTCGGTTTGTCTTTCTGGTCCCAAGTAATACACCAAGGTGAATTGTTCGTGAAACACTTTAGCGTTAGTTAATGTCCTTATAGATCGTTCGAATGCAGTCGACACACACCTTGGAGACGACCATAGAAACACTTTCATCATGAAAACCTTTTTTGAGTTTCCGCAGGCAACTTCCAAAACGAGAAAGCTTACAGTCGGTGGAGCAGTCACTGGCAATGTGTCATTCGAATAGAACTGATTTGCATTCTTTTTAAATGCTAGCTAGACACCCTGATTGAACACCTTGATGGCCTTGATATGACTTATTCATTGTGGTCATTCTTATCATTTAACGTCATGGGTGTAATTCATGAGTGATATTTCAAAACATTAAATTTCCCCGAATGGCGGGGGAAAATTTATTGAAGTCACGAGGTATTCGGGGAAATTTAATCGCTAATTTCCCTCGTGCCATGGTATTACTTTGTAATACCATGATTACCCAGGAAATAAGTAAAATAAGTGCGGTTTTAGTCGTGCGGGTTTGAAGTCAAGGAAGCGTGAACAACGAAATCACTCAAACTAATTTGCAAAAAATATAGAGAAAGAGGGAGATAAAAAAGAAACATTCAAAGAGAAAAATAAACCTTGTTAAACAACTTAAAGTTGTCATTTTTGATTTATTTTGGGGTCGAGCATGCGCAAAATTGCGAAACATCAGTCATTTTAGCGTGACTATGTTCGAGAAAATTATTAGGTTTATGCTCTAAAAATTAGCTCTTAATGATAATAATGAGGTTTCTAACATTTTTGAATTGTCACCATTCAATCACTGAGCAAAATTAGAGACTTAGTCGTAACGTACAATTGTGTATTAACTTTTTTTGGAACTTTTATCGACTTGCATTTTGCATGACCTTGCATGTCTCACTCATGCAGATAAATAGCCTCTTCTACGTAAAATGAGTTTCAATTCCTTTTTCCCAACACCTTTAGACCAAATATTAACCTAATTGCAAGGCAGTATTCACTAAGATGTCTCTTAGGCTAGTTATAGATTAGAGAACATAAACTCATAGCCACACATTGATGTCCTGCATTTTGTCCAAAAAGTAACAGGTCCTTGATATACACGTGTTTGGATCTCGTTACCATGCAGTGTTGGGTTGGGGTATCCAGAGTATACACGTGACTCTAAAAGAAGCATTGTGACTGGTCCGGCAGCTCATGAATTATTAATAAGTCTGAGAATGGATCATCACTAGCCTCTTCCGCAGGCGTCTCTTTTTAGCGTTTTCCTGTCTAGTTTTTTGATGGGCTTCCTGTTTTGCAATTGACCGTTGGGGATTATCTCTCAGTCGAGAGAGCAGCAAAGGAATCCTAACCAAGGAAAAGGCAAAAAGGGCTGCCTGCGGAGGAGGCTAGATCATCACATGCATTGTAAAGACCATGATTTCTCTCCACATCATTGAATAGCTTTGAGTAGCAGTAAAAACATCAGTTTTAACAGTGATCTTTATCTCATGACTTTAAATTTGAAATTTCACAGTCTCGAAATGTTGAATTGTTGTTCGTTTCCGTCACAGTACCTTTGTAAAGTAAAATTATTCGCTTTATTTAATGTATGTAATATGAGAATCACTAGTTGATGATCATGAAATAACAATAACATCATGTAATAATCACATGTCCAAAAGAACCGATAAGAAACGTTGTGAGCTCATACGGAGTGTTTAACGAGAAAAAAAAGGTAAACGAGATAGCTTGCAGTTTGTGGAGCAGACAATGTGTCATTCGAATAGAACTGATTCGCATAACTTACTTTTTAAATGCTAATGAGTTTTGTTATATGCTAATTTTACTCAACAATAGAGCAATACAGCTAGAGTGCAAACACTAAATGTGTGCAAGAGTTGCCACAATTTAGTAGTAAATAGCATTAATTAAACAAACGAAAACAATATAGAATTAGCATAAAATAGTACCATGTAGTGGTCATTTAGTAGTATTTATGCTGCACACTTTTAGTGCGTGCACTCTAGGACATGCTTGAAGAATTTTACATTAGTTAATTTAAGTACTAGACGCATAACTGCGTGAAAAGAGGCTTCTCTTTGAACTTTGTGACGGTATCAGAATATGTCATTCAAACTTGCAAAAACGAAGATATTCGTGAAAAGCAATCCACTCAAATTTATCAATCCTGTTTAGGAATGAACTGTTAGAAATCAGATGGGTTTTATTTTTTGTGCTACCGGATGGTGTAGTCTGATATTAAAGAATGAAATGCCCTTTGTAATGAAGTACAGTAGTTGTATCCTTCTATTGTAGTCGGTTGATTTACATTTCCTGAAAAAAATCACTAAATTCAATTTTAATCGCTTATAATATGGTTGGATAAAATCCTGCAATTTGATTGGCTGAGAGGAGTGGTATTTATCCCAAACAGTGGTATTTCAAGTGCGAGAGAGTGGTATTTCAAAATCACTATAGCAACCACTATTTTTGATCGTGAAAAAAACGTCTTGATGCGCGTCCGCAGCAATCTCACAATGCGATATAAACCTTTTTCTAATTTCAAAATATCTTTTTCCCTCAATCATTTCTTCAAAAGAGAAAGTTAAATAAATGTAGATTGTGTTCATTAAACGATGCAAAGAGATGTGCTTGTGACCAAAAGCACATTTTGAACATGACTTTTGTTTGAAAACCACAGACGGCATGTTTTGAAGTTTCGTCTGATAAACTTGAACAAAAAACAGCAAAGAAAACACAATTTATCAATAACATTTATTCAATATCTTACTTACATAAAGGTAATTTCCATCGATGATTTGTTTGTTTACACGATAATTGGAGTATTTACGAAGGCAAATCCTCATCACTACCTGCAAGACCGACTGTTCGGGAGAAAGCTTTTCGGATGTCATCTATGTGTCAGTCATCTGCTCTCGACCAATCAGCGAGCGAGAATTTACTTGAGTTTTGTAAAAAATGATGGTGCTTGATGAAACCATTTGATAAACAATTAATAGCATGTTTTGTACGTGATATTTGGCATTAATACCACTCGTGATATTTCAAAATTGTCCCACTTTTTGGCTAACAATTTTGAAATATCAATCGTGATATTAATGCCAAATATCACAACAGAACATGCGATTACCTATACAAATACATTTAACATTTATTCGGATTGCAAAAGAAAGACTTGTCTTGCTGAAAAGGACAGTTTCGTATACAAGTGATTCCCAATATTTCACAATATTCATCATCACTAGGTCATTAGATGACTGGACTCCATGTTTATAATTATAGATCAGAGAACATAAATTTATAGCCACACATTGATGTCCTGCATTTTGTCCAAAAAGTAAGAGGTCCTTGATATACACGTGTGTTTGGATCTCGTTACCATGAAGTGTTGGGTTGGGGTATCCACAGTATACACGTGACTCTAAAAGAAGCATTGTGACTGGTCCGGTAGCTCATGAATTATTAACGAGTCTGAGAATGGATCATCACTAGCCTTCTCCGCAGGCGTCTCTTTTTAACGTTTTCCTTTCTAGTTTTTTGATGGGCTTCCTGTTTTGCAATTGACCGTTGGGGATTATCTCTCAGTCGAGAGAGCAGCAAAGAAATCCTGAACAAGGAAAAGTCAAAAAGGGTTGCCTGCGGAGGAGGCTTGATCATCACATGTATTGTGAAGACCATGATTTCTCTCCACGTCATTGAATAGCTTTGAGTAGCAGTAAAAACATCAGTTTTAACAGTGATCTTTATCTCATGACTTTAAATTTGAAATTTCACTGTCTCGAAATGTTGAATTGTTGTTCGTTTGCGTCACAGTACCTTTGTAAAGTAAAATTATTCGCTTTATCTAATGTATGTAATATGAGAATCACTAGTTGATGATCATGAAATAACAATAACATCATGTAATAATCACATGTCCAAAAGAACCGATAAGAAACGTTGTGAGCTCATACGGAGTGTTTAACGAGAAAAAAAAGGTTAAAATTCTTCTCAACCAAATCATGTAGTGATGATTTTCTATACTTTAGCTTATTTTCTTTCGAGCTAGGTAATCGTAATAAGTACGCTCTTCTTCTATTAAGTTGAGTACATATTTGGGGAGGTCGTCTAGATTTTGTTGTGTCGTCTTCTTTCTCTTTACAAAACCTGAGCTGTTGATGTTATTATCGTGCCAGCCTGGAAAATATTTAGCACAGATCTGCCAATCAGGGATTCTACCTGGTTCCCATGTTGTCATGTGCGGTTCGTATGCGATCCCAACAGCTTCACAGTAGCGTTTCATGGTTTCATCAGGATTCTCGAGCAGATCACCAGCGTCGACCACAACCGGGTTTTCATCCAAGCCGTTCTCGATGACAAACGTGTAAAACTCGTGCAATTGTCTGAATCCTGCCTCTACGGGATCGAAATAATACCCTACCATGTTGGGGTTGAATGAGCCTCGGTATAGAGATGCTATAGAATCGCAAGGATTCCTTATCAAGAACGTATGTTTGAAACCTCGAAATTCTTCATCTAGAAATAAATCAAACTTGTTCTCGACGGTAAAAGCAAGTTCCTTGGAGAATATTAAATCGAATCCATCGTAATCTTTGCACAAAATCGATTTTGCGTTTTCGTATGTTAGGGTTGGGTCTATGGGAGTCGTTGCGAAGCGAGTGCTCTGTCTTTCCGGTCCCAAGAAATACGCGAAGGTGAATGGTTCGTGAAACACTTTAGCGTTAGTTAATGTCCTCATAGATCGTTCGAATGCAGTCGACACACACCTTGAAGACGACCAGAGAAACACTTTCATCATAAAAACCTTTTTTGAGTTTCCGCAAGCAACTTCCAAAACGAGAAAGCTTGGTCCGTGGAGCAGTCACTGACAATGCGTCATTCCAATATCTGGTGACGATTTGCACTTAATTTAGTGAGACAAATATGTGATAACATGAATGGCTGGTAGACAAGGAGCTCGTATGTTATCGTGTAGTGTTACACTTTGTTGCATTAAAAATTCAATATGCGAAGCCAACTGGTGGCATCAATTAATAGCAATGCATACAACATGATACAAGCGTTTCATGAATATTTTGAAAGCTATATATTGCGAAAGAAGTTATAACTATTTTCGTTGAAGTGCGTTCTCGAAGTTAAAAGTCTCGTCTAGGATTTGGCATTTTGTTGAGCGTCAATCAAAAAGGGGACAAAATCTCAGACTGTCGCGTTTGTTTAATAATAAAGACTTTGTCGGCTTTTTGATTGACGTCCACCAAAGTGCGAGAAAAATGCCACGTTTTAGAAGAGACTCTAGCTTCGAGGGGCGCACTGCAACGAAAATGGATAAAATGAGGAAACATTTTTATGTTTGAAAGAAAACATTCACAGCCCTCATTAAAATTCACAAATGATTCGATTAGGGAGAATTTTAGTTGGCAAGTTGATAGACTCCATCGCAGTTGTTTTTGGTTTCGGGCCCATTCGCCTACGGTCCACTCATTACCTCCCCACAAACCTACTAGAGAAACCCCAGCCTTAGGCTCACAAACACTGAACTTAAGACTTATTTTTATTGGCTACTACACGTACACACTTCGTGTTTAACGGTCAGTTTTAAGAACAAATTAATTCTCCGCTTGCTCCGTTGCTTGGGCAGCCATGAAAAGATTTGCCGGCTTGAGGGATATAATGGATGTGAAAAATTATTCTGTTGTTGCCATGTTGAAGATGAATTTTGTTTATTAACAGTGTAAAGTTCAAAGAGAAAAATAAAGCATTAACACAATCAAAATGCAAAACGAATAAAAAACTATTACCCTTTGTAACAACTTTTAATCCTTGTATTAAAAGCCTAAAAGGTATCTTAACTAAACACTGGCATTTAATTTCCAATAACGAGAATTTATCACGGATCTTCCCAGACCATCCTATAGTGTCTTATAGAAAGGAAAAATCGCTTAAAGACTTTTTAGTCAAAGCAAAACGTCCCTAAAATATACTCTGTTGGAACAGTTATTTTTATTTATGTTACAAATAAAACAACAAAAAGACACTCCAAACAATAGGTCTAGATCTTTTATTGGATAAACCGTACAGCATAACTTGATAACATTTTCCGAAGAATTATAGTTTGTGTGGCTCCGAAAATATTTATAAGTCGAATGTGACTCTGAAGACTTCGTGGACTTCATCAATGCCAAATACAGTAACACACGGTTTCCAATAGAGGCCAATCCCATAAACTGCCCTTTGTTGATATTTGCATTGATAATAGGTGATCTGGATTATAGCGTCATTTTACTACGACGACCAGCACAAGTTCTCGCACATTTACAAATATCTGAGTTATTCCCAGCAGTGCATGCTGAAGTGAATGCTTTGACATAAGGGAGTCGATACGGTATTAGAATCAAACACGTATGCACATCAAACGGGCAGCGCACTTTATTGAATCAACAGCTCACGCGCATTTCTTAGTTCAAAAATGACTTTAGGACCATCATTAAAGCCGCGCTTTGTTGCATGAAATAAGCGATAATTGAAGCCAACTGGTGGCATCAATTAATAACAAAGCGTACAAGGGCTTCATGAATATTTTAAAATTTATGTATTGCGAAAGAGCTAAATGAGCAAACCTTTCTTTACGTGCTTGAAAGCCGGAACATTCACAGTCTTCAAAAATATTCCCAATGGATTTGAGTAGGGAGAATTTTAGTTGTCAAACTATTGATGCTTTTTTTCAAATAAAAAAATGAAAAAGTATGAATTGGGTTAAAATGTTGTAATTACGATACCCCTCTACTAACTATGTAATTACGAAGCCTACTATTTTTAAGCTACATTGACTTTGTTGGTCGCGCTTGCATTATCTCACTCGACACGAATAGAGAAAATACAGGAAATGCTCTGTGACTTTTCTTTTCTTATAATTGTCTTCTTATACAATACCATTGCTTAATCTTAAACTATAATAGATAGCAAGTATTTGAGATAGCTAGTCAGGAGAAAGACTATTAAATAAATTTGAACACAAGGGTTACGATTTTAAACTTTACTCAGAACATAACAGGAAGCCAGTGAAAACCCAATGTGTTTCTTCTGATATAATGCATCTAATGCATCACTGATATACTGAAACGGGCTGCGGAATTCTGGATGCATTAAAGTTGCTCATTATGCCTAGAACTAAGTTCTAACGAACAATAAATTTAACGCTGACTTTCAATGTTATTCTAAAGAGTTTGTATCGAAGATTCTTTCAGAAGTTAAATTCACGGAAAGGAACGATGTCCGATTAGTAGTTGCATTTTTGGCTCGGCAGGTCTAAAATGCAGACTGGAAAATGCAGACCGGTAAAATGCAGACTGGGAAAATGCAGACTGGGAAAATGCATCATTTTTTTAACATGATTTGTTCACTGTCATTGAATTCGGTAGATAATTCCATAATTCGAGTTGCTGAACGTTGAATTTTGCGTAGTCTGCATTTTACCGGTCTGCATTTTGCAGTCTGCATTTTAGACCTGGCGTGTGTGAAAGTCTAAAATGCAGACTGGAAAATGCAGACCGGTAAAATGCAGACTGCCTGGTTAAAATACCCAATTAATTTTTTTTAACATGATTTGTTGACTGTCATTGCATTCGATAGATAATTCCATAATTCGATTTGTTAGACGTCATCGAATTCGAAAAATATCAGTCGTCTAATTCGGAAAAAAATACGTTGAAGGAAGATTTAAATTTTTATGTATTCTACTTTTTACCCATATATAAAAAATAATAAAATGTTCAACAAACAGATACAACTGATAGGATAATGTTGAAATGAATTTGGAATTTTTCGTAGTCTGCATTTTACCGGTCTGCACTTTGCAGTCTGCATTTTAGACCTGGCGTGTGTGAAAGTCTAAAATGCAGACTGGAAAATGCAGACCGGTAAAATGCAGACCGGTAAAAATACCTAATTTTTTTAACATGATTTGTTGACTGTTATTGAATTCGATAGATAACTCCATAATTCAAGTTGCTGAACGTTGAATTTTTCGCAGTCTGCATTTTACCGGTCTGCACTTTCCAGTCTGCATTTTAGACCTGGCGTGTGTGAAAGTCTAAAATGCAGACTGGAAAATGCAGACCGGTAAAATGCAGACTACCTGGTTAAAATACCCAATTATTTTTAACATGATTTGTTGACTGTCATTTAATTGGATAGATAATTCCGTAATTCGATTTGTTAGACGTCATCGAATTCGAAAAATATCAGTCGTCTAATTCGGAAAAAAATACGTTGAAGGAAGATTTTAATTTTTATGTATTCTACTTTTTACCCATATATAAAAAATAATAAAATGTTCAACAAACAGATACAACTGATAGGATAATGTTGAAATGAATTTGGAATTTTTCGTAGTCTGCATTTTACCGGTCTGCACTTTGCAGTCTGCATTTTAGACCTGGCGTGTGTGAAAGTCTAAAATGCAGACTGGAAAATGCAGACTCAGAAAATGCAGACTGCTCACAGCATCATGAATAAATATGTTTTCTAATAAATAGAATAGAGCAGATATGATTCATATTTTTAGCTTCAAGTCTGAAAGAGTATCGATTTTCCACCAGTCTTCCCAAACCGCTAATTCTAAATCAACTTTTCTTCTTTAAAAATACAGCAATACTTTCTTAATGAATTTCGAATTCTCGTTATATGCTTTTTTGGATTGTCATTACATGTTCTAGTACGTCCTTCATTGCAGTTCATTTAAGAGAATAAAACACTCAAAACGTATTCGGTTGATATCAATTATTTTATTTCAGTAAATAAAATTAACAAAAGTTGCTTTTAAATGATAAAATAAGGGTGGCCGAGAACGCTATAATGTATATGTAACCAGGTGAAATCTGATAGTTTTTATATTTTGCTCACATAGCAAAGCAAGGTTTCTAGATAATAGATTGTACCAGGCTAAGAGAGTCTGATGTTTTAGATAGGCAGCAAGGGTTTGTCTTTGTGATCTACTATAATCCTTGTGTAAACGTATAATGAATACTTTTAGATGTCCAGGAAATGAGAGCTGACACACCCTGTTTATGTCACCTGATTATCTTGTAAATATTGATCTTTTTAATTTAACATGATCATGTATCATGACATGATACATTTTAATCAATCGAAAGGCGTAGAGTAGGGAAAATCTCCTTTCGTTTGGTCTATGAAACAAAATAAGATTTGTATTGAGGTTACAGGAAGGGTTCACGGGGTCCTTTCGTAAAAAAATCGCCAGCGCGTCGGAGTTTTCGCTATTTCAATAAATTATATATCATTTTAAAGCTGAATAACTGAAGAATATGACTGTTGTGTTTTTATTTCGAAACCGTAAAAAGGTCGCGAGTTTTAGTGCTCCGAATGGAAAGTGAGAGCTTTTGTTTGAGAAAGTAACCCAAGAATATGTTCGATCGGATTACTTTAAAATCTGTACAATATCAATCATCACATACGTGGCTACAAAAACGTGTGAGCGATTTTTAATATTTTATTTGGTTAAAAAATAATCAGCAGTTGAATTTTGCAGTCGATTGTTTTTCGTGAAATCTGATACTAACCATCAAATTAAAATGTAAAAAAGTTATCAAAAAACGCTCACACGTTATTGTTTTTGATGAGTTGAGTGTGCTGTAGGAAAATTGTAAACGTATTTGGTTGAAATCCAACTTTTTAGAACTTCGATGATCAGAGAAAAACACAAGCCGAGAAATCGCCCTCTAATGTTGTGTATACATCAAACCTCATCTGTCATGATCTGTCAAGAGAGGTCAGATAAGGTCGAGAACAGACCAATCAGAAACGTGGCTTGTAAGTTGTGTTTGGAAATGGTCTTGAGTTCGCGGGAAATCCAAGAATCAAACCATGACCCTTTATCGATTTCAGCGAGTGCTTTCAAATCATCTTCTTTGAACTTCGTGATACGGAAACCACTGATCTTCGTTTCTTCTTTATGGAAGACCAAGGGCTGTTTTTTTGTCGCTTGGACATCAAAATGGACTAAAGCTTTTGGCTAATTGTAGATATAAAGTAATGTAGATAGAAGAGTAATATTTTCGTATTTTTCGTTTGTATTTTTCGCTTCAACTGAACAATGAACAAGCGTGGTCTAGTTGTTTCTATATTTCGCGATATCTCCCGGATGACTATTTTGCCACGAAATGCACCGCAGTGAATGTCACGCAATATAGGATTACGACACCTTTTTCGTTTTATTTACTTGTATGAATATACGTTTTTCTCTAATATCTCGATAACGAAAAATGTTTTCGGAAATATTTTTTTTGCATTCGAAAGATTGTTCTTTTAATATAGCGTTCCATTAATAAAAAAATTTGAAAAATTTTCGATTTGAACCCTTCCTGTAACCTTAAAAGAAAGTATCTAGATAAAAGCGCTTCTATTGAAAAGTGTACAGTGTTGTCTTTTTATAGGTGCCAGTGTGTAAATTCCGAAATCGGTTCTCGCCGTCAACTCGCATGTTTGATAGACATCAGTCTTCGAACGACAACAAAAACTTTACGCCGACTATTGTAAATGATGTAACAATACTTTCAATGAATAAATATTATTTATTTGAAAATGTCCAGTGCAGACCGGTAAAATGCAGACTGCGCAAAATTCAACGTTCAGCAACTTGAATTATGGAATTATCTATCGAATTCAATGACAGTCAACAAATCATGTTAAAAATAATTGGGCATTTTACCGGTCTGCATTTTCCAGTCTGCATTTTAGACTTTCACACACGCCAGGTCTAAAATGCAGACTGGAAAGTGCAGACCGGTAAAATGCAGACTACGAAAAATTCAACGTTCAGCAACTCGAATTATGGAATTATCTACCGAATTCAATGACAGTCAACGAATCATGTTAAAAAAATGATGCATTTTCCCAGTCTGCATTTTCCAGTCTGCATTTTCGACTTTCACACACGCCAGGTCTAAAATGCAGACTGGAAAGTGCAGACCGGTAAAATGCAGACTACGAAAAATTCCAAATTCATTTCAACATTATCCTATCAGTTGTATCCGTTTGTTGAACATTTTATTATTTCATATATGGGTAAAAAGTAGAATACATAAAAATTTCAAATCTTCCTTCGACGTATTTTTTTCCGAATTAGACGACTGATATTTTTCGAATTCGATGACGTCTAACAAATCGAATTACGGAATTATCTGTCCAATTCAATGACAGTCAACAAATCATGTTAAAAATAATTGGGTATTTTAACCAGGTAGTCTGCATTTTACCGGTCTGCATTTTCCAGTCTGCATTTTAGACTTTCACACACGCCAGGTCTAAAATGCAGACTGGAAAGTGCAGACCGGTAAAATGCAGACTACGAAAAATTCAACGTTCAGCAACTCGAATTATGGAATTATCTACCGAATTCAATGACAGTCAACGAATCATGTTAAAAAAATGATGCATTTTCCCAGTCTGCATTTTCCCAGTCTGCATTTTCCAGTCTGCATTTTAGACTTTCACACACGCCAGGTCTAAAATGCAGACTGGAAAGTGCAGACCGGTAAAATGCAGACTACGAAAAATTCCAAATTCATTTCAACATTATCCTATCAGTTGTATCCGTTTGTTGAACATTTTATTATTTCATATATGGGTAAAAAGTAGAATACATAAAAATTTCAAATCTTCCTTCGACGTATTTTTTTCCGAATTAGACGACTGATATTTTTCGAATTCGATGACGTCTAACAAATCGAATTACGGAATTATCTGTCCAATTCAATGACAGTCAACAAATCATGTTAAAAATAATTGGGTATTTTAACCAGGTAGTCTGCATTTTACCGGTCTGCATTTTCCAGTCTGCATTTTAGACTTTCACACACGCCAGGTCTAAAATGCAGACTGGAAAGTGCAGACCGGTAAAATGCAGACTGCGAAAAATTCAACGTTCAGCAACTTGAATTATGGAGTTATCTATCGAATTCAATAACAGTCAACAAATCATGTTAAAAAAATTAGGTATTTTTACCGGTCTGCATTTTACCGATCTGCATTTTCCAGTCTGCATTTTAGACTTTCACACACGCCAGGTCTAAAATGCAGACTGCAAAGTGCAGACCGGTAAAATGCAGACTACGAAAAATTCCAAATTCATTTCAACATTATCCTATCAGTTGTATCTGTTTGTTGAACATTTTATTATTTTTTATATATGGGTAAAAAGTAGAATACATAAAAATTTAAATCTTCCTTCAACGTATTTTTTTCCGAATTAGACGACTGATATTTTTCGAATTCGATGACGTCTAACAAATCGAATTATGGAATTATCTATCGAATGCAATGACAGTCAACAAATCATGTTAAAAAAAATTAATTGGGTATTTTAACCAGGCAGTCTGCATTTTACCGGTCTGCATTTTCCAGTCTGCATTTTAGACTTTCACACACGCCAGGTCTAAAATGCAGACTGCAAAATGCAGACCGGTAAAATGCAGACTACGCAAAATTCAACGTTCAGCAACTCGAATTATGGAATTATCTACCGAATTCAATGACAGTGAACAAATCATGTTAAAAAAATGATGCATTTTCCCAGTCTGCATTTTCCCAGTCTGCATTTTACCGGTCTGCATTTTCCAGTCTGCATTTTAGACCTGCCGATTTTTGGCTTGTTCTGAGTATTTATAGTTTATTGATGAATATAAACCTCTGTGCCAGCGTGGCAAAGTACTTCCCATCTTTGTTGACGGAATTATCTTTAATTGTCTTCAAAACCCTCTCCACTTCTTCTGCTTTACCTTGTGCACGGAAGTGAAGTTTCAGTACTAGAAAATCGAGTAGCAAATTACCTTCAACGGAATTTTCCACGAATACTTCAGATACATCGAAATGGTGCTCTTTTACGTATGTAGTATATTTCCATGAATTCTTCTCGGCTATTTCTAGGATTTCTGTGGCCCTGTTGTAAGGATTGTAAGATGAAGGAAAACCACTATAACCTTTATCATACAAAATGCTCATCAAGTCAGTGCTGTGACCCATTGCAAGAATTATGATTCCTTTATTTCGCAGTTCTTTCTCATAGAAATGTTTCAAAGTTTTGTTCAAGTCGGTTAGGAATGCTGCGCAGTGTATCATGTGGATAATGTCAAATGGAATTGCACGTTCATCGGTATATTCTTTTATGTACTCTTGAACTGTTCTTGGTGTGTCTATATCAAAGGATATCACTGCTTTACCAAGCTCTTGTGGAAGGTTGCTTACTGCATCCTTGAAGTGACCTAAAGCGGTTTCATCAGGCTCGATAGCTCGGTTGAACATCTTGATAGGATGTTGAGCATTATTTTTATTTTTCAATTGAACATGATCATTGACTATCTTTATAATTTCCACATCTCTTTCGCCATCGTGACTCCCGATACTCAAGATGTTGATTTGCTTCTGTTGTGTGAGAGCTAGACCATTCTTGGTAATCTCCAATGGAAGTGTAAGCTTCAATGTTTTATAGGTATATAGTCCTTGTTCAGTTTTTGTATCAAAAACCTGGAATCTCTTTCTGTAATCATCAATTGCAGAAGTACAAGTTAAGCTCATCTTAAAGTATCGGTTATTTTTCAATACTTAATTGCAACGACAGTGTCCACGAGAGAATTGCAGTGTGAGGTCTCGTGCACGTTTGTCGTCTCTTTTCTTAAACGCTTACGTCACTACCAGTCTTAACGAGTGTTGACAAATATTAAATGTAATGGAGATATTTTAGAACTTATTGCATAACAAGTATTTTGAATTTCCAAATGATCGGCAAAGAAGCAGACTTCCGATTAGTTTGATAAAGCACACAACTCTTTTTAATTTAAACATGGTTCGGCAGTGACTTCTGGCATCTTCAGTAAATTACAAGTACGTTAAGCAATAGTTGACTATATAAAAGGGGAATAGAAATACAACAACAAAGCTATACTGAAAGCTTAATGCTCACGTGCTTAACTTGTGCATTTAACGCGGGATTTTCCCACAGAATGTGTAGTGCTTCTTTTACTCTTAATTGGATGTTATTTGAAGTTCGATCTAGAATCTGAAAGGAGTCAGCAGAGCATGCATTCCGGCATTGTTCAAAGCCCTGAAGATGTTTGTAAATATGTAACCCCATGTCAGATTGTAAATGCTCCTTAACACGAGTGGAGAAATGCCGGCTTGATTCCCCGATATATTTTGAATTTGAAATGACAACAGCTCTTTTATTCTTTTAAAATATATGTCAGTTACTTATCATTTGGCGACAATAGCTAGACCCTTTACTTGTAATTACTTCAGTTTTTTATACATAGACAGTTCTCAGACTTGTTCAGTTTCGGTGTGCGCGGATACCGCAGATAACACGGATACCCCGTATACCAAAATACAATATGAAAAATCACATTAAAACATCATATTCTATAACTTAGGAATGGATTGGAGACGTTCTAGTAATTTCACTATTTTAGGCGAGTTTATATTGCCAGTTTGAAAAATCCAGCAATTACACGATATAGTCTACTGCTTTGATTCAAAAAAATAAAAGTTTGAAAAAGGACGAACCTGGGGGCTTAATATACTGCGAGATTTTTGGGTGACCCCCAATTACCATAGTTTTTCAGGTTTAACGAACGAAAAGAAAAAAACCAAAAACCCTACCACGGGTATATTCCTATATTGGTATCCAGTGGAACAAACCAAGGGAAGGATAAAGAAACAAAAAGGTCAGAAACACAGTCCACAGCACGAACTACAGATGCTAAGTTTTTGGAAGTGTAAAAAACGAACGGAATCTAACACAACTGACCTTGGTCTCACGATCATATTTAAGTGGAAAAAATCATAAACACAAAGGGCTTTTCTTGCGCAAATAAAATCCCCTTAAGAAAATCAAATTCAACTTCAAAGATCTTTTTTCTTATTCAAATTTTTATAGAATGCTATTTTATGGTAATTCTATTGTTTTCTTTTGTTTAATTAGTGCCATTTACTACTAAATAGTGACTTTTGCACACTTTTAGTGCGTGCACTCTAACACATCATAATATATTATAATACATCATCTAGTAAGAACTAGGCAGAACTAGTTTATCCGGAGTACAACTCTGGCGTTAGTTATGGAATGTATATCAATTTAAGCACACTACACTCAGAATTTGAGAAATCACTAGAAACAAAATGGTTGCCAGATATTTTCATAAAACGTCTTTTAGACGCATGCGCATTGCATTTTGCGAATGTGCTGTGTGGAGTATGTGTACAGCGTAATTTCATTTGAAAATACCTGGGGTTTTTATTTAAATTTTACGGCCATGCTGAACTAACACGAATTATTATAGCCTCTCCTCGTCCCCAATCGCCCTCCTCGTCCCCAAATCCCTTCACCACCCCCTCCCCAAGAGCCGCAACGCACGCTAGACGCATGCGTTCTGCCAAATTATTTGCTGTTGTTTTCTGTTGCATTGCGCAACCAAGCGAGAAGATGAAAGAATATTGTATTCGCGCTGATACCGCAGACCGTCAACACTGCATTCTCAGCTATCCTGACAGCCATTATTTTTTCTTTATATGTAGCTTTACCAGCACTCCCGTAACCACCGCCCTAGGTCTGCATCAGCTATAAAACTGGTCGAATTTACAGGCTTTGGTCACAACTGGCTTTGTAATTCCAAAGCCTTGCCTGATGTGATACGGTAAGCAGTAATCATTACATTTATTAACCTACTTATTTGTACGCTTGTTTTTCTATGGCATGCATGTCTATTGGCCCTTTGTTTATTGTTTTATTCAACGTTTCATTCGTTTGTTCATTCGTTCATTCGATCCGATTCATTTGTTGATACAGTCATCTGTTCATTCATTAATTCGTTCATTCAATCATTCATTCATTCGCATTTTCATTTATTATATATATATAGCAATATGCAGAAATTATGAGCCACTACCAAGTATATAAAAAAAGCCTTAGAAATTATGGGATACCCTTAAGTATATATTGCTATTCTTCCCTAACATCAGGGCTTTAAGGAAAAAAATATCAGTGAGGATATCCCATAATTTCTAAAGCCATTTTGATATATACTTATAAACTTGACAGTGCCTCATAATTTCTGCATATTGCTGTATATATATCAATGTATAATTATTTATTTACTGCATTTCAGCCATCATTAATTCGTGTGTTTGTTTGATTTCGGTTTGTTTGTTAGTTTGTCTGGTTTTGTTTTTGTTTGTTTGTTTTGCTTGTTTGTTTTTTTTTTGTTTTGTTTACGTTTGCATGTTTGTATTTTTATAAGCAAAAAATTAAAGGTGTACGTGATTATATACTTCCTTTTTAACAATACTGTTATTATTGGTTCTTCTTTCAGAGAGTTTGTAAACAACAACAAACAAGGCTAAGCTCCATACTCAATCCAAGATAAAAACAAATCATCGCGAAAAAAACACAGATTCCTTTTTTCGGTGGCAAAATAATCGAACCCCCTTTAAAGTGGTTTTCTGAAACCCATGAAACAAAATGTAAAACTAAAGGCGCTGATCATGATGTCATTAAGAATTGATTGATTATCGTAAATGATCCAATAATGACGCCCTTCTGTAATGAACGCTCCCACAAAAAAAATCGTACGGTTGACTTGAGCATACGAAAAAAAATGAAAAGAAAGCTTTAAAGGATTTTATTGGAGCAATTGAAGAATCAGTTTTCTGTGCTAAACGCAAATAATCGTACAAGCTCTTTTACTGACATCAAAGACTCGGACGTCTATTTTACTCGTCGGAATGTATTCTTGTCTGACTACGATTCATTGAATAAATTTCTGACTATTTCTTATTTCTTCATTACGATTTGTTTCAATTGTTTTGAAAAACCACATTATTATTGGGGCCTTTGTACTATCCATTTCAAATTCTTAATTCAACCATTTTTGAAATCGCTATATGCAGTGCCTTCAAGAGAAAACGAGCTAAGAGAACCTATCCCCCATACTGGACTTTGCACACATCATCAGCCCCGTTAAGTCTGTTTACTGCCGCCGAGTTATTTTAAGAACGTGATTGGTCAGATTGACCAGAGAGGAAATAGACCAATTTTATGCTGGCGTCAAATATAAAAAAGAAAAGCTCTTCAAATTTGCAAAAGAAAAACTTAACAATGCTGGATAAATTTTAAAACATGTTCTCCAGTCGTCTTACTCTTAAGAAAAAGGTTTTAGCGGGATTGGTAACAGACTGAAAATAACCTGCTTTCTAAAAATAGCCCTAGCAGAGTTCGTGATGGGGTCCGGGGATAGGTTCTCTTTGCTCATTTTATCTTGGTGCATTTTAGACTTTTTCTAGGAATGCACTATTCAGCTCGTAACTGATCAGGCTTTTTGAGATACAGTGAACACCAGCGTATAAGAATCTGCGGCTTAGAATGATGATTTAAGCCCAACCCCAGGTTCTGATACTCGGTGGTTTCCTGTAGCTGTAAACGATGTATTTTAATATGGGGACGCACTATTTAATAACCACGACATTCAATAACGTAGTGCAATACTTTATAAATTAATGTTAATTTATATTAATTTATATTAAATAAATTTTCAAATTTTCCTTTTTATGTACAAAATTCTGTAATCTAATTGGCTCTGACGATAGCTGAATCTATTGGAGTGTCTTATTTATTTTTACTGTTGCATCCTTCGTTTCCATAAATAGCTACATTTCGATGAATAAAACGTTTTTACGATAAATTCGTTCCGACTTTTAACATTAAATCGAAATATTTCAATTTTAGTTGTATTTACCGAACTCTCATTTTATTTTACGTGCGGTTGCGCTGAGTATTTATTTTTATTTTTTCTTGAACAGAACACGGTCTTTGTGTCAGCCAGACTGGCTATGATTGGCCGTTATTTCAGTACAGGTTATAACTAAAGAACTATTGTAGTTCTTGTTGACACATTAGTCGGCTTTTGTCCAACTTCCATGAATTTTATTCAATAGACGATTTGCATTGTGGCGTCATTCTACTACCATTACCAGCATTCATTGTAAATTCTCTTTCATATTCAAATTTTTAAACCCTGTGAAGGTTAATAATACAATTTTCACTAATTGCGATACAAAAGAAAGTCGGCAAAGCCTTCTGGTAGTTAAGAAATGTCTCATGGTGAGCGTGCGTATATCCAGTTCTGGATGCACGCGGGAGGTTGATAAGCACGAGAAAAGCGTAAGAGTGGCACGACAGTAGTATAGGAGGGACCGAATTAACCTCCCCTAAGCACTTCACTTCCGCTTCGCGTCGTGCCACTCTTACGCTTTTCTCGTGCTTAGCAACCTCCCGCGTGCATCCAGAACTGGATATACGCACGCTAACCATGAGACATTCCTTAAATGGTTCATGACAATGAGCCAATCAGAGCGCGCGTTATATCGTGTCTATGTTATAACCGTAGAATACAATGGTTATAAAATGTAAAGGTACACCGCAAAGAGAATGTAAAACTGAAGTTTCGGACGTTATTCCTCCGTATAATCAATGGCTGGATGACAGCCTCGCTTTTATGCTACCATCTATGGTAATATCATTTCAATGTTCGTCACTAATGTGCTCAACTGTCAAAAGAGAATATTATGGAGGAACGCTTATTTTAACATAGTTAACGCATTTCTCGGTGACTTCTGGGTAATTTGCTACAATCCCATCATCCTCTGTTATGATTTCACAGTGATACCGCTGATCATTTTGACTGCTGGTTCTGATATCGACGTTAACCGCAGTGCAGTTGTTATTACGGGCGCAAAATGAAGTGCAGCCGAATATGCTAGTGAATCGGCGGGTCTGTTGTACTCGTAAACCGCTGTATCGACATCCATGTGGGCTCAAGGTGAAGTAGTGGTTTAAAGTATGTGGGCCTGGGCATGCGCCGTTGTTACATTGCTGAGATGTAGGTCCCACAAGGTCTGATAGTAGACAGCCTGGTATAATACAGACTTTGGTACGGGTTTGGGTTCCAGTACCACAGGAAGCCGAACATGCACCCCAACTGGACCATTTCACTTAAAATAAAGAAAAATAAATAATAAAATTTGACGAATTCGATGGATAAATGAATGGACATGCGTAGCTTTGGTTGAATCAATAAGTGACTGGATTGAATGAAGAAATAGATTGATTGATTAAATGATTCAATGAATAAATGGTTAAAAAACGTCTTCACTCAAAGCTGAATCATAAGCTAAAGGTGAGTTTGGTTAAAACCCAACCTATCCCCCTCCCCCTCATGTATAATCCTCGCTATCTGATTCTTCAAGGTTAATCGGTAGAATACAGCCAATTTCCGTAAGTGCACAGTTGACTTTAGTACGGGTTTGGGTTCCAGTTCCACAGGAAGCCGAACATGCACCCCAACTAGACCATTTAACTTGAAGAAAAGAAAAATAAATAATGAGAATTCACTGATTCGGTGGATAAATTGCTCAGTAAAATTCAATGAAAAATGACATGATTATATAATTTAAAAAATGTGATGTGTTTTTGGTTAGCTCGCACAGATATATTCAATAGTCTTAATTCGCTCAGGAGCGACAAAAAGACGGACAAAGAGAGACCGGTACCGACTTATGGAATCAGTCTAAAAAGAAAAGAAGCCTGATAAAATTCTGGCAATGTCACACCAAGGTTTAATTTTTTTGAAGTCTTTTACATATTCTGACATACCGGGATCAAAATAGTTGGCCACTCCATTTTGATTACCAATACAAATCAGCAAAAAAAGACTTTTATTTCTGCTATGTCTGTATTTACTAGTTCATAGATATGGTATTTTAAATTGCATCTCACACTTAAAATTCACTTGAAATAGTTTTTTTTTCAAAATTGCTTGTTGTGATATTGTTTGTTTTGTTTTGATTCTTTGTTTTTCCTCCTCTTCTTCTTCTTATTCCGTGCTGTTTTTTATCTTCTTTCTTCTTCTTCTTCTTCTTCTTTCTTCTTCTTCTTCTTCTTCTTCTTCTTGCTCTTGTTCTTCTTCTTCTTTCTTCTTCTTCTTCTTCTTGTTCTTCTTCTTGCTCTTGTTCTTCTTCTTCTTCTTCTTCTTTCTTCTTCTTCTTCTTCTTCTTTCTTCTTCTTCTTCTTCTTCTTCTTGTTCTTCTTCTTCTTGTTCTTCTTGTTCTTCTTGTTCTTCTTGTTCTTCTTGTTCTTCTTGTTCTTCTTGTTCTTCTTGTTCTTCTTGTTCTTCTTGTTCTTCTTGTTCTTCTTGTTCTTCTTGTTCTTCTTGTTCTTCTTGTTCTTCTTGTTCTTCTTGTTCTTCTTGTTCTTCTTCCATATCGTCGTCGTAATATGGTCGCGTTTTTCTTTTTTGTGCTTCTCCGATCCTCTAACTATTCTTCTAGCTTCTCTTTTCTTCATCCTTTGCTTTTCTAATTGTTCCGCATGTATTTTCACGCACATTTTTGTCATGTGTACCTTAATTCATTTTCTTTTTTCATTTTCTTTTTTTTTTATTATTATTATTAATTATTTTTTTATTTTTTGAATGCCAGCTGGAAAAGTACCGGGGAACGGTCAACGATGTCTACACCCTCATTAAATAAAGTCATAAATAAATAAATCTTCGATAAATAAATAAAATAAAAATAAAAAATTCATCAGTTTAACATAAGGCTTACCTAGTACATCTAACGAATTCACAACAACAGATGAACCAACCAAAAGGAGAACAAATCCTTTCCAGATATTTTCAACTATTTTAAACAAGACACGATTCATCTTTAAGCTCCTAAAGACTAATATTTTGCGTATTTGTCAACAGTTCGTCTAGAAAGTTTAAGATCCAAAGAGCTGCCCTCGGCTTTCCAACGACAATTAATTATACACGGAAAAGCAATTTCGATAAATTTCTCGTTTGATTTTGATTTGTGGGTATTTTTGAATATGCGAGATAAACACCTTTAATTTCCAAAAGCGGGCGTCAATTAATTTTGTTTTTAGAATAACAATCACCACTAATTTATTCAATTGTTCACGGCTAAACTGTTATATCGTGACCAAAGTCCTACCAATAGAATATCCGATGAAGTTTGGTCTTTTCTTATCCTGGAACCGTTTTTAATTTTATTTTTTTAGAAAAAAATCTAGAAAAAAGGAACATTTGGTCACCTTTGTAGCATTGCAAACGTTCAGAAAAATTGTTTTGTTTCTTTGTTTTTTTGTTGTTCTTGTTTTTTAGACAAAAAAAAGTTAATGTGGATGACAACAACATGAGCAAAAATGTTCGAAATATCAGATCGCTTGAGGCCTTTTTATGATCAGTATTTGATTATACATCTCAATTTCAAAAACATGTGAGGTTATATTATTTATTCCAGATTGTCGAACGCCGATAGCTTGACCGAAAGGAACCATTAAATAACATTGAAAAATAAGTAGCAATACAAACAGCAAAAAAAAAAAAAAAATACATTAAAATGTTATCGATTTTAAAATGTATCTTCACTACATCAGCGTAGTAACAGCTGTCCACTAGACGCCCTCACTCCAATCAACTCCCCACTCCAATAATGACGCCCCTCTCTAATGAACGCCCGTATCTAACAATGTCCCTCGTTTAAGGCTAGCTTGAACATACGGTAAAAAGAAAAAACAAAGCTTTGCAGAGGATTGGAGCAATTAAAGAATCAGTTTCCTATGCTATTAACACAAACCAAGAGAGTATGAGATAAGAGAGCTTATCCCCCGTATTGGGCTTTACACTCATCAATGGATCTTTTAATTGTATGTTTTAAATGAAGTTATATCAGGAACGGAACGTGATTGGCCAGATATAATTGCAGAAGGCGCGGTCGGAACATTAAAACATCTCAAGACAAAAGTGCGGAGATTGGTAACAAGTGGTCCGGGGATAAGCTCTCTTATCTCATACTCTCTTGAACAAACATTATCCGCTTTACTATTCATATGTAGCCAGGTCAAGATTGCACGTGACATTTACTCATCATTAATTTGGAAAATGACGTGCGCGAAAACGCGAGACAAATTCGTGATTTACGAAAACAGTCAGTTCAGCTCAATATGTCGTCCTGTGTAATTATTGCTTGGTCTGTTTATGTTAAACTTCATTAATTTAGATAGTCTGATAGTCTTCTGCAACATATCGTTCTTAACCACATTCAATCATCCCATCCGGTCACCATATTTTCTTTTGATTTTCTTTTATGTTTTTGGTGTATTGCACTGTTTTATTTCTTCATTACGATTTGTTTAAAGGGTTTTGAAAAATCCCCTTGTTACAAACCTCCTTTGTAATATTCATTTTAAATTCTTAATTCAACCTTGTTTCAATCTTTGTAAACAGTGCATTTTAGCCTTTTTCTATTCAGCTTTCTATGCTCTTAACCATAGTATTCTATTTCACAACACTCTCATTCATACTCACTGGAATAAGTAATGGAGAATACTGGTCAGCGGTCTAAGCCAAGCTGGAACAGCTTGGCTTAGGGGTCCACGGCCTACGACCCACGTGAATGCTGCTGGGTGGGTGGGTGGACCGTTCTAAAGACCCTTGTTCCGCTGGAAGAACTGAGCGAGAATGAGATTACACGCGTCCTGTCTATTTATATTCACCTACATTGCATTGCCGCGTGGAAAACGCCTATCTAGTCATTATTGGACCGGTATTGTGACTTATTTCAACTCGCATATCATTACGAGTGTTGTGAATAATCCTTACCATAATATCATAAACAACGTTTATGTCTATTTATTTCACAATTTGGAATGAGAACAAATAAAAACCTGTGCAGGGTCAAGACCGGTTCAACCTTAAAATCGAACAAAGACATAATATAAAACAATAGGCTAGTAGTAATAGCATCTCTATGGCACCTCATTAATATTCATGAGATGGGGGGAGTGTCTAGCTGTCAATTAAGGTATTTCGGGACACGTGCTCCTGCGCATCCTGCTCGCGCATGTGAAATGAAATAAAATTTCTCGTGCGATTATAAAGAAATTTTGCGTTAGAGCCAAAATATGGTCATTCTTGAACTTTTTGTTAAAAAAAAAATTACATCATAGCATTACATACGGGCCTCAAAAGCAACTAGTGTCCATTCTCGCGCGTCCAAAACATTGAAATCATCTTATTTTCCGCGCGTTTTTTGCTTATAGCTCTAAAATTAGTGCGGTGACACCCAATTATTTTGCCATTTTTATATTTGGCATAAACCTAGCTTTAAATTTTTGAAATAAAAAAATACATGGTCTTCGAGACCAAAACATTGTAATTTTGACTTTTTTTTTTTGTGGTAAAGTGTGCAAAAATTAATGAAGCTCTTCATTTAAATCTCCGTAAAATATCTTAATCTATGTCTTAGAATATGTTGTAGGCGCGTTGCGCAGTCCGTGCGGTCTGACGATATAGGAAATAAGTGATTCATATCGTGACTTAAAGGTCGTATGCAAAATAGGTCTGGTCTGTGGGTGAGCGTAATGAATTGATGTAATTGGATAAGCTGGTGGTGGTCAGTAGGGAGTTTTAATTAGTGATTCATATCGTGACTTGAAGGTCGTATGCAAAATAGCTCTGATCTGACCACAGTGTAAAGGGATAAGTGACTCAAAGAGGAACAAAAGAGGTCATCCTATTACCCATTAACGAAAAAAAGTCAGTTGACCAAGCAAAGATCACGAAAGGGCACCTGTGTGTTTGTTTACAATATATTTGGCGGGAATTCGAAATACCAAACAGTAAAACGTGCTTTTAGTTGTTAGAATAATTTTACACGCAAACAGAAAAACGTGTCTTTTTTCTTTCTTTTATTGTATAGAATCTAACGTATATATATATATATATAACGATCTTTTTTTTTTTGGAGGGGGGAAAAAGTTATAAAAACCAGTACTTATGAACTGTGTTTCTCATTCTAACTCTCACCTCAGTAGTAGTTAGATAGCGTCTCATTTGAAAGGGGGAAAATGAAGCTCCGAAATGGAAAAACTCTACGCCCCGTTTGCTTGAAAAGAAAAATCAACTCTAAAGTTGTTAGAAATTTAACAAAAGTCTTCGAAAAAATGATGGTGAACGAAAAAGAGTGCGAAAACCATAAAGTCCGTGAAGAAGTAAAAGTGTTTTCAAAGTTTCTTGTTTACCACTGCATTGAAGATTTAGCCAATCGATTCAGAATTGAAAAGATGGAAAAGGTAAACGGAGGAAAAACCACTTTCAAAGAACTGATCAGTTGGAAAGCGGACGAAAGGTTTTGGCGGGAAAATTTTATCCAGGCTTGGGGTGTTATGAAGAATGAATTCACGACATCAGAAATGATCTCTGCTGTAAAATGTTTTATTCAACATGAATTTAACATTCTTCCTCATACCTATGACTACGTTGAGCTCAAGGTCATATTACAAACATTTTTTCAAGAACTGTATGAAAATATGAACGTTTATCAAATAGTAACACTGATGCAAGAACAACAAAAGGTGAAGCTATCGTCTGCAAGAAAGATGTATTTAGAAAAAGTAGCTTACATAACAGCTCGTCAAGCCACCAACCCACTTCTCGCTGATCGGCGTGCAAAGAGCAGTCCGCTTCCGTGGGAAATATTTGTAAAACACGCTATATCTACATGCGGTTTTATTTCTGATGACAATGGAGGCAAAGTTGTAGTTAGATCAAGTATAAGCATGGTTAATTTTGGTATGGGATGTAAACCTAATTTTCTCTTTGAAATTGTAAACAGTGGTGAGACATTTTATAGTCCCGAGAGCAACATTCGCAAAGCGTTTTTACTTCATAAAAGACTTTGAACGAAAGGTTGTAAGCTTTTCTCACGGAACATTAACGTTTCTTTGGCATTCACTGTAAACAGTTTTCGAACATTAACAAAATTGATAGAATATGTATATCGTTGCAAATTGTCTTGATGATAACAATATTAAACGTTTCAACTTCAATTGTTGTTGTTTTGTTATCAAACACATATCACCTCAGCCCCTCGACTGTAATGTACAACTTCATCGTCATCGTCGCCCCCACGACTAAAATGTACAATTTCCTCTTCAATGTTTTCTGAATCATCATCATCAATAAAGCTTTCTATGGAAGGCGGAAGCTGTTTCATGTTTATTTGTACTGTATTCTGACGACGTAGATTTCGTTGTATTTTTTTCTTTATACAAATTGCTAGTAATACTAAAACAATAAAGAACACAACGGGTAACCCCGCTTGAAGTAACCATTGAACCAAAAGTTTGTTTTTTTGACTGTATAGCGGTGTAATAATCAAACTATTCGTCGATGTTTTCTTTGTAGAACTGACAGTTCTTGTCTTCGCGGTAACAACATAACGATGGATGGTTGTTAACTTTCTAGTAGTAATACTATCAGTTGATACTTTCTTTGTTGTAGAACTGATCCTTATTGTCTTTGTGGTAACAATATTTCTATCAGTCGATGTTTTCTTTGTTGTAATAGGAGCAATAGGTGTGATGGTTTTTGTAGTGGCACGAGTAGTCGGCGATGGATTCCATGTAGGACAATAACTAGTCTTCACAAAAACAGGCGCATCGCGAACACAATAGCAGTTTAATCTTGCATTACCAGTTAAATCAATTTGTAAAAGTTGTGGTAATCGGATCAACATCAAAGTTATATTAGGACAGATGAAGTTATTATTTTTCAAGGACAATGCGTAGAAGACCGTAGAAACACATGGTGTTATTTTCCCACTCAAGTTATTTAACGCGGTTAACGTTCCAGCACAGTCAATTAGGAAAGGCTTACACGTACACTCTTGAATAGGACAACACGCAATCGAAGTATCGCAAACAAAGCACATAATAACTATTAACGAAATGTATACGGTGAAAGCCATTGTTGTAGCCATGTATCAAAGTCGGTATGTTTACGTAACAATGCAATTTTAAAACTAACTAGACTTTGAGATAACAGACACATGTCACTTGGACGTGTGATTTTTTACCAAATGAGTGAGAACAAAAACAATAAAAGAAAAACATGTTTTCAATAAAGATGTATATATTTCTAACGCTAGAAGCGTGTATAAATAACACAGGATTGAAGGTATAAAAACTAACTAAAAGCCGTTAGAGTCACTCACTTTTTGCAGACCGCGAGATAAGATAGATCACAAACTCACTACCATGGCTAAAGAACAAATCATATTATTCGATTCTTTCTATGTGTCAATCGTGAACGACACTAACGTAGAAATTGTTCAGTATTCAGAACAACAGGAAAAAAAACCTAAAATTGCCATTTATCTCACGGACTTTAGTGAGATAACCAAAGTCAAAGACCTCATAATACCAGTATTGAACACGCTACGAAAACGAAATAATACAGAAGAAGAACAACAACAAGAACGAGAAGAAGAAGAAGAAGAAAAAGGAGCAGAAGTTACGAAAAAGAAGTTAAAGCTTGAAATTCCAAAACAAGCTTTCCCCGAGGAACAACCGCCACTAAGCGAAAGAGACATAAACATGGAAAATATGTTGTTCGACATCTTCGTAGAAGAGGCAATGAAACGCTGGGGAGAAGTTGTTAAGGAAAACTGTTTCGGCTGCGTGAACGATTGCCCTAGTCAGCGCGATCACGATGTGTGTATGATAGGACCAAACGATGATTACATTCTTGACAAGTGCATAAAAGAAACCATAAAGAAAGTCGATGAAGGAAAGGTCAAGCAATACTGGCTGGAAAAGACCAGAAGCGACATCCATCCAGCTCTGAATGAATTAGAGACATTAAAATATCAGTCATTAGAGTTTATTCAAGAAACATTAGATACCAAGTATGGCTATGATAAGCTGACAGAACTGTTAACACAGAAAATTAAAAACTCGTACGAGTACTAGTTCTTTTTCCCTGTTTTAAAAACTTATTAACAACTTTGTAATCGTATTTTTAAGTTAACTATGTATATGTATGCATGAAACATTCATTAAAATTTTTTTTTTGAAAATCATATATGAAGGTGTGATTGAATTAATGACTTATCATTCAAACATAGGATTCACAGACGTGATGAGCTCCTCAGACTGTCTTCCTAAATCTCTAGCATTTAAGCTAGGATTTTCGAATTTATTTAGAAAGTCAAAGTGCATTTCTGCCTGTTGTGGGGGAAAAATTGTCATCGAAAACTCGAGTCAAGTGGATGGAGAAATATCTGTCCAATCTGTATTACGACCCCACCCGGCCCGGAAGTTATGGGGGTGTCGATGCTTTATATCGTGTTGTAAAAGAAGAAGGGAAGTTTAACATATCTCGAAACAAGATACGACAATGGCTAGCAACGCAAGATACCTATACATTACACAAACCCGTTCGAAAACACATGAAGCGTAATAGAGTTCTAGCGGATGGTATCAATTTTGAGTGGGAAGCAGATTTAGTCGACATGAGCTCCTTGTCTAAAGCAAACGATGACGTTAAATTTCTCTTGACCTGCATAGATGTATTTTCTAAATACGCATGGGTTGTTCCTCTCAAATCCAAAAATGCTTCTTCTTTAGTAAAAGGATTAGAGACAATATTTGAATCAGGACAAACTCCAGAAAGATTTTTTACTGATAAGGGTAGTGAATTCAAAAACAAGTTAGTCCTCAAACTACTGAAAGAGAAGAAGGTTCAATTCATCACTTCGCAAAACGATCTGAAGGCTTCAGTCATCGAACGATTTAACCGTACAATCAAAGCCAAAATGTACAAATATTTTACGTGGAAAAGAACTACAAGATATATTGACCTGTTGCCAGATTTTGTTAAATCGTACAATCATACGAGACATAGGAGTATTAAAATGAGACCTGTTGATGTTAATGAGCGTAACGAAAAGCAAGTCTGGGAAAATTTGTATGCTAAAACAAAGCCACCTGCAGTTATCAAATTTAGATTCAAGATTGGTGATTTTGTACGTATCAGTAGAATGCGTACAACATTTGAAAAGTCGTATTTAGCGGGATGGTCTGAAGAAATATTTAAGATAAAAAGCAGACAAGCATCAAAACCGCCAACGTATCGTATCGTCGATCTTAATGGAGAGGACATTATTGGTCGATTTTACGAGTTAGAGTTACAAAAAGTGAACAAAAAGGATGATGTTTATAGAGTTGAAAAAGTTCTGAAAAAGAGAAAACGAAATGGAAAGTCGGAAATATTTGTAAAGTGGTTGGGCTGGCCAGCATCGTTTAACAGTTGGATTTTAGAAAAGGATTTGATGTAACAGTGTTATGTTAGTTAAAAAAAAAAAATGAAATAAAACAGTGTTACTCTATACCAGTGTGTTCATTATTCTCTAAACAACAACATGAACGGATCACATTTTTATGTGACTTTAGTCAGTGATGCGTCTATGAAAGTACATCCTAATAATACACTTTCAGAATTTACAGTGGAACTCCCACAGGCAATTGAGTTAGCTGGGGAATGGGAAGTAAGCTTAAAGGAGATTCATTACCCTCGCACATGGAACAACGTACGCTCTGCCAATAATGAAAATCATTTTTACATTTACGATGTGAATAATGTAGCATCAGTCTATGTTTTACAAGAAGGATATTATTCTACCGCGGAAGAACTGTTGCGTGGACTAAAGAATACAATCACTGATAAAGTCGAACAAGACAGCGTAAATTTCAGTTTTAACAAAGTTTCAAGACGTGTTACTATTGATATAAAAAACGGCTACAAATTCTACTTTACGGAACGACTAGCAACCATTTTAGGGTTTAAACCAAAAACGTTTATATCTAAGACAGCATTAGCAGAAACAGTGATCAACTTAGAAGGACCTTTACACTCAATTTACGTGTATAGTGATATTATTCAATCTCAAATAGTAGGCGATAGCTTAGTCCCCCTATTAAGAGTAGTGAATGCTTTGGACTCAAAATATGGAGATACTGTGGTAAAAACGTTTACAGATCCACCCTACTTGTCTGTGAGTCGTAAACTGATCCACCGCATCGAAATGAATTTAAGGGACGACGTTGCATCTCCGATCTCATTTACGTCTGGAAAGGTGATAGTGCAACTTCATTTTAGACAGTCTAAAGCATTGTACTTGTAACTGACCATGAAAAAACATTACAAGTCTAGTAGCGATTATTACAAGACGTATTATTTAAATCAGACCCGGGGACAGTACGGTGGGGCGTTACCTGCGTATCACGGCGTACACTTCCAGAAAGGTTATGGCGTAGGATCGTTCTTAAAAGGGCTGTTTAGATCCGCCCTACCTATCTTTAAATCTGGCGCACAAGCGGTCGGTAAAAGAGCACTAGCTACAGGCCTAGACTTAGCTAAAGATTACGCTGACGGTAAAGATTTTAAAACTGCTCTTAAATCACGTGGTTTAGAAGCAGCAAATTCATTAACGTCAAAAGCAGTCAACAAAGCAAGGTCATTAGTCAATCAGTCTGGAAGGGGTTTAAAACGACGCGCTTCTTCAAAATCAGTTAGTTGCTCTCGAGCCAAGAAAAAGAGAACATCAACCACTAAAGCAAGAAAGACTAATAAAACAAGGAAAGCAACATCTAGAAAACTTAAATCTAAACCAAACAAGAAAAAGACCAAGAAAATTCGACAAAAGAAAAGAAGAAAAGGACCACAAGATATTTTCAACTTTTAATCATGTCTTTTGTGCACGTGGAATCCCGCGAGTGTCCAAAATCAGAAGTCGATCTATTTTCTGTGCCTCCTACTCAGACCAGTATAGAAGGAGGGCGGTGGGTCGATTACCACCCTATCTCTAATATAAGCGATAACGGTCCCATTGAATTCAGTGTGGTTGCCGCGGGAAGCGAATACTTACAGCTATCTCAATCTATGCTGTATGTGAAAGTAAAAATAACCAACGCTGATGGAACTAATCTCGCAGATGACGCTAAAGTTTCGCCCTCGAATTTACTTTTGCAGACAATGTTTAGTCAGGTTGACATCACCCTGAATGGTAAACTTGTTTCCAACGCTACGAATCTTTACCCTTATCGTGCAATGATGGAAACATTGCTAAGTTATGGTCCAGCAGCCAAGACCTCACAACTGACGTCTGCGCTGTTTTACAAAGACACAGCAGGAAATCTAGATCAATTGGATCAGACAAAAACAGACGCTACTTTAAACAAGGGATTAAAGTCAAGATACGATCACACTAAATCTTCTAATGTTGTGGAAATGGTTGGCCGTATTCACGAAGATATATTCGGGCTAGACCGAAGCCTGATCAATGGTGTAGAATTGCGAGTCAAACTTACACGAGCCAAAAACGAGTTTTGCTTACTCTCACCTTCCACAGGAGCTAGTTTTAAACTAGCTCTTCAAGATGCTATTCTTTACATCCGAAAAGAAAAAATCAGCCCTTCAGTACTTGTAGCTCACGCTGAAGCATTGAGAAAAACCCCCGCTAAATACCCCCTTCGAAGAGTGGATATGAAAGCTTTTTCTATCTCTCAGGGGGCATTAAACTTTTCTCAAGACAACTGCTTCAATGGTTACATACCGAAACGTTTGGTATTGTCTATGGTTGACAATGATGCATTTTCAGGGAATTACAAGAAAAACCCGTTCAATTTCAAAACCAATGATCTTTCTTTTCTCGGTGTGTATGTTGATGGCGAGCCTCTACCATGCAAAGCTCTACAGCCCAAGTTCTCGCCTGATTCAGACTTATCATACATAATGGCGTACGAGGGGTTATTCAATGGAACAGGGCTAATGTATCAAAATGAAGGAATAGGATTAAGTAGAGAGGAATTCCCTAAAGGATATGCTATATTTTGTTTTGATCTCACCCCTGATCTAAGCAATGGTAGTCACTTTAACCTGATAAAGCAAGGAAATTTACGTATTGAACTACAGTTCAAGGATGCCCTAACAAGAAGTATAAATGTCTTGGTTCTAGGTGAATTTGAAAACATTCTTCAGATTGATAATCAAAGAAACGTTATATTTGATTATTCGGGTTAAAGATGAATACAGAACAACTGAACAGTATTTTAACGAGCGACAAAATAACAAGCGTTCAATTTCAAGGTGTTTATGCATCAGATCGTTTACCGAGTCATTTGGAACATTACCCATGTGCAGTGGTGGCTAATACAGACCCTAGTTATGAACCAGGCAGTCATTGGGTAGCTTTCTACTTTAATGAAAACCAACAAGCGGAGTTTTGGGATTCCTACGGACAGTCTCCAGAAATTTATAGTACACGATTTAAAGACTTTTTACATACTAATGCAGTCAATTGGGTTTCAAATAACCGCATGTTACAGAGTTTAGATTCAAATGTTTGTGGGCATTATTGTATTTTTTATCTCGTGCATAGGTGTCGAGGTTTCAACTTGAATAGCATTGTGAATCATTTTAGTAAAAACACTTTGTTAAACGATTCTATAGTACTCAAATTTGTAAACCATCACTATCCATTTTTAAATCGTGATAATTTATCACGTGTAAAACTCCAGGTTTCCAAACCTCGTCATTAGTATGATTATTACTAAAATAAAAAATAAATAAATAAATAAAAATACAGAAAAAAAAAACAGACGAATTTGTGGTTTTAATCATTTTATTATCAACGATAATGTTTACATTTCAAAACTTAACCCATCGTTTAGAAGTGGAACTCGAGGACGTTTCTTTCCGTCTGGTGGTCCTTCCCTTTTTGCTAGAGGGTGGTGGTGAGGGTGGTGGAGAAATAGAAGAGATATCAGAACTTTCAGAGTGTGGATATCTGTTATATCGTTGAATGGCTGTTTTTCTGTTTTCGTTACCAACCCAATCTAGGGGCGTATTCATACGAGCTAGTCCTCGGGCAAACAGCTCGCGATTGGACGGTTGAAAATTTTTTCTGTCCGTCATAAGATCACGAACTAAGTCTACAATATTTGTACCAGCAACTGGTTTCCCATTGTAGAGCATTTCACCCCGATCATTCCAAAACATTAAGCCCTTATTCTGTTTGAGTTTATTCAATAAACGTTGAGCTTTTCCCTTGCTCGTTTTAGGTACACTATCCAATATCTCATTCTCTACTTGATGGATACCATAGTCGTCTGGCTGTGGACCATCATCGTCTTGCGCTTCCTTTTGAATTTTTACAGGGAGAGGTTCTACAAATTTGCGCTGTTTTTCATACTCTAGATACTTCTGCATGGCATTGTTATACAGCTTGAACTTTTCATCGTCACGTATATCGTTTCGCGACAGTATGCGACTTATGTCTTCGTCTAACTGAGTCATAGTTCTAACAACCGGTTCTGTTTCAATCCTGTTAACTTGCTGCATATTTGAATAAACGTTGTCAGGAACCAGAACCATTTTCCGTGCCATTTCAAGGTGTCAATAAACTTGCAAGGGTCTGTAATACTGGTGGCAGTAAAACAGTTAAAAATCCACCTCCGTTTTGAAGTACTACTTTTTTCTTGGCGTTTAATGGAATCTTTTTATCAGCTAAAACTCGAAGCGTTTTCTTGTGACGGGAAAGTTTTCGTTTCTGTTGTGGATTAACTTTCACTACTCCTCTCAAAACGTTCAGCACACACTCGCAAATAGCTTTTAAAAGTTGATTGTCTGCTCCTTGTAAAATTGCGCGACGTTGTTTGGAGTTACAATTCTTAAGCACTCTGAGAAAATCAACGTTCTTCCTCAAACACTGAGACATACTGTTTAATACAACTTGTTGTCGTTCGTCTTTATACTATTGTGGAACATAAACGTATTGCGTCTCGTCAGGAAAGATATTTGTTCTGACTCTGTATTGTTCAGGTGTAGCTTGTTTAAAATCTAGAAATAAATACCCATGCGGCCTTGCGCAAGCATCAGCATAGGCCTCTTGAAGAAACTTTGCATTACCCGGATACATTTGACGTGCAAGATGATTTATTTGAGCACGATCTCTCGGGTTTGAGAAGATGCATAGATAATGACAATTTAAACTTATGGTACGATTCTCCTTTCCTTGCGCAAACATATTTTGTTGAATAATGATAACGCTCATGTTTCTATGGTGACATCCCCGTGTTACAAGATTGGATAACTCTTTGCTGTTTGCAGTTTGTGTCATTAAATCATCTAAAATCAAAAGGTTACTTTGTGATGGATCCATGAAGTCGGTAATATTATTAGGTAGACCCTCGATAAATTGAATGTTAGGAATTGTGACTTTCATATCTTCAAACTGTTTTTGATATTCACCATAACACCAAACGATATTTTTAGGTGGGTTGTCTATCATATGTTCCGCATTCTCTAACAGTTTTCTCACAAAACTTGTTTTCCCGCAAGCTGTAGGTCCAAACACCCCCATGGGAAACGGAGCGACTAACTTTATCGGACTCATAATTAAAATGAAACGTTTTATTAATCTCAACTAGTATTTATTCAAATACATACATAATATACAAGTGTATGAACTAATATCCATAAGGTACAGTAATGTAATCGTTCTTTATGACGCGTTTATTATACACAACGCGATAATCTTTCGATTCCTCTTTCGATAGAATAGTCTTATTTTTCACATCTCTTACAATTTTACAAGGATTCACAACCGTAACAACATCCGTGGATTCTGTGCGGACCATCTCTCTCATAACATCAAAATTTACCACTATAGAGTTCCTATAATTAAGCGTGATTCCACGCACTTTACAGTGTGTTATTCCGTCACTTAATTGATATGCATAGTTTTTAGGTCCTGCCGACACAAACTTAGTGATGTGTTCGCTGCCTGTTTCTGAAGTAAGTTCTCCTAAATAATCACCTAAAGGAGGATCATATTCTCCAGGACGGCTAACGTAGATTACACTATCTGTATCATAGTACAACACTCTGTCTCCAATGGAATGTAAAACATCGTGTAATTTAAGACGCGCGTGAGCTGTAGTGAATGCAGCAATCACTGCGTTTGTTCTTCCATTAGCTGGAATGAAATCTGCGTCGTGTACGTAATGCGCTTCAACCACTTCGTCATTGATGAAACGGAGGTTCTGAACTTCAATGGAATCGTCAGTGAGCAGATCGAAGTAGCGTTTAGGATCTTTGATCATCTCAACTTGTGTAAGATTACTTCTCTGCGCAAATTTTCCCCAGAAACTGAAATAAAAAGAAAAAACATTAAAAGCGTATCGGTAAATTTATTCAACTCATACAACATTTTGCGTAGTAGTTACCTGTTTAACATCAATTTAGCCAGTGCGCGTAGTCCAGGGTTGTGCGTGATCTTTTCAGGATCTAATTTAATGTTCTCGTGGTCCTCATAGTCATGAATATACTGTCGACGATCTTCTTCTGTGACGCAATGACTAGGATATGACGAAGCTTCTTGCTTAATTTTGAGAAACTGGTCGATGTAAAGACGAAACAATTCGTCAGAACGTTCAGGGAAATGCCACACTTCATGCAGACGCACCACAACATATCCTAGCTGTATCGCTCTCATCAGCTCCACAGAGACCCACGTACCGGTTAACATGCGTTGTTCATCATTGTGCTCACATGGTTCTTGTTGTAAGGTTTCGCAGCATGTCCGACAAAGAGGAAACATCAATTTACCATTGGAACGATAAGGCAAAACAGGATGAAATAGCCCTCGTGGTGGTATGACTGAACACTTGATCAGGCCAAAGTATTGGTCTACCGGGGCAAAGTTGTCCGTTACGATCTCGGGATGTTTTAGAGGATAGTCACAGTATTTACAGACTGCAGGGTATAGACTAAAACAGAAAAAAAATTAACATGTTAAAAAATTATAGTTATGATTGATATACGATTATAAATAGATATATATTTACCTTGTAAAATCGTAATACTTGATTTCCTCCCCCTCTTTTACGTCGTACATCAATCGACTGGCGTTCGTCCTTCCTCCATACAGTGCTTCTCTAGGTTCTAGAGGATCTGTTAACTCTAAATTTTGAAAATAAGTTCTCATTTCTTCATCACGTTTGAGTTCTTGTTTCAGTTCACACTCCCATTGAACCACGACGCGATATCCTCGTCCCTTTAAATAGTTTTCGCGTTCTATTGTGCGCTCGTATAGTTCTTGCATGGTATTTCCACTCATAGGATGTCGTGTGTGTGCCGAAAAACATGACAAATGACCATGCCAGAGACAGCCATGAAAGGAATAACATGTTCTGCTTTCAGGATTATAACCATCAATTCTATAAGGACCTATGCGGTGTTCTCCCCCGTTACGCGCATGTCTGATGTTGATGTTGTGTTTGTATGCCATGTATGATAACCATTTGATCGCTTGAATAGAATGTTTATCACGAGGTCGATACCCTAGTGGTGGTATGATACCAATGGTTTCTTCTTGTAGAAAATGTGTTCTAAACACTAAATTGCATGCAGAAGCTATCGTTATGCATTTTTCGAAAGGATCAATGTCGCATATTTCGATAAAGATTCGTCGAAATTCCAGACAGGCACGCCTAAGAATATCCACATCGGAGCGACAGTAGTTGAGGATTTCTTCTTGCATGTCAAAGATATATTCCCGTGCTTTCAAGGAGTCGTACCATGTGCAAAACCTCTCTCTTTCAGTTGGCATCATTCCGTCAACATCGTAGAAGCTTGGATCGGGTAAACATCCTCTATAGTTCTGGTTAGCACTAGTGTTGAATTTGTGGGGAAAGAATCCTTTCCGAAGTTCTGTCAATCCAAACGTCTTAGGAAGTGCAGCCAGTTTCATGGGTAAAAACGACAAACTGTCTAAAAACTTGATTTTTTTCTCACTCACTTCCATAGATAGTATTTTTGCACCATTCATGATAACAGATGGAATGATAGCATTCTTGTTCAAGTACACTAATATAAAATATCCATCAAAGGACTGAAAATTGTGCGCAAACCAAGTCGTGTTTTTGTTTTCATCAGTAAATAACCATTCGCAAAATTCCTCACCACAGTTCTCGCCTCTAAATAATGTTTCTTCACCATTTTCGTCATGGATAACAACGAGATTGGGAATGTGTTTTCCTGTTTCTTGATTTGTTTCGAAATCAAAAAACATTAATTTCGATTCAGAGGTAAGGTCTTCGCTGGCTTCCTCGTCGACGGGACACATGTAACACAAATGTTCATTAAGATCTACATATTGCTTACACGTACCACATTTTGATAGACCACAGTTATGAGAATCAGGATTAATGTGCTGTCTTTTAACAATCTTAAGACATGTTCGACATTTCACTTTACTCGAACATACCGAGTAACCATTGGGGTTATGCTGCTTGTGATTTCTATAACATTGCTGATTTTTGAAGTATCTGTTACATTGTTCACAAAAGACCCAACGTTCTATAGCACACGGTCCCTTGTAACATAGGTTGCATAGATACTTACACGAATGGTTCTCATGGTGGTCGTATCCTTTATTGCAATGTACGCAAAAATAGTTTCGGCTTAAAAAACCAGACATCGATGTTATGACATCGAAATGATTGTCATGGTGATATAGATACAACCGTTTGTCGCTGACAGGTCCTGAATAAATTATTGCATTGAATAAATCTCTCGAGACGATATTGATTTGATAGTCCTGCAGAAACTCTTGAAATTGTTTAACCTCTTCAATACCGCAAGTTCCTTGAAATACACCTGCGTCACTGTGTAATTGTTCTGCTAGTTGTTTTTGAATTATTTTGCCTGAGTTTGAAATCTGCTTAAATCGTGGATCATTGTCCACTTTCGCCTTTGCAACAATCAGGGCTCGTGCTAAACAAATATCGTCTTTATTACGAATAACAATTATTGAACGTTTACTAGCTAAATAGCTCGAGAGTTTAAGTTGACTTTTATTCCGTTTCAAACGACCAGACCCTTGTGGTATACCAACGTGAATAAAGTTTATATATACAGAATCGTTCAGTGTAAAACTTTCGTATGATTGTAATACCTGTTCGACGCGACTTAGAAAGCGGTCACCGGTCAGCTGATCTCTGCGCATGAATGGTAAACTGATCGGATGATCAAGTTGATTCGTATGCAGTATTAATCGAACCTGGTCATGGGCAGGAATACCATTGGCAACGCGTTCAATTAATTGATCAAAAGCTCTACGAATCCAAGGAAGTAAATTTTGTATACCTTGAACATCACTGGCATCGTTATTAAACTCAACCTCATAGTCTACACCTTTTGTGTTGAATTTTTTCACATTTATATCATTGACTTCTCGTACAGTTATCAAAGCTTTTTGCGGTGTTTTATTTTCATCATCATTACCATGTTGTACTTTTTGCCTTTTTGTAGCAGGTGGATCTAACTCCAAGTCCTCTTCGCGTATATCAGGTGCGCGCCCTCCGAATTGTGTTGTTTCATGTTCTTGTTCTTCTTCAAAACCTCCTAATAATTCTCGAAATAAATCATCAACCCAATGGTTTTGTTGCTGCTGTGGTTGTTGTTGTTGTTGTGGAGCAGATTCTTCATCTTTTTCGTTATCACAATTAACATCGAATTCACCATCATGAATTAATGCATTCGACAAATCATTGATTTCATGTAGTAAGTCTGAAGTAAGACGTGCTCTCGTCTCTAATGCGGCTATAGTCAATGTTAAATCTAATTCGGGGATAGTATCCAAAATTCTATCTAATTCTTCTTCAGTTCGAGAATTTCTTATGATGTTATCCATTCTGCAGTAGTTAATAAACTGATTTCTAGGATTCTAATGCAGCTTTTTTATTCCATCATTACACAAAAGAAAAGTCGAACATTTTACTGTTATTGCGTGCTTTGAAAAATAAAACTACACTAAAAGTAGCAAGTGTTTAAACGTGCAGAAAAGACGGTTTCAAGGTCATGGTATTTCAACGTCCGTGTGTGTTTTCTTTCATTGTTTAAATTTTGTTTTTAATCCGAACCATAGACCTGCCTAAAGTGTGTTTTGAGAACATGATCAATGCGCATCACACATGGAACCACGCACACGCACACACACACAAAGCGCACGATAGAAAAATAATGTGTGACCACAAGAAAATGGCGCCAAAACATCTTTTAGAGTGTAAACAACACATGCATGTTCACAATTTACAACTTTTATTTTCCATTATACAGCTTGGTTACATTAGATAGAGTTAATCTTCTTAATCGTCACGTTTTTATTGTTCCTTTTTTTTTTGCCTCTACTCAAGCCTTGTGAAATACTGCCCAGCATCGCTGGCAGAATATCGCTTTGTTGAGAAAGGTAACAAACAACAGGTATTTGAAACCCTCTGAGCTTCCTGTCACACATAATGTGTTGCCATCCTAATTTAACAAAAATTGTATTTATATTAAAGGAAATATCTAAATTTGTATTGACCCCCGTGATTGTTATCGACTATGCTATAAATGTTGGCAGGTTGTGCAACATCAACCGACTTTTTTTCGCTAGTCTATCTATTGAACTTGAGCAACTCAGTTTTAAGTTGTTAATGTACAGGGTATCTCTTTACATACAGAGAGCTTTTCAAAAGCGCATTGTCTATAAGAAAAATTAACATAGCGCGGTTTTGCATTTACCTTAACAATACTAAAACTATGATCATGCAACGACCAGATTCTAGCACTGAATCACATTTTGAACGACTACAACGAAACATTGACAAGGAAAGGTTGAAATCCTTGGATGTCCAACCAAAACAGCTACCCCACAGTACAAATGCAGAGCGACAGTTAAACAAACTAAAAGCCATTGCGGCGCGTTATAGAGCATTACAACAAGACAATTTAGTAAGTGAACAAACACAATATTTTCAGAAAAAGAATGTTTAATCAATAATATGTGCCATTGAATAAGTCCTCGACTTCTTCCTGATCTATCTGTGACTGAAAATTGTTCATGTTTTCTTTTTCTTCTGTTTTTTCTTGTTCTTGTTCTTCTTTTTTCTCATGAAATGTTCTTTTTTGTTCATAGCCTGTCTGATATGGTTGATATCTGTTATACTGGTACCTCGACGCCTTCGCTTCGGCTCTTCTGTACTGTTGTTCCATGCTTTTACGGGCGTAGGCTCTTGCCATGGATTCGAGTTGGCCTTTTATTCTTTTTTGTAAATTGGAGTCTGTAAACTCCATCCACTCTTTAAGGTTCAAAGTGACGCCGTCTTTACTTGGGTATTTTTTTCCCGTATCCTTGTCAGAAAACACCTTTCTTATGTGGACTTTAACTTGATCATTGAACTCATTGGCAAATATGTGATAACCTCTCTCACCAATCGGAATGGAAAATGTGGACTCCATCTTAAAGAGGAACCTTGTGATTGTGATACCAATCGAGTAAGTGATTTGACTACCTTAACCAGATCTCTTATATAGCAGTGCACAATCACATGACACTGAAAATATGTTTTTATTTCATTTTGTTTTGTTTTGTAAACGTGCACAGAACACGTTTAGAGTCGAATTATAATGGAAATATTTATTCCCGCAAAAAAAGTAAAACAACAACATGTACCTATTATTGTATCGTTTTACTCTTTGTTCAGTATTGAATAGAATATATTTGAACATTGACCACAATAACATTTAGAGTCAAATCAAGTTTTATATATATTTATTTTTAAAGTTACATCTTCAAATGCATTTTACACGGTTATATAATCAACTGATAAAAAGTCATGAATGTTAATTTTTTTCCATTTATGTTTTAACTCATCGTCATCGTCATCATCATCTTCATCTTCTTCTTCCTCTACATCGTTCCAGTCTTCTTCTTCTTCGTCCAATTCTTCAGCAGACACGTCTTTTAGGAATCCCATATCATCATTCTCGCACCATGCTACTAACTCGCCTTTCAACATAAGCGTTTGTTGAAACAGTTCCGCATTCAGACCATTATTACGGTATTTATCATGAACATAGTTTATCTGCTGTTCCAAGTCATCGAGGAACGTCTCTAAACTCCACAAGTCTGTGATACGATTGTCACGTCCGTCCCAAATCTTTATTCCATTCCAGAATTTTATCTCTACACCTTGATAAATGTCTTTGCGGTATAATTCACGTACTTTAATTTTTGGCAAAAGACATCGAAGTTTCATCTCGTTTTCCGCCAAAATAACACGCGTGTGTTCTTGGTTGACTTTTTGACGGACTTCATCTAGCATCGAAAGTATTAGTTCAAGCTTCTTCATGGGTTTCGTACTATGTCTATTGAATTTCCCTTCACAAGGAAAAGCAATGTAATAGTCTTTCTTTCGATGAAAGTCTTCTGAGAAATGAAACATCTTGAGATCTTACAACTACAGCAGCTAATGATACTATTTTGCACTCGCTTTATATTGCTCTCCAAATGATCGTTAAGAAAGATAAAGACACGTTTTTCTGTTTGCGTGTAAAATTATTCTAACAACTAAAAGCACGTTTTACTGTTTGGTATTTCGAATTCCCGCCAAATATATTGTAAACAAACACACAGGTGCCCTTTCGTGATCTTTGCTTGGTCAACTGACTTTTTTTCGTTAATGGGTAATAGGATGACCTCTTTTGTTCCTCTTTGAGTCACTTATCCCTTTACACTGTGGTCAGATCAGAGCTATTTTGCATACGACCTTCAAGTCACGATATGAATCACTAATTAAAACTCCCTACTGACCACCACCAGTTTATCCAATTACATCAATTCATTACGCTCACCCACAGACCAGACCTATTTTGCATACGACCTTTAAGTCACGATATGAATCACTTATTTCCTATATCGTCAGACCGCACGGACTGCGCAACGCGCCTACAACATATTCTAAGACATAGATTAAGATATTTTACGGAGATTTAAATGAAGAGCTTCATTAATTTTTGCACACTTTACCACAAAAAAAAAAGTCAAAATTACAATGTTTTGGTCTCGAAGACCATGTATTTTTTTATTTCAAAAATTTAAAGCTAGGTTTATGCCAAATATAAAAATGGCAAAATAATTGGGTGTCACCGCACTAATTTTAGAGCTATAAGCAAAAAACGCGCGGAAAATAAGATGATTTCAATGTTTTGGACGGGCGAGAATGGACACTAGTTGCTTTTGAGGCCCGTATGTAATGCTATGATGTAATTTTTTTTTTAACAAAAAGTTCAAGAATGACCATATTTTGGCTCTAACGCAAAATTTCTTTATAATCGCACGAGAAATTTTATTTCATTTCACATGCGCGAGCAGGATGCGCAGGAGCACGTGTCCCGAAATACCTTAATTGACAGCTAGACACTCCCCCCATCTCATGAATATTAATGAGGTGCCATAGAGATGCTATTACTACTTAGGCTTCCTAATCATTCTTTCTATTAACTATGTCTTAAATGACCAATCTTTTTGAAATAGTAATACAATGTTCTAAAAACTAATGTTAATTATTGATTAAATGTTCAAATTGTTTTGCATTTTGTGTACAAAATGCTGTAATCTATTTGACACTATTTGAATCTCTTGGAGTGCGTTAGAGAGCTTGTCTTTTATTTATTTTCACAGTCCTATCCTTCTTTTCCATAAAAAGGTACATTTTGATAAATAAAAAAGCTTTTACAGTGATTCCATTCCGATTTTATCATTAAATCTAAATGTTTCACTTTTACTTGTTTTTAATCGACACTCATTTTATTTCTAGTGCGGTTGTGCTTAATATTTATTTAAAATATTTAATAGACTAAAGAATTCTAGCACGGGAAAGGGGGAGGTAGGGAGGAGGACTCCGTGGATAAACAATCGGCGTTGCTCGTCAGAATTTTCCAAAAATAACCCCTAGAAGATACCGGACGTTTTTCAAAAGGGCGTGGCTTTGCAAATTTTTCAGCTCTATAAAAGATACGTAAATCATGACTTTCAGTGCTAACAAAGGGTAAAACGTCATCACAATTCAGGCTTACTCAAGAGATTCTTACACCTTAAAAAGGGTTGGCAGACGCTTTCAATGTTGTGATTGGATAATATCGAAATGCCTGTCGAAGCAAAAAATCAAAACCATATAAACAGCTGTCGCGTATTCTGAGTTTTTAATAAAATGTCTTATGATCGTTCGTGTGGCAATTTTGGTTCAAATGAATGTTGAGTACGCGACAGGAACAATCTAACAGCTGCATTATAATAAGTAATATTTTGGTCCCGGTGGAGGGGGAGCAGAGCCATGATTCTGAAGGCTTATCGGCACAGATTACTACTGTTATCAAGTGCAACCTCCAAAGCTCAAACTCTCTTTTACAAACTCGCATTTTGACCCCGTCAATCAATTTAAAAATCATAAATAAAAATCGAATATTTAGAAATAAGAACAATTTTCGCACCCAAAATATGCATGAGAATATCGACTTTTTCTAAGAAAATGTTTTGATGCCAGTTTAAAAAAGAGACTTTCAACTTTGGAAGGTTACACTTCAACGATAATGGTAGTAATTAATGTGCCAAACTGACAGTGTTTGCTCGTTAATCTATTGCATTATATGATCGATTTTTGTCGGTGCTAAACACGTTTTAGTATCAAATGGCTGGATGATAGCCTCGCTTATATGCTATCGTCCCATGGTGATATTGTTTCAATGTTAGTCAACTCAGTGTGCTTAACTGTCAAAAGAGTGCTTTGAGTATATTATGGAGAAACGCTTATTTTGACATAGCTAACACATTTCTCGGTGACTTCTGGGTAATCAATCCCATCATCCTCTGTTATAATTTCGCAGTGATACCGCTGATCATTTTGACTGCTGGTTCTGATATCGACGTTAACCGCAATGCAGTTGTTATTACGGGTGCAAAATGAAGTACAGCCAAATATGGTAGCGAATCGGCGGGTCTGTTGTACTCGTAAACCGCTGTATCGACATCCATGTGGGCTCAAGGTGAAGTAGTGGTTTAAATTATGTAGATCGGCTGGTGGGCATGCGCCGTTGTTACATTGCTGAGATGTAGGTCCCACAAGGTCTGATAGTAGACAGCCTGGTATAATACAGACTTTAGTACGGGTTTGAGTTCCAGTACCACAGGAAGCCGAACATGCACCCCAACTGGACCATTTCACTTAAGGAAAAGAAAAAGAAATAATAAAAATTGACGAATTCGGTGGATAAATGAATGGACAAACTTAGCCATGGGTGAATCAATAAGTGAATGGATTGAATGAAGGAGTAGATTGATTGATTAAATGATCCAATGAATACATGGTTAAAAAACGTCTTCACTCAAAGCTGAATCATAAGCTAAAGGTGAGTTTGGTTAAAACCCAACCTATCCCCACCCCCTCTTGTATAATAAACGAAGTAGCGGTTCTTTTAAACGAAAGCCTCGCTATCTGATTCACGGCTAACTTTTTCGAATCTTTTCTGAGGTGGTCTTGTTAAGGCGCGTTGATCTATAATAGCGAGTGAATTTATGAATACATAGGGATGAATAATTGACTTTTAGTTGCAGAAGGAAAAAGTGAAAAAGCTGGTTCAAAAAACTATTTTCACGAAGTACAATGAAATTATTCAGTTAGTATTTCTAAGCTTGGTAGTCTAAAAATTAATATAAAACAAGACGAATAATAAATCGGTATTAATATAAGAACTTGAAAATCACTGATCAGCATATATTTCTAATGCTGTATATCATAAACACAATCTATTTCGAAATCAAATGATTCTAAAAATCAAAATCAAGAAGTCATGGTTTATATTAATTATTTTAGCATCTACAGTTTAGTTGTAAGAGCAGGTGCTTTCGCTTTCTCCTACTAATTTGTCGTTAATGAACTGAAATTCAAAAATCTTTAACTGCATGTTTAAAGTCAAACTCATTTTAAGTTCAAGTTATTCACGTCTCTTTTATTCAGTCTTCTCTTATCGCCATTTCTCTTATCTTCATTTCTTTTCTCTTCTGTTCTTTCATGACTCAGACTTCACAAATATTAATGTGTCTTGAATTGACAGAACTGAAATTCAAAAATCTTTAACTGCTTTTTTAAAGTCAAACTCATTTTAATAAGTTCAAGTAATTCTCTTCTCTTCTCTTCTCTTCTCTTCTCTTCTCTTCTCTTCTCTTCTCTTCTCTTCTCTTCTCTTCTCTTCTCTTCTCTTCTCTTCTCTTCTCATGACTCCGACTTTACGAATATCAATGAATGTATCTTGAAGTTAAATTTAATGAATATCATTTGAAGATAGAATAAAATACATTTAATACTTCACTGAAATTCACTTTCTAATTCTTATCCTTTTTCGGATTTTCATTTCAGTTTCTCAAATCCAATTATACAAAATAGACTGTCGCAGTGAAAGTATCAATTAGAAAGTTGTTGGATTTTAACTTAATCGTATTTCATATTAATGTTAAATATATCCGTCTTTTTTAAGTTAGTATTTAATCCAATTCCTTTCAGAAATTTGCGTTTTTTGCTTTCCGTTCATATTTTCTTCATGTCTTTAACCAATTTAGATCAAAATCTTTCTCTGGCGCAGATATTTAGGAAACAAACTTGCTGCACCTGACAAATTGCTCAGTAAAATTCAATGAAAAGTATTTCGGTTTTTGAGCATTTACACATAACCAAAAAACGTGATGTGTTGAGATTTTTAGTAAACTGAGAAAATCTAAAATTTAAAATATCATTCGTCCTCTTTCAGTATTTTTCTTTCAAACATTATCACTACCCTACACTATGTCTCGATCTGTCTTTACTACAGTTATTTTTATTGTCTTTTTTCCTTGCATGGACTCTTGCCTGTTCTGATTTTATTCTGTTTTCTTTAATTCTTTGTTTGCGGAGTTTTTTGGTTTGATAACAAAATTTCTTTGCTTACTCTTCTCTTCTTTTCGAATAGCTTTAATTTGTATTCATACCCAGTTTTCCTGCCAGTCTTTCCCCTTGCCTTCGAATAACCTATATTAATGTATTTGTTTATTCCTATATTCCTTTGTTGTTGCTCTTCGTTTTATTTCATCTTCTTGCTCAGCTTTTTTTTTCTTTTTCTTCTTTTTTCTGCTTCTCCTGGCTGTGCTTCTCTTCTTGACTATTATTCAAGCTTCTCTTTTCTTACATGCAAAGCATTGTTCCACTCATCTTCACGCACATTTTTGTCATGTGTACGTAAAATAAATAAAAATTTCTTCATCAGTTTTAGTATAAGATTTATAGTTTATCCGACTTACCGTTGAGTACTGCGAACGAATTCCCAGCAAAAGTCAAAACAACCAAAATGATCACAAATCCTTTCCAGCTATGTTCAACCATCTTAAAAAAGAAGCGCTTCATCTTTAAGCTCCAAAAAACATAACATTTCGTGTATCTTGATATAAGACTGTTTAGAGTTCGTTAAGAAAGTTTATGATCCAATTCAACAGTTTAAAGAGCTGCCGTCGGCTTTTCAAAGACAATTAATTATAAACTGAAAAGCAATTTTGATAAATTTCTCGTTTGATTTTGATTTGTGGGCATTTTTGAATATGCGAGATAAACACCCTTAATTTCCGAAAGCGGGCGTCAATTAATTTTGTTTTTAGAACAACAACCACTATTAATTTATTCAAGTTTTTACGGCTAAAAACAGTGACATCGTGACCAAAGCGGTCCATCCAATATCCGATGGAGTTGAATCTTTTCTTATATTTAAACGGTTTTAGCTTTTTAAGATCCACTAGCTCAGAATAATTTTTTTCATTAATGTAGATAAAAACAACATGAGCAAAAAATATTCGAATTATCAATGAGATCGCTTAAGGCATTTTAGGATCACTTTTTTATCATAAACCTTTTTCAAAAACATAGATCTTTCCTGCAAATTGTCAATCGGCGATAGCTTGACCGAAAGGAACTATTAAATAACATTTAAAAATAAGTAGCGATATAAAAATACATCAAAATGTCATCGATGTTAAAATGTATCTTCACTTTAAAAAAGCAACTTACCAGAGGAATCTTTAAACAGTTGTCGACAAAACACCTTAAACGCGCAAACTATAATGGTCTAGTTGGTCTGCATGGTCTATATGAATTAAAAATGAATTATTGATAATTTTTCAGACCTATAGTTCCCTTCGGTCTTGAAATGATCAATAATTTTTATCATCACTATATGCACCACCATCTGATAGCTATGATCAAATAAACCAATACGTTATATAAAGAATACTAATGAGGATATACTTCATCAGTTCTAAAGGCTCATGCGGACCTTGTTTTAAATACAAAGCTGAACATATTATATAGTTACAAAGATTATTATAATTATGTGATGAATTTATTTTGTACATTTTGACTTACCATTTCTTAAAAAATAAAAATCATAAGATATGCAAATGACTTTGCTATTCACTAAAAAAGTATTTCAACTGGACAACCATTTCAAGAATAGCTGTATATATATTTTGTAAAATTGTAAATTTTATTGTTGCAGTTCCACATCAGCATTAGCTGCCTTTTTATTTAGAAAACCTGCGATAACAAATAAAATTGATTGATTGATTAATTAACTGTCGCGGCAAATCATAGAATCACAACTGAAGTAATTTGTTGCTTTAAAAGAAATTAAACTAGTCTCTACAGTTTGTAAAGAAATATTATTGAGAACATTAACATATGGTCAGACACGCGCGGCATCAAAAAGGTTCACTTCAACCTTGATGTCCACCATAGTGGTCTTGAGGATAAACGTGGGAAACTGTGCACCATATTGTCGATAGCAGCCTCAGGCATTTGGTTGTCCGGCATGCACAGCGCATGATATTAAAATTACTGTTGAGAGTGATCGCACCGTAAATGAAAATGAATTAATGAATGACAATAATTATATAAATCATTATCAAAGAATGCAAATTAGTACATTTTTTTCATTGTTTTAGTTTCGTTCTTTAGCTTTGTTAAAAAATGGTCAATGTGATGACGTCATATAACTAAAATACACGAAGAAATGGACTGACACTGAATAGAATATGTGCATTTGTAATATACATCCTTAAGTTTTTATTTAGTCAGTCAACAAATAAGATTAAGGGTGTGAAACCAATTCATATATTGTAAAAAATGTAAATATTAGTACTTTTTTTCTTAAGGATGATGTATTTTCTAAAAATGTCTTACAAAATCAAGTCATCAAACGTAAAAAAAATTGGAAACATTTTCGTTTTAAATCTTTATGTACTAGAACATCTTTTTTCTGCAAAGAGACTATTAAATGACTATCAATTTACCACGAGATGACACAAGGCCTAGACTATTTTTTCATATCTATTGCCAATTGAGATCAAAATCTTTCTCTCTTGAATTTTTGGGAAATAACACCATGTTATTTAATTAACTAACTGATAAACCCAGCTACCGACTGATAAGTAGTTGCAGCAAACTAAGAGAAATATTAATTCGACTTTTGAACATGCACATACTACTACAAACAGAAATACGATTCGTTGAGTTACTTACATGTATGTAAGTAAAAAAAAACTTTGAAACTTTTGATTTTTTTTAATGTTAATCATATCTTTAGATATCTAATATATTATTTATCTTACTATTCAAAGACTTTGAAAGAAGCCATAAATTCTGACAATGTAAGAACCACATTTTCACGTTTTTGAAGTTCTGTGGTCAAGCGTACGGCTATTCGGACACGTCTAAGTAATAAAATAGTTACACTCCATTTTAATTGCCATTAATTGTAAAAGTCATGACCAAAACAACTTGAGACAGATCTAATTGCGTGTACTGACGCTATATCCGAAATTTCCAGGAGTCCTTCCTAAAATTTCCATCGTTGTTTTTAATTGGAGCTGTTCAAAATAGTTTTCGTCCTTGCATGGCATCTTGGTCTCTTGTTTGTTCTTATTTGATTTTGTTTGTTTGTTTGTCTGTTTTAATTTGATTTGATTGAGTCGTTTCTTTGTTTGCTCCTTTCTTCTCATTTTGTTTTACACCCAGTTTTCTCGGCAGTCTTTCTCTTTCATTTTTTTTCTTTTTTCATTTTTTCATTTTCTCTTTCATTTTTGTCTTTGGGTACTCCATCTTGGCTTAGCCTTTATTGTTATGTATTTTCTTTTTTCTTCGACTTTTAAATAAAACGTCTTCTTCCTTTCTTTTTCTTCTTTTTCTACTTCTTCTTCTTCTTTCTTCTTCTTCTTCTTCTTCTTTTTCTTCTTCTTCTTCTTCTTCTTCTTCTTTCTTCTTTCTTCTTCTTCTTCTTCTTCTTCTTCTTTTTCTTCTTCTTCTTCTTCTTCTTTCTTCTTCTTCTTCTTTTTCTTTCTTCTTTTTCTTCTTCTTCTTCTTCTTCTTCTTCTTCTCCTTCTTCTTTCTTCTTCTTTTTCTTCTTCTTCTTCTTCTTCTTCTTGTTCTTCTTCTTTCTTCTTTCTTCTTCTTCTTCTTCTTCTTTCTTCTTTTTCTTCTTCTTCTTCTTCTTCTTCTTCTTCTTCTTCTTCTTCTTTTTTCCTCTTCGTATTCCTCCTATTCCTTTTCTATGGGTTCTGTCGTTATTTGTGGCTTTTGTGTTTTGATAATTGAATAGTACATTTTTGTGTACAAACTTGCGCACATTTCAAATTATCCACTAGATACAAACTCCAGACATTTGTTGTCATTTGTACGTTAAAATAACTAGATTTACCACTCTCACTACACTCGCTCATTTCATCAAACTCACCAAGACCAAGACCTCCCAGCAATGCTAGTGAGTTCCCAACTAAACCTAAGCCAACCAAAATAAGATTAAATCTTGCCCAGCTATATTCAACCATTTTTAAATAGAGTGCTTGTCCTTTAAGCTCCACACAACATATTTTGCCCTAACTCAATATTAGAAGGATTTATAGAGTTCGTTGAGGGGCGGACCAATATTTGACATTAAAGAGAGGGGGTAGGTATGAACGAATATCCTGCATGGACCAAAGCACATCCCCACCACGACCCCCCTAAGCAATTACTATGCATGTGAGCGTTTTTTAATGCAAGATAAACTCCTTTTGGACTGCGAATTGATGAATGAGGTCGTTTGCGTTATTTCCCTCTTATAAAATTGATATTGATAAAGGAGTTATCCATTTAATTACAGTGAAGACACTCGATACGTGAACACTTTCTGCTTTTTTGACGCTTTTTTAACATGCAATCTTTGACTGAGGCGATTTGAAAACATTTTTATTTTCTATAACTTAGTGCATTTGAGTTCAGTCCTGACTTTTTCAGAGAATTTGAATCAGTATAAAGCTCCGAAAATAAAAAAGCCAAATAAAAACAAGTGTTCATGGTTCGAGTGTCCTCACTGCAATAACGTCAATAATCACGTGATCGAGTGTCTCTGAGCTACAGAAAGCACGTAAACTGAGTATATATACTCTTCAACGATTTTCGAAAATAATCTTCTTTTTTTTTTCACAAGAAACCCATATGAGGATACGTTCTGTCTCCAGACCATCATCAAGACATCTACTTGTACATGGTTCCAGCACTTGGCAAAGTCCATTGGATCGTTACTAGCTGTATTTTAGTACGAGGTCTCATTGACTAGTAACCTTTATTCGAACATTCTCGCCAAGCCGACCTCAATGCTGGTTACTAGGACAGACACTGAGGGTGGTCACTGCCAGAGATTTGTTTACGTCCTCGGCGGTTCTTTTACGTCCACCTTATCACATAGTCAGAGTGAAGGCAGGCGGGACCTCCGGCTTTACGTCCTTATCCGAGAAGACGAGGCACTGAGAGAGTTAAGTATCTTGCCTAAGGACAAAACGGGATCGCCCGGTCTGGGAATCGAAACCGGACCAGTGTACCGGAAGTCCAATGCCTTAACCACTAGGCCACCACGTCTCTCTTAAGACAACAGATTGTTTTGAAATGACGTCATAGTGCAATTATTTGATTGCCAAAAAACTTGAAATAATAAATCAGATTATATATATTGCATTTTTTTTTTAAATTTTCCGTTCTCTTCTAAAATTGCCATACATTTCTTCAAAAGGCTGGTATTTTTAATTAGTTTTTTGCCATTATATCAAACCATTCATAAACGTAAATTTTGAATATGACATGGTATATTGCATTAGATTAGCCGACAGGTAATAAAAAATAAATCATTTATTGATTGCTTTTAAATGATTGTCTAAATCAATAAACTAATGAATCACAAATCAAACTATCCACTAAATTTCAGATCATTAAAATAACGGGAGCCCTGCCTGGTTTTCTTACATCTCTCTCTCAAAATTCTTCTGCTTTAACAAAAACAGAAATAAAAAAACAGCAAAAGATATGGTAACTGCTTCTCTTCTTTTAAAATAGTTTGGTCTTGTCAGTTTTTATTTAAAAATAAATAAATAAATAAATAAAGGCAAATAAAAAAAACATACATTGTCTCCCTTGCCTTTTATTCTTTCCTTCTCTCTCCTAACTCTAAATACTCTAGCTTTTCCGGACTGAAACACCGATAAAAACTACTGACAAAACATATGGTGAAACTTCATATTTTCCCTCTCATATCTCTCTTTCTAAAACCAGTCTGGCTTTTTTAGACAAAAGACACAGATAACAAATCATAGTGCTTGAATACATTATTTTCATGAAATAGGGGAAATTGAGAATTTGATAACAATCGATTAATAATATCATGCTGTGGTGAAACTGAATAGCAATGTATAATGAACACTACCAATAAACAGAGGGGGATCCATGGGAGGGACCAGGAATGCCTAGTGCCCCCCGCCCCCTTTTGGTAATACCTGATTTATTTTTATAGATAGTACTTTTGATTTTATTTTAATTGATCATCGGTCATTTTTTATTAGTACACTCCCCTTTAAAAACTTTGTGAATCATTTTTTGATTAGTGCACCTCCTTTCAAAATTCCTGGATTAGTCCATGATAAACGTCTTGCTTACTTGTGGACTTTTACCGTCATAGCAAAGACAAAGTGAAAATATATTACTGAATAAGATACAAACAAGGAAATGAGCTGATGAAACGGAAAGTGGAAAATTACAAGAAGAAGAAGAGTTTGGGTAGTAGACAAATAGGACAAGAAGAACAACTAGAACAATACGACGAAAAAGAAACAGACTTGGAGTGGAAGAAGAAGGAGAAGGAGGAAAAGAAGATACGGTCGTGGAACACTCTACTGAATCACGAGTACACGTGTCGTCATCACATTCGTCTGGCTCGTACTAAGCAAACCAAAACTATTTTCCTTCTCTCATCCCTCTAAATTTTCCACAGCTTTCAAGGAATAAATCTTCTTTGTCCACAAAAACAACAGAAAAACATAATTTTAAATCTACAAAGACGCGAAGGGAGAAGCTATTCGACCTTCAATCTGACCAATCACGTTCCGTGATAACCCGGCGGCAATAAATAGACTTGACGTGGCTTATGATATGTGCAAACCCCAGTACTGGGGATAGGCTCTCTTAGCTCATTTTCTCTTTGTTTCCTGTGTTATGCATTTTCCATATTTGAGGTCCTTTCGTTTTAAGTAATCCAATAAAAAATAAAAAATAAAAAAATCAAACTTTTCTTGATTTAAATATCGAAAACGAAATATTAAACATTTTAATTGAATAATGATATCAATATTCAAATAATGAAATCAATAATGAGCTTTTAATGGGAAGGCTTGAAATGTTTTAACTGTAAAAGCATATAATCGATCGAAAAAAAAAATCGATTATAGGGAAACCAATGTTTTTCGAATCATACGACTGTTTTCGATCCATATATGATCGCGATTGAAATCGTCCAAAAACGATCGTAGGATCAAAAAGCCTTGGTTTCTCCAAAATCGATTTTTTTTCAATCGTTTGCGACCGTTCTCGATCGTTTACGATTATATGGAAACCAGGCTTAAGTTGAAACCACAAAATAAAGACTTTAACCAACTTTGGTAGCTCTAATATAAAGTAAGTAAATAAGTAAGAATTGGATACAAAAAAAAAACAACTTCTAAAACTTAAAAGTAGCTGAACATTTTTAAAACATACCAATTCCCCTAGAGGCCAACGCTATTTTTGCCATCAATGCGACCATGATCAGCCCTGACCAGCCAATACTGATATATCCAGTACCCATATCCTCAAGGTTGCACTCTAGTTTGTTATAAGCACATGACCAATATCTCAAAAGCACTTTCTGAATACCATATTTCATTCAATGTCAACTGCTTTTTCACACGTCCCTAGTCTTTTCATGCGTTACTAGTTTAAAATGTTTGATTTTATTTGATTTATATGAGATCGCTGTCTCAATGTAAAACTGTTTTATTGACATAAGATTTCCTTTTTTTATGAAAGTACTTGTGTTACATGTGTACTCGTTAGCTGAAAGACGGTTTTATTTGATTTTGGCGACACCTCTTTCAGCTTTTATCTTGTAAATGCGTGAAAACAGTATTTTGATGGCGGAGTTTTCGGAAATACTTTGGATGTCAATCACAGGAGAACAAATAAAAAAATGTAGAAAGGAATTAAAATAAAAAAATGACAAATAAAGAAAAGGTTTTTTAGAAGTAAGATAAAAAGAAAATTAAAATGTAACCATCAAGAAGATGAAACACAAAAATGAGAAATTTGACGAATTTCAGAAATAAATGGATGAATTAATGAATAAGTGGATGAATAGACAGAATGCATGGATGGATGGATAAATGAAAGATTGGTTAATAAGTGAAATTACAAAAATAAAAACAAATGGACGAATAAATGAAAGAAGGATGAAAATCAAATAATATTAAAAGATCCTTGTGGACAGTATTTTTTGCTTTCTGTCGATAAAACAAATTGTACGAGGCTATTTAATTGGCTATTGACATATTACTGACGTCATAAAATTTTCAAAACGGGGGTTCCAAAACACTTGCCCGCGCGCGATAAATTTGACTTGCAAAACCTACAGTTTTTTTGAAGAAAACAAAGCACTTGTACTACTATATAACAATAACAACTAAATCAAATTACTCAACAACTGCCTTTCAAAAATCCATTAAAATATTGAATAATTGAAAATTGAATTTAATATAGTTTTAACGCTATAAAAATCATCATTATTATTATTACTGTTATCAAATTAAATAACAATTCGGAAACTGCTCGAGCATTTGACCTAGTCAGACTTATTTTTGGCTATATATTGCATGATCAATATACAGTTACTCTCGAAAAGGTTGTCCACATGAAAAAGCAAAATTTAATAATTATCACGTGACTCGCTAAAGATACTCATCTATCTAGCAAAATTTCAACTTTCAAGAGAAAAAGTTGGCCAAAGCAGACGTATATATATGCATCAGGCAACGTTTTTTGTTCTATTATGAAATTATTTAAATTATGCAGCAGATGGGTAGTTGTCGACTCGAAAGTTGAAACTATTTTCGACAACCACGCACACTTCATATTTTAACCAACTCTAAATTGTACATAAATTAAGAATAATAATAAGATATAGAAAAATGTAACATATTTATATTTTCAATCAGTGTGCAAATATAATTAAAGTCTGAGCTTTTCTGAACTACTCATTTGGTGGTACTGAGCCCAGTGACTCACTTCACTTCTGCGCGCCTAGTTGTGCATATTAAAGGACTCCAGTGACTCACTCTCAGATAACTGTCAACGACTTTCCCAAATGTTTACATATTACAACGTAAAAATTGAGTAGAACATTAAGCCTGCGTCAAGATGTCAAAATATTGACACCAAAAATCTTTCTTTAAGTAATTTCAAATGACTTTTGAAATTCGATGTAAATAGATTATGAACTATTAACACATTTGGCTTTTATTTTTTTAATTTTACGATTCCATTTCTAAAGTTCATTTGTACATGGGCATTATTATAAAAAAACCCTTGGTGACTCGGAGCCCGTTGCAGCCAGAAATAGTTGGTACATTTGTTGCTGTTTCGGTAACAGAGGTTTTTATGAGATCAAGGGAAAATTAGCTAACAGAACGTATCCCCCATATTGGCTTTGCTCACATCATAAGCTTCGTTAAGTCTATTTATTGCCGCCGAGTTATTTTAAGAACGGAACGTGATTGGTCAGACTGACCAGAGAGGAAATAGACGAATTTTGTGCTGGCGTCGAATAAAAAAAAAGCTCTTCAAATTTGCAAAACAAAAAACAAAACAAAAACTAAAAATACTGGTTATATTAACACCAGTCGTCTTTTTCTTAAAAATAAGGTTTAGCGGGAATGGCAAAAGACTAAAAATAGGCTGGTTCCATAAAAATAGCACTAGCGGGGTTTCTGATGGGGTCCGGGGATAGGTCCTCTTTGCTCATTTTCTCTTGATTAGATAGAGTTGTGAGCACTATGCCCAACTCCCAACCTGGAAGGCCACGGGATTGCTGTTTGTCGGACCCCTACCCTACGCCCCCCCCCCCCCCCCCCCCCCCCCACTATATGCCAGGGGGTATTACGGGTTAGTATAATTCATCATCATAAAGAAAGTAATTCGGTTTCTTCCCCCAAAATGTTTAATAATTTACACCAAGCTTTCTGACCACTGTCCAGTAAACCGAAACTGACATCTATTGATCTAAACGTCAATAATTCAACTTGGCAAATTAATATATATAATATTCATATATATAATCCCCCGCGCTAATTTATTTTTACACTATTGTGCCAAATTTATTACCGTCGCAACTAATTTTAATCTTTTTTCTATTTTTTACCCTTTCACGTGCTGATTTCCTGTGGTCTCTGTCATTTGTTTTTAATTTACTTTTTTTAATCGAATAGTTCGCACGCCAGGGGAAAATACAGAAATCGTGTTCTGTAAAAAACATCACCTCAATAAAATTACATTTAGAGATTACTCTAAATCTACGCCATAACAAGGAAAAAAGGGATCCGTGAAAGTGATCTCCTGAAATTAGTTGGTATGTCGTAGATTGATTCCCAATGGCTTGGCATTCTTGCTTTGGCTTCTTCGCTACTCACTGTAGATAAGGCCTACTCTGGGTCCTTGCCCCTCCCCGGGGAATGGCAACTTAAGGCGATCTAAGAAAATTTGTCTCAAACGGTTATCGAAGCTAATGCGTGACAAGGTAATCTAAGGCGATTTAAGGTGAACTAAGCGAAGTGCAATACAGTGCAAACACATAAAGAAACAATAAAAACTATAGAAACAATTTATCAGTAGGTCATTAATGGTGGTGTTCCAATATCTAAATTTAGTTAGTGTTTGCAATATACCACACTTCAGTCATGAAAAGACATCAGAAGACCGGACCAAAGCGAACTTAGGCGGACTATTTAAGGCGATCTAAAGCAATCTAAGGCGGGGCTAGGAACCAGTGCAGGCCTGTAGATAGTAATAACAATACCTAGTAATACCCGTGCAAAAAACAATGATGACAAAGACTAAGCTCTGCAAATTAAGTGAAAATTATCGGCTCCTTGGAGAATATCATATCGTTTTTTTTGCTGAATGAAGTTAAGCTACCATACAGTCGTATTGAATATTTTAAGCCTTTTTGCAGTGAACATGTCATCCCATTTCACTAACTACCAAAGGCTCAATGTAAAAACATCTGGCTTTGTTTTGCAAATTGCCAATGGAAGCAGATCTGTAAGTAACTGGGTTGAGCTGACAGAGCCCCGAAAGCAAATTATGTGAAGACGAATCACAAAAGTTAATGGACTTGCAATTGTCGTTATGCATACATTGCAATGCACACTGCAGAACTGTTGTGTCGTTTATAGTCTTGATAGGACTGCTCAATAGTATTTTGTCACTTTCAACATGAAAATATGACGATTGATCTAATTTATGCACGTTTGAAATCGATGATGACGGCGATGATGATATTGATGAAGATGAAGGTGACAGTGATGATGACATTGATGATGATGATGATAATGATGATGACATTGATGATGATGATGATAATGATGATGACAGTGATGATGATGATGATAATGATAATGATGATGACATTGATGATGATGATGATAATGATGATGATATTGATAATAATGATGATGACATTGATGATGATGATGATAATGATGATGATATTGATAATAATGATGATGACATTGATGATGGTGATGGTAGTACTGATGATGATGATAATGATGATGATATTGATAATGATGATGATGACAGTGATGATGGTAGTGTTAACGATGGTAAAGATGATGATGATGATGACATCAGTATTGATGATGATATTGATGATAGTGATATTATTGATGACGGTGGTAGTAATGATGACAATGATGGTGCAGTTAATGTTGATGATGACAATCGTGATATTGATGACGTCATCAAAGATGATGATACTGATGATGATGATGGCAGTAATAATGATGATGATGATGACGTAGGTGATATTGATGTCAATGCTGATGATGTTGACGATAACAAGGGTGATGATTGAGCTGATTTAGCTGCTGATAAAGATATTGATGGTGGTGACAAAGATGATGATGAAGATAAAGTTGATGATGGTGATAATGATATCGACGATACTGTTGGCGACAATAGGTTCATGGATAACCCTGAACTCGATTCCATGTTCTTAACTGTAGCTGTTGTCATCGAGTCGCCTTTACTCTTTGTCCCTGAAGTCAGTGTGGGAGATGGCTGCAATAAAATACCGCTTGGCTCATTGCATGATTTTGTGCTACAAACTCGAGTCTCTGTTTTGCGGTGGTTAGGACTTGACGTGTTGCATACATCGCTTTTCTTGCCACTGCAAAAATGTCTTGTTTGTTTGCCACTGCCGCAAGATAGTGAACATGGCCCCCAGTTTGTCCACTGACCTCCTGTTTGAAAGGTATATATTTTGAATTAGCAAATCAATGGATTACTTAAATCAATGACTGAATGACTAAATGGCTAAATGAATGAATAAATAAATAAATGAATAAATGAATGAATGAATGAATGAATGAATGAATGAATGAATGAATGAATGAATGAATGAATGAATGACTGACTGACTGACTGACTGACTGACTGACTGACTGACTGACTGACTGACTGACTGACTGAATGAATGAATGAATTAATTAATTAGTAGCTAGTCTACATGCGAGTGTGGTACAGCTGTCATTGCCAATTTAACTCTTATCAATAAAAAATGTTCAATGTCCAATGAATGAGCTTAATAGATCTGATAAATGAGCACGTCATCCATCTAGGATCTCGCGTTCAGAAACTCAATTTATCAAACAACTATGATAGAGCAATTAAACGCTGATCAATCGTAAAATCACCACACGAATCCAACCATTAAAAAAACTGATTCAGCCTCGCAAGTTACACGTGAATCCAACTGATTATACACACTCATTTGATGTCCTATCAAATGTTGCTTATTTATTTATATCAGGGAAGAATCACCAGATACGTTAAAACATTCCACAAAATGGCCTCGCAGGGGAAACAGCTTAAGGACTGATATCCCGAACACGACCGTGTATAGTCCGAGTCTATAGATTTGCTAAACAAATTACATCACTCGCTCGCTATTTTTTCGTGTCTTCGTTAGTTGAGTTACCCTTTTTTCTATTTTTTTTTTTTTTTTCAAATCAAGTTAATAAAGATAATTTCTGATTTCAAAACTCTTGTCAAAAATTAGTCAAGTCTTAAATTACAAAACGCAGACACGCTTAATTAGTTCAATGAATGCTTTAAATAAAAACGTCAAAATTTTGATCTTTTCTTTTTTTCTTTTTTTTTTCTGCAAATCAAGACAATAAACCGCGTCAGAACTGGAACACCACACTTGGAGTAAATTACTAATAGTATATTCGAAATAAAACAGTACTTTTCAAAAAGATAACTCGTGTACTTTGATAGTAGAATTGAATAATCCAATGAGCGAGTTTAAATTTTCGAATGGAAGACGTACGCGATATATTGCATGTGTGTTTTCCTTCGGAGCCTGAAGCACTATGAAGTCTTGGAGCGCTGCTGGAGCCCCAAATATCGGCCTTCTTTATTCTTCGCAGCCTTGGGGCCATTTCCATTTACTGCTTGGAGCCCCAGAACTCTTATGGAACCTCACATTTGATATATGCTCAGATGTATTAAAAAATATTGAGTACATTCGTAGGGCATCCTGCATTAAATAACATTCAAGAATAATTTTGTTCAAATTTGCGTTCATTTGACCACCTTCGCGGACGACCATGATCATTTCCGTTTACTGATATGGCATCATAGTGAAATAGGGCAATTCAAAATGATGGGAAAAAAGGCTAGTGTAATGCCTATAGGTTTTCCATTAATAAGCACTTATGAAGTATATGAGTTATCTATAAAGACATACTTAGTACAGAACCTCAATAGTAGAAACTCCTAGGGTAATCGAAAAAGAACTATTACAACAAGAAAAGTGCTACCCTCTTGACATAATTTCCGGTGATAGAGAAGTAGTTAGAGTTTTACATTGTTATTCAACTAGAAATAAGTCGAGAATAGAGGCAGGTGTAATAAGGCAGCTCTAATGCCAAAACTAAACACGGGAAATAGGATATTATTGGATGCACAAACTAAAACAAACAGGGCGATATTCAAGTATTGAAAAAAGATACAATACAAAAGGAAGAGAAAAGAAAGCGGGCGTGAATGTGATTTGATGTCTAATTATGACAACGAAAATCAACCCCTGGTGGTAATCCAGCCGGCACTGATAGGCAATTTCTTTTTAGATTTATACCCCAAAATATAGGTCAATAGATAGATTTCACAAAGTGTGAAACTGAAGATTATGCTATCAAAGATAACGCTAGCGCTGCACGTGATGATAGTCTTTTTAGCAAAAAATAAATAAAAATAAAATAAAACAAAAAACAATGAAGAAGCTAATAACAGGCCCTCAGCGTTTTGTCACTGCAAAGTTTATTGCCAAACAATTTATTGCCAGTCAAAAGAATATCATTGAGCTATTAAAACTCACTTCAAAAAAGAAACATGCTTCTGATTTAATCTCGTGTCCGTCGTATCTTAAAGGGCTTAAAATATATAAGTTTTACCAAGTCCTCACTTTTTGGTATCTTTTAGGGGTTGAAAAAGAAACTAGTCCATCTGAAAGTCCGCTGTTTACTAGAAATTCCGTCATTAATGAATAATTTATATGAATAAAAGTTATTTTTTGTGCATTCAATAGTATTCTTTTTTGGCATCTTTCTTAACTTTTAGGGATGAAAATTCGTGAATCCACGTCCTTTTGACAAACATCCGGTATATTTTGGGGTAATTTTGGAAAATCCCTCCCCCCAAACCCAATGTCAAATGAACAGATTAAGGCCTAGGTCAAATAGTTAAAGTTTTTCGCTATTTATAACGGTGAACTCGTATTTAGATTAAAATATAATATGGCCTATAAACTGATTGCACAATAAAAACGATCGTAATAACATACACCATATTCAAGCGAGAACTAAATTGGCGATCGCATCACTAATTCAAGCAAAGTTATTATCAAAAAAGGAAATTCGAAAGATAATTAACTGGCGAGCTAACAAAACATAACGACAACAGAAAGACATCATCTTAGGCACGTTATTGGATGCTTAAAAATATAAAAACATCTTTCAAAATGTATCTAAAAACTAAAAGCTAAAAGCCATGAAAAATCACGACTAGACTTGTAACTAAAAAAGTAACGATTTCGAGAAGATTTTAACATTGAAAATTCTAAAGATCTAAACGTCCAAATTTGCGTTTAGTTGAACAATTAGCTTTGATCTGATAGATGAATTAATACATGATGAATGATCGAAAAATGTGCTTACTTTTTCAATATATCTAGACTCAGTCAATTTCCGGATAACCACCGAGTCGTTAGATTATATATCTCGCTATTTCGTCGTCATTATAAGCCTAATTGAAATTAAATTATGAAGAGTTGAGCATGACATAACATTTTAGTTCAAAATATATCCCTGAACACTCGTACAGACATAAAAATTCACAATAAAACTGTATGTCGTTTATGTACGAGCGACTAGCTTACCTGAAATTGGCTGGATACTTGTGAGAAAAAGCGCAGAGATTATAAATCGGCGCCAAGTTTTCATCTTTAACTTTCTGCTACGCACAGAAATTTCGTTCTCTTTTAGTCGGGCTATTACTCATAAACAGATCGGGCGGAAGACATCCAAACTGCAGTTACTCTGATTGTAAGAGTAATCGTGTTAAAATTTCCAAAATTGGGTATGGTCAACGCCAACTATTGCTCTGAAAATGCATATGTGCACTCTGGATGCACAAACGATCGTCTGGAAATTGGTTTTCCGGCTCTCCTGGAGATTACCAAAGTTCGCGAACAAATAATCGTCAAAGTGCAAAATGGTATATCGACTTCTCGCGAACACAATATGAGGTTTTTTACTCGGGAATCAAAAAACGGTTTGAAAATGGCTTTCCGTTCTAAGCGTCTAACTTCGTAACCAAACTGTCGCCAGAATCCAAAATTGTGTATGACTTGTAATGGACCCTATAACGCCAACTATTACTCCAAAACTGCCACTGTTTACTGTGAAAGTAAGAAAACCAGCATATGAAGCTGCGTTTTAATCAATTCGGTTCTTTTGAAGAGTACTTATAAAGCAACAGTCATAACACCAATGTATTATTTCCCTCACATAAAACTGGCATTGCCTTGGTTCTGGAAGTAAAAAAAAGGCCAAATGGGCATTTCGTTTTGTCAGTCTTGTGGAGAAGAGGCAACAAACATTTACGAATGGAAACTCAAAAATCGGTATTTTGACTAAGGCCACAATTACTCAATGTGAGTATTTCGAGTGACACAAAGAAGTTTGCATTAGATATCAAAGATACTGACGGTAGTAGATTTTGCAGCCGATAATTGAACCATCACCAGTCGCTTGGCAATGCATTATCGTCATTATGATTAATTGTATTTTGTACTTACTGTTGATTTGCTGTTCGAGACATACAATAACTTTCATGTATTGGACGAGTGTTGTTACAAACGCTCTCAGGTGGTCTCAAAAGTGTAATTTCGATAACGGTGATATAACCTAGAGTTTCAAGACCGCGTTGGTGTCCATCACCTTGGAAACCATTGGAATCAAAACGTCAAACAACTGGCTCGTCTCATGTAATGGGTTTACTTTCAAAATTGATGGTTTGTCATTGTCGATAGGCCTGTAATTAAAAATTGCACTTAAAAATTGCTAATGTTTGTGATGACTTCTGTGATTTAATACTCCAATTTACAGTTCTTGGTTCCCCAACTCCAGCCTCGTTAGCATGTAATATATTTTTCAGAATTTCACAGCTGTCCAACGAGCCTGGAGTTAATAAACGTTACTGTAAATTGGCATTATTGCAACCTATTTTGTTTTCTATTTTTTTTTTTTTTTTTTTTAACTTTTTTCTCGAATCTTTAATTTTGTGCAGACATTGCTTATCAACTTATTTGCTTGTTTATCGATCGATGTATTTATCTATCTATTTATTAGCGTCAATTTATTTGTGTTTACCTTATGATATTTTGATGTTTTGACTATGTAATGATAGGTGGTAAAGATCCAATGTTTTGGATTATGGTTTTGCTTCTCAAGATTTGATATTGCGCTTGAAGTTGTGAGCTTGGGATGCTACACTAAGGTTTGAAATACGATTTGACTTTGAATTTTTAATTCAAGTTGGGAAAGTATTTGTGAAGTTCGAGAAGTGCGCCATGGTACTGAAATTGATGTAAAAACGACTGCAAGTAAATATATTCAACTATAAATTAGTTGTTTTATTTGTATTTATTTTATACATTGCATGTAAGTCATACTAGATTACCTTGCAAATTTTAAGGATAATGTGTCAAAATTAAGATTAATCAATATCATCATCACGCTTGACATTGCAAAAATAGAAACACAGCTCCCGTCATGATAGGTGCCGAACGCGGCTCAGTGAGCCATAAGTAGTGTGGATAAACTTGAAGATTGATTAGGTACCACGGGACCCTAGAAACCGACGTAAACAAAACACATTGAATATAAAAATAATAATGATAATAATAATACGTTGCCGAAATAAACATTTTCTTAAAGATGAAATAGAATACAATTTTACAAAATTCTTTCAATAATAGAGATAAAAACTACTATGATACTATACAAGACTGTGTCGGTGTTTCTATAAAAACAGTTACAAATGTGTAGATACACCGTATAATGAAGTAAGAAAAACTGACATTTCGGACGTAGTACTTCGTCGAAGTAATACGACTCTGTTAATACTCCAACGAAGGACTAACGTCCGAAACGTCAGTTTTGCTTACTTCACTGATTATATGGTGTATAAGTTATGTACACATTTTGCAACTCATGCCAAGAATAACTTACTGATCCCTGTCTTTGTAAGTGAGTGTATGGTTTACAATTTTGACCGCTACTCTACCACTGGAAAGTACTGTTTTGTACAAGAAAACTAATATCGAACTGTTCAGCGCAAAGTCTAGTCTGATCTCGAAAATGGTACATGTCTACGTTAACTTTTTTTCGTTGACACCTCCAACTTTGCGAAGATATATGTGTCTTTTTATAATTTAATGCGACAGGATATGAAAAAACGCCGATACCATTTCCACTTTAATATAATGATACATTTATAGTGCAAACGTCTAGCCGAAAGAATGAATTGATTGAAATCGAGTGTTCCTGGAACTTTGCGAAACACTAGTTTAAAAAAGGGATAAAATTATCAGAATTATTTTATACCATTGGATACTAAATCGATTATTCAGATTTAAGAAAAAATATACTTTGGTAGCAGTAAATTTAATAGTTCGCGCGCTATAAGGTGTCTTTACAATTCATGTCCACATTAAAAAAATATAACGACTAAGTATGGAGGACAAAACAAAAGATTTTTGCTCTCTTGAGAACTGAAATCCATTGTTTTGTCCTCCATGCAGTTTGAGCTGCATTCCAACGAACTGCAAGGAGTCTATTATTTTCTTTACATTTTATGACTGACTTTGGGTGTTAAATACAGGATGTGTTTCCTAGTAACGTATTTGTATCATTATTGATTAGTAACTGATGTCGAAAGCCGAAACTTGTTCCTGTTTTCATCAAACAACTTGTTTATTAGTAAGAGAAGTGTAAGTGTGTCACGTACAAAGCAAGTATTTTTAATTACATCATGTGAAAACAATGTTTAACTACGAAAAAATGAATAAGCCTTAAGCATGATTACGTTCTAGGCCCCGTCCCTAGACCAGAATCCTTTTCGCATCGCTTTTGTTTAATAATTATAACAATTGTTCCTGTATTCTCAAGGGAATAAAAAACATTGAATATGAAATGCTATTTCACATTATCAAATTTAGGGCCGATATTTTCACTTTTTTTTCAAAAAGTAGAGTAGAAGTACTCTTTCCGCACTACAATTTCTAATATTTTTGAAAAAAGAAATATTTCTAAAAAAAGTTTTTATGTTCTAAGAATAGCATAAAACGGGAAAATATCATAGCAACCAACCCGATCGATCCATTCTTTAATGAGTAATTTTCAAAGCAAATCAATACCCTTGACGAGTTCTATAAGTACGTAGCATTTATAAAATAAGAATGACTGTTTTATTGGCAGATATAGATACAAGACGAAGCCGCGTATCTTTAGCGCCGATAAAACACGAATTCGAATTTTATAAATTGCTTCTAAAACTCCAAACGTATGTTTATATTTTTCCATCAAAAACCCGAGAATTTTTCAACTTTATATGGGAGAAAATAGAGTTTTAAGTTTATGTAAGGACAACTATATAATGAGCATTGCACGTGGGAATGTACGCTTTGATGCACAAAAAAGTAAAGCTCAATCAGCCCATTATCGCGTTTACGTTTACGATAATCAGCTGATCAAATTTGCCTTTGTCTTTGTGAATCAAAACGTACATTCCCGCGTGCAATTCTCATTAGCATTTTTAGAACTCATTAGCATAATAAAGATCGTTATGTGAAAAAGCTGTATTGATGTGTAAATTGCATTGTCCTATAGTGGACAACACCGTATGCATGCGTGACATTTGCAAACAATCAGATCGTTTATTAAATTATTAACAATTTGCGTGAATATTTAAGCTTAATTTTTTCTGCATTAACTCTGTGTAAAATTATCGTGGTACCCTAAGTTTACACTTTGTCATTTCTGTTTCGATTCTGTTTTCATTATGAGAAAAAAACGGTGAAAGTTTTATCTTTTGTAGCATTCTTTAGAAATCCCTACGCAGAAAGCACTGGGTACGAGATCGTTTGATCGGCATTTAAATTCTTTTCGGGCATGCGCAGACGTTTGGCCACTGTGTTGCAGTGGACTGTGACAGAGAGTACGTCACAGATTTACAAATGCATTCCGCTGACATAGCATAGCGCACGCGATGTTGCTTGAAGTATTTACTACGATGTATCCTGATAAAGAACAGTTTGGGACTGGAAAGAATTCACTAGAAAAGAATTTGAATCATCAAAGAGACAAAGTACAAAAAGAGAAAACAAAACGAGATAAACAAACACGGAATATTTCAAATATATTGAAATGAACATATTTCCAATATTTCCATATTATCAGAGAGCTTTTTTAAAAGTTTCACAAGTAATGAGTCCCAAACTTTTTGGGGATTGACAACACAGAGAAACAAGTCGAGTACCGAAAATAAGCGTTTATAGCAGGGACGGATAGCCAATAATATTACAATAACAACAATAATAGTATAATAATAATATTTATTACTGATAGCTGATGAAAATCGCAGGTGCCGCGGCTGTGAAATTGAATCTATGTAGTGGGTCAGTCACATATAACTGGAAAGATTTGATAGGGTGAAATTATTTGTCATTATGTTTGATATATATTCAAATTTGCGTGACTTGAGATGACTCTGACTGCTGTGTTCTGGATTCGTAAATATTCTAGAAGGCCACATAGAGTGCAGGCATGTATTAGACGCTGTGTCAGTCTTTGACGAGCAAATTATTATTATTTATTACTATGCTTTGGTTGAATAATTTTGAATAACAGTTTTGTTTTTGTTTCACGCGTTAAATTATTAAGTACCAGAGGTCTCCTTCTATGTTTGGAATATGGGTACAAAAAAAAAAGTTTCTTCTGCATTGGAAATGATATAATGATAGTTACATCAACTGCCATGATAATAAGCAGTTAAGGTAGTTCATAAGGATTCTGTTTAATTTGCATAACTTTTAGAACTACCTCGAACAATCACTATCCTCTCACCTGTGATGCTTTTGTTCTCTTTATAACCAATGAGGGATAAGGGGCGAGCACTATGCTCATCGTTTCGTAGGCGGATATTCGACACATTTCTAGGAATATCAAAGTGGAGCGCTGTGTTGAACCAATTGTGAGTTTGGCCATGTCAGAAACCATAGAAGATTTCGAGAGAAAAGCAAGATTTGAGGATGACAATGAAGCCCTTATCATTCGAGAGAAACTCGAACGTCTCGTAAGCGACATTCTGAATCAAGTGACGGAGCGGGATAAGCGGCTAGAGAGTACTTTACTTCGCAATGGAAGCGTATACGAAGGAGTTAAAGTCAGCCAACCTGACGAGTTTGATTTTATGGTCCAAATCAACTCTCTCACGAACAAGCCATCGCTATGTCCTTGTCACACCATCGACGGCAATGCCGACGGCTATGCAAAGCTTGTTTGCACTGACGAAGACAGATCTACATGGACAGAGTTCCTTGATGACGAAGGCTTTTTCAACCCAAATGTGTTTACAAGCCATTTTAAGAGGTTAGTCAATGAGTCCTGGAATGCTATTGAGGTTCCCGAAGGACTGGAAATCGTAAAGACTGATCCAGGCATAATAGGAGGATCCTGGGGAGCGGTGTGTGCCAGTTTAGTCGGCGGGGAAAGAAACCTATCCAATGTGATGTATCTAGAATCTCACGGTCCTGCTACAACGCTTAAGGTCGTATGGAAAGGAACCAGTTACAAGAATTTAAAAATAAGCGTTGATTTGACCCTGGCACTGGAGTATGATATTTCTAAGATTCCAGTTCACCTATTAGAGCTTCCGCCTGTCGTAAGAACTTGCCTCTATAAAGAAGGATTCCATGTTGTCCCCGCTGGTTTTGATAGATGGCGTATCTCGTTCTCTATGGCCGAGAAACAAGTCCTCTTCTCTGCACCCGAGGGGTTTAAAGCGTGTTATCGAGTGCTAAAGTACGTGAGAGACGACATTTCAGAGAATCTGGGGCTCGATCCAACTCTGTTTCCATCGTACATTTTCAAGTGTGTGTTGTTAGGCCAGCTGTTTAGCACAGACGACCATGCGAATTCTTGGGACAAAGAAGTATGGTTCCAAAAGTTAAATTGCACATTGAAGGCTGTATTGCAGGGGATCAAAAAAGGAAACATTCAGAGTTTCTTTATATCAGGATACAATCTTCTGTCATTGACGGACCATGATAACAGAGTGAGACAACTTGTTGTTGAAGACATGCTTAACCGTGTGATAGGCTCGAGTATGGAACACACAAAGGAAGAAGTCAAAGAAACGAAGAGGCAAAACAGAGTTTTACAAACCATGGAAGTCCTTGAGTATACCATCTCAAGTACTCTAGCAGGAAAAGACCCTAGCGGGCTATGGAGGAAAATGTTTGTCAACATTGATGATATCCCTGAAAGAATTGACGACAGTGATGTTTTTATGAGACAGCTGACCAACCTCGATAACATGGAGCTGGAGGAACACGTCTACAAAAGGCTTGTTCAAATCTGGAATGGTTATGCGTCTCTATTTAAACAACTCATCAAATTTCTGCAAGAGGAAGAGCTTAAGATCTTGGCTCATAAATTCTTTATAAGAACTTGCATGAAAAGAAGTCATTTTGAAGATACACACAACGAAATGCCCAGATGTGTGATTCAACAGATTCCCGTTAAGGAAGTCGCTCTTGAGTTTGTTCTAAAACAAGTAGGCGACTATATTGACGAGAGGGGTTCGTCTGCCAAGTGTTACGCCAATCTCCACAAAGCAATCCCGCCAGAATACAAGTCAACTGGTAAACTGAATGATATCGTCAACGTTACCATAAATGAAGGAAGTGAGAAAGGCTATGCACTGTTCAAAAGGCGCATGAAGGAATTCCTAGCAAAACTACCCGAATCACTTGTGCTGTCAATCATCGTTGGATATGTAAGCGAGATATTTCAACATGGAAAAGGCGTGATGCAAAATAAGCTGAGCAATATCACAATATCGGAGACCTCTCAGCAATTAGAGAAAAAGGTCTGGAAGAAAAAGAAGCAGACATTACCGATTATTTCAGCACAGAGCAAGTGCGTACTTCTTTAAAATTCAGTTTTACATCACGTGGCTAGATAATAATTAGTTTGAAAGCATAAGACATGCATGGTGTCGACGTTCTTGCCTTGTCTAAAGCCAAAATTGATTATCGCTGTTATTTCAACCACTTCCGCACTGAAAATCATTGTAGGAGGCTTCTGACTTAACTTTGCATCTTTTTGCTTTTCGTCCCATGCAACATAAGTCTTGGAATCCTGGACCTTTGAATTTGGAATACTTGGAATCTGGGCTTTTTGATTCTGAAATTATTCACTTTGAATCCGGTATCTATAGCTAAACCATTGCTTGATTCCCTGGGATGGGGCGATCCTTTAGAACACAAGTTGATTTCTATATGGTCAGAATTTCACACTAGCTGAAATCTCAAAGATGCTGTCGTCATGGATTAGTAAGGGAGCAAAAAGACTAGATTAATATCAGACTACAGTGTATTTTCAGGTGACGTCATGAGTGTTTCATATTCTGGAGAGTTTGAAGACCATTTCATCTACAATAATGTGGTCCTCTACTTAGCTGATTTGACTTTCCGCTGCAGTTTTTATGTGATAACTATGTTTTACTTTCAACTTATTTTCGTAGGAAGAATAATTAATAAATCCAAGGAAAATTTTCTACGCTTCATATTTCAACAAGAATGATTTGAATGACATGTTCATTGAAGCTACAAAAACCTTTTGTTCATCGTGCATGGAGATATCAAAAACAATAATAATGACAATGTAACCAACTTTCAAGTAAAGATATATAGATCAAAGAAATGTCTGACAACATCCATCTATTAAACAATTCCATCGGATTGAAGAAACTTGCTGCAAACCTCACCGTCCAAAAACCTTCACCTCAAAAATAAGGAAGAAAGATACCAGAATAACTTATAAACGCAGCCGACCATTCTGAAGTTACGGAAACTTTCGTATAAAGTCATGGCCATCTGTATTTTGTACTTGTTGACACTTTCAAACTGCACTGATTTAGTAGGCTAGGTACGGAATAGTGAATTTTTAAATTGCCAGTCATATCGATTATGTCTGACGGTAAAAAACTTTCACGGCTACAAATCTAAATTCATTACCAAATGGCAGATAAATGGCTTAATCCTGGTTTCCATATAATCGAAAACGGTCGTGAACGATCGCAACATTCCGATCGTACGATCGAAAAAAGTGTTTCCATATAATCGTAGACGATCGAAATGGATCGAAACGGTTCGTAGGATCGAAAAACTTTGATTTCGATATAATCGAATTTTTTTTCGCGATCGTTTGAGACTACTGTTCTCGATCGTTTTCGATTATATGGAAACCAGGCTTAAGACGTCCATGCAGTATGTGACAATGTCTTCAGTATGACTATTAGCTTGGCATAAGTGTATAAATTTTCTCAATGTATGTGTGTTTACAAACGGTTGAGCACCACGTCACGTTTCAATAGTTCTGTCATTGCATTCGATCATCTTACTGCCGTTAGCAAAATAGAATGCCGTCTATTAAATCCATTCTATTTGGACAAAAATTAAACAAAATCGCTTACGTCACTTTCTTTCATGTTACACATCTTAAGCCTGGTTTCTATCTAATAGCAAACGAGAACGGTCGCAAACGATCGAAAAGTTTTCGATCCTACGACCTTTATTCAACGGTTTCGATCGCGATCGTATATGGATCAAAAACGGTCGTACGATTGAAAAACGGTTTCCCTGGAATATTATTTTTTTTCGATCGCTTACGACCGTTCTCGATTATATGGAAACCAGTCTTTAATCCTGATGTTACATAATTTAGAAAGTTTAGTAGTTGAAATGCCGAAATGCATGCAAATAGCGTCAGCGTAATTACTCGTTGCAAGTTTTGTCTACGATGGCCGCTTAGTATTGCAAACGGCAGTAATAGTAATATTAATTAATGTTTTTTTTTTTTTTTTTAATTTTTATTATTTTTTCATTTGGTGATTGAGAGGCCATTGCGCACCTTACACTATTAGGCCTGGATGCTATTTCATGGCTCATAGCTTATCGACTGCACATGCTCAATCTAATTTTGGTGCGTTGGAATTCCTATAGAATTTGATCTAGAATTAGCTAGTCAATAATCTATGAACAAATACAGGGGAAAATAGAAGTGAAAAACCAGCTGATATTACCAAAACTGTAAAGAATACACAAACGAATACAAACTAATGTGAACAATGTGTATTTACAAAGAGGTAAAGATATCAGAGAGCTTTTTTAAAAGATTCACAAGTATCATTACTTCCAAAATTTTGAGGGTTCGACAGCACAGAAACCAGTCGAGTCGCTATAATAAATGTTTATAGCAGGAATGCTATAAACCAATTAGTTAGCCAATTACAATAACAACAATGATAATATACAAATAATATTTATTTATAACTGATGAAAATCGCAGGTGCCGCGGCTGTGAATTTAAATCTATGTAGTGGGTCAGTCACATATAACTGGAAAGATTTCATAGGGTGAAATTATTTGTCATTATGTTTGATTTATATTGAATTATAATATTCAAGTTTGTGTGACTTGAGATGACTCTGACTGCGGTGTTCTGGATTCGTAAATATTCTAGAAGGCCACAGAGTGTAGGCATGTATTAGACGCTGTGTCAGTCTTTGAGGAGCAAATGTATACGGATATCGCAAATGTTTCAATAAGTGATAGATTTAGATGATATTGTTTTCTTAAACTCCAGTGAATTTAGTTTTATTTATTACTATGTTTTGGTTGAATAATTTTGAATAACAGGTTTGTTTTTGTTTCACGCGTTAAATTATTAAGTACCAGAGGTCTAATTCTATGTTTGGAATATGGGTGCAAAATAAAGTTTCTTCTGCATTGGAAATGATATAATGATAGTTACATCAACTGCTATGATAATAAGCAGTTAAGGTAGTTCATAAGGATTCTGTTTAATTTGCATAACTTTTAGAACTACCTCGAACAATCACTATCCTCTCACCTGTGATGCTTTTGTTCTCTTTATAACCAATGAGGGATAAGGGGCGAGCACTATGCTCATCGTTTCGTAGGCGGATATTCGACACATTTCTAGGAATATCAAAGTGGAGCGCTGTGTTGAACCAATTGTGAGTTTGGCCATGTCAGAAACCATAGAAGATTTCGAGAGAAAAGCAAGATTTGAGGATGACAATGAAGCCCTTATCATTCGAGAGAAACTCGAACGTCTCGTAAGCGACATTCTGAATCAAGTGACGGAGCGGGATAAGCGACTAGAGAGTACTTTACTTCGCAATGGAAGCGTTTACGAAGGAGTTAAAGTCAGCCAACCTGACGAGTTTGATTTTATGGTCCAAATCAACTCTCTCACGAACAAGCCATCGCTATGTCTTTGTCACACCATCGACGGCAATGCCGACGGCTATGCAAAGCTTGTTTGCACTGACGAAGACAGATCTACATGGACAGAGTTCCTTGATGACGAAGGCTTTTTCAACCCAAATGTGTTTACAAGCCATTTTAAGAGGTTAGTCAATGAGTCCTGGAATGCTATTGAGGTTCCCGAAGGACTGGAAATCGTAAAGACTGATCCAGGCATAATAGGAGGATCCTGGGGAGCGGTGTTTGCCAGTTTAGTCGGCGGGGAAAGAAAACTATCCAATGTGATGTATCTAGAATCTCACGGTCCTGCTACAACGCTTAAGGTCGTATGGAAAGGAACCAGTTACAAGAATTTAAAAATAAGCGTTGATTTGACCCTGGCACTGGAGTATGATATCTCTAAGATTCCTGTTCACCTATTAGAGCTTCCGCCTGTCGTAAAGGAGTGTCTCTATAAAGAAGGATTCCATGTTGTCCCCGCTGGTTTTGATAGATGGCGTATCTCGTTCTCTATGGCCGAGAAACAAGTCCTCTTCTCTGCACCCGAGGGGTTTAAAGCGTGTTATCGAGTACTAAAGTACGTGAGAGACGACATTTCAGAGAATCTGGGGCTCGATCCAACTCTGTTTCCATCGTACATTTTCAAGTGTGTGTTGTTAGGTCAGCTGTTTAGCACAGACGACCACGCGAATTCTTGGGACAAAGAAGTATGGTTCCAAAAGTTAAATTGCACATTGGAGGCTGTATTGCAGGGGATCAAAAAAGGAAACATTCAGAGTTTCTTTATATCAGGATACAATCTTCTGTCATTGACGGACCATGATAACAGAGTGAGACAACTTGTTGTTGAAGACATGCTTAACCGTGTGATAGGCTCGAGTATGGAACACACAAAGGAAGAAGTCAAAGAAACGAAGAGGCAAAACAGAGTGTTACAAATCATGGAAGTCCTAGAGTATACCATCTCAAGTACTCTAGCTGGAAAAGACCCTAGCGGGCTATGGAGGAAAATGTTTGTCAACATTGATGATATCCCTGAAAGAATTGACGACAGTGATGTTTTTATGAGACAGCTGACCAACCTCGATGAAATGGAGCTGGAGGAACACGTCTACAAAAGGCTTGTTCAAATCTGGAATGGTTATGCGTCTCTATTTAAACAACTCATCAAATTTCTGCAAGAGAAAGAGCTAAAGATTTTGGCTCATAAATTCTTTATAAGAACTTGCATGAAAAGAAGTCATTTTGAAGATACACACAACGAAATGCCCAGATGTGTGATCCAACAGATTCCCGTTAAGGAAGTCGCTCTTGAGTTTGTTCTTAAACATGTAGGCGACTATATTGACGAGAGGGGTTCATCTGCCAAGTGTTACGCCAATCTCCACAAAGCAATCCCGCCAGAATACAAGTCAACTGGTAAACTGAATGATATCGTCAACGTTACCAAAAAAGAAGGAAGTGAGAAAGGCTATGCACTGTTCAAAAGGCGCATGAAGGAATTCCTAGCAAAACTACCCGAATCACTCGTGACGTCAATCATCGTTGGATATGTAAGCGAGATATTTCAACATGGAAAAGGCGTGATGCAAAATAAGCTGAGCGATATCACAATATCAGAGACCTCTGAGCAATTAGAGAAAAAGGTCTGGAAGAAAAAGAAGCAGACATTACCCATTATTTCAGCACAGAGCAAGTGCGTACTTCTTTAAAATTCAGTTTTGCATCACGTGACTAGTTGCCCAAACGGGGGCTTGTGATAAATATTAGTTTGAAAGCATAAAACATGCATGGTGTCGAGGTTCTTGCCAGGTCTAAAGCCAAAATTCATTATCGCTGTCATTTCAACCACTTCCGCACTGAAAATCATTGTAGAAGGCTTCTCAATTAACTTTGCATCTTGTTCATTTTCGCCCCATGCAACATAAGTCTTGGAATGTGGTCCTCAACTTAGCTGATTTGACTTTTCGCTGCAGTTTTTATGTGATAACTATGTTTTACTTTCAACTTATTTTCGTCACGTCAGATGTCACGCTGTGCAAAATAAGCTAGATTCCATGATGAAAGGCATATCGAAAACTAGCTATCAAAAACACACAAAGAATCAATGCATCAGATATGGTACAAAGGAAATGACAAATTAACGTACAAAGAAAATTATCAATTGTCTGCTTCGAAGATGTCGAATACTTTGACAAAATAATTAATAAATCCAAGGAAAATTTTCTACGCTTCATATTTCAACAAGAATGATTTGAATGACATGTTCATTGAAGCTACAAAAACCTTTTGTTCATCGTGCATGGAGATATCAAAAACAATAATAATGACAATGTAACCAACTTTCAAGTAAAGATATATAGATCAAAGAAATGTCTGACAACATCCATCTATTAAACAATTCCATCGGATTGAAGAAACTTGCTGCAAACCTCACCGTCCAAAAACCTTCACCTCAAAAATAAGGAAGAAAGATACCAGAATAACTTATAAACGCAGCCGACCATTCTGAAGTTACGGAAACTTTCGTATAAAGTCATGGCCATCTGTATTTTATACTTGTTGACACTTTCAAACTGCACTGATTTAGTAGGCTATGTACGGAATAATGAATTTTTGAATTCAGTGCCAATCATATCGATTATGTCTGACGGTAAAAAACTTTCGCGGCTACAAATCTAAATTCATTAGCAAATAGCAGAAAAATGGCTTAAGCCTGGTTTCCATATAATCGAAAACGGTCGTGAACGATCGCAACATTCCGATCGTACGATCGAAAAAGTGTTTCCATATAATCGTAGACGATCGAAATGGATCGAAACGGTTCGTAGGATCGAAAATCTTTGATTTCGATATAATCGAATTTTTTTCTCTCGATCGTTTGCGACCGTTCTCGATCGTTTTCGATTATATGGAAACCAGGCTTAAGACGTACGTCCATGCAGTATGTGACAATGTCTTCAGTATGACTATTAGCTTGGCATAAGTGTATAAATTTTCTCAATGTATGTGTGTTTACAAACGGTTGAGCACCACGTCACGTTTCAATAGTTCTCTCATTGCATTCGATCATCTTACTGCCGTTAGCAAAATAGAATGCCGTCAATTAAATCCATTCTATTTGGACAAAAATTAAACAAAATCGCTTACGTCACTTTCTTTCATGTTACACATCTTAAGCCTGGTTTCTATCTAATAGCAAACGATCGTAAAGTTTTCGATCCTACGACCTTTATTGAACGCTTTCGATCGCGATCGTATATGGATCGAAAACAGTCGTAGGATTGAAAAACGTTGGTTTCCCTGGAATATAATTTTTTTCGATCGCTTACGGCCGTTCTCGATTATATGGAAACCATGGAGGCTTTACTCCTGATGTTACATGATTTAGAAAGTTTAGTTGAAATGCCAAAATGCATGCAAATAGCGTCAGCGTCTTTGCACGCTGCAAGTTTTGTCTACGATGGCCGCTTAGTATTGCAAACGGCAGTAATAGTAATATTAATTAATGTTGTTTTTTCAATTTTTATTATTATTATTAATTTGGTGATTGAGAGGCCATTGCGCACCTTACACTATTAGGCCTGGATGCTATTTCATGGCTCATAGCTTATCGACTGCACATGCTCAATCTAATTTTGGTACGTTGGAATTCCTAGAATTTGATTTTAGTTGCTTATAGCCCAAACTACACAGGACTAATTGTTAAAACAATATAGATTTTATAGCTTGATAGACACTGTTAATATCGTACGTCAATAACAACAACAAAAATGGAAAAATAAAACAAAGCAAAAATAGATCACAATAGTTTTCAGTACATGCAGAATGACACGAATAGCCCAGCGGAGAAGCACGTGTTGAAACAAATTATACAGAATAAAAAAACTCACCAATAAAATATGTGCAGCTTCATTCCTTTATTTTACTAAAAGAAACACACAATCATACCCTTTTTACGGTAGTTTACATAATAAGAAAGCCATACATTTTCCTTGATTTAAGGGCACATAGTAGTTCGCATAAGTAGGTCTCTGGGAATTATTGCCAAAACCAGGGTTGTTGAATGTTGCAATGGTTTGGGAAAATCGAAATGAAGGCAAATTCAAGGCAAATTCAAGGCAAATTCAAATTTAAGAATGGCTTTTACATTGATTGATGAAGAGATGACAATTTTTCAAGCAAGTAATAAAATAGGCAATACTAGAGTGCAAACACTAAATGTGTGCAACAGTTGTCACTATTTAGTAGTAAATAGAATTGATTAAACAAAAGAAAACAATCGAATTAGCATTAAAATAGCAATATTTAGTGGTATTTGTGTTGCACACTTTTAGTGTTGGGACTCTACTATATTGCATTGTGAAGAAAATTGTACTGGTTACTGAAATCACGAGTTAAACTGACTCAATGCAAAAGAACCTAATGTTGATTTGGAAGTACGTGAAGACTTTTGAGACTGAGATACCAACACGAACAATTCTGCTGACATTAGGCTGTCACTCCAGTAGCTGCAGCATACGAAGACAGGAACCTGGCCGCCTGCCTCGTTTCCAAGAGCAGACGAACTTCTTTCAGCCAATCATAGGCAAGCTTACGAGGCTCACCCTTTAACTGATTAACGAATCGAGCTGCTAGTTCCAGGTCGCCTCTACGGACGTAGTACTCAGCTCGAGCAAGAAGTCCAAAAGTGTCTAAAGTGTCTATGTCGACAGTTTCTCCGTCAACCAACGGATCAAATTTGTCGAAAATAAAAAAGGATTGAATATAGGACAAGAAGTATGTCCAAGGACCCTTGTTGTCGTCTCCAACCATCGCTACTCGTCTACAGCTCTTCTTAACGTCGGGGAAACGAGCGGAAAGATTCTTCTCACTGTATACCCCTCGTTGCAAAGCCTCTTTGGGAATAGTCTCTATGACGTCACGCATTACTTCATCGTCAGCAGCAACAGTTGAGAGTGCATTGACTTCATCGTATAAAGGTCTCAAAGCTTTTATCCCATTTTCAATAGCTGATCGTAGAGCTTGGCAGGCTAGCCAGATTTCTTGAGATTTGTGGTTTGATTTTTCGACATGTGCACGGTTTTCCACAGCTAGTTCGATGCCTCGTAGACGTGCTAAGGCGTTTTGTAGTTTGTGGCTGTACAACATCTTTTCTTTGGTGATTTCCTCGTGTAGAGTTTTATCAAATCTGTAAAAAAATCAATAGCAGTTGAAATAGACCGATCTTCCTCCCCTCTCCTCACCTCCCCTCATCTCCCTCAAAAAAACATCGAATGATCGAACAAAACTTTGATTGCTGCCACTCTTAGAAATTGCATCAATTGCCCTCAAGCACTATGACGTCATGGCTTGTTTACATGAATAAAAATGCATCTAGTTCTGGCGAAATGTTTTTCCTTTAATACATTATACTTATACTTATAATTTGTTCCAATATTATAAGTGAACTTTTACCCTATTTTTCATTCATTTTAAGATGTTAAATCCCCTCTTTTGCCCATGATTCTTAGCATTAAAACAATAGATTTGTTTACATGTGACGTCATAGTGCTTGTGGTTAATTGGGCGAACATATCTTAATCCGCTTTAACCATAGTACAATACAGACCTTTGTTGCAATTCCTGTGATTGCACGGTCAGTACTTCTTTTAGGTGATCGCTGTATGCAGCAGCTTGTCGACGAAGTTGTTGTCGTAGAGCCGTCTCGTGTTCAGACGCTAATTCTGATTCCTAGGCAAAAATGAGACAAAGTGTGAAAATAAATGAAAGGGAGCGCAATCAAGTGAATTGATGGATACATACATTGCATAGACGACGACATATGCAACAAAAAGAGAGAAAACAAATCAATGGAATAGTCAATGAATGAATGAATGAAATGAATGAATAAACGAACGAATAAATGTATGAATGAACAAATGAATGAATAAATGAATAAATGAATGAATAAATGAATGAATAAATGAATGAATGAATGAATGAATGAATGAATGGATGGATGGATGGATGGATGGATGGATGGATGGATGGATGGATGGATGGATGGATGGATGGATGGATGGATGAATGGATGGATGGATGGATGGATGGATGGATGGATGGATGGATGGATGGATGGATGGATGGATGGATGGATGGATGGATGGATGGATGGATGGATGGATGGATGGATGGATGGATGGATGGATGGATGGATGGATGGATGGATGGATGGATGAATGAATGAATGAATGAATGAATGAATGAATGAATGAATGAATGAATGAATGAATGAGAGAATGAATGAACGTACAAGCGAAAGAAAGTCGGAACAAATAAAGATGAATGTAAAAATGTAGTTAGTGTGCAAGAATATCTCCCCAATTAGTACGGCACTACGCTTGGCTGAATATTAATCTTGAGACAAAGACAGTTTTTGAAACATTACATACATTACAAATGAATATCATATATTCATTTTATATATCTATCTATAGCGATACTTTATGTTTACAAACAAATGAATTGTTATGTTAATGTGCCAACCAAAACTACAATAAGCTCTATTGAAATAACGACCAATCACTGTCTGGTTGGCACATGAATAACAAAGGATTACGTCAGCTTAAGTATCGCTATATTATAGAGCACATCTGACATTAGTGACTGAGTTAAGACTAAAAAAAATACATTCTCACCCTTTTTTTCAGTAATATATCAAACTCTGCTTTAAGTTTATCCAGCTCTTGTTTGATTCTGATATCAGCCAGTTTTTCGTCCTCTTGTCGCTGAACACCGAGGACTTGTTCCAATCTCTTTTGTTCTTCTTCTCTTTGAGACGCCAGTTGTTGTTTAAGGTTTTCAAGTCTCTTACGCGCATATGCTAACAAAACTGCCTCTGACCTGTGGGTTGAAAATATAAGACCATTTTTGTTCTGACTCTACTTTTCCTACATTTACAGCTGAGTGGTAAAACCATGAGGTAAGAAAACCAGAGAATACCATATAAAAAAAAGGTGTGACATGAGAGAAAACCCATGGACATTATTTCAGTGTGGATTATCAACGATCAGAAGAATGATGTTAACAATATTACACAACAATTATTATGAAGACAAAAAATACCACTAAATAGAAGGATATAGCGAAGTTCGGCTAGCTTTCAATTTCAGCTCAATAGTAAAAGATAGGATTCTGACAAATTTATAGCATATTGGCCTGGGCACTAGTAAAAATGCTAATGAGCCAGGAGTATTACATAGGTATGTACATCAAGATGCACAAGACGTAAAAACAAACATCTTCCAACGAACAATAAAACATTCACATGCCTAGAAGCACATCCCCGCATGCATTTGCTCATTAGTAATAAAGTCCCTTCTGCTGCTGGACTCATTAGTAATAATATTATAGTCCCTTCAGCTGCTTATTAGTAATATAGTCCCTTCAGCTGCTTATTAGTAATATAGTCCCTTCAGCTCCTGGACTCATTAGTAATATAGTCCCTACAGGTACTGGACTTATTAGTAATATAGTCCCAAAAGCTGCTAGACTCATTAGTAATATAGTCCCTACAGCTGCTGGACTCATTAGTAATAAAGTCCCTTCAGCTACTGGACTTATTAGTAATATAGTCCCAACAGCTGCTGGACTCATTAGTAATATAGTCCCTTCAGCTGCTGGACTCATTAGTAATAAAGTCCCTTCAGCTGCTGGACTTATTAGTAATAATATTATAGTCCCTTCAGCTGCTGGACTCATTAGTAATATAGTCCCTTCAGCTGCTGGACTTATTAGTAATATAGTTCCTACAGCTGCTGGACTCATTAGTAATATAGTCCCTTCAGCTGCTGGACTTATTAGTAATATAGTCCCTACAGCTGCTGGACTTATTAGTAATATAGTCCCTTCAGCTGCTGGACTCACTAGTAATATAGTCCCTTCAGCTGCTGGACTCATTAGTAATATAGTCCCTTCATCTGCTGGACTCATTAGTAATATAGTCCCTTCAGTTACTGGACTTATTAGTAATATAGTCCCTTCAGCTGCTGGACTCATTAGTAATAAAGACCCTTCAGCTGCTGGAAATTAGTATGACGTCGGATGAACTTTTTAACGTTTTTTTCCCGCCTGCTAGCCCGACGTCACGCTATATTAGCGTCTAGTTAGTAATATAGTCCCTTCAGCTGCTGGACGTATTAGTAATAAAGACCCTTCAGCTGCTGGACTCATTAGTAATATAGTCCCTACAGCTGCTGGACTCACTAGTAATATAGTCCATTCAGCTACTGGACTCATTAGTAATATAGTTCCTTCAGGTGCTGGACTCATTAGTAATATAGTCCCTTCAGCTGCTGGACTCACTAGTAATATAGTCCCTTCAGCTGCTGGACTCATTAGTAATATAGTCCCTTCATCTGCTGGACTCATTAGTAATATAGTCCCTTCAGTTACTGGACTTATTAGTAATATAGTCCCTTCAGCTGCTGGACTCATTAGTAATAAAGACCCTTCAGCTGCTGGACTCATTAGTAATATAGTCCCTTCAGCTAATGGACTTATTAGTAATAAAGTCCCTTTAGCTGCTGGACTCATTAGTAATATAGTCCCTTCAGCTGCTGGACTCATTAGTAATTTAGTCCCTTCAGCTGCTGGACTCATTTGTAATATAGTCTATTCAGCTACTGGACTCATTAGTAATATAGTCCCTTCAGCTGCTGGACACATTAGTAATAAAGTCCCTTCAGCTGCTGGACTCATTAGTAATAAAGTCCCTTCAGCTGCTGGACTCACTAGTAATATAGTCCCTACAGCTACTGGACTCATTAGTAATATAGTCCCTTCAGCTACTGGACTCATTAGTAATATAGTCCCTTCAGCTGCTGGACTCATTAGTAATATAGTCCCTTCATCTGCTGGACTCATTAGTAATATAGTCCCTTCAGTTACTGGACTTATTAGTAATATAGTCCCTTCAGCTGCTGGACTAATTAGTAATAAAGACCCTTCAGCAGCTGGACTCATTAGTAATATAGTCCCATCAGCTACTGGACTTATTAGTAATAAAGTCCCTTTAGCTGCTGGACTCATTAGTAATATAGTCCCTACAGCTGCTGGACTCATTAGTAATTTAGTCCCTTCAGCTGCTGGACTCATTTGTAATATAGTCCATTCAGCTACTGGACTCATTAGTAATATAGTCCCTTCAGCTGCTGGACACATTAGTAATAAAGTCCCTTCAGCTGCTGGACTCATTAGTAATAAAGTCCCTTCAGCTGCTGGACTCACTAGTAATATAGTCCCTACAGCTACTGGACTCATTAGTAATATAGTCCCTTCAGCTACTGGACTCATTAGTAATATAGTCCATTCAGCTGCTGGACTCATTAGTAATATAGTCCCTACAGCTGCTGGACTCATTAGTAATATAGTCCCTTCAGCTGCTGGACACATTAGTAATAAAGTCCATTCAGCTGCTGGACTCACTAGTAATATAGTCCCTACAGCTACTGGACTCATTAGTAATATAGTCCCTTCAGCTGCTGGACTTATTAGTAATATAGTTCCTTCAGCTACTGGACTCATTAGTAATATAGTCCCTTCAGCTGCTGGAAACCAGTACAGGGCAGGTTGAAAACCAAAGTGAAATAATCAAGATGATGATAAGAAATAGCAATCTAAAGCTCTCTAAATAGAAAACTCACTTAGCATCTTCACCCTTCATTGCACCTTTCTTTCCCTTAGCATCAGGGAAAATCTCTTCCAGCTCTTTCTTCAACACCTGTTTACTTTCATCAAGGAACTTCTTATGTTCTTCTAGAACTGTATCTTCTGATTTAGCTTTCTGTAACTCAGCTGCAGCATTCATGACGTCATAGCTTACTCTAGCTGCTTCTTTAGAAGCCTTGACTCCAGCCTCATGGGCTCCAGATGATTCTGCTTCTTTGATAACCATGTGTACCTTTTCCACTTCTTGGTTTAGTTTGATCTGTGAGGCTTTTGCTTCATTGATAGCATCTTCTGCTTCCTGCAAAGGTAACAATGGCATCAGTCAGAAGAGCAATAAAATCTGATGAAATTATGAATGTGATGATGCTGTCAGTGATGGTGGTGATGATGCTGCCAGTGATGGTGGTGATGATGCTGCCAGTGATGGTGGTGATGATGCTGTCAGTGATAGTGGTGATGATGCTGCCAGTGATGGTGGTGATGATGCTGCCAGTGATGGTGGCGATGATGCTGTCAGTGATGGTGGTGATGATGCAGTCAGTGATGGTGGTGATGATGCTGTCAGTGATGGTGGTGATGATGCTGTCAGTGATGGTGGTGATGATGCAGTCAGTGATTGTGGCAATGATGCTGTCAGTGATGGTGATGATGCTGTCAGTGATGGTGGTGATGATGCTGTCAGTGATGGTGATGATGCTGTCCGTGATGGTGGTGATGATGCTGTCAGTGATGGTGATGATGCTGTCAGTGATGGTGGTGATGATGCTGTCAGTGATGGTGATGATGCTGTCAGTGATGGTGGTGATGATGCTGTCAGTGATGGTGATGATGCTGTCAGTGATGGTGGTGATGATGCTGTCAGTGATGGTGGCAATGATGCTGTCAGTGATGGTGGTGATGATGCTGTCAGTGATAGTAGTGATGATGCTGTCAGTGATGGTAGTGATGATGCTGTCAGTGATGGTGGTGATGATGCTGTCAGTGATGGTGGTGATGATGCTGTCAGTGATAGTGATGATGCTGTCAGTGATGGTGGTGATGATGCTGTCAGTGATAGTAGTGATGATGCTGTCAGTGATGGTGGTGATGATGATGACAGTGGTGATGATGATGATAGTGGCGATGATGATGACAGTGGTGATGATGATGACAGTGGTGATGATGATGACAGTGGTGATGATGATGACAGTGGTGATGATGATAACAGTAGTGATGATGATGACAGTAGTGATGATGATGACAGTGGTGATGATGATGACAGTGGTGATAATGACAGTAGTGATGATGATGACAGTAATGATGATGATGACAGTAATGATGATGATGACAGTAGTAATGATGACAGTAGTAATGATGACAGTGGTGATGATGATGACAGTAGTGATGATGATGACAGTAGTGATGATGATAACAGTAGTGATGATGATGACAGTAGTGATGATGATGACAGTGGTGATGATGATGACAGTGGTGATGATGATGACAGTAGTGATGATGATGACAGTGGTGATGATGATAACAGTAGTGATGATGATGACAGTAGTGATGATGATGACAGTGGTGATGATGATGACAGTGGTGATGATGATGACAGTAGTGATGATGACAGTAGTGATGATGATGACAGTGGTGATGATGACAGTGGTGATGATGATGACAGTAGTGATGATGATGATGACAGTGGTGATGATGATAACAGTAGTGATGATGATGACAGTAGTGATGATGATGACAGTGGTGATGATGATGACAGTGGTGATGATGATGACAGTAGTGACTATGATGACAGTGGTGATAATGATAACAGTGGTGATGATGATGATAGTAGTGATGATGATGACAGTAGTGATGATGATGACAGTAGTGATGATGATGACAGTAGTAATGATGACAGTGGTGATAATGACAGTAGTGATGATGATGACAATAATGATGATGATGACAGTAATGATGATGATCACAGTAGTAATGATGACAGTGGTGATGATGATGACAGTAGTGATGATGATGACAGTGGTGATGATGATAACAGTAGTGATGATGATGACAGTAGTGATGATGATGACAGTGGTGATGATGATGACAGTGGTGATAATGACAGTAATGATGATGATGACAGTAATGATGATGATGACAGTAATGATGATGATGACAGTAGTAATGATGACAGTGGTGATGATGATGACAGTTGTGATGATGATGACAGTGGTGATGATGATAACAGTAGTGATGATGATGACAGTAGTGATGATGATGACAGTGGTGATGATGATGACAGTGGTGATGATGATGACAGTAGTGATGATGATGACAGTGGTGATGATGATAACAGTAGTGATGATGATGACAGTAGTGATGATGATGACAGTGGTGATGATGATGACAGTGGTGATGATGACAGTAGTGATGATGACAGTAGTGATGATGATGAAAGTGGTGATGATGACAGTGGTGATGATGATGACAGTAGTGATGAAGATGACAGTGGTGATGATGATAACAGTAGTGATGATGATGACAGTAGTGATGATGATGACAGTGGTGATGATGATGACAGTAGTGATGATGATGACAGTAGTAATGATGACAGTGGTGATAATGATGACAGTAGTGATGATGACAGTAGTAATGATGACAGTGGTGATGATGATGACAGTAGTGATGATGACTGTAGCAATGATGACAGTAGTGATGATGACAGTAGTGATGATGACAGTAGTGATGATGACAGTAGTGATGATGATGACAGTGGTGATGATAATGACAGTGGTGATGATGATGACAGTGGTGATGATGATGATAGTAGTGATGATGACAGTGGTGATGATGATGACAGTAGTTATGATGACAGTAGTGATGACAGTAGTAATGATAATGACAGTAGTGATGATGATGAAAGTAGTTATGATGACAGTAGTGATGATAATGACAGTAGTGATGATGACAGTAGTGATGATGACAGTGGTGATGATGATGACAGTGGTGATGATGATGATAGTAGTGATGATGACAGTGGTGATGATGATGATAGTAGTGATGATGACAGTGGTGATGATGATGACAGTAGTGATGATGATGACAGTAATGATGATGATGACAGTAGTAATGATGACAGTAGTGATGATGATGACAGTGGTGATGATGATGACAGTAGTGATGATGATAGCAGTGATGATGATGACAGTGGTGATGATGATGACAGTAGTGATGATGACAGTAGTAATGATGACAGTGGTGATGATGATGACAGTAGTGATGATGACAGTAGCAATGATGACAGTAGTGATGATAATGATAGTAGTGATGATGATGACAGTGGTGATGATGATGACAGTAGTGATGATGACAGTAGTAATGATGACAGTGGTGATGATGATGACAGTAGTGATGATGACAGTAGCAATGATGACAGTAGTGATGATTATGACAGTAGTGATGATAATGACAGTAGTGATGATGATGACAGTAGTGATGATGATGACAGTGGTGAAAGTGATAACAGTAGTAATGATGACAGTGGTGATGATGACAGTAGTGATGATGATGACAGTAGTGATGATGATGGCAGTAGTAATGATGACAGTGGTGATGATAATGACAGTAGTGATGATGTCAGTGATGGTGGTGATGATGCTGTCAGTGATGGTGGCGATGATGCTGTCAGTGATGGTGGCGATGATGCTGTCAGTGATGGTGGTGATGATGCTGTCAGTGATGGTGATGATGCTGTCAGTGATAGTGGTGATGATGCTGTCAGCGATGGTGGTGATGATGCTGTCAGTGATGGTGGTGATGATGCTGTCAGTGATAGTGGTGATGATGCTGTCAGTGATGGTGGTGATGATGCTGTCAGTGATAGTGATGATGCTGTCAGTGATGGTAGTGATGATGCTGTCAGTGATGGTGGTGATGATGCTGTCAGTGATGGTGGTGATGATGCTGTCAGTGATAGTAGTGATGATGCTGTCAGTGATAGTGGTGATGATACTGTCAGTGATGGTGGCAATGATGCTGTCAGTGATGGTGGTGATGATGCTGTCAGTGATGGTGATGATGCTGTCAGTGATGGTGGTGATGATGCTGTCAGTGATGGTAGTGATGATGCTGTCAGTGATGGTGGTGATGATGCTGTCAGTGATAGTGGTGATGATGCTGTCAGTGATGGTGGCAATGATGCTGTCAGTGATAGTGGTGATGATGCTGTCAGTGATGGTGGCAATGATGCTGTCAGTGATAGTGGTGATGATGCTGTCAGTGATAGTGGTGATGATGCTGTCAGTGATGGTGGCAATGATGCTGTCAGTGATGGTGGTGATGATGCTGTCAGTGATAGTGGTGATGATGCTGTCAGTGATGGTGGCAATGATGCTGTCAGTGATGGTGGCGATGATGCTGTCAGTGATGGTGGTGATGATGCTGTCAGCGATGGTAGTGATGATGCTGTCAGTGATAGTGATGATGCAGTCAGTGATGGTGGTGATGATGCTGTCAGTGATGGTGGTGATGATGCTGTCAGTGATGGTGGCAATGATGCTGTCAGTGATAGTGGTGATGATGCTGTCAGTGATAGTGGTGATGATGCTGTCAGTGATGGTGGTGATGATGCTGTCAGTGATGGTGGTGATAATGCTGTCAGTGATGGTGGTGATGATGCTGTCAGTGATAGTGGTGATGATGCTGTCAGTGATGGTGGTGATGATGCTGTCAGTGATGGTGGTGATGATGCTGTCAGTGATGGTGGTGATGATGCTGTCAGTGATGGTGATGATGCTGTCAGTGATGGTGGTGATGATGCTGTCAGTGATGGTGGTGATGATGCTGTCAGTGATGGTGGTGATGATGCTGTCAGTGATGGTGGTGATGATGCTGTCAGTGATAGTAGTGATGATGCTGTCAGTGATGGTAGTGATGATGCTGTCAGTGATGGTGGTGATGATGCTGTCAGTGATGGTGGTGATGATGCTGTCAGTGATGGTGGTGATGATGCTGTCAGTGATGGTGGTGATGATGCTGTCAGTGATGGTGGTGATGATGCTGTCAGTGATGGTGGTGATGATGCTGTCAGTGATGGTGGTGATGATGCTGTCAGTGATGGTGATGATGCTGTCAGTGATAGTGATGATGCTGTCAGTGATGGTGGTGATGATGCTGTCAGTGATAGTAGTGATGATGCTGTCAGTGATGGTGGTGATGATGATGACAGTGGTGATGATGATGATAGTGGCGATGATGATGACAGTGGTGATGATGATGACAGTGGTGATGATGATGACAGTGGTGATGATGATGACAGTGGTGATGATGATAACAGTAGTGATGATGATGACAGTAGTGATGATGATGACAGTGGTGATGATGATGACAGTGGTGATAATGACAGTAGTGATGATGATGACAGTAATGATGATGATGACAGTAATGATGATGATGACAGTAGTAATGATGACAGTAGTAATGATGACAGTGGTGATGATGATGACAGTAGTGATGATGATGACAGTAGTGATGATGATAACAGTAGTGATGATGATGACAGTAGTGATGATGATGACAGTGGTGATGATGATGACAGTGGTGATGATGATGACAGTAGTGATGATGATGACAGTGGTGATGATGATAACAGTAGTGATGATGATGACAGTAGTGATGATGATGACAGTGGTGATGATGATGACAGTGGTGATGATGATGACAGTAGTGATGATGACAGTAGTGATGATGATGACAGTGGTGATGATGACAGTGGTGATGATGATGACAGTAGTGATGATGATGATGACAGTGGTGATGATGATAACAGTAGTGATGATGATGACAGTAGTGATGATGATGACAGTGGTGATGATGATGACAGTGGTGATGATGATGACAGTAGTGACGATGATGACAGTGGTGATAATGATAACAGTGGTGATGATGATGATAGTAGTGATGATGATGACAGTAGTGATGATGATGACAGTAGTGATGATGATGACAGTAGTAATGATGACAGTGGTGATAATGACAGTAGTGATGATGATGACAATAATGATGATGATGACAGTAATGATGATGATCACAGTAGTAATGATGACAGTGGTGATGATGATGACAGTAGTGATGATGATGACAGTGGTGATGATGATAACAGTAGTGATGATGATGACAGTAGTGATGATGATGACAGTGGTGATGATGATGACAGTGGTGATAATGACAGTAGTGATGATGATGACAGTAATGATGATGATGACAGTAATGATGATGATGACAGTAGTAATGATGACAGTGGTGATGATGATGACAGTAGTGATGATGATGACAGTGGTGATGATGATAACAGTAGTGATGATGATGACAGTAGTGATGATGATGACAGTGGTGATGATGATGACAGTGGTGATGATGATGACAGTAGTGATGATGATGACAGTGGTGATGATGATAACAGTAGTGATGATGATGACAGTAGTGATGATGATGACAGTGGTGATGATGATGACAGTGGTGATGATGATGACAGTAGTGATGATGACAGTAGTGATGATGATGAAAGTGGTGATGATGACAGTGGTGATGATGATGACAGTAGTGATGATGATGACAGTGGTGATGATGATAACAGTAGTGATGATGATGACAGTAGTGATGATGATGACAGTGGTGATGATGATGACAGTAGTGATGATGATGACAGTAGTAATGATGACAGTGGTGATAATGATGACAGTAGTGATGATGACAGTAGTAATGATGACAGTGGTGATGATGATGATAGTAGTGATGATGACAGTAGCAATGATGACAGTAGTGATGATGACAGTAGTGATGATGACAGTAGTGATGATGACAGTAGTGATGATGATGACAGTGGTGATGATAATGACAGTGGTGATGATGATGACAGTAGTAATGATGACAGTAGTGATGATGACAGTAGTGATTATGACAGTGGTGATGATGATGACAGTGGTGATGATGATGATAGTAGTGATGATGACAGTGGTGATGATGATGACAGTAGTTATGATGACAGTAGTGATGACAGTAGTAATGATAATGACAGTAGTGATGATAATGACAGTGGTGATGATGACAGTAGTGATGATGATGACAGTGGTGATGATGATGATAGTAGTGATGATGACAGTGGTGATGATGATGACAGTAGTGATGATGATGACAGTAATGATGATGATGACAGTAGTAATGATGACAGTAGTGATGATGATGACAGTGGTGATGATGATGACAGTAGTGATGATGATAGCAGTGATGATGATGACAGTGGTGATGATGATGACAGTAGTGATGATGACAGTAGTAATGATGACAGTGGTGATGATGATGACAGTAGTGATGATGACAGTAGCAATGATGACAGTAGTGATGATAATGATAGTAGTGATGATGATGACAGTGGTGATGATGATGACAGTAGTGATGATGACAGTAGTAATGATGACAGTGGTGATGATGATGACAGTAGTGATGATGACAGTAGCAATGATGACAGTAGTGATGATTATGACAGTAGTGATGATAATGACAGTAGTGATGATGATGACAGTAGTGATGATGATGACAGTGGTGAAAGTGATAACAGTAGTAATGATGACAGTGGTGATGATGACAGTAGTGATGATGATGACAGTAGTGATGATGATGGCAGTAGTAATGATGACAGTGGTGATGATAATGACAGTAGTGATGATGATGACAGTAGTGATGATGATGACAGTGGTGATAGTGATGACAGTAGTAATGATGACAGTGGTGATGATGACAGTAGTGATGATGATGGCAGTAGTAATGATGGCAGTAGTAATGATGACAGTGGTTATGATGATGACAGTGGTGATGATGATGATGACAGTAGTAATGATGACAGTAGTGATGATGATGACAGTAGTGATGATGATGGCAGTAGTAACGATGACACTGGTGATGATGATGACAGTAGCGATGATGATGACTAGTTATGATGATGATAGTAGTGATGATGATGATGACAGTAGTGATGATGATGACAGTAGTAATGATGACAGTGGTGATGATGATGACAGTAGTGATGATGACAGTAGCAATGATGACAGTAGTGATGATAATGACAGTGGTGATGATAATGACAGTAGTGATGATAATGACAGTAGTGATGATAATGACAGTGGTGATGATAATGACAGTAGTGATGATGATGACAGTAGTAATGATGACAGTAGTGATGATAATGACAGTGGTGATGATAATGACAGTAGTTATGATGACAGTAATGATGATAATGACAGTAGTGATGATGACAGTAGTGATGATGATGACAGTGGTGATGATGATGACAGTAGTGATGATGATGACAGCGGTGATGATGATGATAGTAGTGATGATGATGACAGCGGTGATGATGATGACAGTAGTTATGATGATGACAGTGGTGATGGTCATGATGATGGTGAAGATGCTGATGATCATTATTGTGCACGAACCATACCTTTTGTGTTTTTAATACAGTCTTGCTAAGTTCTTTCATACTACCATGTTGTTCTTTCTCAAGTGCATGCTTCAGGTGTTTCACATGATTTTGTAATAATTTAGTTGCTTTCTTCTGTTTCTCTACAGCTTGTTTACCACTTGCCTTCAGAGCTGTCAAAGCTTCTTCAACAAGTACCTAGTGATTAAAAATCATTGGTATGACTACAAAAATGTAAAGTGAAACCCCTCTATACTGGATCCTCAATATACAGAAATTCTCTACAGCTAAATTTTTCTCCTGCATATGTTGTATAGAGGGAAATTTAGTAAAAGACAAAGGATTTCTTTGTCTTCTAAATTTCCCTCATGTCCATGCATGAGGGCAATTTAGAAGACAATGCCTTGTCTTCCTCGCAGGGACTACCTAAAGTCCCTGCTACTCAATAGACCAAAACGTGTTCTACTTATAAAACTTGCTGCTAGCTTTCAATGTAGGGCACGTTTCTGCGTTCTTGTGCATCGTGTTTTGCAACTTTGTGCATGCTCAAACCACAAAATAAATTGAAAATGACAACTTGAGGTTTATTTTTCTCTTTGAATGTTTCTTCTTTTTATCTCCCTCTCTCTATATATTTTTTGCAAATTAGTTTGATTGATTTACTTGTTCACGCTTCCTTGGCTTCAAACCAGCACAACTAAAACCGCTCTTTTTTTACTTATTTCCTCGGTAATCATGGTATTTCAAAGTAATACCATGTCACTTGGGAAATTAGTGATTAAATTTCCCTGAATACCTCGGGAAAATTTAATCACTAATTTCCCTCATGCCATGGTATTACTTATATTAAAATATATTTTCAATTTTACCCATGAAAATGCAATGTCTGTACGTCCAGTATTTCTTTTACAAACTGCAGTCTTACCTCCATAGCTGTTTGGTCCACAATGTTTTCTAATTCTTGTTCAGTAAGACTAGTATCTAAAGGAGTGGACTGGGAAAGTTCTTCCTTACTAGGAGTCTTGACAGCTTCTGTAACTATTGGAGTTAAAATATTAACAACTTTTTGACCCTATACAATAACCAACACCATTAAAACTTGTTATCACTTATCGACACCACAAGTAAGTACAGCACTGGCACACCTCAACAGGGTTGAACTGAAAACATGAGTGGAACCTCAGGCTGCCGCTATACAGTCTACATATGACACCAGAGCACAGCTCTAACCAGTTTGAAATTAATCAGGATCGATTTTGAAAGAGAAGAAAAATAACAGCAAGCAGGGAAAAATCCTCCGAGTCAGAAAGAGAATTAACCCACTCTGCTCAAATGGGGCGTCTAAGCATCAAACCCGGACCTCACAGGTGACAGGTGAGCGTACTACTGTGCCATCCTGACTCACTTGTAACTATTCATTATACTTTGAATCACTATCATCACTATAATACTTATGGATCAATCAATGTCCAAGGATAGATTACAGGGATGGGAATGAATCAGTGCGAGACTTAAATGTCAATATTTTCTCAATTATATTATATGAAAGAAGTATGTTATGATATCACATTACCAGGTTTGTCTGTCTGTCCACCTTCTGCCATATTTGCTTTCTGTTCAAATTTCTTTTCATTGCCTCTTGTCACATCCTTATCCACACTTGAAACACCAGGTTGATCAACAGCAGAAACAAAGCTAGCCACAGATTGTTGCTGTCCACCTCCCCCTGGGGGTTTGGGTGGACCCTTAGGGGGTGAGGGTGGGGCAGTTGTTGGAGATTGTTTTTTAACTTGCTTGACTTCATCTTCTACTTTAGTGGCAATGTCCAAGTCAATTGATGAGATGGCAGCCTGGTCTACTGATGATACAGTAGCTACATTCTTCTGAAAAAAATAATTAAACAAATATTTAAAAGGACATGCCAAAGGGAAAAAATCACTAGGTTTTAAGGAAAATGCAATGAAGGGCTTTTGCTTTAGAATTCAAATATATGGCTAAAAAACTAATAAATATGTACTTTAATAACGACAGTGAGACATTGTTGTTGTTAGAAATAATGAAATACTATCATGGTGTGTAATAATCACAATGCCATCATTATCCTAGTGTCATGAATAAGAATTATTATGTTTACATTAACTAGCAATGACGGAGGGACATAAAAGAACGACTAAGGACACACATCGTAACTATCCTCCGTGATAGGCCTAAACTAATACATAATCATTAACTATTTATAAACCTCATGCTTGTAAAACCAAATTACATACCATAAACTATTTATCAACCTCATGCTTGTAAAACCAAATTACATACCATAAACTATTTATCAACCTCATGCTTGTAAAACCAAATTACATACCATAAATATATTAGAGATTGTAAAGCGCATTGAGACACTAGGCGATATGTGCTATATAAGCACTACATTACTAATACTTCTACATTCCTAATTCTACAAATGGTGAATATTCCAAAAAATAGTAGTTCAAGGCAGAGACAGCAAAGTTATTTGGTTTTAAGCCATGCATGTTTAAAGAAACACAATTTTTCATGTATAGTAAAATACTCAAAAATATGATGCATTCATTATTTATAAGTGTATTTCTACATCTAGGTTAGTTTCAAGCAATCAGTGCAATCATGCTTACATTACATCTCAACTGCTGATTAGGTGAAAGACATCTACCTTAAGTTTCAGCCAATCAGTGCAATGTTTACATTGCATCTCAAATGCTGATTGGTCAAAAGACATCTACTTTCAGTTTCAACCAATCACTGCAATGCTTACATTACATCTCAACTGCTCATTAGGTGAAAGAATCTACCTTCACTTTCAGCCAATCAGTCCAATGTTTACATTGCATCTCAAATGCTGATTGGCCAAAAGACATCTGCCTTAAGTTTCAAGTAAAAATTGCATCTCAACTGCTGAATGATTAAAAGACATCTACCTTAAGTTTCAACCAATCAGTGCAATGTTTACATTGCATCTCAAATGCTGATTGGTCAAAAGACATCTACTTTCAGTTTCAACCAATCAGTGCAGTGTTTACATTGCATCTCAACAACTGATTGGTTGAAAGACATTCTCTGGTACTTTTCAGGGTTTTGCTCTAACAACTTTAAATCTTCACCTTTTTCTCAGTAGTTTTCTCTTTGTCATTCTGCTGAGTACCCAAAGCTGGTTGTACTTCCATATTTCTTGGTTTCAACAAACTCTTTTCATCATCACTTTGAGCATTGTTGTTATTATTATTAGTTCCAGTAGCTGGTCCCAAAGCCAAGTTGAATGTTTCAATAATAGGCAGACTTTGGTTCACAAACTTCCTAAAATCTTCATTATAAGAATACAGGGCCAAACTTGCTGCCAGCCCACCCCCTGTTAGCAGGGCAATTGCTCCACCAATCTTTAACCCAGATGAACTAAAAATAATCAATTATGTGTTTAGTACAAATGCGATGTAAGATATATACGTATTATTTAGGTTTTTTTTTTTAATAAATCCCTTCCATGTGACATCAAAGCAGCTCCATCTGGAGGACAAAACAAAAAAATTTGCCCTCTTGGGAGATGAAATCCATTGTTTTGTCCTCCAGATTGAGCTGCATTCCAACAAACTGCAAAGGGTTTATTTCCTAAATTTTATCCTTGTATTAGCTATTTAAGAGATGAGACCAGCCACATCAAGGATGGAATTGTTTGACATGATCTGTTTAATTAAAATGATTGATGCTACGATTAATTAATTCATTAGTCAATAATATACATCGGATTTGATGAGAAAAATCATCAATAGCAATTATTTAATATAACGTTGAATTTGGTTTAATTGATAATCTTACTTTTTAGGAGCACTTGTTGAGGCATTTCTTTTTGCAACCAAACTCTGGCCAGAATTTTTACAGAATTTTGAATATCTTTGCATAGACCCCTAAGAAAAAAAAATAAATGAATAAATAACACATTAAGATTAAATAGCTAAATGTAATTAAAACACTAGCTTTTCATTACAAAAGAAATTACAAACGTGTACACCAGGCCTGTGGTAAGTACGTAACGATAGCCCTTTCGTCATTTTATTGGGAAAATACAATATGGAAAATAATTCAAATTGACAATATTGTAAACCAACATATACCTTTGACGTCGATAAAGTTTTAGAGCTGTTCTTGAACAAAGACAGCTGTCTCGTTCCTCCTACACGAAACATTTTGTTTGAATCGTGTTTCCCAACTATATTTTCAAAATGGCGGAGCAAGGACGCAAAGTGGAACCCAGTATTCTTTTCGGTGACCGTGAGAAAGGGCACGAATTCAAAAATTGTGGGAGGGAAGGGTTGTTTTTTGGATTTTTAGAAATTAAAAAAAAAATTTAGTATAAACATTGACAATAGTTGGAAACCATGAAAACAATCTACGCAAAAACGCCTCAGATAAATGAATATTTTTAGTTTGAAAAAGGACTTGTTTTTGCCGTTTAATTCAATATGCAAATCCCATGTCCCTCCCCCCCGTTAGAAGAAAGTGATTGACTTTGATTGGCTGAATGCAAAAATTGGCGCGAAAGGACAGAACACTCCATGTGACATTATTATTGATTGTTTATCTGTCAATTTCACACATTTTCCCTTGATTTTTTCGCATTTTTCTCTAAGATGTCTGGACAGTGTAAAATTAGCTCATTTTTCAGTCCTTCAGCTGTAAAGAGAACTGCAAAAGACGCAGGAATCGACGAAAAATCGAACGAAAAAATGACGAAAATTGTTTCACCACCTCCATCAAGCGAGCATGAAGAAAAACTATCTCTATCACCGGAGCAAAAGGAGAGAATTGAAAAAAATCGACAAGAAGCACAGATGAAGCTACTGTCAAAGAAGGGACCGGAGAATTTTGGATTGTCATGGAAGAAAGCTCTAGTTGCTGAATTTGACAAGGAATATTTCCAAAAGGTAGATGTAATTGTAATACTTCAGTTTGTTGTTTTCTTCTTTGAAGTTAATTCTATAATAAGTGAAAAAATAGTTATGTGATCTGCATTGTCATAATCACTACTTGTAATCATTGCATGTGATCATAAACGTTATAATTTAATGATATCATTAAAATCATCATTTGTCATTGTCATCATTCTGTGTCCCCAAAATGCATCATAAATAACTGAATCATTTGAACATCAGTGAAGCATTGCTTAATTGTCACCATTTTCTGGTGTGTGTGAATAAAAGCTGTATGGAGAACAAGCTATCCATGCGAGGAACGCAAAAATACAAATGCACACAAGACCAATGAAACTGGATGCTCTGAAACTCCCCTTAACTCATATTAATAAATATTAATACATACAAAAACAGACTGACAATTTTGACATCTAAATTATGAAGTGAGTACATTACTGTTGCCATCATCATCTTGATCTTATTATGGTTATAATCATGGTCATCTTCATTGTGATCATCAGTCAAGGGCAGAACCAGGTCTTCTAGTGAGTAGGTTTGTCTTATTGATTATCAACACATAATCTGACGCCACAAGTTCTGCATTTACAAAACTAACAAAAAAGATAGATTCCCTAAGCAGTCCACCATGTTTTACCCTGGTCCCAGAGGCTCTCGTTTGCAGCTCGATACCCCGCTTGGCGGCTTTATTTACTTTGAGTTGTGAGAGGAACGAGAACCTCTGGGACCAGGGTAGCCATGTTTATCTTATTAAAAATTATCAACACATAATAATGTCACCACTAAGTTCTGTGTTATCATGGTCCCATGGTTACATTGCAAGGATTATCATTTACAAAAATTGAAAAAAAAAAAAATAGATTCGCTAAGCAGCCCATGGAAATTTTATTCTTCCTCCGCATCATCAACATCATAGTCATCATTGCTCTGACATCACACGTTGTGCTCATCTTCACTCTGCACAGATGTTAATTAAACCTATTACATTTTTCTGTCAGTTAAGCAAATTTGTAGCACAAGAAAGAAAAACAAAGACTGTCTACCCTCCAGGTAAACTAAACTAAATTGGCCTAATGTGGATTGGCCCAGAATTCAAAAACTAAAATTATACTACATTAGAGTCCTTTTCGAATGAGTGGGAAACGGTTACAATATCATTACAATATTATACAAATTCAAATGTTTTCTTAGAAACCATGAGCAACTATACAATACTGTACTGTTTCCCATATGAAAAGAACTCTATTGTAAAAATTAATTACATAAATCTATTTTTTTTTCATTATGTAACACATAGTACTGTTTTGTACAGGAAAGCCTCATACCAATAATCCATAAGCTTCTAGAGGCCCCATTGCCTTTTTTGTTGTTTTACTTGTTATGTGAATTGTAAATCAAGTTGTTAAGGCTATTAAAATAAACAGATAAATAAATCAACTCATTAGTAACGGGTCAACAATGTAATTATTGTGCAAAGAAATAGAGTGTGAGCTGCTTTGATTTCTCAGATTTATTTCTCACGAATAATTGGCACATGAATAATATTATTATCTCTTCAGTAATGTCCATGATGTCATCTTTATGAATATTCATTGCTTTAGAACAGCAAATCACCGACACATGATCTCCCAATATAAGTTTTTAACTCTTAAAAAAAACAGTGAAAATGTACATGTGAAAATAGATGGTGTTATATCTCGTTCTGATTATTTTTCTACAGAAAAAGATGTGTTCTCATGGACTCTACATTGTAATATCAATGACATTAAAGTAGTGATTATTGGACAGGATCCATATCATGGGCCAAAACAAGCACATGGTAATGATTGACAGCCAATGATGGTTGACAGCCAATGACAATTGACAGCCAATGATGATTGACAGCCAATGGTGATTGACAGTCAATGATGATTGACAATCAATGATGATTGACAGCCAATGATAATTGACAGCCAATGATGATTGACAGCTAATATGGGATTGACACCCAATATGGATTGACAGCCAATGATGATAAAAATGATGATTATAGTGTAGTTGATTGTTTGATTACTGATGATGGTTATGACAGCAATGATGATGTTGATGATGGTGTGATGTTGATACGTAAGATAATGCTGATAATGGCAGTGATGAGAGATGACAATTAATGTGCAGTGATATTAATGATAGTGATAGTGATTGTACTGTTGATATTGATGATGATGACAGTGATAACCATAGAACAATGATTGTTGAATAGCAAAGATGACAGTAATAATGATGATGACATTGATAATAACAATGATATTAATAGAATGAAATAAATTATTCATCGTGGTAAGAGGTTACAAAAGGTACTTATTCATCTGTCTCACGAAGTGTGCCTGACAACAGTGTATATAAGACCTCTCACATCCAGTCTACACATCGCCTGATGAAGACTAGCAGCTCGCAGTCGAAACGTCGCGGTTCCTTACCAGACACACATCGTGAGACAGATGAATAAGTACCTTTTGTAATGATATTAATGACAATAACGACAGTCGTGATGATGATGATGACAATGATGTCCCAGCAATGATTACAATGCTGATCATTCAACTGGGACCATGTCTTGTTTACCAGGTGATAGATGCCTTTGTAATTTGATTGGCTGACAAGGGCATAAAGTACATGTCTTTCGTTCTAAAACGCAAACCTGATTGGCTAATAAACATGTGGTCCCAGTTGAATTACCAGCACCGCAATTACAAAAACTGTGGCCGACAGAAGCATTTAAGGAATGTTTTGTTACCCAATCAGAATTACTTTTTGGTTAGGGTCTGTTAGTGTGCTGTCTGTGATATGCCGAAGAACAACAAAAACCTTCCTGCAATATTTCTCTTTTTCCATTCACACTGTAATGTGTAACTTGTGATGATGCACAGTGATAAAAAGAAGATAAAAATGACAGTTCACCTTTTTTCATTAGGTCTTTGCTTCAGTGTACAACCGGGAGTGGCAATACCACCAAGGTACAGATAATGTTTAGGGTCATGGAAAGTCAATGAAAACCATGCGTATCCTTATTACCCTTAGAGTTAAATTATTAAGTCCAACACAAAATGGTGTCCCAATAGACACACTCATGAATTGGGTGATTATTTTGATAATTATTATTCATGAAAAATAATGACACAGTAATGATTTTATTAATGACTTCAAAAGAATACTGTTCCAGTTTGTTTCAATCACCCTCACTTTTTTTCCATACCCTGCTTGGTAAAGATTTCTCAAAAGAAACCCTTGCAATTAGGACTGTTGAACAGCTAACTAGTCCTAACACAGTCCCCTGTTCTACAAACATACCATTCTTTATTTGTATATTTCATTTTTTTTTTTTAGTTTAGTAAATATCTACAAAGAGCTTCAGCAAGACATCAAAGGCTTTGAATCACCAAAGCATGGGTATCTGGTTGGCTGGGCAAAACAAGGTATAGTTAGTTAGTTTGTTTGTTTGTCTGTCTGTCTGTCTCTCTGTCTGTCTGTCTCTCTGTCTGTTTTGTTTGTTTGTTTGTTTGTTTGCTTGTTTGTTTGTTTGTTTGTTTGTTTAGAGTAAAATTGCATTTGACCTACAGGCTCATGCAATATTATTATGAACTCTTTGAAAAACAAACTATACTCTTTTAAAAGTGAGCCTATTTGTTTTGATTCAGGCGTTCTACTTCTCAATGCTTGTCTGACTGTAGTCGCATCTAACGCCAATTCACACAAAGACAAGGTAACTCACAATCATGCAGTAAAACCTTTCCATTGTCAACCCCCATGAGTGGATCTTGCTAAGGGAGGAGTGCAAGGGATGCACCCCCTCCCCCCTGAAGAGTCCCTGTCCTCTTATGTGTTTATATTGTGCTCCTTCCTCTTGAAAAAAAAAACACAAACCTCTTATGCATCACTCAATTCCAAGGATACCCATACCCCCCTTCCCCATTCTTGGAATTGATTCTTGAAAAGATCTCATTTCAGTCTTAATTATCAATTAAATAAAGATGATTTAATTGAAATGATTTACTAGTAAATTTGACCAAGTACTAAATACAAAATTCTTTATTGTTTGACAATTTTATTTGCTTTGATTAATAATTAATCAATTAATAATAATTATTAGGGATGGGAGAAGTTTACAGATGCTGTCATTCGCTGGATCAATAATAATTTGAAAGGGGTTGTGTTCATGCTTTGGGGTGCATATGCACAGAAAAAGGGCAGTTTTATCGACAAGGTAAATAATAATATGTTTTGCTCATTTTCTGTTGGGTATAGACATATTCCATTATGATTCTGTAGTTAATACATACATTAACAAATCCATTCACCTATACATCCATCAAGGACAGCGGAGCTCCCCCCTCCCCATCCCCCTATGCAAAAGAAGGCGGGCACTCAGCATATCCCATGGTTCAAGAAAAATATCAATATTTCTATTTACCTATACATAATTTAAATTAGAAACACCAACAGAATATAAACGTTTGAAAGTCATTTACTGACAACACTAGAAATGTGGTTAGAGTGCAAACAATAAATCTGTGAAAAACTAATAACTAAATAGTACAAAATAGTGCGAATTAAACAAAAGAATTACCATAAAACTGCACTATTTGGTATTACTAAAGTTTCATGGATTAATTGTGTGGACTCTAATATTGTCAAACAATTTATAATGCAAACAAGGAATTTTTAAGATATTGTGGGATTTTTTTTTACAAAATTGAGCCCTCCAAACCACAACTCATTTAATGAAAGATAGAGGAGGGCCAGTTAAATTGAGGGGGATCAGAACAACTTTCTAGAATTTGAAAAACCATCCCCTCCCCCTAAATCAATGTTGAAACACTCCTATTTTAACTGTTTTGCTTCTCAATTCATTGTAGAGCAAACACTGTGTTCTTAAAGCGGTCCATCCATCACCACTGTCTGCACACAGAGGTTTCCTTGGCTGCAGACACTTTAGCAAAGCCAATGAATATTTAGAAAAACAGAAGAAAACACCTATCAACTGGAAGACCCTTCCTATTGATTCATAAAACTAAATAATTACCAGTGGACATTGTTTAAAGGAAGTAAAGTTATCTACTAGTTGAAGAGTGTATTTAATCCATGGGAACACGGCAAATGTCTGTCTACAAAATGGTGTTTTTCTGATTGTTTTTCACCCTTTCCCTGTTGCCTGACTGGTATTTTGTTTTTCTGTACATGGCCAGCTGATAAACAAAAAAACATGGCAGCAGGAAAAAGAATTGAAAAACAACAAGAAGAAAAAAACACCATTTTGCTGTGTTAATTTATTCTGTGGATTTAGTTTATTTAATTACATAAATATAGAGCCCAGTAAACGATGATATTTTACAGTTTTAAATTGATATGTATGATAATTGTGATGTTAAGAATACAATAAAATGTTAGTTGTATTTTGGGTTTTGGCTCATCATTTATCAACAACAACAACAACAACAAAACACAAACAAATAAATAAATAGCATACAATAAACAAACAAAAATAGAATTTTTTCAAAACATACACAACAAAACATCCCAATTCATTGTGAGCAAAATTCTTGGATTGGAAATCAAAAGTCAATAACGTGATAGCATATTTTGGCTGTTACAGGAACCGTCTCAATCACAATGCTTTGCAATTTGCCTCTGTTATTGTTTAATAGAGTAAAATAAACAAATCTACAAAATATCTTCAAAAATGAATGAATAACCAATAAGGAACTCAATTCAATTGTGTGGCATGAGTGAGAAAAGGTGGAGAATTCGAAGAGATTTTATTGCCCTAGAAGCCATTTTCAGTCACCAAACCATCCTGGCTGAAATGGCTCCTTTAAAGAGAATTTCATCTTTGCAAAATTCAACATCTTTAGGATACCAAAGTCAAGAATTATTAAAAAAATTTTGATGAACAAACAATCACTACAAATGAGCATTCACGATTTATACTTTTATTACATTGAATGTGTTTTTATACAAAAATATAACAATATAGTTTTAATTATTCTAGAACGGGTACAACTAGTAAAACGTTTGATAAATGAAATTTCAGTACAATGAGAGTGCCTGTTATACCATAGACCAATTTATACAGTGAATATAGACTGAGTCAACAGGTAGCTCAGACTCAATTTTTTGTAGTCAAAGAAACTGTGCTTGGCAAAGATTTTTTCAAAAGAAACCTCTGCAAGAAACCTCTATACCAGTTGATGAGTACTAGATTTAATTTTATATTCTACTTCAGTCTGCAAGGATGTGTTTACCTTTATGTCAAGCATGCACAAGCTGACGCTAGCAAGCATCACATTACTTCACTTTCAAAATGGCCTTGGCTTCAAATATAATGTTTGGCTTATGCATGTGTTGTTGCCAATTTTATTTATAACCTCTATTTTTTTCAATTATAAAATAAACATGTAACATGTCCTTGCAGAGGTTTCTAGATTGCCTATCAGACTGATTTACTTTGAAATGTCTAAAACAATCTACTATTAGTAATTGATGTTATTTTTTGGATGATATTGAAAAACATTCAGTGAAAATTTGTTTGCTACTGGAAAATTAATAGCGTGCTGTTAGTGGTACAACCACTGAAAGTATCTGTGCACACTCCATTTTACATGTGGTTAACGACATGAACTGTTCAAATGAAATTTTGATTCAAATAAAATAACAATTATCATGACTATACATATATATAACAACCTATAACAGCATTTGTTGATACCTCACATTTTGTATTGACAGAGATATTTAGCTTGGTTTCAAGGTTGAACAGAATGATAATTTAGATATACAAATAACATGTCTATAGTCTGATGGATTTAATGCATTGTGAAATCAAAATCAGCTTTACTTTGCAATCTATTTAATAGTATTTCAAGTGTATTTACAAAGAAGTCTCAGACTACATAAATGTACAATTAATTTGACTGTCCGTTTCTTTCAGCAGTTTCACAACTCGACATAAAAATCTGTGACCATATATAACTTATACATAATATAATTATTAATTATACATAATTATTATGACTGTAATGTAGATGTAGAAGTACGTGCATAAATTATAGGTGGATACAGATTTTCATGTATCTCTGTAAAGCTGTTTAGAAACGTCAGCAGGTCAGTTCAGTACTCACAAAGAACTTGTGACTGATTTGTGGCTGATTATTTGACATTGAGTGAGATTGTTGATAATAAATGTCCACATTTGGCAGACAATAATCATTTGGACACATTAAGTGTGAGGTGCAGATCTATTCAAGGTCAAGTGGAAATTATTTATATTAGTTCATTTCCATGCTAGTTGGTGACTATTGGATTTAATTAATGCTTGTTTCTTTTTTACAAAGCAACTATTTACTCTATTTACATAACAGTGTTTACCAACTGTAAAAACCAAAACAATGTAAAACACCTCTTTTGTAGCATTATATAGGAGTTCTTTTGCAGTCTTCGGGAATGGAGAATGTTCAAACTTTGTGGTGTTGGAGGGAAAAGGCAGACTGCATGTTATTGGTTAAGGGCCTGTTCACGAAACCTGAATACACCCCATACAATTTTGTTAGAATTTATCTGCTGGATATGGATTTATCCTGTGAACTATTCAGTCTTCAGGTTGCAACCAGCCCCAGTGCTGTTGTTTCTTCATAAACTCTCTTTCATTTCTGGTTTATTATAATTTTCTTGTAAAACACCTTCAGTTGGTGATTGGCGGGCTTGACTATAATGGCTATTTAAAAATTTGTTTGATGAAGTGATTGTAATGTAATTGACGTGTGTTTTAGCCTATTAAATGACATTTAAAAAATATTGATATCTAATTCCACCATTTTTCAATGATATTTCATATGTGACGATATTGTTGTTGCTAGGATGTGTCTTAATACAGTGAACATGATATGTTTGTTTTTGAATTATCAAATGTCATTGATACATGTCAGCTTGAAGATATGATTTTTATCTTGGAGAGTTGATAAGATCCCATTTGTTTGCTTTCATTGTTTACTATCAATTTAGCAATCAAAGATAAAATTCATTTAACTCCATCCTGGCAGGTAATTTTATCTTACTAGTAAATTATATCTGCTACGAAAGTATCTATCTATTTCAAAAACTGTTGTCAGAGAATCGGCAGGACCAAAAGGAATTGTTGGAAAATGTTTATAATTTTTTTTATGTAAGTAATTAAAATTAGAGCAAATAAAAACAAACTAAATACCAACAAATAGTAGATATTTGGTAACTATTTGTCACTCGACCAGCACATTACTATTTCTTTTGTCTAATGGGTATTGTTTTCTAGTGGAGTGCATTTGCTCTACTGTTGCAGTGTGTAAACCATAACCATCTAGTGACAAGAATGGAAGTCAGCATTTGTTTAATATATTGCTGCACAGACAGAGCTTAAAAACTGTTGATTGGTCAATTTTCCTCAAAATTATTTAAATACATACCACAATTCCTTTCAGTTGAGCCATCAAATGTGACATTCTCTCTCTGACAATGCTTTTTGAAAGAGATATGTGCTAAACTATAAAAATTAAAAGATGTACAAATTATTCAAGGTGAATAAGCCGGTGGAGGTATATCTGACATGGAGTCGGCATGATGCATGGAGTACATCAATTCCAAAGATAATTCATCATCAGTTGCACTGCGTCTTCTGTGTCTTCTTTGACAGTATAGCAATCCAAAGGCAGTAGCCAATACTGATGACCCACCAGCAGCTGCTATTAGGTAGAAACTTACCTCAAATGTTACTTTAATTATTTCATGTTTGCCTTGATTTTGAGCACCATCACTTTTCTCCAATTCTCTTGTAGCCCAGAATATAAGGATATTAGTGACGACACAAAATGTCACTGGAAAGACAAATCAAAAGAATTATTATAAATGATTTTGAATGTTGAGAATTTGAATATATAACCATTAAGAAGAAAATATCATGCCCAAACCAAAACACACAACTTCAGTATTCTTGCTAGTATCATAAATAGGGTGTAGGCTTAGGGTAACATTAATCATAAAAGTATTTTTTTCATTGAAATTTGGTGCTGGCTTGGTCATCAAATAAATTAATACCTAAATTGATAAATGAATAAATAAAGACAAAAAGAAATTCAAGACTTGCTCATTGCGTATCCAAGGCAATTTAATACGTAAATATACAAGGGCGAAATAGATTAAAACTCGTTAATGTATTATTAATACCCTTGAATAATATTGTTAAGAGCATCAAATCAGAGAATTGTTATTTTTTTTTATAAGTTTATTTTATAGCTAGCTGCTTCTACCAGTTCACCTGTTGCAGTTAGCTTGTGCCTTATACTAGGTCTTTTATCTTAGGCTAGTTCAACTTTGTAAATACCAGCACTAAATAATTAAGTTATCAAAGGAATGATTGATTCATTGATTGATTGATTGATTGATTGATTGATTGATTGATTGATTGATTGATTGAAATCAGGTATTTTCGAGTTAAATGAATCATCATCAATAATAAAAAAATAATGCAATATTATAACTATAATTAAAAATAATGACAGCTGGGATAATCCCAGAACCATCAGTCAAGAACAACAATCAGAACTTACAATAATAATCCATCAAAAATAAAGTTCCTTCAGTTGAACATTTTACTTGATTTCCAATTTTTATCAGTTGATGTAAATTTTTATATTGTGGAGTTTAGATTAAGCCATTACACTTCACCTGTTATAATATTTGCCACAGAATTATTCTTGATGCACTTCAAAGTCTTGTTTAATGTCCCACACAGATCCAACAGACAAGCAAACATGCTCGCGACAATACTAACACAGCAGACTGCAACTGTGACTCTCAATATTGTTACCATAGTTTCGGTATAGCAGAACTCCTCTGAAATAAGAATAAATATGATTAGGTTATTCAATAATTGGTGTCATTTTAAACAAGAGGTCTTCAGATGATAGAACAGACAAAATAAAAAAAAGCTGCATTTGAAATGACTAATCAAAATTAATGTTATATTTTTCCAACACAATAAAATAGTACAGTCAGTCAAAACACCTGTATCACAACCCCAAAACTTTATTAATGGTTTTATTAATTGAATGTTGAATTGATTATTCGATTCCAATAATCATATTCAAACACAAGTCCGCAAAAGATATTGAGGTTATTTTGGTTTGAAACATGGCAAGTTGTGTAGGTTGATGTTTTGGCTACTTTGTGGCAGTCTTAATCAGAATGTGGTAAAAAAAAATGATGACTTTGTGTAGATGATGTGTAGAGTATATGTAATTGTTTGTAGTGAGTTGCCATGGTGACGAGAAGCTAAAGACATCCAACAATAACTTCTCGTCACCAAGGCAACTCCCTGTAAACATTGGCAAGGAATGAGGCTGCCATGTTCGGAAAATTGACTATTGGAAAGTTCAAAGGGAGAAGTCTACCACTATTTGCTAGCAGTACGTACAGCACAGAAGTTTGTATACACAACATGCTCACGTCACACAAGCACGCAGGGCCTGAACGGCTCAGAAATCGGCCATTTGAAATGTCGCCATTTTGCAATATTTGGACATTTCTTGAAAAATATCTGTCTCCGTTTTGAAACTTTCAGATTATGAAAAACTGAGGAAGCAATATATTATGTGTTATTTTGGGATTAGTTTTACCTCATTATGAAGTCATAATAAAATATTACGTCATGCAAAAAAATCAATCTTATCGCTAGACACAATTTTAGTGTATATTCTAGAGGTCCATAAGCTGCTGATCATATTTGTGAAAATTTCATCAATTTTGACTCGTTGGTTCCAGAGTTTTAATGGATTTTGAAAGTTTGATGACATCATCAAATATGACGTAACTTAAACTAAAAATAATCATTATCAATAACAAAAAAACAAAAATTTTAGATATTTCACATCGTATACCTGTGTTAGCATTTCTAGTTTTAAAAATGTTCAATTTGTTAAGGAATGTCTCATGGTTAGCATGCGTATATCCAGTTCTGGATGCACGCGGGAGGTTGCTAAGCACGAGAAAAGCGTAAGAGTGGCACAACGCGAAGCGGAGTGACACTCTAGCTTTTTCAAGTGCTTTAAGCAACCTCCCAAGTGCATCCAGAAATGGATATACGCTCGCTAACCATGAGACATTCCTTTTATAACATAGACAAATTTTTTTGCTGATCAAATGAGATATTCTCGATACTTCGCGCGTAGAATGGACTAAAAGGCGCCAAAAAATACTGCTTTCAATAAACCAGTTTAAAACAGCAAAATTCTGCAAAAATATCCATCTTCAGTTGAGAATACTTATAACTGATAACAAGAAAGAATCTTCGTTATTTTTTCTTCGTGTTTTTTGGGCGAATTTGATGTTAGAGTGAATAAAATATATCCAAAGCCGCCACAAAATGACTGCAAGTGATCGCTAAAACCCGCCAAACTCGTAAAACTAGACAGAATTCGATCTCACTTACAAGTTAAAGTTATTACTCGTAATGGATAATTGAGAATAGATAGAATGGGCATCCATAAAATGTATTTTTTGTTGTTTTATTGCGAGAAAACAACGAGAAATTATACGTTTGCTTTACAAAAATTTTGCCAACTCAAAGGCTGAACTTCTCCGACAAAAACAAACAAAATAACTATCAACAAAAACTACCAAAAAACATTTGTCAAATCAAGGCATTATTTATTGCAATAAGTTACTTACATTTTCTTAATTTCCATTGATAATTTGTCCGTTAACATATTTTTTAGCGAAAAAATCCATGCAAACTTTCGCACAAGTTACGTGCACCAGCCATTGAGAACATTTAGTGAGTCTGTCATCCTAGCTGAACCACGGTTTACAGCCAATAAACAAATGGTCGAAAATATCATGATCGATCAAAAATTGTCCTAGTTTTTTTAAAATCAGAAAGGACTTTTATTAAAAGTCTTACTGCATTCACTGAGCTTGGTCGGTTTTTACAGGAGATCGAGAATCTTGATCGCCAAAAAGAATGCTGATGCAAGTTTATGAAATATCCGCTGATGGTTCATAACAATGAGCCAATCAGAGCGCGCGTTATATCGTGTCTATGTTATAATACAAAATGAGGCATGTGAACAGTTTTTAAAAAAAAATTATGATGTCATAATGATCGAAAGACTGGTTTATACAGCGATCAAATAGTTTAAAAAATACACCAGTCCTCTTCCCACTATAGCACAAAGCAGAACAAACTAGCTGGAGCATACACAAACTGGTGTCTAGATATAATTGGAAAAGCAACATCAGACTTGTCAGACTATGTGGTTTCATTTCCTGTTAATTCTGGCCTCTTCAGGACTCATGCAGTTGTAAATAGATTGTGCTTTGAGCTAGGGCCCTAGTGCCATGGTCATAGGATAAAGAGAAAAACAACATAGCAGTCAGATGTCAGGAAAAGGGTGAAAAATATAAAGGAAAACACCATTTAGTGTACAAAAGTTTGCTATGTCCCTTTGCATCATTACATAATGCTGAACTAATTATCATAAAAGCTGTGAAAAAGAAACCTTAAAAATGATTTATTTAAAGCCACAAAATACACTAAACCACCATTAATAACCATTGCTGAAAGGTTTAAAATGAAGTATCTATAAGTTTGATTTTGACATGTTGGAGGTGTAATTAAATTAAAAGTTGATATGGATAAATTTGTTATGAAATAACAACGTAATTGTGTTTTCAAACGACTCGTATAAACTAGATGTATTGATTTTATGGCATTCGGCAGAATTCCTTGTTTATTTTCTAAATGCATTGAAAACATGAAGAATGGTATTTGTTTATTTTATTTTAACTTCATATTTTGCATAATTTTTTACTTAAACTAGGTATAAAAAATTAGATAGCCTAGCCCAAATCTTTATCGTCATCGAACTTAATATTATGCCAAGGATTGCAATAATTTTAGTTAATTTAAAATCAATGTTAAGCTGGTACAAAATTGTAAAATGATCTTTGAGAACTGTTTAGTCATAAGAGTATTAGTTTGAGAAGTGGGGTCAAAACAAGAATTCATTATAAATCACACAAACATACCTAAACTTCGCCATGACTTGTACGCAATAACTTTATATAAACCCACATAATTCCCATCACATCGTCCACCATCTATTTTCAGCCATTTTGGTTCAGCTTCAGCAATAGCAATCAGTACAGCAGACGTCAATGCAAAAAACGCGGAAACGATGTTTCGCTCGTACTCTGGTTTTGGTCGACGAGTTCTTCTTGCATTTCGCCGTTGAAATCCATGATAATCAGGCAAAATAACTGGCCTTCCTGGTAGCATAGTAAATTATATTGTTAATTTCCTTCTAGGTAGGAAAAAGCGTGTATAGTACCCACAAAAGTATTAATTTTCGTTGAGTTTTAGAGTGGACATGATGACCTACATTGTCTAAATGTTGTGCTAATATTATGGTTTCTTTCCTAATAAGGTCATGTGATTAAATTACACAGGAAGTCCGTCAATTTGGTAAAAATGATTGCGCGCTTGACGGCACTACTGTGTACGTTTGATCGCTCGTGTCTACGCTTATTTTCAAAGTGAGGACAGCACCAGAGACTGAAATGTACGTTGGATTGCTTATGCCTAATTTATGCCTGTGTCTATTTCACAAGTCAGGAAAACACAAGAGAAATATGTACGTTTGATCGCTTGTGCCTACGTCTATGTGAAGACTGTACCAGAGAAATGCGGAAAGGAAAGGGCAACTTTATTCAGCGTCAATAGTTTCTGTACCATATAATGATAATCGTCCAAAAAGCCGACGGTGCGCGCACTCCCCCCCCCCCCCCCCCCCCCCCACCCCCTCATTCCATCACTGTACGTTTGAACGCTTACTATTATGCCTGCGTTTATATTTCACAAGTGAAGACAGAATGTTTTATCGCTTATGCCTGCGTCAATTTTACGTGAGGTCAAGCAGCACCAGAGAAATATGCATGTTTGATCGATTATGGTTGCGCTTGTGTTTGCGTACATCCACCAGTGCTTTAAGAATGGACTTCATTGCCTGTGTAACATCCGGGGAAAAATTCTGAGAGAAAACGATTCCGGATGTAGCACAAGCAAAGCCATAAATTATATAGAGCATCTTGATTTTAATGCAATTCTTTGATTTATCTCCCATCAATTCGATCCGAAGTTTTACAGTCATATCTTACTAGGTAGTAAACATCCAACGTAAGCGCCATATAAAAACTAAATTAGTATTTAAAAGTTCTTTGTTGGTTGTAGTATTCATTATTTTAAGATTGACTCATCAACCATAGTTAAAAATATCAGACTTACTCCGAGCTTTCGACCTTACCGGTCATCTTCAGGGAATGAGAACGTTATCATAATAAACGCAATCAAACTAAAGTAACAATTAGCGCGCGCTACTCCACGGAGTTTATTATGATTGTAACATTTTCATTCCCTGAAGATGACCGGTAAGATCGAAAGCTCGGAGTAAATCTGATATTTTTAACTATGGTTGATGAGTCATAATCTTAAAATAATAAATTAGTATTATTTTTGATTAGTGCCCTGAAAACAATCCTGGATCTGCCCCTGTGGGACCCCCCTGTGGTGAGTACCAGGGCCGGACCAGTTGTACTAAGCATGGATAAAGCTATCAATTGTATACTCCATAGGATTTCTTTAGAAAATATCTGCATAATGGCGCATTTATCTGGTGGATAGCACTATTCAGGCTTCGTGCATTCGGCCTTAGGTTTTATATTAATTTAATTTTCGTTATCTGACGTATCAGCGGCTCAATCTTCATTTATTTATATCATATCAAATTTTAATATTAAGTTATACATCAGAAAGGCCTTTTTAAAATAAATCTTTTCAAGGACAGCAAGTCACCATCGCTCTCTTGATCACTTGGTCCAATTGGATGTAGCTTTGAGAACAGCTCTGCAACCTTTCGGTTATACTCATCGATTCTGCCATTCATTATATTCAGACACTTGGCTGGTAGTGGATTCTTAGCAATGACATAAGAACAACCGAAGCTCCTAGCAAAGAACGCCGTAATATCCAGCTGCGTGCTCGGGATCTTGATTTCTCCTTTCTTCTTGTACTCTTCATACCATGTTTTCATTAAACGCTCTGGATTGATACCACCTTCGAACCTGACAAGACTGGATGATGTTGGGTTGATCGACGCTCCTTTCGGGGCTTCGTTCTTGTGTTTTTCAAGACGTTCCTTTAGGATTTTCATCGCTGCCACCATTCGCCACAAGTACTTGCTCATCTTCAAAACACAGATTTCTAAAGGGACAGGGTTTCTGCCTGCATCAAAGCAGCTGTGACCGTACTCTTTTAGAGATTCTCCCCAGTTTTCGATCATAGACACCCATAAATCCATCAAGGAAAGTTTTGTGGGGTGGTAAGTACTGAGGCCCAGCTGTACGTTCCCCACAACATGGCGTATAGCACCGCGCGTATGGTAAGCTTCAGCGGCGTAAAGAAGTGCTTGACCGAGGGTCTCTGTGAGATTTGAGAGAAATATATTTAGTATATGACATTCTTACGGTACAAATGCAGAGCTACGTATGATAGTTTTTTCTTTACATGGTGAATACCAGGGGCCGGTTGTTTTAATAGTAAGGTGACGGTGTGCACTCTTCTGTATAAGATTATTTTACTTGTTGTAAATTATTCACAGTCCATAGGACAAAATCTGTTCACTCCAAAGTCGTTCAGACTTTCTCCCAGTAATTTGTAGTATTGGGCCCATTCCCCTATGGTTCAAATGAATGGACCGAATTTACGACTGCTGAAGCCGAATCTAAAATTTGGTTACAGGTCATAGACAGTGGTGGATAAAGATATATAGCTATCTAGCTATTTCAAATAACGTTGTCATCACCAAAAGGCAATAGGTCATTCCAAGACCACTAGGAATGATGGGTAAAAGTCATGACAGAATGTAGAATGGCATCTTGGACAGACAAGAAGATGAATATTCACCTTTTAATCTATGGAGCTAGCATAAAGCAAATCCATTCATAACTAAAAGGCGTAAATTTCAACTGGTGCAATAATTATGACAGTAATATTTATACCCATAGTTCCTAGCAGTCTTGTAATGACCTATTACTGCCTGGTGATGCCAACGTTATTTGAAAGAGCTATATACAGACAAAGAACATATGAATGGTATTTTACATTACCACCGCGCCACCATCACGACTACCATTATTATCACCACCGACCAATATCACAATTACCATCCTCATAATTATCAACAGCATCATCATTGACATCATCATAATCACTATCGTTATCACCACCATCACCATCACCATTATCAACATCATCATGATTGTCATTATCATCATCATTATCATAATCACCATCATTATCATCATCACCACAGTCATCACCTTCATCATCATCACCACCATCATCGTTATTACTATAATTAGAATCATCATTATCTTCATCACAATCATCATCATCATTACTATAATCAGAATCATCATTATCTTCATCACAATCATCACCATCAATTACCAATATTTTTTTCTGGTTGAGTATATCCTCCAGTCATACTGATTGACTTCACAAGAGCTTGGTACTGTGCGTTGTGTGCTTGACGGATATCATCTCCGGTTAATTTGACTTTCCTATCATACCTCTGCACTTTTTTATTCCATTTATTGAAATGCTTCACCACATTGCTTCCCAACGATATTTTCGCTGTGGCTAATAACTGGTCGGAGAAGCCTTCGTTATATTTAGCCACCTGGTGAAATGTTAATTTTAATATTAATAAAAAGTTACTTACATTTTTCTGACGATGAAACACAAATGATAAGTATCTTCTTATTTATGTGTTTTATAAACGATGAAAAACAACCCCTTTCAATTTTGATTGGGGTAGGGTATTGAAGAGATCCCACAACATCATCAAGCAAGCAAAGCCTAGCTTAATCCAGAAAAAAATATCCAATGTAAGGCCAATAAAAAACCATAGTTGTGAAAATAGCGCGTAGCTCACAAGGTCAAGAAAAAAATCGTGCAGCCTCATTCCGTGATAATCCCAAGATGTTATTTTACAAATGTATGTATTTGAGAGTTTTGGTATTTTCTTTGTCTACTCGAATTTATCAATGATATACCAAATCTGTGATTTTAGGATTTTTTCCATGGAGGTTTCGTTATGAAACCGGTATGGCAGACATCGCCCAACCAGCTTCATGGTGTTTCCAGACCAAAGTCATTTTCAGTTATCAATAATACCCACGAATGAAGGAATGTAGGAGAAGTGAGAAGTGAGTCTGGACAAGATGATACATTGATATAGGACCTTGTGTCCTGCCCTGTATTTCCAGGCCTTCGCCCGAAAGAAGAGTAGTAATAGTAATTCTCAAAATACAACTAAATACATTACCTTGTAGTAGCTACTGACAAGCTCTTGCATCTTAAAATTCAACGTATCCTCTGCTGCTGCGACAGATGCAGCAAATTTGTTGGGCAGACCAGTAAAATACTTTGAAACAGCGTACTCAAGAGTGAACGCATAAACATTTGTATCAAACACCTTCTCTGATGGCTTACCAAACCCACTTGAGCTCTCAAAGTAATTGTTAAACTTCTCGGTCAGAAATCCGGCATCTTTGCCTACCAAGCCTACATCGTAGTCCGATGTACATGTTGCTGATCCGTAAGGCTCAGGATAGCAGATTGACGAAGGAATGCTGACAACCTTATTGTTGTCCTCGCAAGGTATCAACTTCTTGTCGCTTAGGTCCCATAAAATGTGGGTAACCAAAAGATATCGTGCTGCAGTGATGTACAAAAGCTGCAAGCATTTCCCGTTGGTTGGGTCCCTGAATTTTTTGTTCGACTTTGTTGAGCTCCAGTCAGAGTTTCGTTTAAAGAACTGTAAAACTCTTTCGGCTGCTTTTATGAAATCTGGTGATCCAAGGACACTGCCAAACTTGCCTTGCTGTTCCCAAATGTCTAGTGCCTTGTCTTTTACAAATCCATATTTGTCGACGATCTTGGTTTTGAACCATGCTATGTCTTGGTCATTTTGAGTGTCATCAAATCTAAAACAAACATACTTATAATAATATCCTGACAAAAGAATCTAAAAAGGAAAACTAAAAGTTCTCTAAGTCAGAACATATAGTAGAAGGAACATGTTTCGGAAACTGTTTTGTTTAAGTCGTTTTGCATGGGGGCATTTCTCAGTAAACTAACAGACCAAAATTATTATTTTGGCCACTGGTACGAGTATACTTTATTTATGACAAATATATATGGGAACATCCCTTAGAATAATTACATAGACAACGTTTATTTATCTGTTTCACAATTTCGGGTGAGAATGAACACAAACTTGTGCACGATGACTTCGAGACCATTTCAACATATCAAAAGAGATCAACGCAAAGCGCTATGACAATGGGTTTCCTAACCGTCGCCCCATAATAACCATGGTAAGCTTGGAGTATTGAGGAACAGAAGAGATATAAATAACTGGTCATGATCAGTGAACTTCAAGTTATTAAAATGTCATCATATAATAACAGTCAATGGCATTAATTTAACCTGTAAACGGAAATACTAGTCATCAAAACAAAATGGCTGGGAGACAAGACATTTAGAAATAAATTCACAAAGCATGGCCAAGAAACTGTAATTACAATTTCGTCTCTTTTCGTAATGGGTAAGCGCGCGCAAATTTGCTTCAAAAAGCTATAAAGCTAACACGATTTTCTTCGGTATGCCTTAGTGGCAAAAGGTCAGTGGTTCGGAGTTCTGTGCGGCCCATCTGAGGCAAATGTGCAAAATCTGCTATGAAACACAGACATTTATAGCATATATCGAGTGACAGAAATGCACTTTTCATAACAGGACAAACACTCCTCCCCATTGACTTCCAATTCCAATTAGAGACAATGGTAACGATTACTAGAAAATTATTTCAAATGAACATTGTTTTAATACTTACAGAGTAAAATTGTTACTATCTAAGTCAAACGGAAAGTCACGTTCTGGTGCGTCTTGTGACCACAGACCTTCAACAGCTTGTATTGGGAATACATCTCCAGCAAAGGTCTGGAAAAAGAACACAAACCAATTTTAAAACATAACAATTTTTCTAAGTATCACATATATAGTCTGGAACAATAAGGCTTTGACAGGACTGGCATCAACATATTGTAATTTATTTGCATTTACCTCAAACGCATCCAGACTTGTCTATTACTGAATTTGCTTTAGAACAGACTCAACAGTGTAAGTTGTAAATCCGTTTATTTTAAAAGGCGTATCCGTCAGAAATTGTAGTGCAAACTAGATCACAAAAGTTTGATCTTTTTTGTAGAAGTTGAGGACATTTGAGTTTTGATGCATTTAAGTAATGAGTTTGAAGAAACTACAAAAATCATTGTGTAAACTTTGAGATAAAGGTGCCACAGATATTGATATATATGCTAGGCGTGCACGTGACAGCTTGTTTGCCTGCCAAAGCTTACACTACATCAATACCATAAAAGCAAGTCAATGCATTGATCTAGTAACATTACCTGCATGTTTGAGCAGAGAATAAAGAAAACAACAACGCAAGTACGCATTGACATCCTGTTTAAACAAAACAACAAAAGGTACTATTTGGTAAAGTTTTGATTCAGTTAACCAGTACAGGTGCGGATCCAAGGAGGTAGGTGCCCCCTCCTCCTTTTGGGAAAAACTCATTTATTTTTATAGATCTTTCTTAAATTTTGATCGGTCGTTTTAGGGGTTGTGCTTCCCCCTCAAACTAAATGTTCTGGATCCGGCCCTGGTATATTGTACAATAAAATTACAAAGTATCAAAAATATAAAGCGGTGTCTGTACGTTCCGAGACATAAGAACGATCGCATGATATTTCGTCTATCAAGCGCATTTAGCTAGATTAATTTAGTGAGTAAACTGATTTGTTTGCTAACTAGTTTTTCAAAACGTTTTAGGCATTTCTGTGACCTTCATCAGCTGTTAACTACAAGTGATATACTAACACTTCAACAACCCACCACCATGCGCTCGTGTACTTCTCTGAAATTTCATTCTCGAATGAAAAAGTTTAAGCGTTAACGTCATATAAATGCGCAACTTTAAAAGCTGGAAAAAGTTGAATTGTTTGGGCTAAACGTGCTGCATAAATGGAAAAAAGTTCTCTCATTACCTGGAAGGGGCTCGCTTCATTCTTGATTTTTAGCACACTGGCACGGTTGATATGGTGTCAACTGGTCTTGAACAGGAATTAGCAAGGCAAGATATGGATTATCGTCAGGTGGGTGTTATGCGAACAATCAAAACTTTTTTATTCCACCAGAGGATAAAACCATCTTAGATAAAAAGACGTTACGTCAAAATAATTTGGCTTAAAGGTAAAACATTGATAGCTAGCCAACTTCACGTAGATAATTGCAGCAAAGGGTCAAAATAAATTCACTTCATATTTGTTCTGAATGCCGTAGGTAATGTAATTGGAATGAACCGACTTGAGTTACCCAAACACATCACTGAATAACACTGAAGAAGGAAAAGACAAAACTGAAAAATAAGCTGTGTTCGATTTGTTTAATCGAAATCTTTTTTTCACTCAGCTTCAAGCCTGAATTGTCAACTTCACATGGCTTTCGAATTCGTTTCTAATACTTGAGAGGGCATCCAGAATTTTTCATTTAGGGGTTACCCTCGTTTCAAATAGTTGCAAATGGCGATACGAATGTCGAAAATCAAGCAAAAGTATGAGTCAGCCAAAAATAAACAACATTTCAAACGGTTTATTGTTCTCTACTATAGCAGATCGGTGTTGGTGTAGTCGTTGGTGTAGTGATTAGTAGATACATATCTGGTTCAGATGACCGTGGGGGTTGGTCTGCCAGTTGATAATAGTCAACTTTTGACCCCCTTAATTAACAAGAAGAGTTTTAATGACATGATCAGTCCCTTTTCCCCAACTAAAGTTGGTGAAAGTAAACTGCCCCCCTCGAAGAAAACGCAAATTTTATTTAAAAAAAAAAACGACCTCAAAATAGATAACGAAACTAGTTTGACTGATCATATCAAGGTTTATAAACCAGGAACGTTTGGTGTTGTTTGAGACTTATACTAGCCATCAACTTTTCAGACCTTATAACTCATTTCAATTTTACTTGATGATTATCAAGATTTCACGAAACTTGATGCACTTTTTTGATGATAGAACAGTAGGATAAATCATCTCATTTTCGTTTGTTTCCGGTTAGTTATCAGTAAGGCTCATTCCAGATGTCTCTATAAAGTAGCAATTATTTATTTGTCTATGATAACGATTAATAAAGTATCTGCAAACTTGACGTAAACATTGTTTTACAATAAGATCCAACTAACTAACATGGCACCATTCACTGGAAAAAAAGTTCAATCATTTTCGAAGCATTGGTTTTCATTAGTGACACACTCTAATGTTCATAAATAGTTCCAGTGTTTCAAGTAAATTGTTGCAGGAAGGTTTCATATTAATAGAATCTTCGTTTCCACTACGTAAAAATTACATAATAACAAAGCTTTCGGAGAGTATCATCCATCGTCAGGGTTTGAAAATAATAAAATCGAGAGCGAGATAAATTCTAACGTCCAGTGTTAATTGAATTCCACTGTTGTCATCCTTGTAAATGTTTTATAATATGTTTCACCAAATCAACTTTGTTCGGAAAATAGCACCAAGATACGAGACGTTTCCTCCAAAGTGCGAAAGAAAGAATAGAGCAGGCTCTTTTTATTTCTCTCTAGGACCCAGGATACCAGGAAGCCAATGACATGGTCCCTCATTTTTAATAGTAAATATATCCACTACCAGTCTGCTGAACCATGCGCCAAATAGTCTCGCCTGCCAATGTTTCCTGCTTGCTTGGATTGCATTGCTTCTAGTTTAGGACATTCAGTGATTCTATGGCCAAGACCACCACAGTATGCACATCCACGCTCATCTGAAACAAGAAATTGAATTTCACATAGTTGTTATCATATGATTATTATTACTAACTGTAATTTCCCTTACATGGAATCAATTACAAAGGCTTCACACCACTATATTTCAAGATCATCACTTTCACAGAGTTCACTTCATATGATTTGGAAACAGAACCTATTGTATTGTTTACGTAATTTCTATGCAAACAATGAGACCGCGATTCGCATCGGAAAGGTGATAGTTCCGTTTTGCTCCGAAGACTTTTTCTGGGAAAACATGTATAAATCAATTACTTCATAAAACGGTCACATTCAGATAACAAAATCATTCGAAGATCATTTTGGCCACGTTTCGATTTGTTTAATTGCATAATATACATACCTCCAAGCTCAAGATATTCCTCGTTGTCAGCTTGTAGAGCTGCAAGAACTGGTGGGATCTTCTGTTTTGCTTCAAGGAGCAGATGTTTCAAATCAAGCAGTACAGATTCATCTGAGGAAAAAAATACTCTTAATCAAGTTTCGCTGAGGTGACGATGAAATTGCTGAGTGACACCCGCGGATCCTGAAAGGGGGTGACTCACAATAAGACATCTTTTAAAAGTTAAGTGTATTTTGTGTTGAAATCAAATTTGATTAGAATAGTATATTTTACTTGCCAAAAAGGCTGTGGCAAGTCACTCCAGTTACCATCCCCAAATCTAACTCATTTATAACGATCATTATTATACTCATAATAAAATTGCTGTTTACCGCAAGACTTGTTGATAAAAGTTGTAGCAATTCCTGTTTTACCGCATCTGCCAGTTCTTCCAATTCTGTGAACTGTGAAATCAAAATCCAATTCAATTGATAGCAATTATACGAGCAAAAATCAGGAAATGAAGATTATATAGGAGTTTCACTCCACATGTGACCTCCCTCACAAGCCCGATGGATAGAGCGAAGAAAGTCAAACCACATCCCAAAACTCTTCAAATAGAAATTTCAAAATAAACATCATTTCAACCACGTGAGTGAATGATCACATGCAAGAATTTCAAACTAAAATGGGTCTAGAAAAACAAGGCCCAACTTGGGTTGAAAGCCCTACGCAAAATGCCGTAATTGTGACTGTTATTTAAGAAATAGACTCCACTTCTACCATGCGTCTGGAATCTCTTTGCTTTAGAATGACAATTCAAGCTAAAATGTGAGAGTTTTTACTTTGGTTCTGTTTAAACAATGCGACTGAGCGCTCGCTGAACATTCCAAAAAACCGTTGTGACCCATCTGTGGGTCTGTTCTCCAGTAACACACACGGCTCTCTGCCAATCAGAGTGCGTACAGTATCCTGACTTTTAAATAAATGCAAAGTATCTATTCTCTGTTAGTTAAATATAATTATGCATTATATTATAAAATTTCTAATGAAATAATTCACTTAAATTTACATACCATAATTCTCAATGTCTTCAGGCATATCAAAGTTTACAACATGTTGAACATCAGGGAAGTCAAGACCCTTTGATGCAATGTCTGTAGCTACCAAAACATCTTTAATACCCTGTCGAAAGCCTTTTATGGCATGCTCACGCTCTTCTTGGTCTAAACACGACAATTATCACACACAATTAATAGATATCTCGAATAGCAAAGACAGGTCATAGCAAACCATTACCCATATATAAAATGTGCAGCTTCATACAAAACAAACCCCAGAAATATAAACTAGCACAACATGGTGTAAACAATGTATCTATGCACATACTGTAAAAATCAACTTGTTGTATGTTGTCTTGTGTTTACAGGCCTTAACTGTGTGCAACACCATTTGAGCAACAGTAGTTTGTTGATCAGAGTAACTGACATAGCATGTTAATATGATTTACCTTTGTCACCATGGATTGCCACGGCTTCAACTCCTTTGAGAAGCAAATACTCGTGGATATCATCAACATCCTTTTTCTTCTCTGCAAAAATGAGCACCTAGGAAACATGTTATTGGGAAAGAAAAAGACACTAGTCAATCTTTGCAGCACATGATATATCATTTCTGAAAATGTACGTTCAATTTCCAAGACATAGCCAATCTTTAGTGGAACACAATATATTCACTGCTGAAAATGTTGGTTCTATTTCTGAGACATAGCCAATTTGTGGAACACAATATATTCACTGCTGAAAATGTTGGTTCTATTTCCACCAATATGATATTTTTTTCTCTATTAACTTTATCCTTTGCACAAACCAAATACATTTAGTGATATCATTATAACTACAGTATCATGATTAGATGGTTGGTATGCCATTACCGGAGGAGGCGTCTTTTGTAGACATTCAAGCAGGTAAACAATTTTGGCTTCTTGCTTTACATATTCAACTTCCTACAAAACAAAGAAAAACAGTAATTTCAAAACTTTGACACAACACAATTATGCTATTATGTATGTCACCTCTTTCAGTTGTGTGTTATGTGACAAACCTACACACTGTGCAAGGGAGACAACATAGGTGAAAGAAACATAGACACATGGCATGTTTGTCAATGATCATCTCTCAGTGGAAAATGCAACACATAAGTCTTAAATATTATTATTATTATTATCATTATTATTATCATTATTATTATTATTGTTGTTGTTATTGTTGTTGTTGTTGCTGCTGCTGTTGCTGTTGTTGTTGTTATTGTTATTGTATAGATAATTCATTTCTCTCTAGTATGTGCGCTGTTCAAAAAATGTATCATAATGACAGACAACATGCATATTTAATGTTTACCTGTATAACATCTAAATTAGCAGCCCCAGCCCTACCAACATTTACTGTCACTGGTAACACAAGAGCACTCTTGGCAAAGTTTTGAATCTTTTTGGGCATAGTTGCACTGAAAAGTAGTGTCTGACGCTGTGACTGTAACAACAACAAAATATAATAGTTGGATATTATGACATTAAAAGTAAGCCATCGACACAGTGCATAAACTACATTCTAATTGACTGTCCTATTTAATCATGACATCACAGCTTGGTTACATCAAGGAAAACAATAGCAAAATCAGGAGATTCAACACAACGTTTTTTCTTTTTTTGTGTGTGTGTGTGGGAGGAGGGAAGGCACAGTTGCCCTTAAAAGCAGTGTCTGACTCTGTTACTGAAAAGAGAACATTAAATAACAGCAGTTGGATATTAAGTGATTTATAAACTAATTAACTGTCCTGACTATTTTTTTATGACATCACAGCTTGGTTATGTTTAGGGACAACAATCTCCAGATCAGGATCAGGTTCAACACATTTTTTTCAGGATTAGAGAAAGGATCAAATATTAAAAGGTTTGGGTGATATGTGTGTCAATATAGTCAGAGTAAATTATATTAAGTACGATACCATTTAAGGTAATTCCGTAGTTTTGCACTGCGCACAGTTCTGCGCATATTTCGAATTTTAGAGTTTTACATTTCTTATCATCAATAGATACAAATTTATGTCTGAGAAACACTTTAACGTAAAAATACGAACAGTTTTCACATTTTCAAGCGAACAATTACCAATTTCTTTAAACTCGCCCCAGTCCATACTCGGAAAAGCCTTGATATTATTGAATTTTGAGAATATTTCTCTCTCAGAACATTTTGTTAATTTTTGCTTTATTTCTCTTTGCTGTTTAATTTTAGTGTAAATCTTTTGCTTTACATCGATAGCCCAATGTATAAGGAGCACATTTAAGCACATTCAAAATATTTGGTATTGACCAAGCTCAGTAAAGAGATACTTTTATGAATGATGCCGATTTTCGAATGTTAGACGCTAAGTTGACAAAAGTGGGTATACTTTAAAAATTTTTCTCGCGAAATCCAATACGGTGACCCCATTTTTTTATTTAATTTATATTTTTGATGAAAAACTCAAAATGTTTTAATGTAGAAAGTTTTATCAAAATTCTATGGCTAGTTCTATTACTACGGAATTACGTTAATACCTACTTCACTCATATCATGCAGTCTGTGGATTAGCACACATTTTAAGCAATTTATTTTATGTGAACTGGCTTGTGGATCTCCAATGACCATGATCATTTGGCATTAAACAATAATTAGTTATAGAAACATCTTAAAATAGGGAAATTGTAAAAACAATGAAACACCTGGACAGAAATAATACCTTGAAGTAGGAAAAGATTGTGCGCACATCCTCCTCAAAGCCCATATCTATCATACGATCAGCTTCATCAAGTACAAGATACCTATTAATATACAAAGTAAAATTATAGTAACTACAACATTGGAAGTAACCAATATTTTTATAAAGCCTATATGCTCACTAGCATATAAGAATAAACACTGGAAAACAAAAAAAGCCAAGGATAGAAGTCAAACATGTGAAATAGAATTTGCATAAAATAGTTTAAAATAGTTTGGAAATAATAACTGTTTAGTATTACAAATACCGGGTAACTAAAGTTTCACGGATTAATTGTTTGCACTCTATGGGGTAGGGTTGTACTTTATGTATCTTATGGAATAATTTTACAATTAGATAACTTAGTTTAGATTAGGTGTCCTTACTTAGTGGGAAACTGCTATTTTATTTGACACGTTAATAAAGTTATTATTATTTTGAAGAAGATAGCTACAATCATATGATCTAGCCTATAAAGAAAGACTACCAACAATTTTGCTAGCCTTTGTTACAATAGTTTTCAACATATTCATATTCTAAGAATGTTAATCTTGACTTTGAAATAATCCTGATACAACTTTTCTAATTATTGATTCGCTGTCCATCAATACCGTCTTCTGCATTTCTCCTAAAACTTTACTACTCTTCTCTACTTCCTTTCCAAATACCATTTCAACGTATTTTGACGTCTCCTTCACTCCTCCACCAAGTGCTCCTATTATTAATGGTACTACTGTGATTTTATATCCCGGTCTTCTTTCACGCATTTCAAATGCCAGCTGACGGTACTTGTTTAGTTTCTCTATTCGTTTGTCTTCGATGTTAACTTCTTGAGGACATGCCATGTCACAAATCCAAATTTTCTTTGTTATTTTGTCCTCCAGCATTAAGTCTGGTCTTCTAACCTTTGTTGTTTTCCTCATTTTAAATTCAAAATCCCAAATTAACTCTGCATTCTCATTTTCAAGAACATGTCCTCGTTCCCATCTCTCTCTGTTATTATTATTATTATTATTATTATTATTATTATTATTATTATTATTATTATTATTATTATTATTATTATTATTATTATTATTATTATTATTATTATTATAAATATGCATAACAGTAAGCATTGACACAATCATAAGCAAAATTGAAGGAATAAAGACGACAAAGGCAAGCACCTTCTAAATCCTGGCCTTTACAATCTCTTAATTCTTTAATTTTTCCCCTGCTTATATTTATGTGCTACTATTGAGGACTAGGCTTAATCATTAATAACAGATTGCACAACATTTCATAATTACTTTCTATGAAGAATTGTACTGTGCTGCATTATAATTATAACAATTATTAATTATAATAATTTATAATATTGATCTCTATAGTCTAAAATCCACTTTCCGGTATTGTCTAAAGCACAATAATCACAAAATATGATTGTGTATACCTGCATATGTCAAGAGTTAAAATCTTTTTATCCAACAAATCCATGAGTCGTCCAGGTGTTGCAACCACCATATGTACCCCTCTATAATAAAAACACATTCAGATAGTGATTCGTATCACTCCGACGAAGGACTAACGTCCAAAACGTCAGTTTTCTCGAATCTCTCTACGGTGTACAACTTATAGTTATGTTTACAACTGATTCAGATAGTGACATGAATAATATTATTTCCAGGTACCAGGTATCCCCCACATTGGAATATGGCAGACAGCTCAGTTACGTTCTAGGGCAAGATCACAGAAACAAGTCTAGTCAGTCACCTCTATAATAAAAACACATTCAGACAGTGACATGAATAATATTATTTCCAGGTACCAGGTATCCCCCACATTGGAATGTGTTACGTTCTAGGGCAAGATCACAGAAACAAGTCTAGTCAGTCACCTCTATAATAAAAACACATTCAGATAGTGACATGAATAATATTATTCCCAGGTACCAGGTATCCCCCACATTGGAATATGGCAGACAGCTCAGTTACGTTCTAGGGCAAGATCACAGAAACAAGTCTAGTCAGTCACCTCTAATCAATAGTGCTTTGTGTTGATCCTTCTATTGTAGTTTAACTGCGGTTAGTGTTTTTTAACAGCAACAGAAAAAACACAAGATGAATTGTAACACAAGCAGTTTCCATTGGTGTAAGAGCTGTTAGTGTGAACTGCTCAACTTTTAATGTGAATTAATTGGATGATAACATGAAAAGGAATGTTCAACCCATTACCTTCCTTAATTTAGGCAGTCACCTGTTTTATAATTACAATTAAGTTGTCAGTGTCATGGTTACCTTTTCATTGCTTCTGTTTGGTCTTTGATGGAACTTCCTCCAATACACAGTGATGTTCTTAACGTTGGAAACCCTAGTGATTTAATTTATTTAATATAATTATTATTGATTACAAGAAAAACCAAATCCAAGAAGGGACCTTTAGTAACATTAACATTACAAAGAGTCTGACATTATATTATTTCAATGAATACACTTACCATCAGCCTCAAGTGCTCTAGTCAGATATGTGATATTCTCAAAAATCTGTCTTGCTAATTCTCTCTGAAAATAATAATTGTTGCAGGATATGTCAACTTAGATTTTTTTTTAATTTTACAGGACGGTATAATGAACATCTCAATTGAAGGGTTTAAAGCGAAGACAGCTTATTATTTCAGTGTAATGTTTAATTAATTTTTGTACAATACTTACAGATGGTACTACAATAAGACCAAAGGGACCCTCATTTCTTTCAAAGGGTAGAACTTTTTCCTGAAACAACAACATCACGGAGTGTTAAACCTGAACATGCAACATGAAATTAGATACAACTACTTTTAATTAGCACAATATGCAGTTACTTTGGCTGTCTGCCATAAGATATTGTGCCATTTTATTGCCACTAGATTATTGTGTTCATTTGAAAACTCATTCTTTAAAATCAAACAGATTTATGTATTTTATTGTATTATTACTACTGACTGTTGATTTTGTAAATAGCTTATTAAAATAGAATGGGAGTTACACCAAATAATGCAAATGTATCCTCACTATCTGACATGCTTAGTAACTGATGTAACTATTATGATCATTTGCTTAAAATCAAAATGAACAAAGTTTGTCACAGATTCAACAAGTCCCATCAGCACCAGCCCAGCCACATTTAACAAAGGGTAAAGACACCACAGGAAAAGTCATACCTGTTCCAGGCAGAACATAATAATAGGAAGAGTAAACACAAGAGTTTTTCCAGATCCAGTGAATGCTATACCAATAATGTCTCTTCCCATTAAACTGCAAACAAGTCAAATAGTTTAGAAATCTTTGTTAGATATTATGAAACAATGATCTAAAATCATTGAAAATAAATATTAAATATAATATAAATGTTCCTCTTGCTGAAAGCACACAGCTACCTGTAGATGTCGAATAAACATCTGTAGCAATCAAAATAATGATCATCATGGTGATGGTGAGCACATAAAACTGTTGATGACAATGATGTTGATGATTATGTCTGTTGTGCTGACAATAACAAAACCTGTGTTTGTTGTGTTGATGACAAGATGATGATTGATGGTGTTGGCTCAGGATTGCACTCACACTGCAGGAAGTCCCTGTATTTGTATAGGTGTTGGATGGACAATTCCTTTCTTTTTTAATGAATTTATTATAGGACGAGGGAATCTCATTTCCTGATAAAAATAAAAATAATAAAACATTTTATAATAATTATCACTGACTGACTCATCTTTATATTGTTATTAAACAATTACTAATATTGGGGTATTCTACTGGATGTCGGGGTTTTGACTGCAGATGGTGAAGATAGGTCACTATGGTACTAACTATAACCCATTCGCTCCAGACAATATTTGGCATTTTAGATGTATTTGAGGTGTAAAAAACTTTGATTTGTGATGTTGATCAAGATTCCTGTGTATTTGTGTGGCTGGGGGTGGTGGCATGAAACTAGTGAAACGGTAAAACCAAATTGAGCAAGCTAAAAAGTAAAACTACAGCACAAATGACTTGATTTAGGAAGATATAATTTTTTCAGGAAGATCTGAAGATTTTATTTTGTTTTAAACACAGACAGTTTTGGACAGTGCAGGAGCAAAAGGGTTAGTCTACAGAAGTGGGGCACATGAACTAAGAAATTGCCATTGATTAGATGATGAAAGATTATAGTAACAAAACTAACAATACAATGAAATAGTTAAACAGATATTTTATACCTTGAATGTTTTTATTGGTGGAGGAATATCTGAACCTTCTACTAGAATATGCCATTTCTTTCTTATCTTAAGAAATTTTTCTTCTGGCATATTCAAGATGTATCTTGGAGGCTTCCAACTATAAGGAAAACATTGTTTCATAATAAGATATACAACAGCATTGCACAGGACATGAGTTCAAGTCTCATTGAAGCACAAATGTGTTTGGGGGCTTTTTTGAATGTGGTTTGACCACATTTACAATTTATTTCAGTAATTTCTACCATGGTTCAATGCAATACATATGAATTTATTCACTTATAAGAATGACAAAATCAACAAATCACCAAAGACTAGTTTTACAAAGCCTGGATAGAGCCATCCACCTCATAAATGCCTAATATATAGCAGTTGAATTATGAAGAAATCATATACAGTGCATTCCTTTTATCCATTGAATAACTGGCAAATATTGGATGAGGTTGAGCATGATATTGTAAATTATCAAAACCAAAGCTGTTTGTAATCTGCCAAATTCACATCCTCGGGAACCCAAGGGTTATATCTGTCACTTGGTTCCTTATATAACCCCTGGGTTCCCAACGATGTCAAATTCAATATCATACATTTTGTTAAACAAGAAAGAAAACAAACATTTCGATGGCACAAACCTGCTGCTATTTTTGATGAATGGGGTGTGCAAATCAAGCTGACACAGTGCATGCTGCCTTGAATGAACTTGACAGAATAATGCTATCACCCGTAGGTAACCTACGTAATGTACTAATAATAACATTATTCTGTCAAGTTCACAGGATATTGCAAATAAGCTGTGAGAGTTCAACTAATCAGAATCAAGATAGTGAGAAAATGTACAATTATAATGGTCTTTGATACTGCAGAAGGCCTTAGCTCTATCAACTAGAATCTATGGGACATTTTGAAGACATTTTTAAGCTAGTAACTTCCATCACCATGATAACCATTCAAATTCACACTAAGCACATTTCTCTAGAGAACACTCCAAAGAAAACATTTTATAATTTAATACTGCAGAAGGCCTTAGCTCTATCAACTAGCATCTATATGGGACATTTTGAAGACATTTTTAAGCTAGTAACTTCCATCACCATGATAACCATTCAAATTCACACTAAGCACATTTCTCTAGAGAACACTCCAAAGAAAACATTTTATAATTTAATACTGCAGAAGGCCTTAGCTCTATCAACTAGAATCTATGGGTCATTTTGAAGGCATTTTTAAGCTAGTAACTTTCATCACCATGATAACCATTCAAATTCACACTAAGCACATTTCTCTAGAGAACACTCCAAAGAAAACATTTTATACTTTAATACTGCTGAAGGCCTTAGCTCTATCAACTAGCATCTATATGGGACATTTTGAAGACATTTTTAAGCTAGTAACTTCCATCACCATGATAACCATTCAAATTCACACTAAGCACATTTCTCTAGAGAACACTCCAAAGAAAACATTTTATAATTTAATACTGCAGAAGGCCTTAGCTCTATCAACTAGCATCTATATGGGACATTTTGAAGGCATTTTTAAGCTAGTAACTTCCATCACCATGATAACCATTCAAATTCACACTAAGCACATTTCTCTAGAGAACACTCCAAAGAAAACATTTTATAATTTAATACTGCAGAAGGCCTTAGCTCTATCAACTAGCATCTATATGGGACATTTTGAAGACATTTTTAAGCTAGTAACTTCCATCACCATGATAACCATTCAAATTCACACTAAGCACATTTCTCTAGAGAACACTCCAAAGAAAACATTTTATAATTTAATACTGCAGAAGGCCTTAGCTCTATCAACTAGCATCTATATGGGACATTTTGAAGACATTTTTAAGCTAGTAACTTCCATCACCATGATAACCATTCAAATTCACACTAAGCACATTTCTCTAGAGAACACTCCAAAGAAAACATTTTATAATTTAATACTGCAGAAGGCCTTAGCTCTATCAACTAACATCTATATGGGACATTTTGAAGACATTTTTAAGCTAGTAACTTCCATCACCATGATAACCATTCAAATTCACACTAAGCACATTTCTCTAGAGAACACTCCAAAGAAAACATTTTATAATTTAATACTGCAGAAGGCCTTAGCTCTATCAACTAACATCTATATGGGACATTTTGAAGACATTTTTAAGCTAGTAACTTCCATCACCATGATAACCATTCAAATTCACACTAAGCACATTTCTCTAGAGAACACTCAAAAGAAAACATTTTATACTTTAAAATAAATACTGCTGAAGGCCTTAGCTCTATCAACTAGAATCTATGGGTCATTTTGAAGGCATTTTTAAGCTAGTAACTTTCATCACCATGATAACCATTCAAATTCACACTAAGCACATTTCTCTAGAGAACACTCAAAAGAAAACATTTTATACTTTAATACTGCTGAAGGCCTTAGCTCTATCAACTAGCATCTATATGGGACATTTTGAAGACATTTTTAAGCTAGTAACTTCCATCACCATGATAACCATTCAAATTCACACTAAGCACATTTCTCTAGAGAACACTCAAAAGAAAACATTTTATACTTTAAAATAAATACTGCTGAAGGCCTTAGCTCTATCAACTAGAATCTATGGGTCATTTTGAAGGCATTTTTAAGCTAGTAACTTTCATCACCATGATAACCATTCAAATTCACACTAAGCACATTTCTCTAGAGAACACTCAAAAGAAAACATTTTATACTTTAATACTGCTGAAGGCCTTAGCTCTATCAACTAGCATCTATATGGGACATTTTGAAGACATTTTTAAGCTAGTAACTTCCATCACCATGATAACCATTCAAATTCACACTAAGCACATTTCTCTAGAGAACACTCAAAAGAAAACATTTTATACTTTAAAATAAATACTGCTGAAGGCCTTAGCTCTATCAACTAGAATCTATGGGTCATTTTGAAGGCATTTTTAAGCTAGTAACTTTCATCACCATGATAACCATTCAAATTCACACTAAGCACATTTCTCTAGAGAACACTCAAAAGAAAACATTTTATACTTTAATACTGCTGAAGGCCTTAGCTCTATCAACTAGCATCTATATGGGACATTTTGAAGACATTTTTAAGCTAGTAACTTCACCATGATAACCATTCAAATTCACACTAAGCACATTTCTCTAGAGAACACTCAAAAGAAAACATTTTATACTTTAAAATAAATACTGCTGAAGGCCTTAGCTCTATCAACTAGAATCTATGGGTCATTTTGAAGGCATTTTTAAGCTAGTAACTTTCATCACCATGATAACCATTCAAATTCACACTAAGCACATTTCTCTAGAGAACACTCAAAAGAAAACATTTTATACTTTAATACTGCTGAAGGCCTTAGCTCTATCAACTAGCATCTATATGGGACATTTTGAAGACATTTTTAAGCTAGTAACTTCCATCACCATGATAACCATTCAAATTCACACTAAGCACATTTCTCTAGAGAACACTCAAAAGAAAACATTTTATACTTTAATACTGCTGAAGGCCTTAGCTCTATCAACTAGCATCTATATGGGACATTTTGAAGACATTTTTAAGCTAGTAACTTCCATCACCATGATAACCATTCAAATTCACACTAAGCACATTTCTCTAGAGAACACTCAAAAGAAAACATTGTATACTTCAATACTGCAGAAGGCCTTAGCTCTATCAACTAGCATCTATGGGTCATTTTGAAGGCATTTTTGAACTTAATAACTTTCATCCCCATGATAACCATTTAAATTCACACTAAGCACATTTCTCTAGAGAACACTCCAAAGAAAACATTGTATACTTCAATACTGCAGAAGGCCTTAGCTCTATCAACTAGCATCTATGGGTCATTTTGAAGGCATTTTTGAACTTAATAACTTTCATCCCCATGATAACCATTTAAATTCACACTAAGCACATTTCTCTAGAGAACACTCCAAAGAAAACATTGCAAGAAATGAAACATTTTATTGTTTGACCTAGACACATACCCTGTCTTTATTGATTCAGTATATACAATTCCCTTGGCTATTTCACCTACTGCCATCAGAGCTGCAATGAAGTCAAATTAAAAAAAAAGTAAAAAAATAGAAAAATGGCCGTACATTTTACTTTAATCTTTTATGATACTAATAATAATTAATTTATTATTTACAGAGCGATTATTCCATATATGGTACATCTTTAATGAATTAAGTCAGATGCAAGAGTCAAGCACTTGTCTTTTAGAAGACTACAATCAACTGGACAATCCCAGTAATATTTTCCAATTCACTTAGAATTTGACATAATGTTTAATTTGGTCCAAAATTGCCATTTCCTAATATCAATATCTTTATTAAAATTAACCTCAGTAAACCAGAATCTCAAGAACCTTTACCTTTCCTCTCTGCAATACTTTCTAATATCTTTTCTTCTTCTTTTAACTGTTTGTCATAATGTGTTTCCTTGACAGCTAAGAAAAGATGCCTTATTAACATAAAAAGTTGATTTTGAATGAGTGAGAAACAGTAGCTGTATTGTATATAATTTCTGAGAAAACAATCAAAATAATCCACCATACAACTGGTATCATAATCATACCATTTCACAATTCATTATTATATTGAATGATAACAAGAAGAAGAAATTGTTTGCACAAAACTTACTAATAGGAGAGTGACATAATATAATTACAGTGTAATAATATATGTACATATGAATATATAAGTAGAATAAATTGAATCAAGGCCACACAACTTGTGACTATAAAAGCGCTGTTTATTTCAAACATTTCAGCTACTCAGCCTTCTTCAGCAAACTGAATGTTTTTTTAACGTGCCACTTGCTAAAAGACAACAACTAAACATATAAATATACATATATGTATATGAATGAAGAAATATATATTATTATATATGTATATGAATGAAGAAAAAAAAGAAGAAGATTCAAGCTGTGCTGGAGAGATAGAGCTACTTAAAAAGGAAACACTGATGCTGATGACAACAATGATGTTACGATGATAATGAAAGTGAATTATAAAACACCAACAATGCTATTTTGGCATATTTTTAGCTAATATATAAATGAATCTTGAGCTACTTTAGTACCTTCTGCAGCTTTCTTCAGTTCACTGTGTTGGTCAAGCAGACTGACATTTGGCATAGGAGCAGATATAAAAGCTACCTCTTTTTTACTTTTCTCTGGTTTCTATCAAGGCAAGTTTTATTTAATACATGTCCACGCTGATGTAAGACTTTGTTATTCATGTGCCAACCAGACACTGACTAGGTAATATTTCACAATATTTGACAGTTGTAATTATATTATTTTGACACTGTAAAGCAATAATGGTGATGCTGACATTTCAGGCCCTAGTTCTTCATTGGAGTAATATGACATAAGATATATAACAACTTGATTGTGATGTTTTTGTTTGGAAACACTATCTTAATTTCAATTATGTAATTAGTATAAACTTAACAAAAGTGATTTTATTTACCTCTGCAGTTTCCACAGATGTTTCCTTTGTACTTATAGCACTGCTAGGCTTCTTTTTCATAAGTTTTTCTTTTTTTTCTAACTGTTGGGTGAGTAAAAATAGTATTCTTATGACTTAAGGTAATTCCGTAGTTTTGCACTGCGCATTGTTCTGCGCATATTTCAAGCTTTTTGGTTTCAGGACTTTTATCATGTAATCTAGTCAAATTATGTTTGTAAAGTACTTTTAATAAAAAATTCGAAGAATTGCGACATTTTCGAGCGAGAAAACGCGATAATTTTGAAACTCGACCCAGTCCTCTCTCGGAAAACCTGCATTTTGATAATAAAATGACGATATTTTTTGCAATATCTCGCAAACTAGCACGGTGACCTATGTTTTTTATTTGATAAAATTATTTCTTATAACATAACATCAAATATATCTAAAATTGAGCATAGGTCATCGGGCTAACTTTTGAGAAATTTCCAAAATACTTTCCGCTTAGGACTTTTTCGAATGAATTAGCAGCTCGTGCGCACGTTGGTATTTCATCAATTTCTTCAAGATCACATATTTTTTATACATCTTTTTATATTTTTTTAATAACATAAAGTGCAGACATTTGAACAAAACACGAATTTTGCTCTTCAAAAACAAATTACTGTGTTTTTGTTCCGTTTCTCTTCGATTTTTGAGCTTTTTTCTTTGCGTTCTCAAGTCACCAAAATGCATGAACTTTGACGTCATATTGCACAAAAACGAAGTCGGTGACCCCCCTTTTTTATTGTATTTTCTGAAAGGGTTTCTCAAAATTGTTTGTTAGAACGAGTATAAAAAAAATTCATCGGGCAGTTTTATTTCTACGGAATTACCTTAACATTATATATTATAATTCATACTTTTGTTTAAGATTCTTTATAATTAAAAATGTTATATGTTTATTGTACTGTCGTTTACCTCCATTTTTCGCCTTTCTTTTAGTGGAATATAGGGTGTATAACCTTCATCTTCATCGGAAGATAATTTCTCTTCCTGTATATGAATTGTATCAAGTTAGGGCATACATTAGTTGTTGAACAAAATTCTGACATACAATTACAAGAACGTGCGTTTCGTTTCATTGACAAACTAACCTGATATCTTCTCTTTCTCTGGTGGGAATCCATTCTCCGGATAGACAAATAACCCCCAAAAAAAACTTGTTAAAAGCTATGGAAAATGCTCTGGAGTTTAGAAATGTATTGGTGAAAACTTTCGTTCTAACACAAGAACAACGTTTACATGTCTGCCATGTTTTTATCAATAAGGCCAGGCCACGAAGCATATTATCAGCCACAGGAATCCCGTCTATTCAAGAAATTCAAGATGGCCGACGACATAAACTATGAAGATGTCGACGTTATCTTTGAAAATTCTCCTTTGGAAAAATATTTGAAGGATGCAGGAGTTGTTGATTTTGCATCAGAATGTGTAAGAAAACAAAACGAGTGTTCCATAAGTAACAAAGAGGTTGACACCTTGAAAAAGAGAGGTTTGCTTAGAAATCTAATACTGTCAACGTTTGTAAATCCTAATCTGGATGATATTGATAAGGAGCTTAAATATCGTAAGGAATACATCGCAACAGTGTTTTCATCTGGGATCATGAATGATGATGACATCGGATTTTTGCAGCAGTTTGATCCAGAACTGTATGATTTGACTGAAACTAATGACTTTGCTCCCAAGCAGCACAATTCCAATTTTCTGAGAACGTTTTACGCACATGCTATTTCGAATTTAGATAGATGTTATAATTATGGCAACATTTTATCAATTGCTGTACTGTTCTTGGCCGTGATTTTATCTACACACTATTATAATTACTTCAATGGAGTTTCAGTGACAGGAATTATCCTGGTGTTAATTTTTATGTGTTTGTATCTCTGGAAAAGACAGAAACTGAGCAGGATTCATCGTCAGAATGTGGAAATCCTAAACCTTTATGTAAATGATTTAAAATCATTTCTCACTGTCTTTAGAAAGTCAATACTGCTAATTCAAGAACTTGAATTGATTTCTAAAGGCTATACGTTTGTTGGGTTAGGCTTACAATTGAGAAATCAAGAGAGCAAAGACAGCAACAATTATCACACAGATGTGTATCCTATGCTGAGGAAGTGTCTACTTGACAATGGAATGAGCCTGCTAATGCCGTCCTGTTTGTTTGTTAAGGATATTGTATTGTCAAATCCTCTTGCCTCAGAAGTGAACAATGTCTTTACCTACATATCAACAAATCCATTGACAGAATTTGGACTCAATGAATATAATAAGAATGAAAAACTGTCACTACAGTATTTAAAGATTTTAATGTCAGTGATTGCATCACAACAATCAGAATTATTAAGTCGGTATTTATTATGCTTATCGAAAAAAGCAAAGGATCAAACAAACAGCTCTGCTTTTTCCTTGAAAGAACTTGAAAGTCTTCACCAAGGATTTTATAATCAATGGAGCACAACCGATACTGTCTTGAAGTCTTTGAAGTTGAGCTATCATGTCCACAAGTGTTCCTTGACATTTACTGGCCAGTATGAGTTAAAGCACGATACCCACAAAGCTACACGAAGACCACAGTCTAAATGGAGTAGGTACTACACTGCTATACATAGTCTTGAGTTGCATCTGAAGGCCTGTCTCACCAGAACACAAGCAGTAACAGACTTCTTAATTTCTGAAATGCAAGAAGAAAAAGATGCTTTGTTACATAAGAAAAGAAATATAGAAAAAGGAGAAAAGAAAGAGAAAGAATTAATATCTGAAGACCAACAAGAAGACAATACTCTCAATAAACTAGAGTCAGCAAATCTAAGTCTGAAGATGGAGCTTGATAGTTCTATAAGCTGCTTAGAAGAGTGTATAAACAGTTTAAAGTTAATTGATGGAGCTTCTGAAGTAAACAGTGAAGAAACAGAACGAGAAATTTCAGATAATATGCAAACAGAAACTTCACCTATAAGTTGCTCTGATTATCCCAATGAAGAAAGACAAGAGATATTGGGAGATTGTGTTTTTGAAGCCTATACTGACATTTTTGATGAAGATGATATTCACAGCCCTTTGCTAACAAGGGAGGAATTGGAAAAAGAAGCTAGAAGTAGAGAAGAGAGTAAACACCTTTTAGTTGAACTTAAAAATGTTTTGCTTACAAAAACAAAAGATCCTTTGATTACAGAAGCGGGATTTGTGGAACCAAGCAAAAAAGATAGCACAGAAAAAAATTTGCTTGAGACCCCAAGTGTTGAAAATGAGGATGCTAAGATTAATCATGATGATAGAATTAAAAGTAATGGAAACCAAGAGTTCAAAGTAGCAAAAGCAGCAGTTATGGTTCCACAGTTACCTAAAGTACAACAATTTGGGAAGGACAATAGTGCAGAAGTAATTGCACCATTTCCAAGTAAGGCCTTTTCTTCTGCTATTCAAGCAGCAGCTCTCTCTAGAGGTCCAATAATGGAGGAAAGCTTTGGATCAAGTGGCTCAAGTGACTCTAGTGATGCAGAATAATTTTATTAACTGTCTAGTAAAACATACAACAATTGATATATCCCCCCCCCCCCCCCCCTCCTAACAAAAAAAAGGAAAGCTAACAGCAACAATTGAACCAGAATGGCAGGTGTGACAATGACTTCAACAACCCTATGTGTGAAAGTCATGTTTTTCTGGGTTTAAAGCCATTGCACTCAGCAACTTATTGTCATTTATTACTAACTGCAAATAATATTGTACCTTTTGTTATTTTTTTGTCTCTGTGATTGATAGTTTTGGCTGTAGATGACCTGGCAGGAATACAATTAAAAATGATAGAATATCAATTCTAAATTGATCTTTTTCCCCTTAACAAAGTCTTACATGTTGTTCATAAATCAGGGTAGTAAGCAAGTAAGTAAAACATAGAATTGTTTAAATTTGTACTTGATTTTTATCTGTCGTTTTACAAAAGATTGTGTGACAGGTACATGTATGTTCCAAATCTTAGCCAATCAGAACAGTGGACAATCCAGAAGGGGGTCAATGGGGGCTATTGCCTTTTGTAACTTCCTCTGCAGCAGTTGAATGTAATTAATTCTGATTGGCTTAATATTGGGATATCCCAGTCACACAGTCAAATAAACAAAATAAATTATGTAAATATTTTATGTAAATATCATGTTTAAACCTTGGAGATTTTGATCAGGTGTCAAACCAGTGCCAGGGTCAATGTGTGAGCGACTACCATTTTGAAAAAAGAGCGAACAGAGTAGCCCTGGGAATGAGGTTGTGTTTTCAAATGTGGGCTCCTATCAGGTGCACTCATAAAGCTCACCTTGCCATGTTGTTTCTGCTGTAGACATTTTTGTTTTTGAAGTTCTTTTTTCAGATAAATCTGGTGAAGTTCTTTCAGTTCTTGCTTTAGAGCCTCACATATTCCTTCCATGCTCCCATCTTTAGCTGCTTCTAGCTCAGCATTCAGTCTTCATGCACAAACAGTGCAACACGTTACAATAATTAATTAAATTATTTAAGAAATTTGTTGGCTTGTGTTTTCAATAAAAATATTTTTTTAGGGCATTGTCAGCTTGCTAAGTAAGAAAACTAAATGCTTCTTAATGCCTTTTATGGGACTTCAATCAAAGGTCAAATATAAGGAAGTTGTTATGTTATTATATGCAAAGACATTCTTAGTACTTTTGCTGATGTTGTGCTACGCCTGTGATATTCTTCAACCAGACATTTATATTAGCTGTCGTTTGGGTGAATATTTGTGATTTTGGATGGCAAATTAACATAAAAAGTTGTTTGTTATAATAATAATAATAATAATAATAATAATATAAGTTATTTTTATAGCGCATATTAAAGTTCTCTATGCGCTTGATTATTAATAATAATAATAATAATAATTATAATAATAATGGTTTAATCAATAGATTCCAAAATACATTGGCTCTTCTTCTATTGAGAGCTAATCTAAAATTACAATAATATTATAAATACATATAAGGACGTGTATGTTATTATTGCAAGAGACAAGATGGTAGGTCATTAAGGATGTTACCTTCGGAATTCTGGGTCATTTTGTGGCTTTTTGGATATTATTTCTTTCTCTTGTTCAAGATAGCTTGTCTTTTGTTTTGACTCTTCATGTGCACTGCAAATTTCTGTTCAGTTCAATGAGTGCAATATTTATTATTAATATTATTGTTATTATCATAAAGATAACACATTTTGGGGTTCAGTACCACTAAACTTCAGTACTTAAACACTATTCTTGATGCTATCATTGTTTTCAGGAAGGGGTGTGTATGTACTTAAATGGGGAGTGTTTCATCATGTAAACCAGAAACTCCACCCAGAATATTTTGTAACTTCCTTGATAATTTTAGAACATTGATTGATAACTAATAAAGCTGACAGGGTGGGTAGGGGTGTAACACCTGGTCCTTAAAAACCTTACCCTAACCCAAACCTTTTTTTTTTAATTTTTACATACCCTATCCCAGAATGAAAAATGTCTATTTGTCTTGATGAAAAGCAAAGCATGCATATGCAGGAGATTCTACTCACTAGATAACTTGCCCGATGGGGGAGGGACTGGATCGTTGATGCTTGTCATATCTCTAAAAGATACCAAAATAATGAGTTTTAGTGCTATCTATAACCCCTAAAATAAATACCAAAGAATGAGGATTTGGCAATTAAATCTCACTCATATTTTTAACCCTCAAAGAGACTAAATCACTCATTTTTACCCTTTAAAGATAAAACATTTTTGAGGACACGCCCTTTTGAAGAAAAGTCTGGTATTCTTTGGAGGTATTCTGACGAGCATCTCCAATCATTTAAACTCCATCCCCCCCCCCCCCCCCCAGGGATAACTTGTCCCTGAGAGTGTTTTGTGTAACCTATACCTTTAAGTTTGCTACTCAGTTCCTTTTCTTTTTCTATGAGCTTTTCTCTTTTTTCTCTCAGAACAATTATTTCTTTTTCTTTGATTCGTAATGTTTCAAACTCTACAAGTTAGAATGAGAAAAAATATTGCATAAAATATAGTCAAATTTCTTGTTGAAGATCAAAAAGATGATTGCATTCAATGATTATATATTGTAACTATCAGAGTAATATTAATATTTTTCCCGAGGGGGGAGGGGACTCCAGGGATAAACAATAGGGGATGTTCGTCTGAATTTTTTCAAAAGGGCATAATTTTGCATCCCTAAAAGATACCAAAAACATGAGTTTTAAGTGCTATTCAACCCATAGAAAATACCAACAAGTGAGGATTGAACAAATCTAAACCCTAAAAGAGACTTAATTGCTGATTTTTACCCCTTAAAGATACAACAAGCATCCCCGATTGTTTACCCCTGGATTTCCCCCCTCCCCGGGATATTTTTACCATTTTCTAGCTCAGTTCTCTTTTTGCTCAAGAGTTCTAGTTTAGCTCTTGCAAGTTCTTCTCTTCTCTTGGATCCACTTCCAGAAAGATCATGACAAACCATAAACTCTTTTACTGTATTTATGAACTTGCTCCTGTACGTAGTGTCAAAATTATTTTTTGATCTCTCAAAATGTTGGCATTGAGCAATAAATATTACTCCTTCCCCCCCAAAAAAAATAAAGTTTGTGACTCAAATTTTTTCACTTTAGTATTTTACACCTTTTCCAATACATATGATGCTGACTTCCATACATTCATACCTATCACGTTCAGCTTCATCTTTTAGTCTTTCCTAAAAAATAGATGAAGAAATTTAGGAAAATAGACCCTTTCTTTGTTTATTCAATTGTTTCTTATTCTTCCATGCTCTAAAGTTCATGATCTATTACAGTGCAAATACTGAATGAATGCAATAGGTGGAACCCCAAAAATGATTGATTATTAAAAATCCAAAAAATTATTTATAACAATATAGGAGTGCTTATGTAGTGCTTATATAGCGCATTTTCACCTAACGTCTCAATGCGCTTTACAATCTTTAATATTTATAGTATGTAATCCGGATTTACAAGCATGAGGTTGAGAGTGTGTGTGGGAGTGGGAAGTTTGTAGGAGGTACCTTCTGGTGCAGGATTTTTTTCTTGAACAATAAACGTTTTTTCGATGTTTTAGTACAGTAATGATTTTTCTAATTTTTTGCCTTGTGTGATTGTTTTCTGGATACCCTTTAAAACTGCAGTCTAAACTTCAAAATTCCCTTACAATTTCCAACTTGTGTTTATGGTTGTTTTTGTCAAGTTCAACACGAAACTCATCCAAAATGGCTTGCCGAATCTGAAGCGACTTCAATTTTTCCTCTTCTTCTGCTAAACGTTGGTCTTTGATAGCAATGCTTCCTTGGACGGACTCCAATTCCCCTTTCGCTTCTTCTATCTGTATTTGAACGTTCTGGATATCTTTGTTTACTGTGCACAAATTAAACAAGACGACAAAAGGCAAGCTTTATCAGCTTATCAGGTTTTGAAGAATTATAAATTTGGAAATGAACTTTAGAACTTTGTTTTTGCTCACCTAAACGAATTTTTGAAAAACGCTCACGAACGCGCTCTTCCGAATGAAGAATTTGTTGAAATAAGTCATTTAAAACACTCATGTTTTCAAACACAGCAGTTATTTTCTTTGGTCTTTGTTTCAATTTTCGGGCAAAAGTGGAAAAACCTGACCAAAAAAAACTAATAAAGCGCAAAACGTACTGGAACGTCAACTCGACTTTTGGACGCGCGCGCGTGTACTGATTTGGCGCGAAAATTCAACCGGAAGTTAGGAGCCTATTTGGATAGCGTGACCAAGGGTCCGGGTGCGTAGGCCGGAAGTGATCGATATCAAATACGGGATTTGTACAATTTCTGAATTCTTCAAAATCAATTGATGAATGAATAAATATAAATGAATGAATGAATGAAAGAATGAATGAAAGAATGAATAAACATAAAATTGATCTTTTTTATTCTTTTATTACAAACTAAATAAACAATTTATCAATATATGGCACACTAAATGTGCACAATGTTTTGGATTTGTTGATTTAAGACTAAATATAATATGTACATCAATTTGATCATTTTATATGATTTTTTTCCGTTATTTTTTTCTCTTTTTATCATTATCATTTTATTTTATGATTCATAATTAACTGAAATGTTCATTTTGTACAAAATTGGACTTATCATCATTATTAGAGTGCACTCACTAAAAGTGTGCAACATAAATACCACCAAATAGTGCTATTTCATGCTATTCTATGCTATTCTATTGTTTTCTTTTGTTTAACTAGTGCTGTTTACTACTAAATAGTGAAAACTGTTGCACACACTTAGTGATTGCACTCTACCATAAAGATTTTTACATAATAAATGCAGAAACAGATAGCCCAACCAGTTTTCATAATTAGTGCTATTCAAATAATGTCAATAGCAGCAGCTGTCAACCACTGAAAACATAATCTAGAGAGTGTCCAATTTCTGTTATTTTGTTAGCACATCGAAAAGATCCAAATCGAAAGAATACATTAAAAAATTGAGATTTTGTAACTGGATGAAGCAAAAACTGTTTGAGTGTTTTATTTGTCCACGTTACAGGAAATGCCAAGCATTTCTAGAAGTGGGCATTGTTGTTCTTTTAAGCCCATGACTTGACCAGCACAATATCTCTACCGTGTGAGAAAGCTCGACATTTCATGTAACAACAGCAAGGCTGAGTTTATAAGGCATTTTTCACATGTGTCAAATTTAATTATCTATTGCAAGTTTGAATTGTATTCAATGCATGTGAAAAATGACTTATAAGCCGGTCCAAAGTTTAAACTGTCAAAACAAACAATGGTTTTCACAGTATAGTAATAATGTAAGCAATTAAGTCAATTTGCTGGTTACAGTCCCTATATTTTCTTGAATTCATCAAGATTTGAAGTCTCAGCCAATTTTGCCTTACATATATTTATACTATCCATGATGCTCTGAGTGAGTTTGAGGAAATCAACTTAGTACTTAGATAGACTATAAATAATCATACTTTAGAACTATCATCTTTTGGCATTTCACAATTGAAATAACCTGAATGACCTTTCCCTTTGTTTTATTCTGTATAATAGTCAAACAAGAAAATACATATGCAGCATGTGATATGCATGAGCAATGACAAATTAGATAAATGATAAATATTGTAATACAGACAGGGGCATTTTAATTTTTTTCCATGACTGGGAATGAGTCTTTCTTTTACCTAGTACACAATAACTTATAATATCTGACATCTTTTATACCCTATATTTTGTTGCCACTCAAGAAGTGAGAAGAGCTTGCTCAAAGCTCGTTCTTCCCCGTCACTTCTTTTGGGCTCTTGTCACTTTTCAGGGAGTTTTATTACTGAAAAAAGCACAGCAAAGCCTCTTCTATTTGCAAAATAAACATCCCAATAACAGTAAAAATTATTTGCAGCATCAAGTCTATCATGTTTGTGCTTTAACTAAGAACACAAGATATTCTCTTCATGTCCATACCACCCAATAAAATTAATTTGCTAATAAACACGAGGTGCACTCAGTCGAATTTGCTGCACTGAAATATGTAATCATTAATAATCTAATCACATCACAATTTGTATTCATAAAAACAAAGGGAATGATGACAAGAAATTCAACATTATTTGCATTTAGATAAAACTAAAATTTTCTATCAATATATTATTTAATTAAGAATGTATTATTTCTAATAGGTGAAATCATATATCTGATTAACTTGAAACACAAAATATTACTTAGAAATGCACAAGTTCCGTCATTGTATTTTTTTATAATTTTTTTAATGAAATAATAAAATGGTGGTATTTACTGTCTCTTATGTTTGCAGCTAAATTACACCAAGGAAAACTTACACATTGCATTATGTAGAGAAATTATCTTTTAAAATATATATTTGGCTTTTACAAAATTACAGAGAGATATCACAGTGTGACAATTTCAACCAAAGTCAACTAGAAATTATCAATCCAGCTTGAAAACAAACGTTCACAGAGTTATTTCACTTCATGTTATTTATCAACTTAATTCTATAAGTTTTGACTGCAAATTTTTACAACAAATAAAATGAAATGCAATCGTCTGTTCGAGTTCTCAATTTCTGATTGGCTAAAAATCCTGATGCGGCTTCAGTTTAAGTCGTCTCACTGTAAGCTAGCACAACATCATCAAAGAACCCTACGATTAAACTGATGTCTCATTAAAAACAAAGAAAGTGAAAAAAATAAGTGTGAGAAAAAGCCTACAGCTGTGAATCTAGAATGCTGTAAAATTCATACACAGCTGGCCATGAAGGTGAAATGTCAGAGGAATAATAACTCCACAGTGCAGTGTAATAAAAAATGCATTAATTACAAGCCATTTCATTTAAAAACGAGCATATTCAAAATCATTAATTTTCAAGCTGTACTACTTTGAGCAAACCATATTGAGCTCTAAATAAATGTACAATAACAGATACATTACTGCTTACATGAAGATAAATTGGAGGAAGAGTTGACCAATATCAATGTTGATTTTGGGCATTTTAGAGCAAGCTCTATTTTACTATTAACAAGGACTAGGTATTTTCAACTTTTTCTGGTCTGTTATTAGAAAAGTTGATTACAATTTGTAAATATGTGTACAATAAGTACAGCCAATCAGTTGATAATAAAAGCATATGTACGATAAAAACTGAACAAAAAACTCTACAGGAAAAATCTTATTAGCAATACAGTGTATTTTGACATTTAACTTGAAATTACTAGATGTTTCCTGAGAAAATTCAGACTTCTTGACTCAGGCTATCAAAAGATATGTCATGGACTGAAAAAAATGACATTCTCAAGTTCTTTGTTTGTATTTGAACATAGTAACACTTGGACTCTTATTTTAACAAAATGAGAAAAAATGAAACAAAAAATTTCTGGGTATAAATAGCAGTCTCAGCAGTGTGAGGCAACAAAACTATACCATCTCAATGTCAGACAAATTAAATCAGGAGCTAAAGAAATGGAAATTACTGTTGGCAGTTGATCACAAAAAACGAACATATGTAAGTAATTAATTCTTTGGAATACAAACTGAACAGACTCTATATGCAGTCAAACCAACATAATCCTAAATAAAAAGGGAAATGACATTCTCTGCAGGATATTTGGACTAAGACGGTTAAACACTGACAAATGTCAACAAAATTAACAGAAGGAAATATCAAATTATCGTAAACGGCACAGCAAATGTGTTCATGCAAGCTGTACAGACTTAATTTTCATAAGATTGAATAGCAATATTAAAAGTATATAGAGTTATCTCTAGAAATGTCATTCTCCAACATATTTGTTTGTATTCTGCTAATTAAACACTAGTAGTGTAACAAAACCAACATAAGCAGCAATTTCAATAACAATAGCAATGTATATGGCTAATGAAAATAATATGTAAATATCAAATTATTATGAATATCATTAGTATGGAAATTCGAAATGCACTGAAACAGGGCTACAGCTCCCAAAGTTCTAGACATAAAGTTTACAACCCTTCTATTCTAAATAACAACCATAATTTGAACAATAAAATCAATATCATATAACCAAGGATTTGTATCAAATCATTTCCAAATTAACATATAGTGTAATCAAAACATTCATAGAATAGACCACATTTGAGTTCTTCATTCTTATTATAACTATGAGCCTTAACGTTTCCTGGGGAACTAATTTACAAAGCCTGAGTGGATAAAGCTATCCACTGAATAAGAGTCACCCACCCACAGTCTGGATAAAGTTTGTGTAGAGCTCTTGATACTTACTCTGGATATCAATAATGAATTATACCATGAATCCATGCTGGTTGTTTTTGTTATGTTAACATAAAGGTTAGTTAGTTTACACAGCCAAACAAATATCACCAATTTTATCTCAAAACCTACTCATTACTTAGACAAGAAATAAGGATACTGTTGCAAGATATAAAACTTAAATGTGGTCTAGAAATTAAATCAACTATTATCTTCTTTATCAGCATTTTACATTAGAAATTACATTTTACAAGAAACTACCTAAACAAACTAGATTTTTCAGATAACCTACAACTGTAAATATGTTGCATCCATAGTTTTGACCAGCAAAGCAAATGGCACAACATATAACAGTTGATTTGTTACCCAATAGATTGTCTCCTTCTTGAAAAAAGGATCAATCTCCTCTTTGGATCCTGCTCGACCCATTGTGCGATATGAGTATGGCTGAATATAAACTTGAATAACTACTTGCCCTGCCCTGCGCTCATCTGTTTCTGGATCCATATATCTTGTAACAGGAGAGTCCAGATCAGCACATATGATAGAAGGTGTAAATTTGGTTAGTGGTTTGGGCATTTCATCGCCAGAGTCATTTGCTTCATAATTAAACTTTTCAAGGACCTCACTGATGTTATCTGCACTTAGAGACAAAAAGGCCATATTGAGTTTGGACTGCTCTTCTGCAGAAACCTTGTCAGCGGATTTAAACTGAAAACGACACCATCCCAGAGGAATAGAGTATTCCCGTGGTGGGTCACCTTGACGATATAGAGGGACTTCAACCTCCTGGCAACAGTGGTCGCAGTAACAGGGGTTGAGGGCGTTTGCATTAAAGAGCTTTGCTGGTATGTTCAAGTGGTGAAGAAATCGAACACAACCTTCCTGATATTCACACTGAGTTCTAAAGCTTTCAGTTGTGATACTATTCTTGGGGAAGATTTCATGGTGGTTAACCTTCTTGCACGATTTTGGCTTCTCTTTAGCCTGAGGCTCCTTACACTCTTTTTTCATTGCATCTTTGGTACATTTTTGATGGACATTGGTAGCACAGACTTCGCACCTCATGCCCTGGCCTTTAAGTCCCCACATAAATTTACCACAAATGTCACACCATTTGGGCTGTTTGTAATGATGTAGTTTAAACGCATGACTATTTACTTTTTCAGGCGCTTTTTTCTCCTTTTTCTCCGCAACGTGAGCCATGTCGACATAGCGAAGCATTTCCAAAATATCAATCACCAAATCAACAAGTTTATCGTATTTTTTCTCGCTAGCATCTTTACTGGTGGAATACTTGCCATTTGAATAAAACAATCGGTAGTGTGTGATTTTACCACCGTAAGTTAAAGATAGGCTGTAATCTCCAGGTGCAGATAGACTCTCACGTACTAAGAACCTTCCATTGGCGGGCTCACTTGAGCCACCGAGTAGCAATTCATTCACTTCTTCGCGTGTAAGTTTCCCGTGAAATTCTTCTTCGAAAAAATGTGGTTTATTGGGTACGGGGCTCATACAAGCTAAGCGAATCGGCTCTGGTGGGGCTGAGTCTTTCAAAGCTGCAAGTACCTTTTCTGGCCAATTCTCCTCAGGTCCTATTTTAGAAGGGCTAAACACTGAGGTGTCACAATAAGTAGATTGCTCATTCTTGAGGTTGCTGTCCGCCATGTTCATAGGTGAAACCCGCACATTCAGCATTTGTAGTTCTTCATAAAGAGCAGCAGAAACCTCAAATGAAGTTGACAAATCATCAATAATCCTTGGATAGTATCTATTGTCTAAGTACAAGATCTTGGGCTCTTTACTTGGCGATATTTAATTCCCACTCTTAATAACGATGATCATCTGCAGTCGCGACTGACGTGAAATGAACTTTCTGAAACCTTTGCAGTTTATCCTGATAAAGTTTATCCAAATTCTACTCCTCACAATTTGAACTGATTTGATCCCTTCCTAAGTAGAATAGTTGTATTGAAGTTCAGCGTTAAAATAAAGGTTTAAAACATAGTAATTTTAGGACATGAAACCAAACTTCCGCACGTATTGGGTCACAGGAAGATACGATGCCAAGGACTGCTTTTAGAGGCGTGTCATTTATTTACGTAGAAGGTTTTGACGAGGCTTTGTCAAAATAAACCAATAGGCGACGTGTCTATGTCGGAAGGCCTCCGAGCTGTAATTATTTGCGCTCATTTAAATTTGAATTTGTTAATTAAAAATTTGATATTTTTTCTACTTTGTAATTTTTGTTTTTATTGTAGGGCTTTTATACTGATGATGATGATGATAATTGCTAATGATTTGCTAATGACGATTGACGCTGAAAAAATGCCGATCATATTTGATCGTCTTTAAGTTAATTTATGAACCGATGGAAAGTTTAATTAATTTTTGACATTTGCATATAAATTCATATTTTCATTTGAAAGCAACGGGATATCGCACAAACCGCTATAGTTTGGTGATTAGAACCAGCCAAGTTGGCTTCCATGCTCACCTTGTGTAAATGAAGTCTTGTTCATTTTAATAGTTTTTTTACTGATTATAAAGGTATATCCTTCGGTCGACCATATATAGTCTAAATATGTGCCTTTCTTGCTAATTCTCCTTCATCTGCTTTATTTATTGTTTATTATTATTATTTTGTTAATTTGTTCATTCATTTATTTGTTCGTTTGTTTAGTTTCTTTCTTTGCTCGTTCATTGGTCTGTCCGTCTATTCGTCCGTCCGTCCGTCCGTCCGTCCGTCCGTCTGTCTGTCTGTTTCGACGGTTTATCAGTCGGTTTATAACATTCACTTTCTCGGGTTTCCTGTGTCTATGTCATCGAGGGAGACTGCAACTAATTCCGTTTCCACAAACGCTGAAAAGATCACAACATTTTTACCTGCAAAAATCAAAACAAAAACTTCACAAAATTATGTCGTCTCCATAGTCCAAGAGGCTAAAAGTCTTAAATGTGCACTAAATCATAACTTGGCGCGGTGAAGACCTCTGAAATTTTAAGCAAGAGTTGATTTTTCAAAGGAAAATGTCTGCAGGACGAAAGCGGCTTGAAGATGCATTGTTGGTAGGGAAAACAAATGACGAAGTACCAGATAAAAGGTATGCAAATTTTCTCTTGAAACATGAATAGACCATTGATTACTATTGACCTAATATTTGCATCAAAATAGAGCGGTATTTGTGTTAAATATTTGAACTATGGACTACTGGCAATTTTTGATGAACCTTGTGATTGGAAAAATTGACGTCAAAGTGATCGCCAAAATAATGAGGATTATACTCGATTGAGGACATCAAGATACGTTGTTGAAACAAAAATTGATAAAATAAAATAGGAGTTTCGTCATCGAAACTTTTTTGTTTGAGTACACTCCTGCCAGCTGTTGAGAAGTTTAGAAATAAAAAATAGCTAAATAAATGAATATTTTACACATTTCACCACTAGTGGTTATTCTTGAGATGGACAATCACATTCACTACCCCTACATTAGCTATTTTACCTGTCTTTGCATAAATGTTGATTTTGATGAGGGAGTAAAACTAGAGAACCTGGAGAAAAACTTGTGTGTGATGTGAGAGAGAGTCATATCAAACAAACTTAGTTCACAAATCACCTCGGGCGATCTAGTGGTACGGCTTTTGGCCGCATGTATGAGAAAAGACAGTTGGTTGTTATTTACAGCCATTTTTGACCAGTGTAATGCCAGGGAGAGGGGACTCCTATTGGAATAGGGAGGGGATGCTCGTCAGAATATTTGAAAATGACCCCTAAAAGGTACCAAAGTTCTATCCTCACTGAAGGGATAGATTTTTACCTCAAAAGGTATCAACATAAATACGAATAATAATTATTGGATAATTGATCGTTGAATCGATACCTAATTGTTGTTAAATATCTGAAAACGTCTAGGAGACCCTAAAAGGTACCAAAACTCAGCCGAGGCTGATTTTGACCCCTAAAAGGTACTATGACGAGCATCCATGCTCTCCAATATATATACCCCAGAGTGCAATGGCAGAAGGTTTAAGACCATTTTGTTGAATAATTGTAGCGAGACCAGTACATCACATTTGGAAGTACTTCCTACAGTGTCTTCAATCAAGGAGCTGGACTTTGGTGATATCATGGGTGTATTTAGTATTCATTTCTCAAGAAGTTCTGAGTTTATGGCTGTTGGATGTGGTAATGGGTCAGTTCAGGTAAGGAATGATATATCATCTCTTGACACAGGAAATAAAAGTAAAAAAACATTCATGGTATTTTATATGGTAAATTATATATTTATCATTTAAAAAAACATCCATGGTTAATCTTGAACACTGACATTTATTGGTTATGAATATTTTCTTTTTCAGAAAACCATAATGTTTTATATAATTAAATTAAAGTTTTTTTTTACATTTTGTTCCTGTGTGACTTATGTATGTAAGCATTTTTTTGTGAGAGTTGACTGAGTTGACAAAGCTGTTGACTCAATATAGCTTCATTTGACATTTTCTAATTGGCTAAAAATCGTAACATGAATAATGAGGTTGTTGCACTGCAACACTTCCCAGGTGTAAGTGAGTGTCATGCAAGTTCCAATAATAGTGAAATTATAATTAAATCTGATTATACTTTGAACATTGCTTTGGACATTGTTTTCCAGATTTATTCAATTGATTCTGGGAGAAAAAGGAGACCACTAAAACATGGTTCATTGTACGGTTTACCAGTAACATCAGTAAAGTTTCTACCATACAGAGATGACAGGTTGATGTCAACTAGTAAGTCATAATATCATCATTAATGGTTAGGAAATTACAGTGAGGACACTTGAACCATGAACTCTTGTCTTCATTTAGCTTTTTATTTTCCAAGCTTTCTACTGCTTCAAATACTCTAAAAAAGTAGGACTGAACTCAAATTCACTGAATTATCAAATGCAAATGTTTTCAAATTGATTCACTTACGGCCGTTCTCGATAACACGCGACCTCCGACTCAATTTGTTCCAACGAAAATTCGTTTCTCGTCAAGAATGTTACCATGACAATACTCGGTCCAGTCTGCCTCCGTGACTTTGTTAACAGCGTGTCAGTGTCAAGTTTCTTTACAAAGATGTCTTTCCAGCGATTTCTCGAGGAATTTGCTGGGGATTTGTCTGAAGACTTGTATGAGGATATAAAACGTTCGCAAAAATTTGACCAAAAAGATGAAACCGTAAGTTTTCGAGCTTGCGCGTGCTTCTGTTTGTCACATAAGCATCGACTGATTCTTCATTTTTCGCGGATTTGTTCTTCCTGGGTGGATCGTTCACCAATTCCGTTTCTCCGTAAATTCTCATGACTTTTTTCACAAATGTCTGGCTTACAAAAAGCCTTTCTACAATCTCTTTCGCTGAAAAACCTCTTTGTTCGAAGATGACAATTATTCGCCATCTCAGCAAATTGGAATATGCTCGAGTCATGCTTGATCTGGTAGAAATGTACTTCAACAAAAAAATTCCGCCAAAAAACACTAACGGCGGTAGACTGGAACGAGTATTGTCATGGTAACCTTCTTGACGAGAAACAAGTTTTCGGTTGAACAAATTGAGTCGGAGGTCGCGTGTTATCGAGAACGGCTGTAAAGGATGCATGTTAAAAAAAGTGTCAAAAAAGCACAAAGTGTTCACGGTTCGAGTATCCTCACTGTAACTATTGTTAGATGTGTTTGTTGGGTTTTGAGGTTGAACTGGTCTCTGGTATCCGGTGCACAGGTTTTTATTTATGCTCATTAGAATAAGTAGACATAAATGCCTATAATATTATGATAAAGATCGTTCAATTTGTTTTTGTAAATTATTAAGCATTTTGAGGCAAAAGCCAAAAGGATGATTATGGTCTGTTAATACAGCCTTATCCATAGAGGGTAAAACAATTGTGAAACAAAAGGTTATGTACAGTCAGACTAGAAAAAAATATAACAATAAATAATATAAAAATTAGGTAAACCTAATAGCGGAGCTCCGATTTAATGAAATGAATTATTTATTCAATCATTCATTCTTTCATTTGTTCATTCACTACGAATTATCAAATTCTTGATAATTTTTTTTTTTTTTTTTTTTTTTTTGCTATGTTATTTTCTTTTCATGATCAAATAATCATATAATCAATTGAAATACACAAAACTTTATGCATGCGACAACATTTTATTATACGCAAAAATGTGAAAAATATGTTGTTATGCATGGTAAAAATAGCACTTGTCAATTAAAATTGATTGTACAATGAGAAGTTAGAAAAGCACTATAAAAAAATCCCAGCGCGCTTCTCGCTTTACGCTCTTTCACGTTTGAAAAAAAATGTTATAACAATCGACAAAAATTTCACTTTTCTGGTGAAATGTGTAATGAATTACTTATTGGTAATCTAGCTATCTAAAACGGTTGTGAATTTTTAATTATCAAATGTGAATACTGCGTATAAACTCGCTAAAAAATAGCTAGAACAATCGCGAATTCATACAAGCGTTTTATTTTCAATAACAAATCAAAGAATTACAAAAATCAAATTAAAAAAAACCCACACACATAAACATATCAACGATGGATAAATATCTTACAAAAACAAGTAAATATAATTATTGCAAACTGCTTTCATGTGGATGGTAAAAAAGAAATTCATTAAAGATCGACAAAAAATGTAAACATACCGGCGCCACGTTTCTTGTCCTGTACTGTCACTTTTCCACTGAACTTTTTGTCCTCAGTTCTGATTAGAATAAGCTTGTTCATGTTTTTAGAATTTTAAAAGTGGCAAAAACCATTTTCACCGCCTCTAAAAAGTTTACACAGTTCAACTGAACGGCGATGGCAAGCTCGTGTTGCTCGATCACACATTGTACTAAATTTGCATTTCCATCCACTCCATGAATTGGCAGTCCTACTTTGTTGACAAACATCTTGTGTGAAAAGTTTTTTTGTCGTGAATAGTTGATAAATCTGCATTGATCCTACAGCTCTCCGTGGAATGAATATTCCGAAAAAATTGATGAATAAACAGAGTGAAATTATCCTCGTGAGTCGTGTTCGTCTTGCTGTCAACCTCTTTTGAATTGCTGCAAATGCAGCGCGTATTTGTTTTGTTTTTGTTTTTATAAAAGTTTTATCGCCGTCGATTTTACTTTTAAAAGTAGATTAGTCGAAAAGTAATGACTGAAAAACGCCACGAAGAGTTTCCTGACCATTTCCCTCGATTAAGTGACAGACCATTCAAAAGATATTTGATATAGAGCAAAGCCTTAAACACAGATAAAAAAGAATTGTGCACGGCAGATTTACCAATAAAAAATATAGTGCAGGGAGGAAGAAAATATCCTGCACAACCATCACAAGGCTTAAAAATATCCTGCAAAAAAAAATTGCCCAACCCCACCCCCCCCCCCCCCCAATATCTAATGGTCCCTAACAACCAATGCAAGAGCAATACAAAGATCAAAATGTTTCCATCCTTATCCTTGCACTTGACAAACAGGCTTAAACAAATTCTGTATCAGTTTTTGCAAGTACCCTTCACAGTAGTGAATTTGCATTGTGCCCATATTGTTCTAGAGCATGCATTATTAAAGAATTTGATAGTAATTAAATAATATCTATGTCATGAATAGCATCTGATGGGACTATAACCTGTTGGGACTTAGATGGCTGGAGTGCTATAAGATCAGTTGATGAGCTACACAATGAAATAAGTGCTTTAGATTTCTCTCATGACGGAAGAACATTTGCTACTACAGGAAAGGTGAGATGTATAACTAATCAGGTAGGATGACTATATGATATTGTTATTAGTTGAAGTGTTTCTTTGTACGTGGGAGATATTATATGACAATATTTTTCTACGTCCACATAAATATTTTATCATTAATAATTTCAGGTAATAATAAAATATTTACATGGACCTAACAAAATATGATAATTACAAAATGCATGTGGTGATGGTTGTACTGTCAGGAGTCTAGGGTCTTAAAGAAAAAAACATTCCTTTTAAAATGAAAAGAGTGTATTATAAATGTAAGGTAGAGAGCATGATTTTGTTCCTATTCAAACAATATGCTCAGGTTCTAGTATTGGATGAAGAATGGTCTGAGTGTGTAAGACTGGGTACATATTGTGGAAACTGAGGGGAGGGAGGGAGGCGTTCTCATACATCAGATGGTGCACATGATTGCTGTAGGTGTCAAAATCAGAGACCTGGTACCTTTTAGATGTGTTGCAAGAACTTTGGTACCTGCTAGGGGTCATTCTAAAAAATTCTGCCAAGCATCTCCACCCTATTTCGATTGGAGTCCCCCTGACTAGCCATATGTGTATAAACAACTAAAACCAGAAACCATAAAACATAGCTTCCGGTATCAAATTATGCCAGAGCCATCATTTTTCGCCTCAGGCCACAAGAAAACGCAGGCTCTGGGTATGAGATTGCCTTCATCAGACAATGCAATAAAAATCAAATTGGTAACTGGCCTGGCATGTTTAAATGAGAATTTTTCCAGCCCACTTGCCATGTTTGCAGCATTTTCACTAGAGATCTTGGCAAGTAAACCGGCTAAAAAAAACTAAAAAGATGTTCAATCTGCTGAGATCCCTGTAAAGCAGGCTAGTCTGCTTACCAGACTGGCTTGCCTAACATACAAACAGGCCCTAAGAGTTCACTAAGTCATAAAAGATAATTGATATTTTCTTGTCAAATAGGATCGTAAAATAAGAGTGTATGATAGTGACACAATGCAGATCAAGCTCACCTTTGCTGGCAGTAATTACATTGAAGCATCAAAGTAAGTAACATCAAGGTTCTTACAGCCTAATGTGTCCTCACATATTTGCAGGGGAGGATACAGGGGCTGGATTGGATGGCTACACTTTAAGATTCAAAATTAGTTGGGAAATTAATTTTGTTGTTTTAAACCACATTGTTTTGTTGAATATTTTTCAAGCACCTCTGGGCCCTGCCCTGTTACAATTTTGGTATGATCTGTGATGATTTTGGTATGAAATGAAACCTTATTCAACATTGTTTAGGGGGAGGGGGATTGACCTGGATATTGTAGAGAGAAAAAGAAAAAAGTGGGAGAGAACGAAATGGTGCTGGAAAAACAAATGACCCAACAATTTTGAAACTTAGTGTATTCACACCCCCTTCTTTCCAGAGTTTAAAATGAGAAATGATTACCGGTAGTTAATTCCGTCATTGAAAGAAAATAATGCATATCATGATAATTTTATCATATAAACCTTAAGTTTGCTTACACCTAAGGAGCTATCCCTAACTTATTCTAAATTTATATTTGTAGTTAGCTATCCCCCTTTGTAAAAGCCTCATTCCTCTCCTGTATTTGTTTTAGTTTGGAAAAAACATGATATATTTGTGAAGTGTGACAAGGACACTGCTTATATATTCCACATGTTGTCTATGTTGTCAACCATTTGAAAACAAAAATTTATAACACAGTATATACGACGATTGTTTTTCACACATTTTTCACAAATCACACAGTTAATGCTCAAGCGATACTTCATGTTTACTAAAAAACAAATTGTTATGCTAATGTGCCAACCAGAACAACAATAAGATCTTGAAATAACTGAAATTGAAATAATGGTCAATCACTGTCTGGTTGGCACATAAATAACAAAGGCTTATGTCAGCTTAAGTATCTCTACTATCATGGTACCAGTTTTCTTCCTTTTGGTAGTTGTTCAATTATTGCTTTATCTCCCTTGCAAACATCCACATAAGTATGTTTGATTTTGGTCTCAATATTTTAAAGGGTTTGTTCATACATTTTAGTTGTCTCTAAAAATGTCTGCTGTTTAGATTTTGTTCTTATTGTTTTTGTTGTTTGTTTTTAATGCAGTGATGGCAATGTTATATCACCAGAGATGGGTCATGGCAGGAAGGTGTTTAGTCTGAAATTTCACCCTTTTGATGATAATGTATTCCTTACAGGCGGATGGGACAGATGTTTAAAGGTCATTAGAATATCATATATTGCACAATATTGTAGTATGAATGATGTGCCTGGACAGTTTTCCACACAATCATTCTTTTGGTTAGTTTGTTCTTATAAAAATGGTGATTTTGTTTGTTTGTTTGTTTGTTTGTCTGTCTGTCTGTCTGTCTGTCTGTTTCTTTGTTTTTATTATTTATTTATTTATTTATTTATCTATCTATTTATCTATTTATCTATTTATCTATTTATCTATTTATCTATTTATCTATTTATCTATTTATCTATTTATCTATTTATCTATTTATCTATTTATTTATTTATTATTTATTTATTTATTTATTTATTTATTATTTTTTATTTATCCATTTACTATTGTAGATATGGGATATAAGAGTTGACCAAGTAGTGCGGTCTATCAGTGGCCCCTATATTTGTGGTGATGGTATTGACATATTTCAAGATGACATACTGACTGCATCGTGGCTGGCCCAGAATTCCTTGCAGGTAGAGATGCAATTAAGCATCAGCCTAATTTTTTATTGCTAATTTCACAAAGATAAATATAAACTAAACAACAAGCAATGTACCAACAATCTTGGACAACATCACCTGGGTCTCCTCGAGAGATTTTTCCTGGATTATTTGTAAGCTTTGAATAATAGTATATTCCAGGTAAATCTCCTCTCCCCAACAACAACAACTGTTGTAGTGGAAAACCATTATTATCCTAGCTATGTATATGGATGAAAAACCACATTGCTCTGTAGGGAGAGGAGAGGGTGAGCAACAATATGTTTGACAAGACAAGACTTGAAATAGCAGGCCAAGGTCAAGATGACTTTTCAAATGCAGTTTTGCTTTTTGGAAAGGTCAAAGTTTGTAAAATAATTCTTTTTTTTTTTAATATGTCTACCAGATCAGTTTTTTTATCGCTCTAAAATAATATTATGGAGGTCAACTTGTCCTTTCAAAATCTGATTTGGCAGGTCAAGTAACAAAATTTGGAGGAACATATTGTTCCTTGACCTTGTTTTTACAAATTACATGATTAAAAATACACTTTGAAAAGGGAAAATAAAACAATAAAGAATAAAAAAATAAACAATATTGCATTGCATAGGATACAGGTAGAGGTGGGCTTAGAAATGGTGATATTGTTAACACAATACTCCCAGGGAGGGGGGACTCTGGGGATAAATGATCAGGGATGCTCGTTGGAATGTTTCAAAAATACCCTTACAACGTACCACACATTTTTCGAAAGGGTGTGGCTTCACTAATTTTTCAGCTCTAAAAAATACCAAAATCATGAGTTTCAGTGCTATTCAACCCCTAAAAGATGCTAAAAAGTGAGGATTTGGCAACTTCATATTTTAAACCCTAAAAGACACCAAATCACTGATTTTTACCTCAGAAAGATACAATGAGCATCCCCGATCGTTTATCCCCGGAATGCTCCACTTTTTGACCAGTGGAATTACTTTTATAGTCATAGTCTACATGATCTATACACTCAACCTTAATGATTTAAGTTAGCTCCCTTTCAAAAATCCAGGAACTGTTGCAGTCAGGCTAAGCAGATAAATGTGATAATTTTAATTCCTTCATTTTATATGATAATCTCTGCAGGTATGGGACTATGGCAGTGGTAAATTAATAGAAAACATTCCTTTTCCAAGCAAGGAACATGGTCAATTTCTGTATGTCTGCCGATTTCTGTCTCGTGAAATTGTTGTTGCCGGAGGCAGTGGAACCAATGACACTAAACTCATTTCAAGGCAACCTTACAAGGTAATAAATATTATTAAACCTTTAAACCCTATCACTAAGAGAAGTCACGTAATCATTTGTGCTAAACATCAGTCAATAAAACGCAAGTACATTCTTTTGCACATAATTTGTAGGCTCAGTCTCCAGCCGTCAGGGCGCATGAACCCCTGATGGCTGGAGACTGAGCCTACATACTGAGCCTACCTGATTGCACAAAACATCCAGTATCACCATCATCCCTTTACTATGTCTAATTAAACTAATATATTTCACAACTGTTTCTATAGAAACGCCGATGCAGCCCACAGTACCTAACTAGTTTTGATCTCTTCATTGATTTATTCTTTTGTTTATTTTGTTTCCACTTAAGGTGATTGATACATTTGAAGAAGAAGGAAAACCTATCCAGGCACTAGATGTCCATACAGCATCAAGTCATATTGGACTTGGCAGCACAGGAACACACGTGAAACTTGTTGGCCTCTCATAAAGACTTTATTCATTGAAAAAGCAAACTCTGTTTTGTTTATATCCAGAAAATAAGAACATTTTTTATCCGGACAGGTATTTCTTTTCAGAGGCAGGTTGTTCAAACTCTGAATAGCACTATCCACAGGATAAATCACCATCCAATGAACCATACACTCCCACAGCTGACTCATCCCCAGTCGTCTCTCACCATTTAGCAAAGCATCCAAGGGCTTTCGAGAGAAAGAAGGAGACAACCGGGGACGTGTCAGCTCCCACAGGCTCAAGCTATTTGCTGTTGATAGAAAATTTGATTGTTGAAGCAAATATGAAGTTGTTCATGTTAGAAAATGTAAACAGGTTTTATGTATATCAGTTGTATAAAAGTTTGTATAGTTATAAAATTGTTCACATTATATATTAAACATATATTTTATTGTTTGAAAATAAAGAATGAGCTTTGTAAAGTTTGTGATTTTTTGTGAAAAGCAAAAACCTTTGGTGGTTCTAATTCGGCCAGAAGACAGCTGATCTCTAAGCAAATCATCCTGACAGGGCAACGTTTTTTTCCTTAGACTTATATTTCATCTTGTTATTTCAGTTCTGTCATCAAAAGACCGCCAAAGACGTCATAGCTGTAGTCACACGATTTCACGGTTGATTTATTTTTATTGATTTACGTCAATCACGTCTGGAAAATAAATATTCAATTTCCGGTGAACATTTCCTGTACGTCCGAATCGGCAAAGACTCGGAAGCTGATCGGCTTAACGAATAATACACACTCGAATGATTACAGATGATTAGATCGAAACTAATGAACCATCTATAGATAGATAAAAATTCAAATAAAAAAAAAATGGATGGATGAATGAAGCAGATCGGGCCGAAAATATGAATCATTTATGACGTAATCAGAATTAACTGAATTCGGTGAAGACTCGGCTAAACTTCGTGGTTCAATAAAAGCGATGACATCGATGACATCACCTCGTTACGTAAATCAGTCAATCACAACTATTGTTTTCAAGGTAATCGGTCCCTTCCGGTAGTTTCTTATCGGAATAACTTCGGCAAACATTCGGCTTATTTACGGAAGATAACGTAAACTTCTTGGAAGAGTACGGAACTACATTCCAAAATTACCTTTGGTAGGAAAAACTACGTATTATATTGAACTACAACCGTTACAGCACCCACAGCTCTCTCGTCACAAGCAATTAATTTCGCTCATTCATCAAAATTCACTCAACGAAGGTCCTAGAAAATTATCAGCTCAAACAACTCTGCGATAACTCCAGAAATACTAAACCTTGGATTGTTTTGCTGTAAAAGGTATGATTGAAATCTTTATATCTAAAGCATGTATATTTTGAAACTGATCTTCAACACAGCTGAAAGTGACATTGATAAACCGTTCTAGAACTAACAATCGGACTAATTAAAGTAATATTGTATATTGCTAATGAAAGTTTACTAAGATTATTAATTGTTACGAAATATCAAATTGCATCATTATTTACAGTTCTGTGAAATTTTGTAACTTTTTCGAATCAAGTTACAATCTATTTTGATCAAGTGTTCCAGAAGTTTTGATTATATTCGTAAACTTCACTTTCCAGACTACAATTATAACCACATTCCTTTAGAAAAATCGCGACCCTTGTCGTTATAGAAATCGTGTGTTGCTCTCAAAAATGTTATCGACAAAAGTTTCGATTATGTGAAATTTATTATTACTTTGGAATATCGGAAGCCAATGAAGCGTATGAAATCGACATCGAATATAATTTCACTTTAATCACGATCATGTTAGACGTGTTTACATTTCATTTCAAGAGATCAATCTTGTTGTTTCAAGAATCCCGGAAATTGTTGCTCATTTCGATTTTGATTTTTGTTTCTGACAACATTTAATAAGATGTAAAATATGTAAATTGCTGTCAGTATGGTTTGAAATACTGGTCTGGTATTCAACCGTGAAAGGACATGATTTGTGGCAAGTATTTCAAGTCAGCAATCAGTACATACAGGGCATTCGCAGGAAGAATTTTCTGGGTATTAGGAAATTTGACATTAAAGGTCACTGTGATTTATGTGTCTGGTACCAGTTAGGGGCTGTTTATGTGGAGCGAGCCAGCCCAGTTTAGCGGGCTAGTTGCTTTTGTGTTCAAGCTACCAGAGCATAAAAACAAAAGAAACCAGCCCGCTAAACCAGGCTGGCTCTCCTCATGTAAACAGGGCCTTAGATAGGGTTCCTTTTAGTTGTCTGAGTATTCCTTTTGTCTGTCTGTGTGTCCATCTGTCTGTCTGTCTGTTTATTCATTTTTGATTCCCTTCTTTTGCATTCATTCATTTGTTTAAGTCACTTGTTATCCCTCTATGTATAATACATTATGACGTCACTTGAAACTGTTGTTTGAATGCAAAGGATCATGGATATCAGAGAGGGTCAAGTTAACACAAAATCACAGGAAATTGTTCTAAAATGCATCCTATTTCATCAAGAGAAGTGGGATGAATATCACAAGCACAAAGTAGCATGTATTTAACTATGTATTTAGTTTATCATATCCATATGAAACTTTTTTTGTCGATTTTGGCTTCCTGTGGTGAAATACATAATGGTTCCCATTTTAGGTTTAACAGTCTCTTTTCGGCCAGAAATCAAAATGTCAGACTTGTTTTGTACGCTTACAAAACACTGTAAAAATTTGAATAATTTTGTGAGAAAAAAATTGCTTTTTTGGCATTGCTGAATTACTTCAATACACAAATATAGTAGGTACAATCGATCCTTATAAGGGAATATGTAAAAACCACATCATTCTTAAGGGAAAAGCTTGATATGCAAAAATCAGACCATTTGAGAATTGACTTTATCCCTAGGAACAGATTTAAAGAAATTTCCGATTAGATTTGACATTTATAAAACTCACACATAAACAAACTATTCACATAATAGGGCAATTAACTCACTCACATATTCATTCATTTCTGTTTGTTTTTGTTATAGGACTGTCACCGAGACATGATTTCATAGACATCTCAACAATCCATTAAAAATCAACAATGCATCAAGGAGACAGTCTACCACGAAGTAATACTGGTGTTTCCATGGTGATGGCATCCAAAAATCCAGAGCCTTATATATCAATTGCTGCCCAAGCCCTGGTTCAAGATAACTGTAACGTCCACTGTGGAATGGTTAGAAAGGAAAACAAAATCAAGAAATGTAAGTTGGAGAGTTACAGTGTGACCTTCAATTGTGTGAGCAATTGATCCAGTATTACTTGAATACAGCTTGAGTGCTGATTGCCCAGGGACAAAAAAAAATGTTGTGGGTATATCTTGTGTTCCACTTCTGTTGCTATTGTATATTTTGAAAAAAATTCCTGAAAGAGCATTAATCGATACATGTATATACTTTCCCTTTCCCCCTGTGGTCAAACATTAGACCTGCATTTTATAGTATGAAAATCATTTATGTCTGCACTCTCCATTATTATCATCATTTATGCATCATGTTGTTGTGGAAGTTTAATTGATGATCACCTTCTTGATGAGGATGGCTTTAGAAGGTTTTGAGTTGTGGTATCTTTGGGTTTGTTTTAGGGTCTAAGGTTAAGGACGTTATGGATCTCATTAAGTATGGATTTCATTTTTTTTTTCATTGTTTATAGGGCAAGATAGATATTTAGTTCTTCACAAGGGATGCATGTATTATTATAAAGATTCAAATGATAAAAAAGCACAGGGGCAGTTCTCTCTTAGTGGATACAGGTAACAACTTCATCAATCAGTAGCAGCTTTAATAAAAATTAGGGATTGTAATTCTAGTTACCCTCCTTAAACAAATTGTGTTATTGTTGATATTATCATCATTATCATCACATCATCATTATCATTACATCATCATCATTATGATTGTTATTATTATTAAATGCTTATTCAAGTCCAATAATAAAGCATTCATTCAGTCAATCAATAATAGCTTAATAAATAATTGGTTAGTGCAAATTAAATGTCAGTTAAGTACTTTTTTTCTTTTTAAAGCAAAGCATATAACTTATATTTTTACCACAACTGTTTCATTGGAAACAAAGATGCAGCTCACACTCCAAAGTTGTATTGCTAGTTACCTATTATGCTAAATAATTATTAGTCAAATCAGTAAGCCAATATCAATTAATCAATCAATCAAATAATCAATCAATATGTTATTATTTTCAGATTATCAAAAGCTCCAGAAAAAACAAAGTTCCAGTGGACCTTTAAACTGACGCATATTCAACCAGAAAAGAGAGCTTATTATTTTTCTGCTCACTCTGAAAGAGAATTAAATGTATGTTTCTCAAGTTTATGTATAGTTAAAAACTAACCACGAAGACGGCTCTATCATTTAATTCAATACTGGAAGCCATGTTTTATGGTTTGCGGTTCAATGTAATTTCTCATGTCCATTTGTCCAGTAACTTCTTCAAAATGATGCAGGAAGAGATTGCTTACACTTGAATGCCCGCATTTATGCTTGTTTTTCATTAGTTATCTCTTCGTAGAAGAGACTTTAAAAACACTATCAAAGCACTAATATGTTCATATTTTACTGGAAACCATAAAACGTGGTTTCTGGTATTGGATTATGTCAGAGACCCCCTTCTTTGCTGCAGATCACTAGAAAACCTGGGCTCTGTGTATGAGATTAAAAAAAACTTATTCATTCCTCCATAAATTCTTAATTATCTCATTCATGCTTTCATCCATATTTATTCACTCATTTATTCATTCTACCATTCAACTATTCATTAATTCCTTCACTCACTCACTCTTTCATTCATTTGTCCATTCATTCATTCATTCATTCATTCATTCATTCATTCATTCATTCATTCTTTCATTCATTTGTCCATTCATTCATTCATTCATTCATTCATTCATTCTTTCATTCATTTGTCCATTCATTCATTCATTCATTCATTCATTCATTCATTCATTTGTTTGTTTATGTGTTGATTGATTATTTTATCTATTTACTCATTCATTTACACAAAATGGAAAGCTAACTAAGTTCATTGAATATTTATATCTTGTTCAGGAATGGATGGATAAAATACAAGAAAGCATGTTGGAATATTGTGACATTAGAAGGTAAAATAACAGGGACAACAACCAGAAATTACCTTATTTAGTAGTATTGTTTTTATTTGTTCATTTGTTTATTTGTTTGTCAGTTTGCTTGTATGTTAGTTCGTTCAATTTGTTTGTTGTCCTTCTCATTTGGTGGCCTGCATGTTTTGTTGTTGTTGTTTGTTTTGTTGTTGTTGTTTCTCGTTGTTGTTGTTTTTTTGGCCGTCGGTATGTCTGTTTATCTGCCTGTCTCTCTGCCCATTTGCCTGTCTGTCTGCCTGTCTGTCTGCCTGTCTGCTCCTTTGTCTATCTGTCTGTCTGATCATCTGTCTGTCTGTTAGTCCATCTGTTCTTAGGATAATTTCTACATTGAATTTCAATCAGTTTTTAAATTACCTCTAGACCCCCTGGCCATCACGATGATAACAGTTGCGAAGAAAACGAGGAAAAATATGACTACCCCATTGTTGACCAAGAAGAGATGAATACACTGAAAGAAAAAATCATCAGCCAATCAACGTCAGCACTCAACATCTCAAGTGACCCAACATACAGCCCTGCCGATGAAATATTTCGACCGACCCCTCCCTCTAGCAAGCCTATCTTTGTGCCACCAAGGCCTCACGTATTCAATAAACTCCCTTCAACAATACTGGGAGTTTCACCAGTACAGCAACGTGTAGATATATCGAAACTCATTGGAAAAAACCATCCTAGTAATGCCAGTTTACAAACAAATCAAGCAGCCAGAAATTTATCCAGAGTTCTCAACTCACCTCCAAGTGTCCCTGAAAGAAAAAGACCCTATGATCATTCTCCTGGGATGTCACCACAGGCTAGTCCAAGACATAAACCATTACCGCATCCTCAACCATTACCGCGTCCTCAACCATTACCGCGTCCTCGAAAAACAGAAACGTCAACAACATCAGTGGGTAAGACTTGTTGTTGTTGTCTGGTGTGAGTTGTGTTGATTGTTTTTGTTTTTATTTGTTTTTGTTTGTTTGTTTGCTTGTTTGTTTGTTGGTTAGTCGGTCGGTCGGTCGGTTGGTTGGTTGGTCGGTCGGTCGGTCGGTCGGTCGGTCGGTTGGTTGGTTTAATTGTTTGTTTGTTTGTTTGTTTGTTTGTTTGTTAGTAATGCATATTATTCTAATTCAAGAGTCAACTTTAGAGGACATGTACTTAGAGCTGAACAATGGAGCACCAAAAGATGTTGAGCCAAAGTTATCCACGTTACAAAGGTGAAGCATGGAACCCTAATTGTACTGTAGCTACGAGATGATTTTTATGTCTCAGTCAATTGAAAAAATTATTAAACTTGTGATATTTCCTAAACCTGAAACACATTTGGATAATCTTGCAGCCCTGCAGTTATACTGAAGTCATATCTAGATTTTTTTAAACAGAAAAATACCGCATTTCCCTGCTAGCAGAGTCTCTCACGTTTGTGATTTCCCTTTTTTTCGTCAGGATTCACAAACGTGAGACTCTTCTAGCAGGGAAATACCGCATATTCTTGTCAGGCATTTGTTGTTCTAATGGGTGAGTCAAATACTCGCAGGGTATAACTAACAGACATTTCCTACCGTTACAGAAATCGTCCTGATGGAAACAGCTTTAAAAACAGAGACAATAATAATGAAGTAAGAAAATGGTCTGTCTGTCGCTTTGTCTGTCTGTTAGTCTGTCTCTCTGTCTGTTAGTCTATCTCTCTGCCTGTCTGTCTGTCTCTCTCTGTCTGTCTGTTAGTCGTCTGTCTCTCTGTCTGTTAGTCTATCTCTCTGTATGTCTGTCTGTCTCTCTCTGTCTGTCTGTTAGTCTATATCTCTGTCTGTCTGCCTGCCTGTCTGTCTATTTGTATGTGTTTTTGTTTGGTTGTTTGGGTTTGTCATTTGTGACATCAGTATTCTCTTTATTTAACATCTACCGTAATTAGCTAGTGATAATGGTGTTGTTTGATTTACCAACAGGAACCAGCTACAGACTACGATTATCTACCACCTTCAGCCTTTCGTTTGGATTATACCAAAATAGAAGCAATACCGTAAGTGTAATACACTTCAGTCCAGTGACATTTACCTAAAATTGCACCAATGCACCACGACGTCATATGAAAATAATCTATTGTTTAAATGCAAAGGATCATGGTCGTCAGAGGGGTTTAAATCAATGCAAATGCACAGAAAATCGTTCTAAAATATGCCCTAATTCGTGACGAGTAGTAGGATAGTTACCAAAGGCACAGAATCAACTGCATTTCAACACATCATCAGGATCCGAAAACCCGGGTGTTTGAAAATAAACTGTTTCCCTTGGAAAAAGGTTTTGTCCAATTTCTAATTATATTTGGCGATTCTATCCCCGTGACGCAGAATGCGGTTGTGTGCAATTGAGACTATTTCGTAGCACACCTCATGACAGATTTGCGTCCTTTTGTAGGTTTTTGATTGGCTACGATGGTGCTTATATGATACACAGCAGTAGGAAAGGAGACATCAAACAAGCATTGTCTGTCTGTCTGGGAGACAGAGTTAAACACTTCTTGATATTCTACAATAAAGAAGTAAGCTGTTTTAATTGGTCATCCTTCGTGCCGCATATCCGTTGGTTTTGATTTTTGTTGTTGTTGATTTGAGTACATAAACATACTTTCAATTCACGAGACTACACTAACGATACACGTTTCCAGAGCCCGATTACTACTGATGGTTTCATTGTATTAATGATCATATTGATGATATTGATGGTAATGATGTTGATAGTAATAATGGTGGCGATAATGAGATGATGACAACGATGATAGTGATTAACGATGATGATGATGATGATGATGATGATGATGATGACAATGGTGACGATGATGATAGTGGCGATACTTCTTTGTTAATATATTTAGAGTATTGGAACAACAATATAACATTCTATCCATAATTTCTCAGCAGGACCAGTACTCACTGGACCCAGAAGGACCGTTCTTTCCTTCTATAGTGAGCATGCTCCAAAGCTACCATGAGAAACCGCTGCCCAACCAAGCCAGTACCGCGCTCCTTCGAATACCATACAAGTGATTGTTGGATGATGGCACGGGAAATTCGAATGTACAAAATACTGAATAACAATGATGATAAATCCAAATTAAAACAGAGGCACAGGAAGCCCGATAAAGCTATAATAATGCAAGGGGTAGGGCGGTAAAAAATTTAGGCTCAGAGAGCCAGATCAGATTATCACAAAGACTATGCTTGATAATAATAATGAAAGACAAAATATTTTTATATTCCAGATTGACGGATCGAGGGTATCAATGAATTTGAATTATTGCCTATACAATTTATGTACATAATAAATACAGATGCCAGTCTCGTTGACAAATACTGTTCGAGAGGTTTTCGAAAACACATGAAATGAAGTGGTGCATTGACGTATATTGCACCAAAAAACGCAAAAGAATATCATTAGGACATGAAAGACAAAATATATTTTTATATTGCAGATTATTAATTGATTGATCGAGGGAAATCAAAGAATTTACATTATTGATACAATTTATGTACATAGCAAATAAATGTTTTGTTGCGCGCTTGACAAATACTGTTGAAGAGGTTTTCTATAACCCGTGAAACAAAGATTAATAACCAAAGTCTAATAACCAAAGTGTAATATGGTGAATAATCGATTTGTATAATGACGTAAATACTACCACTACCAGAATGCTTTGCCGACTTTTTTTTCAAATTCTTTTATTAATCTCCACAGGAATTAAGAATTTGAATATGAAAGAGAAATCGCAAAGAATGCTGGATGTGGTGGTAAATAAAATGACGCCATAACGCCTATTTAAGTATATAGCTATTTCAAATAACGTTGTCATCACCAATAAGGCAATAGGCAATATTCCAAGACTGCTAGGAACTATGGGTATAAATATTACTGTCATAATTATTGCACCAGTTGACAAGAAATCCATGCCATAGTTTTGACTTGATATCGGCTTTCTGTTCGCTCCATAGATTAATAGGTTATTCATCTTTTTAACTGTCATAACTTTCACCCATCATTCCTAGAGGTCTTAGAATGACCTATTTTTGAAAACTACTTTAAATAAAGGGTGACCTACACCAGGGGCGTGTGTCAGCACCATTGCGCCAAAACCCTCAAGTTTTGGCGCGGAGGGGGGGGGGGGGGGGGGGTCGCAGTCGTAATTATATATTTATTTTTGTAGATTTTGTATTATCACAATTAACACATACATAATTAAGCAGATTAAATCTACCTATATCTTAAACTTTTGTACATTAATTAAAAAACTTCAATTTCAATCTTATGGAATTTATTGGTATAGTTTCTGTTATGTTTCACCCGTGAAACTCGTTGCTCGCGACACGCGCGCAATTTCAATATTATTCGTTTTTTGTTGTTGTTTTTTTTTGTTTTTTTTTTTTGTTTTTTTTTTTTTTTGTTTTTTTTTGTCCGAAAATAGACCATAGCAGAGCAAAGTTTTCAAATGGCGGCATGCAAAACAACGAATTTGGCTGCATGCAATTATGCTTGTGGAGATGTCTTTACTCTCGATCTTTTGCGAAAACGACAAACCTAACAAATAGTCTTTCTCAAAACCGCTGTCATTGACCATTTCCTGCTATCAGAGTCTCTCATTGGTCACTTCCCGTATGCACAGTATGTAATTTGTGAAACGCGAAGAATGAGATTGACACAAATGAATATTTTGCCAACACGAAGCAGAATAGTTCGTGCGTGAATAGCGTTGGGTCCCTGGAGTGATAGAGAGAGTATTTAATGAAATGTGACCTAGAATGAGTTGTTCTACGGTCAGCTTCGCTGCGTTTGTTCTTCATTTGCTTAATTTGATTTTTGTTTCAGTATTATTTCAATTTAGATTAACCTTAAAACCCCAACGGCTGCATCTTAACATTGGTTGGGGGCTCACGTCCACATAATTTTTTCCACACACTGATTTTAGTGGTTGCGTGACCGGCTTTGATGCTCAGGTTTTTGACTTGTTGACTGTACGGAAGTTTTTCGAAATAAAATCTTGTGAGAGCGTGGCTGACCCACCAGCCCAAGCGTGAAATGTGTATGCTGTGTTATTATTGCGTAGTGTAGTCAAAATAGTTTGATAATGTAAGCAATTAAGCCTCGCTTTGAAACCATTGTTTTTTAACTAACCGCTGTGACAATTGTTTATGCACTCAGTTTCAAAAAAGGTGTCGTAGAGAATCCCAAATCCCAATACTTGAGTTTCGTGTTCTACTTTACGCTGTGTTAGCCTCGATTACAGGAAAAATAAGAATCAAGACAAAGCCTTCAGTATTTCTATTGTTTGTGGACAATCGGTGTGCATTTTCACGGGATGCTCTAAATACAAAAAAATATACCTTGCTATCGAGGTTGATATATAGAGAGTAAAGAAAAACGTGAAGCTGGCTTATTGCTCCATCAATTTTTTAAAACATCAATATAGCTCTCTTATAAACTACACTTATTCAGGCCATCTCAAGGCATTCACCTACTCTTTAGTACTACTTCTAAAACTCATGAATAATTAATGAGTTATTTTCCCTGGGGGGGGGGGGGGGGCTCCGTTGATAAGCGATCGGGGATGCTCGTCGTATCTTTTAGGGGTAAAAATCAGCGATTTGGTATCTTTTAGCACTGAAACTCCTAATTTTGTTATCTTTGAGAGATGAAAATTTGCGAAGCCACGCCCTTTTGAAAATCATATCGTCTGGTATCTTTTAGGAATATTTTTGAAAAATTCTGACGAGCATCCCCGATCGTTTATCCATGGAGTCCCCCACCCGGGCGATTTTCAAAGCAAATCAATACCCGTGACGAGTTCTATAACTACTGAGATAGAACTGTCCTAATTTGCATAAACTTAAAACGCTTTATTCTCCCGATAATTCTACGTTTGGATTTTAAGAAGCAATTTATCAAATTCGATTTCGTGTTTTATCGGCGTTAAAGATACGCGGCTTCGTCTTGTATCTATATGATTATCAGCCGATAAAACACACATTCTCATTTTATAAATATTACATATAGCCCATTAAGAAGAGAACGGTCATCTTCAAGACGTCATTTTCATCAATTAATTTGATCATGAGCGCATGCGGAAGGAATCATTCAAAACGATGAGCACACCACGCTATAATCTACTTAACTATATTAGTGTCCTTTTAAACGGCCATTTATCGGTAGGAAGTGATGTATTATATGGATATGTTGTAGTTCTTTATATTCCACTGTAACTCCGCTATTAACATCAATTGTATTAGTGTTTTGAGAAGAGAATCTTGAGATTGAGTGGAAAAACGAAAAAAAGGTAAAATTTATGTTCAAAATACAACGTGATTTTCGAATTGCTTCATCTCAACTAAAGGAGGAATTTGTTTAGTTAGGAGAAAATCGAATTTTGAACAGAAGGCAGCAGCTGTGGTAATGAATTTCTGTTTGTCTCTCATTCTACTGATCGGCTAGCTTCATTTTAATTAGAATATCTATTTTTTGGTCTTCTCCTCCTTCTTGTTTATAGTATTTCTACAAATTCAAGAGACTTTCTCTCACACACACTTTCTATAAAAAAAACTATAGAAAAACGTACGTCTTCACCATTTTAGACAGATGTTATTTTACATGCACAGTTGATTTTTGCAATGAGCGAGAAAAACCAGAGAACCTGTCGTTAATTTAGTTTTTATTGTCCTTCCTCCCCTATTTTATTCTTTTTGTTATTTTCTTCTTTCTGCGTTTTCTTTTAATCGGGAAATCTATTGACTATGAAATTTATGATGGTAAAATTTCTCAACGTTTCGACGCTCTCGGGCGTCATTTTCAAGGGATGTGAAAATGTAGTACACATCTCTTAAAAATGACGCCCGAAAGCTTCGAAACTTCGAGAAATTTTATGCCATAAATTGCAAAGTTAAGTATACAAGAAACAAACACCATACAAAATGTATTGACGTTGCATAAAAGATCGTAAGGTAATCTAACTAAATCGTATTTGGTTTATTTCCATCATATATATTCCTGAGTTTAATTCTATTCGTGAACAAATCACCTATTAAAACAATTTATTTGCGTAATCGCTTGCCTATTAATACAAGACAAGAAAAATATGTTCTTTCATTGTTCTTTGATCTAAGCCGGAATAGAACTGACAAAGCCTCGATATGAAATAAGCCCAAAGCCAGCGATTCATTCTCTTCTCTTATGCTATTTTTCGCCGCCTGGATTGTTTTTCGTCACGACCTGAATGAATGACGTCACAATGTCCACCATTTATGATTATAGATTACGACATTATACCTAATACAAATAGGTGCAGACTTGATGTGGTCGTCAAGGGCCACTTAATATTTTTAAACATCTAAACTTGTGAATCTTGTAAACATTTTGTGCTATTCTTGAGGACTCTAATCAAACATCACAAGAGAATGTCATGCAATAGAAATAAGTCTCGGGTGGGAGACTCCAGGGGTAAACGATCGGGGATGCTCATCGTATCTTTTAGAGCTTAAAATATAAGATTTTCCAAACCCTCACTTTTAGGGGTTGAATAGCAACTCATGATTTTGGTATCTTTCAATGTTTCGTTGAAACATTTGTGAAGCCACGCCTTTTTGAAAAACGTCCGGTAACTTTCAAGGGTTATTTTTGAACAATTCCGACGAGCATCCCCGATCGCTTATTCCCGGATCCCACACCCCATCCCCTTCGGAGTGTCCTAACAGAAATCTTAATGAATATTACTAATAAGTAATTCTTCACTGATTTCCAGCTGTACGCAAAATTCAAATATGACAATCAAACGACTGCTCGTACAGATGCAATATCTATGGACAGTTACAGCCGCGGTCATCCAACTATCCACGCATGCTCAGTCGAAGTCTATAGAAGCTGATCACTATTGGTCAATGAACACAATGGTTAATGGTCATGTGATCGATATTGGATCAGCTCACACGAAATGGCACGGATATCTTCAAGGTAGCTAGCTATCCACTAAAGCTAAGGCGCTAAGAATACACTTAGCTGATTCATCATTTTTTAAATAATAGTGAAGCAATCAAAATTAATAATTTAAAAAATAGAGTGAAGCCTTGTTTTTGGCAAGTCTATTTAATTTTAACAACCATGGCTCTTGTGCTCAGCTCAGGCTCTCTATCTGGGTGTGTGCAAGAACACTTGATTAGGACCAACCTTTTTTGGGTTGTGGTAGGAACGCCTGACTAGGATGACCCTCTAGTTCGACATGAAGAAATAAAGCTGCAAGATTGCTTGACTTGTAACCGGCCAAAGGACTGGGGCGGGTTACACGAAGCATGGATAGAGCTATCCACTGGATAATATCCTAAAGAAATCCTATATAGAGTGGATGCTTTATCTTCGTACAACCGACTCCTGAGTACCAGAAAAAGATGCTTTGAGCAAAAGAAATTAATAGTTAATTTATAATTGTTGTTGAATAACGTTATTTATAATTACAACGTGCAATTTATATCTATTTTTGCACTGTTTGTGCATTCTTTCTTTATTTGTACATTGTATATTCATATATTTGTGTATGGTTAATTTAGTTGTGATTTTGTTATTAATTGTTTAAACATTGTTTATTTATTTTCTCATTGTTTACTATTTTATGCATTGATTATTTATTTTGTGCGTTGGTCGTTTTTGTATTGGTGTGGTTACTGTTTTATAATGGTGTTCCTCGTTATTTCAATTGCACATGCGTGCCCTTCTCATTACTGGACAATACGAAGCATTCTATCCCACATGGATTGGCCATAAAATATTTAGAGGTATAAAAACGGTGTCGACACTTTAATAATTGGTAGATCCCAGTGAACCGGGGCGTGTAATTTGCCATTTATGGTCTAGGGGCCGGCTTATTGCTCCCTCCCTGACCTGGTGCGATTGGTTAGCCTTGTTAGCTCGGTCTGTCATTAAGGATAGCGGGGTCGTTGTCGAAATCTTTGGCCTATACGTAAGCGCTGCAAAGCCGCCATGCGACGCTTCAACTCTATATGTGTTTGGAGGCATGGTCTGATATTTTTGTCGTTTATCCTCATAATAAATTACTCGTAACTCGTTGTTGTCACATTTATGCATACATATAAGATGGGAAATATTTTGGATTTTATTTTACAAAAGCTATCCTTCCTTCCCGGTATTTTTTAGGAACAACTATTTTGAAAGACATTTGATATCTTCATTAAAATCATGATCATTGAATAGAATGCAACGTTACTGCACTATCAATGTTTGACACCTATAAAAGAGTTCGTCTTTTAATGTGGATCGCCTATACACTTAAATGGAAGGTGTCAAATTAGAATTAATATTGGACAGCTACATTAAACAGCTACATACAGCAAAGCAATTTTACCATCAATGTGGGTCGTCTCTGCACATACATGCAAGATCAGGTACTCTAACATCAATGTGGGACAGAGGTATACACTAATATTGACCTCTATGAAGAAGTATTACTATCCCACATTGATGATAGAATTACCTTAAGTATGTAGGTACATAGTCGTCCCACATTGAGGATAGAATTACCTTAAGTATGTAGGTACATAGTCGTCCCACATTGATGATAGAATTACCTTAATTATGTAGGTACATAATCGTCCCACATTAATGATAGAATTACCTTATGTATGTAGGTACAAAGTCGTCCCATATTGATGCTAGAGTTAACTTGCATGAAAATGTAGAGTCGTTCAATTTTGATTAGCGTTGTGTTATTAATCGTTTTTTCATGAAGAAAAGTTCTTTTTAGGTATTTTTTTTATTAAAAATGTTATTGCAAAGTTTAAAATAGTTGGTCCTAAAAAAATAAAGAAAAGGAATTTTAACTTTGTAAAATAAAATACAAAACATTTTTCAACTTATAAGTAAATAAATGTTTCAATAACGAGTTATGACTAATTCATTATTCGGACAGAAGATAAAATAAATCGGACCATGCCTCCAGACACATATAGAGCTGAAGCGTCGCATGGCGGCTTTGCAGCGCTTACGTATAGGCCGAAGATTTCGACAACGACCGCGCTATCCATAATGGCAGACCGAGCTAGCAAGGCTAACCCAGCGAACCAGGTCAGTGAGGGAGAAATAAGCCGGCCCCTAGACCATAAATGGCAAATTCCACGCCCCGCTTCACTGCGATCTACCGATTATTATGGAAAAAACACCTCTTTTATACCTCTAAATGTTCTAAGACCAATCCATGTGGGATAGAATTAATGCTTCGTATTGCCCAGTAATGAGAGCGGCACGCATGCGCAATTGAAATAACGAGGAACACCATTATAAAACATAACAGTAACTACACCAATGAGAAAACGGCCAACGCAAATATAAATAAACATTGAACAAATAAATAATCAATGCATAAAATAGTAAACAATGAATAAATTAATAAACAAACAATGTATAAACGATTTAAAATATCACAACTAAGTTAACTATACGCAAATGACTATACAATGTACAAATAAACAAAGAATGCACAAACAGTGCACAGGTTAAACCAGCAACCAACGTCCGCAGTGAGAGAATACAATATTTCTCTCGATCCTCCAAAAGGACATTTTGTCAGCGCTCTGGCAACGTTGATTCCGAATCACGTCAAATTAGTATATTTATGGTTGGAGTGGCTTTACTTGTATGTATTATGAAAACTGTCTAACGCAAGAGTTTGAATCCATGTTTTATATTCTAATTACATGTACGTCGAAATAAAACATGGATTTAAAATTACTTACTCAGTTTTTCTAATACATAGGTCAGCTACGGTTGATACTTCTACTGTTTTTAATAGTTTCATTTCCTCCTGGGTTTTAGGTAGCTATGAGCTCATTGAATCTCCATCTAACATTGGTTTATCTCTTTACGGACTATCAACGTCAATGACAACAGCTTTCACACTTTACAACTCCTCTTACTTTGATGTGAATAACGAATCTTCTTTGAATCCATTAAGTGTATCGTTTTGGTTTCGTCCTACATTGTCATCAACCAATCAAACACTTCTTTACATTGGTAACAAAATTCACACAATATTAAGAATTGATTTAACGGAGAATGACAATGTAGAAGTAGTTGTCAGTTTCAATGGTTTAAATACCACGTGGCGGGTTATGTCGACGAGGAGACTGGCAAAAAGCTCGTGGCATCACGTGGTTGTCACGTGGGATGGTAGTGATGCGATTGACTTATATCTGAATGGCTCAAGGTTTGTGGCTAACTTGTATTGCCTGCTTGCCTGCTTGCCTGCTTGCCTGCTTGCCTGCTTGCCTGCTTGCCTGCTTGCCTGCTTGCCTTTTTTCAACAAGGACTACAAGTACCAAATCAACAACGCCATTTAATGTGTCCGAATCAAGTCAAGACAGCTGTGTCATGTATTTAAATGGAAGTCCTAATGGTCAGTCTTCTAGAATGGCCGTGGACGAGTTGGCATTGTGGCTTCATCTCATCAACAGCTCTGCGATACAAAAAACATTTAACTATAAAACAGGTAAAACAAAATGCAAAAAAGGATATGACAGATCTATTGTCTGAGTCACTGTTAATTACATGTAGTTGGTCGATTGACTGACCGACTGACGGAACCTACTGTCAGTTGAGAACAACATGGTTCAATCCCGGGGGACTCCTTTGAAAAGTGATGGGGGGAAGGGGGCAATTTCGAGCTCGAGGGACGTTGTATAGTCAAAATGAGAGCCTTGAGTATCTTTTAGGGTTTTCCGTTGACTCCGTACCTCGTATAAATAGTTTCCGAAATAGGTCCCACAGAAATCTGCAAAAGTTTAGAAATTGTTTGAAAAACAAAATATTTGATACAAATAATAATAATAATCCATTAAATGTGGTCTTACCTTTTACGGTCTGAAATCATCGTCTTATTATTATCAATTTATGTGTACGTTTTAGAGTCATTTTCAAAATCATCCGTCTAGCCCCCTTACTCACTTTTCATACAAAGGAGTCCCCTCGGTGTTACGGTTGAAACATAGAACTATGTATGCATTTCAGTTATTCAATGGATAAGGATTTAACGAGTAGATCTATCTGATCGCTACATGTGATGTCGGAGGTACGTTTCGTGCAGCCAATCGTAAATGTTTTACGTCGTTGCAGGTATACCAATATCAAACTCTGGTTGCCCAAACCAATGGATACCTCATCGCCAACACTGCTATCGACAATTCAACCTCGCCAAAACATGGACGAACGCTGGACACTGGTGCAGTAGTTACTCGTCCACAATCGCTGCTATACAAACCCTCTCAGATAAACAGCTTTTTCGCCAACTCATCAAGACAGAAAGATCATGCTTTTATCTTTCACACGTGGGATTCTTGACAGACGAATCTTTGAAGGAGATATTTGGAGTAGTGAATTTGAGAAGTGATATCCATAAACGGTGTGTTTGTTCAGATAGGAAAGAAAACTACAGAATGGTAGACTGTGGTCGAGAGTGTTCTTTCATGTGCAAGAAAGACAGAGGTAAAGACTACAAAAGTGTTGTTTTCTCACGCTTTTGCATACACGTAACATATAATCTTGGCAAGCCTGTGACGAGCTTTAAGACCTATTTTATCGAACGTCCAGGCTTCTCAATATGTTTTTTTTACTTTGTCTTTTTGTATTTGTTCTAGGTGGTTTATTCCACAATGCAGCCTTTTCGTGTGATGTCGAGCATGAAGGCCAAGCTTTGACCGGCCATCGAGTATCTATTCGCATTGTACCAAATCAATTGGAGTGCGCCATCGAATGCCTTATATATGGTCCTGGGTGCCAATCATACAACTATCACACCACAGAAACCCCAGCAGGATACATATGCGAATTGAATAGATCACATGACCATGCACGTCTTGCTCCAAGGAAAGGATTCCAATATTGTCAGAGGCAACCATAATGACGTCATTGAGATCACGTTGTGTTCACGTGCTCATACGATAACGTTTAGTTTATTTTAACTTTTATAGAAAACATAGTATAAACTGCATTTTTTTCTCCAATTAACTAATTATTTATTGATGAATTTAATTAATGTAATAAAAACAACCATTCCCCAATATCATGATCTATTTGTACATTTGTAAATGGCAGATATTATACTTGAGCCAGGAAAAAGTAGCTCTTTTGATTCAAACATCATTCTAGTGAAGCGTGTGGATCAGTGTAATGATACTCAGGCAAATATCATCTGTCATTGTTACTGTTTTTTTCGGGTCTTAATTTTCGCGATTTTCGCAATTGTCAAAATTAAATTTAGCGAAATGAAAGATCCGCGGACAAAGGTTTTGTGAAAATTATTGCAAAATTACTTACAATCAATTTACAGGTGTTTTGACAAAATCGCGAAATTAAAACCTCGCGAAATATGTCTCTTCCATTTTAAGATAACTTACTTGGATGGTGTTTGAAACAAAACAAAACAAAAATACCATTGCGGGGTCAGGTATAATATCTCCTATTTGTAGACCTGACCAACTATAGTTCAGCTAGCTGAGTACAAGAAAATAAAAGATTCATTTGCCTTTCATTATTTTCTGCCTTGTATTTTCGCAAGTGCAACAAACGTTACTGTTCACTATATTTATACACTCAAAAGAGCTCTATTAAAAGGTGACCCGGTAGTTGAACATTTTTGCTTGGTAAACATGTATGTCTGTATGACGCTTATTATTGCATCCAAAATTTGAGGTATTGTATAAAACGACAAATTTTGTGCTGGTGATACTCTCAAACATGCGCACGTATCAATGTCATTTATGATAATGGAGAAAATGAGATTTCTTATAAGCTTTTTAATAATATACTTGCAAAAACTCCTCGATTCTGATTGGTCGAGAGCAGTGCAGTTCAGGTGTAACACCAGTGCAGAAAGCTGTAACACCAGTGCAGAAATTTGTAATACCAGTGCAAATTACAACTTGATTCAAAAGACAAAATGCGCCCTAAAACTAAATGTTTTTGGAATTTTTTACTATCTAGAGAATAATTGTAATTTTCTAAACGTTTCTATTTGCAAAAAGTGTAAAATTTTACAAAAATACTCAATAAATCTGCAAAAAACTGAGCGAGATCTCGTTGAAAAGTTTTTAATTTTCGCCATGAGCGCGCGCTAGATGACGACATCATCACGCCATCATCGGCGCGCGCTCGTTCGAACTTGAATCAAAATCTCAACCAAATGCTTTTAAAAATCGACAAAATGGTTGAATTTTTTGCAAGTATATTATTAAAAGGTAATAAGATGGTTTCTCGTTCAATTTGGATTAATTTGCACTCGTTTGTTTTTCAAAGAGCCAAATTGCATTCGCCCTACGGGCTCATGCAATTACGAACTCTTTGAAAAACAAACTCGTGCAAATTAATTCCAAATTGAACTCGAAACCATCTTATTAACTATACTTATATGACTGATATGAAAATAGCGGAGTTTCTAGCTTATCCATCTTCAAACATTTTTACGTTCTTACGTCATAATTATTATGCTATGAAACTGAAAAGATTCCGTGGTAACGACGCCTCATTATATATCTAAATAAACTCTAGACTATTAAGATACACCCACCTTTACTAACTTGTGCGTGATATATAGAAAATAGGCACTTACGAAGGCCCTCGGGCAACTATAAACAATCTTCACTAAGATAGCTATCAATAAAATTACATCATTATACAAGGAAGCTAGTAATCCTAATAGATACTTTACAGCTAAAACCGTTGTATCGCGACCAACTTTGTTCAGATTTTTTAGTCAATTTTCCTTTTCTGAGACGTCAATCAAATATGTAAATCAGTCGTTTGTCGAAACATTCAGGCCGTGTGAATGAAAATCAAAAGTTTTCCCAAGAAACGATCACATTCAAAGGACTTAAAAATGCAGTAGGACTTACAGATGTTTTGAAAGCTGTTTGAATGATTTCAATTCAAGTTATTTGTCTCGGCTATTTATCAAGAAAAGCTCAAGTAAACTGTCGAATTGTTGTCAACGGTCTATGCAGCATGTTCAAAGCCATCTAATGATTGACGTCTCAGAAAAACCCATATGAAGTAAAGATTCGAAAATTAACTGGTCGCGATACAACGGTTTTAGCTGTAATTTGAATAGAGTAGCTCAATCAATACTATAAAAGCATTGTTTTCCTATGAATGACAAAAATAATACACACTTTAACAAAACTTCGGCAAATATAAATAACATTTCAAATATTTGTACTGAATTCGGATTAGTAAACTAAAGAAATAAGAATTAGAAAAAAATAAATTAATAGCTAAAAAAAACTGACACCTGAACCACAAACTAATCATTTAGGGTGGTTATATATAATGCACCCAATATTTTTAAAAAATGAATTTTTGGTGCCGTTTTTTCTAGCCTAATTGATTGGAATCTCGATTTATTACTTTGCGTACTTGTTCTACTTAAGCGGTCCTTTTTAAAAACAAAATAGTTTAAAAAGACTTGTGGATAGAGTTTTTTCAAACATTTGCTTACTACCATTAGTGTATGGCCTTTTATCGCCAAAGAAGAAAATCTCCAGTTGCAAATTTATCTGCATTAATTATACATTGAAAATTGTTTATTGAATACCGGCTGTTATAATTAGAAAGTAAAATATAATAGTAAAATAAGTAATGTCTATGTTTGACGTCCAAAGTCCTTCAGCGCCTGGAAACCATCGCTGTTCTACCCGGGAAGGCCCCTGTTAGGGTTTTAGGATTACAGATTACAAATTATACATTATTTTGTGTAGTGTATTTAAGGATTTATCATAATTGATACCAATTATGGAATATTTTGTTTTTTAATAATAATGATAATATTAATAATAATTAATTTATATAGCGCTATTTTGCAAGCTTCAATAGTGCATCACAATAATCTACTAACCAACTAAAAATAACTAACTCAGTAAAAATATCAAAGTTTATAAATCATAAAAATTTTCAAATAAAAATGTTTTTAAAAGCGGGATTATGGATTGTTATGTTCAGAGCTAGCCCCCTCCCCCCTTTACTCAGTTATTTGTTAATTACATACATTTTACATTGGATTCATTAACCTGCAAATCGCATAGCTAATTATCTCGGCAGGTTAGTGTTTTTCCCATACTGTATTAATAAATTACTATGAACAGAGAATTAAACCCAATCAAAATTGTTTAACATTACATGGTAAGTACATTTGTTATCGGCTATAATTTAATCATTATCAAAGGCATTACCATAATCAGCATCATCATCGTGTTTATCGTTATCTTCTTTATCATTCAACATCATCATCAGGACCATCACTATCATCATCATCATCATTGTCACCACCATCATTGTCATCACCATCAGCATCACCATCATCATCACCATGGCCACCACCATCACCATCATCATTGTCATCACCATCAGCATCACCATCTCCACCACAATCGCCAATCGTTTTCACCATCACTACCATTCATCCATTGTTTTCCTAAATCTATTTCTATAGCTGAAGGGCTTTATATTTACTTGATCGATATGCAAATTGTATTGATGACTTTCTTAATTACAAAGACAGACACAACTTTGTAATTAAAAAAGTCATCAATACAATTTGCATATCGATCAAGTAAATATAAAGCCCTTCAGCTATGTTTAAACACCGTTTTCACACCTACTACAAGTACGTGGAGCCCTTATAGTCCTAGAAGCCCTTCCAATATCAAAGTAAGTTATATTTCAAGATTAGTTTAACTTAATGTTGAATGCATGAAAGCAAATTTGTTTTTCATTCTTAGCTGGAAGTATGTTATATTCGTTTGTTTTCGTTCTTGATGTATAGTTTCAGCAAAGTGAAAAATATTGTAAAAAATGAAGTGTCGAGACTGATAATCTTGTTGTTTGGTACTTGTTAGCTAAATAGATCTAAAACGTTTGTTTAGTCATAGTATTTTATGTGGTCTACCTTTGCCGCAATACATATTTGTGAAATACGTTTCTTCGCAAAATATACGAGAAATATATTTAGAAAATCGTCATATTGTAATCGCTAATATTTATGGCCAAATATTCCTTACTCTCGTATCTCGTAATTTCTACATTCTTTTTTGAGATTATCATTTTTTGTCACAATATCTTGAAATTCTTGTTAGTTGGCCTGATGAATTGAACGATCGACAGTATGGGATAGCGTGAGAGTTTGGAGAGCGAGAGCGCTCTTTAAAAAAATCTATTCTCTACTAAACATTCACAAATAAAAAAAATAAAAAAAATCGAAAGCAGTAAGAAAACTAAGATCTAATACATTTCTAAATTTTCTGAAGTTAAAATTTCGAGCAAAGAAAAGTAAATGAAAGAGGCAAGTAAATTTAGCCTTAAAATTCGTAGTGTACTTAGTACACGCTGTGTACTAAATTTTGACGATATTTTATGCTAAAAAAGTAAAAAAAATACAGAACAATTTCGTCTGTAAAAGTTAAGCATTTTTTTATATGTAAGAGGATGCTTTTAAAGATGTTTTTTATGTAAAACAATTATTTATAAAAACTACGTGTGCTAAAAGGTATAGAAGTTGTGTTTTCATGAACGCCACAAATTTGCATTTCAAGATAGTTTTCACCGTTCACACTAATTGATAAAAAAATAAATAAATTTAAGAACTTAAGCTATTTGTACTACTGAGCCAAGTTGATGAACAAACAAAAAATTATGTAACTCGTATAATTTTCTCAACTTTTGTAGTTATATATGCCCATCAAAGCGTCTAAGTAATCGCATTTTTGGATGTTTAAATTGACGTTTGAATAATCGCCAAATGTTTCTGTTTTAATCTTTTGAAATTAGTACAAATGTTGAAATAGTAATTTTTCCTGGTATACAAAAACAACAACAACAATAAGTATTATACTATCTTTCATAAACTCTCGTTGCAATGTTAGTAGAAAGTTGACGAAAGTGTCTGCATTATTTTGAAAATTGCACGAGTTTTGCTTTTATCCAAAAGAGGCGTAATCGTTTTACTTTCACATTAGTCTACATTTGACAAAAACAAAATACAATATGCTAAACTATGTCTAAAAACTGATTTCTTGCTTTTGTATCCACCCTTTGCACTTGGATAAGTTGCATTAATTTTTCAAAATCTGCATGGATACAATTCAATTTAAGTGACTCTTACAACCCAGGAGATCGTTATATGAAAAACAAAGATTAGATTAGTTTGGTCCAAGGTGAAGTTCAGCTAATTGCTTTTAATATTCATTACTTAGTAGCTCACTTAGACTTTTTATTATATTTTTTTACGCAACTTTCATGATAGGAAAAAAACATGCCTTTTATCGTGCATATTGTTTATTTGTGGCCTGATTAGCGTCAGTTGCGCAAATTTCGAATATTCAATACGCGTTAAATTACAGGATGGTTGATGCACTCGTATTTATACAAAAATCAAACAATTCACAAATACTATAATTGTATATGTTGCTCGCCAGTTCGATTATAGTTTCCTGCTATGGTTTGATATGTTGCCACGCCCAACTTTGTAAGACTCTGGCATCTTTTAGGGGTTAATCTTTAAAAAATCTCCGACTAATGTCCCCGTCCTTAGACTGTTTCCATAAGTCGGTCCCAGACGCTCTCTGTCAGCGTTTTTGTCGCTCCTTGCAACCTACCAAATACAAATTAGCAAAAACTACGACTTATGGAACCAGTCTACCACGTCCAATGATATATAAGAGTACTCTAGCACCGCGGTCAAACGTCAGCGCATGCGTGACATTTGCATTTGTAAACAATCAGATCGTTTGGCAATTGACTTTTAAGTCAATTAATAAGAAATTGTGTGAGTATTTAGGCTAAAGTTTTTGTATATGAGCTCTTTGTTCAATTTTCTTTGTACCCTAAGTTTTCACTTTTTCAATTCTGTTTACATTTTGAGAAAACAACGGTGAAAGTTTTCTCTTTCGTAGCTTTCTTTAGAAATCCCTACGCAGAAAGCACTGGGTACGAGATCGTTTGATCAGCATTTCTTATATTTTTTTGTGCATGCGCAGACGTTTGACCGCGGTGTTGAGTACTCTTTCCTGTGGGCGAGTGATAACATTTCGATATGTAAGTTCCTTTATCCGACGTTGAATAATTTATATGATGAACACTTTAATTTGAAAACATCTTTTTTTACTTACTTACTTATAATAAATCAATCAATCAATCAATCAATCAATCATACTTTATTTTCATTCATTATTCAGTTAACTTAGTTGCCTGCAAATAGCAAAAGCTAATCAAGGCAGGCAATCTTGATAATATTACAGTAATACATTTCGGCTATTTACAAAAATATTATATCAATACAATAAAAAGGAACACAATGAGGTAAAGAAGAGTTATTAAATAGAATAGTATGAAAAATACTAGGTGCTGAAATAACTGATTTAAATATTACATTGGAGAGCAAATCGAGTGAGTATAGTTAATGAATAACATTATATGAAGGACAACTTGGAGACCTCAACTTGATACCCGTGTTTCGATAGATTGTCTAAGAGGATCAATCTGATTTCCTTTTTAAAAAGTCTTTTAGGCAGAGTTTTTAAATGATTCGGAATTTTGTTCCAGAGAGCTACACCAATCCGTGAGAAAGATCGTTTTTGTAATTCCAATCTAGAGAACTTTGTATAAAGATTACCAGCCGTGTGGCTTCTTGTATTGTGGGAGTGAACATCACCTACTTTTACAAACATTTTAGCAATTTTAGATGGTGCTCTGCCAATCGAAATATCATGCATTAAATGAGCTATGGATTCATAATATAGCATTGTTACTGGTAAAATGTTGTTTTCGATAAAAAGTGGTATAGCACTATCAGTAGGTTTTTTGAAAAATATTAGTCTTAAAGCACGCTTTTGGAGGATAAGTATTTTGTTCAAAATCGTTTTGTTGGTTTGACCCCAGACATCTAGACAGTAGGAAAGTAACGGTTGTAGCAAAGATTTATACATTTTTAGAAGTACATGTTTTGGTAAAAAATGTCTCAGTTTGGATAAAACGCCTACAGTTCTGCTTATTTTATTACATAAATAGTCAATGTGATTTTTCCATGAAAGCCGGTTATCAATTAGGACACCTAAGTACTTAACGAAGTCCTTGCATTCTAGTTTAAGACATTTTTTGTCTGAATGGTTATACAAAGAAATTGATATTTGGTGAGTTTGATTGCGCTGGCGAGGTTGAAATATGACGAAGTTGGATTTTTTTATATTCAAAGTCAGCTTGTTAGCGATAAGCCATTCTTGTACATTATTTAGTTCGATATTGACTTGACGTTCAAGTGTTTTTGGACACTTGTTGGAATAAAGAATATTAGTGTCATCGGCGAATAAGTGAAATTTGAACAAAGTGGAACACTTAGTTATATCATTAATGTATAATAAGAATAAAACGGGTCCTAAAATTGATCCCTGGGGAATACCGAAGTTAATAGGTTGTTTACTTGATATATTTGATTCGATAGACGTGGTTTGTGTCCTATTGGATAAGTAGGAAGCAAACCAGTCTTGAACACACCCTCTTATGCCATATAAATATAACTTCTTCAATAATATTTCATGGTTTACTGTGTCGAATGCTTTCTTTAAATCCAAAAATATTGCGCAAGTATACAGTTTGCTATCTAGATTCGAATGTATTTGATCAATTATGTCTAATTATGTCATAAACAGTTACTCAACCTCATTAAATATTTGATATTGTGACTGCTAATTCAAGGATGTGTCATATTAAATAATTAATTATTATATATAAGGGAAATTACTTTGTGATAATATAATAGTTTCATTTGATAAAAATTGTTGTGGATGTTTACTATTCTATCGTAGAGTGCACGCACTAAAAGTGTGCAACATAAATACCACTAAATAGTGCTAGTTTATTCTAATTCTATTGTTTCCTTTTGTTTAATTAGTGCTATTTACTACTAAATAGTGACAACTGTTGCACACATTATTAGTGTTTGTTCTATTACCTTAATGATATTAAAATATATATAAGACTTCTGGATATACATGTAAAGCTGATTTGATAGTTTTTCAATGACTTCATATTAAGAAAAAGCACACCTTTATGACTGTCATTGTTAGGATCATAATCATTATCACATGATAACTATGACCACCACCACTCTCTATTAACATCATCACTGTATCAAAGCCGGTACACACGAGGGAGCTTGCTCCCACAACACGCTCCCGCAACATGCTCCCGGAGCAAGCTCCCTCGTGTGTACCAACGATTTCACGCGAAAAAATGAAACACACTTTTACAACAAAACTTTTGCTACCTGGTTTTGCTCCCTCATATCAAATTGGTTTGAAACGAGGGAGCAAAATCAGGGAAATATGTTGCAAAAGTGTGTTTCAGGAGCATGCTCCCTTGTGTGTACCGGTTTTAATACGAGGGAGCAAAACCCGGGAGTAAAACTTTTGTTGCGCAACATATTTTTCGCGTGAAATCGTTGGTACACACGAGGGAGCTTGCTCCGGGAGCATGTTGCGGGAGCGTGTTGCGGGAGCAAGCTCTCTCGTGTGTACTGGTCTTGAAAAATGACACAGGAGCATGTTGCGGGAGTGTGTTGCAGGAGCAAGCTCCATCGTGTGTACCGGCCTTTATCATCACTGTCATCATCATTGTCATCATCGTTATCATCACTGTCATCATCATTGTCATCATCATATCACTTTCATCATCATTGTCGTCATCATTGTCACCATCATTGCCATCATTATTATCATTATCACTGTCATCATCATTGTCATCATCGTCATCATCAATGTCATCATCATCATTATCATCATCACTATCATCATCGCTGTCATCATTATCATCATGACTTTGGACTCTATAGAGACCCATAAATGGTAATAAACTTTATTTTGTGACGGTGATTTTTGTTTGTTTGGTTTGTGGCAATATAGTTAATATCGGTGTGCGTGAGGGAACAGCCGAAGGAAAAATAATTCGCAGAGACGTTGGTGACCAATTTTAGGACACGTAACAATTTATTAGCCATATTTCAATTCCAGATGGACGATTTCAGTAAACAAGCACTAGACGCTCACAACAAATACCGCTCTCAACACCAGTCCCCTCCATTAACCTGGTCAAAGCAGCTGGCAAAAGGTGCGCAGGCCTGGGCAGATGTTCTGGCTAGTACGGGGGTGTTACAGCACGCACCAAGAGACAAACGAGAGGGGGATGGAGAAAATATCTATATGATGATGGGAAAGACTAATTTTGATGGAAGTGACCCCGTAGAATCATGGTACTCAGAGGTATAAATACAATTGACACCGAACGCATTCATAAATAACTACTTTAACTCAAGAATGCTTTTTTTAGAAAAACTGACACAATCTGCAAATTACTGTCCATTTTAAATCCATTTGTTTTCTTAGAAACACTGACGCTGTCCACACTACTGTGATCTAAGCACTACATTACATGATCTGTGCAAGCAGTTTGACGCGATTTGGCATATTTTGAGTCTCTTTCCCCGAGGAGGGGGGAGAGGGAGGGGCTCCAATCGGAATGGGACGGAGATGCTCGTCGGAATTTTTTAAAATTACCCCTAAAAGGTAGCAAAATTCTATCCAGAAGGGTGTGACAGGACATGATTTTACCCCTAAAAAGTGCCAACTGAAAAATGAACAATTGGATATAATGGTAGTAAAATCGAAACCTTGTTTTTGAATATCCGTGAATATCCTAAAAGGTATCGACTTTGATTCTGAAAGTCTAAAAACACTCTGAGAGGCTTTAAAAGGTACCAGATCCCCTATTTCAGTTGACTCCTTAAAGGTACAACCAGCATCCTCGCCCTCCAATATATGTGAGTCCGCCCCCCCTCGGGATTCTTTCCTTCAAAAGAACTAGTAGATAAAACTGAGAAATCTTTGCTCCCAGATTTTGACTTTTGACTAATTTCTTGCGTTTTAGGTCAAGAAGTACAACTTTTCTAAGAACGGTTTTCAGAGTGGTACAGGCCACTTTACACAAGTTGTATGGAAAGACAGCAAGGAGCTCGGTATAGCTAAAGCGACTTCCAAAGATGGCAAAGTCTTCGTTGTAGCTCGTTATCGACCGGCTGGAAACTTCCTTTCTTCTTTCAATAACAACGTTTTCCCTCCAAAATAACTCTTGGTATATAATATAAACACTAGTATCGCTCTTTTATAGTTTTCCGTCTTGTGTCTACATCACGTGAATAGAATGGGAAAATAATGCCCTATGTTTTTTAATTATAATGATTATATTGTATGATTACATATAAACAATTTCCAGAAGACCTTGTAGTATTTTCAGATTTTTTTGATAATGCAGTATTTTCTTTTAATTAAATTTGCTAAATTGATTATACTTCTTTGCTAACGGAATAAAAAAAATTTTCTTATTGGTGGTTTGCAGCAATTTCTTTGGGAATCAAAGTTTTTACGCTCTGATAGCTTGAACACAAAAGAATCCAGCCCGTTAAACCGGGCTGGCTCGCCTCATATAAACAAGCCCTTAGTTGAGGTGGGGTCATATGAACTCAGCTTCGTGTAAGTCGCCTAATGTGTAAACTAATATAATTTAATTTTGCATAAGAAATCAATGAAGCATTATACGAGTCCAAACAATAAATCCGTGAAAGATTAGAAAAACACCAAATGTGTGCAACAGTTTTAGCTATTTAGTAGTAAATAGCACTAATTAAACAAAAGAAAACAAAGAATTAGCATAAAATAGCACAATTTATATTGCACACTTTTAGTATTTGCACTAATATTTCCACGCTGATCTTTCACAGATTAATTGTTTGCACTCTGTTAACATTCTTTTAATTTTATTTAGACAAAAAAAAAAGATGATGAAGGTTCGCTAAACTTGACAATCAGTGCAATTTCTTACAAAGTGTCTCACAGATTACCAAAAATGTCATGAAATGTGGTGTGTTCCTCATTTCACTTTCTGGGTCTGAAGAGCTTAATAGCGCCACGTGACCTCTTTACAATTTGTCTAGCCACGGTTCAATACATGAAACCCGCATAAACGAACACCTGTTTTGATGTGTTTTAAGAATTCAAGCTGTATGTGTTCATTGATATAGTAAGTGTTTTTTTTTTTTTTTTTTTTTTCAAAGTGATCTTAAGATGCTCTTAATTTGACTCTTAAACTGTTTCAAAAATGAAATAATACACACCTTACCAACAGATCAGATGAGTGTGTGAGAACAACATTTGAGAAGGAGCGGCAGTTGTGATGATAAACAACTCAAAATCGACAGTTATTTTTTCACTGACGTGTAAGAACAATTTCCGTTCTGAAACCTACACTGAATTGCTTTGTCGGATTGTAAGTTTTAAATATTGTAAAACAGAGTGCTATCAAATACAGATGATCCTTTAATTCATTCTTTCTTTCTTTCATTCATTCATTCATTCATTCATTCATTCATTCATTTATTCATTCATTCATTCATTCATTCATTCATCTATTCTTTCATTCATTCATTCATTCGTTCATTCATTCATTAATTCATTCATTCACTCACTCATTTTTAAGACTGTGTGTGTTCTTATTCATACTGGTATTTATTTGACATATTTAAGATTGAAGGTTCCTAATCTATTACCTATTTTTACAAACGGATTTTTTTTACTGTATTGATCCGAACATAAACAAGCGCTCGGTAATCTGTTATTGGGGGTGATATGTACTTTAAAGAGTTGTACGTGAGAAGAGTGAAAAATTTAAGTACGTAGAGCGTGATAACTGCCTAGCGGTTTTGTCATGGAAAGCGGCCCAATTTGCGGGAAAGGTTAAAAGAAAGCATTTGACCTCAAAGCATTCCCATGCTTACAATACATAACAACTCTAACCACAAATAAATGCTTTCACAATAATATTGCGCTTATGAAGTTTACGAGCCATCAATCATGTGTGATTTTTTACTCCTTTTTTGTTTCGAGTTCTACTTAGCCTGAATCATTATTTCTCAATAGAGCGTTTTCACATAACGAGCTATCCTATGCTAATGAGTTCTAAAAATGCTAATTAGCCAGAGGATCCCTGCTATTAAATGAGTATTGTACGAAGGTATGTACATTAAGATGCACATGAAGCACAAATAATGTAAAAAAGACGCATCAAAGTAGTTAAAACAAACATTTTAGATTTCACACACTTACTGTGCAACATATAAATACCACTAAATAGTGCTACTTTATGCTAATTCTATTGTTTTATTTTGTTTAATTAGTGCTATTTACTACTAAATAGTGACAACTGTTGCACACATTTAGTGTTTGCACTCTGTTCCTACGAATAGTAAAACTTTCACTATAATCAGCTGACCCAACGTGCCATTGTCTTTGTGCTTCAGATCGTACATTCCCACGTGCAATGCTCATTAGCAGAGCTCCTCTGGCTCATTAGCATTTTTTAGAACTAATTAGCATGAGATAGCTGGTTATGTAAAAACGCTCTATTAGAGTTCTAAAAAATGCTAATGACCAAAGGAGGTCTGCTAATGAGCACAGCACGTGGGAATGTACGCTTTTATTCACAAAGACAAAGCAAAGCTCATTAAGCAGATTATCATAACTGTCATAACAGTTTTACTTTTCATTGGAAAAGCATACAATGTTTGTTTTCACTACTTTATTGCTGTTATACCGGTTATTTTTTACTTGTTGTGCATCGCACATCAACAGAGCTCCTCTGGCTTATTAGAGTTTTTTATATCTGATTAGTATAAGAAAATTAGAGCGTTCCACTCCCGAATTCCGCGCTTTGGATTCAATTTGTATGGAAATTGAATACAAAGCGCGGGATTCTGGAGTGGATTCCGCTAAATCGGAAAATCCTATTACCAAATCACCAAATAAATCACAAGAATTATGTAGCACCGCGTGATATAATATTGATATTGTCTTGTGTTTTATTTGTTAAATTTGCAATTTGGTGATAATCCTCTGTTACATATGTAAGAACATCCTTTTGCTAAAGCAATCATTTTTGTTGTGGTATTTCCAGGGTTTTTTTTCTGAATTCGGAATGCTGGCTAAAAAGTGAATTGGCTTCTTGTGAAAGCATTTTAAATGTGGTCAAATAACGCTCAAAATTAACAACGAAAAAAAGTCTTTATGATCACGTCCCGTGAACCACAAAACCGGCTGTCAAGTGATTTGAACACAAAAACACTGAAAATTGTCGAAAACAGACTTTGAGTATGTCCAAGGTCCAAGACTGAGAGTGCGTGTTTTACTATCAAGAAAATCCGTACTAAAAATGACCTGTCGTAGTTCATTGTTAAAATGAATCTGTAAAATGTTCAATACATCGAGGGAGTTCCAAATCGGCATATCGATTTGTATTAGTTCACAGCCGTAAACCGGCAGAATTTGAAAATGAAATTTTACACCGAAACTGCACTATAGTTATAATTTAAGAATCGAATTTACATAAAGTTGTTTCTGGCATAAATTTTTTCAGATTCATGCGCCGACTGCTGTGCACAGACATCTTAACCGGGGACCGGTTACTCAAAGCTCGATTAGTGCTAATCCAGGGTTAACTCTAAAAAATTTCTTAAGAGTTAACCCAGAACTAGTGCTAATCGAGCTTGAACAACCCAGCCCGGATGAACAAAATTGCCTTTTCACATGTTGTCCGGGCTAATATCATTAACAAGGCGTATTCCGTTTTGTAGAGCTCAATAGCCATAAACAGGGTTAGGAATTTTTAAAAAAGCAGTATAATTATGTGAATTTTCTTAATATATAATTTCATATGGTACTGGGAAATAGCTTGACTTTTTAAAAATTAAGTATGTTTTTTTCTTTGAAAATACCGACCTAATTCAAGACGAAACCACCAATTTGGCAATTATGTTTAATCTACTCAAATTGTTTTGCTAGATATATATTAAACATATATGCTACATAATCTCTAATATTATGGTAGTAATTCTATGAATTACGCCACACAATACAAAGTTAGTTCAGCGTAGTTAAATCAATAGGTATCTTGTTTGTTTTCCTTTTAATTTTACAATGAAACGCCTACGCATTACACTCTAAATTGTCCACGAATTCATTTTAGTGAGCACTAGTTGGCCATCCTTCAGCTTTTTTTTTCCAGTTGTTTTCCTTACGAACAGTGGCGCAATAGCCCAAGCTAGCGCAATACATCAAAAACACATAAAATATGGTTAGTAGATAATAAATACATTTAATTGTTTTTTTGCAAACCACTCCAATCAAGTGATTACCATTAATCTATTATCTGAAACCTTCAATAGGAACTTTCTCCTCTAATTACTTTCCTCAGAAACGCCTAACAAACTCGCTAGTCTTTTCTCCCTATTTTCAGTCCATTGTCACGTCAGACCAACGAGAAATCGCACGTTACAACGTCTTTCCTAGTGACAACAAAATTTACAAAGTTTTAAGTGATCGGTGTCAAATTGATTTGTTGCTCGGACTATTTTTCGTCAAAAGCTTATGCTACTCATGTAAGTTTAATTGCGGTCTTTTTTCCTTAACTATAAGCATGAACTCCGTCACTGGACCGAACTATGAATAGACCCTACAACTTTGTCGAGCACTTTTCCTTGGAAACAATGACCCGAGTATCGACCAGATATTTTCCTCGATTTTTTTTACAATCGTCATATTGACGAGACATCGCTAACGCTACTTACTTTTTTTTTCTTAATTTGTTTTTCAAGTGGCAACAAAAAAGCTGTCTCCTAGTAATAGCTGCGAAAAGATCTCAGACGCAGAGGTAACAACCATATGTGCCCAAATTGATCATTTTAGAGCATGTGGTCAACGAGGTTGCTCATCTCAAACCGTTTCAACGCAAACGATCTTCAACCATGCACTTTGATCCATACCGATTTCTTCTGGGTGATTTTTCAATTTTCTTCTTTGGTTACTGCTGTTTTTGTATGCACAAAATAGGACATCTTTTGTGGGACTGCACTGAAACCCTCACATTAACCCACAATGAATTCATAAAATATTCAATAGTCTGTGATCGGCTATTTAAGTGGGCAACTGAGCGAATTGAGTCCAGTCAAGAATTGCAACGACTACAAAGTACAAAGCATCTAAAGCTATTCCGAGGTAAGAAATATTTTCTCTCTTACGCCAAGAAACTACTTAAGTTATAAACGCAAAACATTATTAGCTTGGATAAGTTGTCGTTTGCGCAAGCTAAGAATGCATAAAAGTTGTGCGGGCTGCATGTTGCAAAATCTAGCTCAACAGAAATGCATGCATTAAAGTGCCTATCACCCCTAGAACAATAAAAAATTGGAGTAATCTTGAGACTGCAGGAAAACGATTTTCGTTGTTAGAATTGAATTTGGAGCAAACGCGAATATTTTATCGATTTTTAAAGTTTGAGGTGACCTCGCCCTTGCCGGGAATGGGGATCTGGGTCGAGTGATGTCATACTGTACCACACGGAACTGTCAAAACTTCGATTGTATTTGATAGATGCCAGGTACGGTCACGCTAGCAGTCGAACGATCAGTGTTATTGTTGTCAATTTGTTATTTACGACGTCAAGAACTTCATGAGAATCAAGATTTTTTGATGTTTCAGAGTATATTTATGGTAATTTATGTTCCTGGTTTAATCAGTTTTCTATTGGACTACGAGGACTTCGATGAAGATAACCAAAACGAAGCCAATCCCGAATTCGACGTGATATCAGAAGCTGTTTGTTTCTATCAAAAAACCGAACTTCTAGCCGATCCTGAAATGTTTGAAAGTTTACAAAGAAAAGAAGCAAAGAGACAACGACTTGCAAATTAACTTTTGTTATTTAGCTTACACAAACTCCAATTTCTGACTTTAGTAGCGAATTTTATGTATGTGTCGCTTTAATATTGCTGTTGACAACTTTTGAAGATTACTTTTGATTTATTCCGCACTTGATTTCCCCAAAGTTCAGACAAAGAAATAAACTAGAAAGACCTATATGATTAGATATTTTGCGGATGAGATACAATCAAAAACTCCACCAGAAACACTCAATAAGTTCACGCGCGATTTAATGCCGAGCGTAATTTTGTCAACAAACAACGTACGACTTAGGAATTTTCATTTGACGACTGATTCTCGTTGAAGATAATAAATCAAATGAAAACAATACAACATCACAATTAAAGAAAAAAACATTAAAAATACAGTCTGCGAAACTAAAATTTAAAATAAATTAATGTAGTGACAAGTTGAACCGATAAAGTTCGTTGTTATTAGGTTCGCCGATATTCTCTTCATTAGATGTTATTGTGGACATTTGCAATGTTGAAGCCGCCTGTTGTCCCTTAGTACTTTCTCAAACGGGGATTTTGATTTCTGTTTTCATTGGCCAACAATTTCCAACACAATAAGAACCTATCAAAAAACTTATGTTGTTTGGATGTCGATTTCAATTTTATATGTAGTGTTGAATGACAAGTATAATGTGATGAGAGATATGTAAACCACTGCGCATGTGCCCAGGTACAGTATGACATCACTCGACCTAGTTTTGCATCTGTCAAAGTACCACAGGAAACCCAAAATACAGCTTTTAAACCTTAAATATCTCGGCGTGCTTTTATCCAAATCACTTATTATTTATATCATTTGAAAGCTCTCGATGTCTACAATTTTACTAAATTGGTCCACTCTGAGGGGTGATAGGCACTTTAATAACATCTACGATGCAAACAAATAAGCTTTCTCATTTTAATAAATTGACGTTTGTTTTTGTTTGCAAACGGCTTTTGATAAACAATCAACTTACAAAAAGCTCGTTTTTTTGTCAAACTATATATTTTGAGTACCAACTTGCAAATTTTGTTGAAACACGGATGCACAGCGCAAAATCGCCGCCTACAATTTTAGATTCATGTTTCAGCAATTTTGATGACAATGAAATTTGTAATATTCTATAATTTCAATTTGTGTGAACACCGGCTATTTCAATAAATGTCGGAGAAAATAGAAAGGCGAAAGCACGATCGAAAGAAATATAGCGAGCAAACGTGTTAGAGTGCAAACAATCAATCCGTGAAACACTAATGACTAAATAGCACTAAATAGTGCTAATTAAACAAAAGGAAACAATAGAATTAGCATAAAATTGTACTATTTAGTATTACTAAAGTTTCACGCAATAATTATTTGCACTCTATAAGTCCTTGTGAAAATAGTTGTGGTAAAAATAACACCGCAAAAAGAAGAGAGTACTTACTGACATTTCGGGCGTTAGTCCTTCGTCGGAGTAAAGAGAAATAGATTGAAGTAGACCATGTACAAACCATATCCTTCTGTCATCTATGGACGTTTTACGTAGAGAGCATTTTTGATATGTGCTTATATTGCTGTTAATTTTTTCAAGTTAATTAAAAATCTATTATTTTTCTCGATTATGATATGGCGTATCGCCTATTATTATTCGGTATTCACTCGGAAGCTTTTGAGTATGAAAAATGCTTCAATACAGAGCATTAGTTTTCATTTTATACTTGTCTCTATGTAATTATCATAGCTAATACCTCGTCCATGATCTTACCATATTTTATCTTTTTCTTTCAGTTAACTTCACCATGAGTTTGGACCAGTTTGAACAAGCAGCATTGGCAGCTCATAACAAATACCGTGCTAAGCACAAGGCCCCGTCACTCAAATGGAATGCCTCCATGGCTACTGAAGCTCAGGACTGGGCCGATAAGCTGGCTGATTCTGGCCAATTCGCTCACGCATCTCCACAAGAACGTAAAAACGATGGTGAGAACATCTACATGACTGTGGGCAAAGATGAAATAGGTGGAGAAGATGCAGTAGATGCTTGGTACTCTGAGATCAAAGACTATGATTTCGACAATGATCGTTTCGCTGGAAATACAGGTCATTTCACCCAAGTGGTATGGAAGGGTACTAAAGAAGTTGGCATGAGTTTTTCGAAGAGTGATGACGGCAAGATCTTCGTGGTGGCGAGATACAGGCCAGCTGGTAACATGATGTCTCAGTTTGCACAAAACATCTCTCCTCCTTCTTAAAAAGCTCTGCAAGCAGAACTTAAAGATACCGTATTTACTTGTAGTTGCTTCATTTTGTGATTTATCACCGCTGAAATCTACAGTTTTGGAGGGCCGAGTTTTACATTTGATAAAAAAATCATATAAACACTTTTTTGACTCGGCGATACAACACCATTTTCACCAAAACAGAATGAGCAAAATGAAAAAGCAATATCGTAGGTTTTAGAGTTAATAATAGTATCATATTGTAATCATTATTAAATGTAAACAACAAATAAAAGAAACAAACGTTTAAACTCTACCAAAACTTGTGGTTAGTCGTTCTGTGATTTTTCAGTACATACATATAATGAAGCATTTCAAAACTTGTGTTGAGCTGATCAACAAACCACGATATAATGGTTGACTATGTTATCTTTGTTCCTGTAAAGAGTCTTTAGGATTCCATATTTCTAACTTAATGATTTCATTGCTCAAATCCGATCCAGGGGAGGGACCAGGGAGGCCTACTGCCCCCCCCCCCCCCCCCCCCTTGGTAAGGTCTGATTTATTTTTATAGATAGTACTTTTAACTTTTGATTGATAATCAGTAATGTTTTGACTAGTGCACCGCCCTGAATGCCAAAACATTGTTGTACATATAATGCAATGTGTGGACTGAGAGAAATGAGCTTTGAAAAAATTGCAAAGTGAAACGAGACGCAGCAAGGACCAGTAAAAGTTTGCTTTTTCGTTTATTTTAAACATTAAAAAAAGACATCGTTTGATCATCTCGCCCTGGAGAACGCGCCTTATAAATATTAATTATTATACAAGTTGAAACATTCCCACACCACTTTTGACCTTTTTAACAGAACTAAGTGCTTGTACCTTCTGCCTCCTTAAAAAAAGGTGTCGAAATATCCCTACCCTACTACTCATGTGAATTTTGATGTTTTCAGCTTTGCATGGCCTCAGGTCTATCCTTACCTAATACCTTCCTGAAGCTCTTTCCACTAATTAAAATGAGGTCGAATTATAGTACTGGAGGTTTGAATAAAATACTAATTAAGTAAAAAAAATGAAATCATGGGATTATTTTGACTTTATCTTGTGTTTTATTACGTAGATTTGTGGTGACTTTTTGATATATAATACCAATATATTTCCAATATTTTATTTCCGACATGTATTCATTGGGAAGTTATTGGTATTTTCTTCGGCTGCTATACGTGTATACGTGTATATGACATACCAAATTTGGGATTTGCGTTTTTTCTGTGAGAAACAATAATAATTGGAAATAGAAAGGTTGATATTTTACAACCATATCCAGTACGACCAAAATGATAGATGGACACACTTGATAGATACTGACAACATTTCAAAAATCAGCTGCAACATTTAGAATGAGTCTGACATTTTTGAAATGTTCTCAGTCTCATTTCAAACGTTGCAGCTGATTTTGAAATAAATCTTCAGAGCTATCTCTATGAAAATTTGAAGTAAGACTATTTGCAATGAAGATCAAATTGATGTTTTTCCTCATAAATTAAACTTTTCTAAATGCTTTGTAAACATGATATAGATTAAATAGTGCAAAATCAGACTAGCACGCTGCAGGTGATCTCAGACCGCACGCAATGCATGAATTTAAATAATCAATCCCATGTGCCATCGCACCCTTAAATTCGCAAATCAGACGGACAACAGTCCGCCATTTTGGATTTTATTTCGATTCAAATACTTTCCTTCCTCGAGAAAAACTATCGAAATCGGCATGAAGAATAAAGTAAATATGCATTGAAAAAAGGTAAATTGGTGTTCTTTGTATATTTTGTTCTTTTTTCTTCTCAGGAATTTGAGCCCTTCTATGTTTCGATTTTCATATGCCCCTAAAGATTTACAAAATTGTCCACCATCACATTGTTGACAAATAAAAAAAAGCAAAGATATATGGGATCGATTATTAACTTGATAATGAATTCGCAACCTGATTGGCTAGTAGTAATAGGCAAGATCACCTGGCTTAGCGCGTTGATTTTCAAATTTATTCCAGCAGCACTCACGGAGAAATGTCACGCCATCTTTCTTTATTCACTGACACACTTGCATTTACTAAACAACATACATTTTTGTCGGATTAAATGATTCATTTATTGATTTTTGTCAACATATAATACTAATGACAACATACCACGCCCTCCTAAGCCATATTTGGTTTAGTTGTGGAACTTACATATCACATTGTTTGACAATTACACACAATATAATTGCACAATATAATTTCACAGTTACAATTACAATACAATTACAGTTGCAAAACAATTGCACAGTTAACGAGAAAATTGTTTTAACAAATTACACAATTATGGTGTAAGTGATATTACATATGACTATTAACATTTTGTATTCGTAGATATATCATTTCAGGCTAGGAATGAATGTCTCTACCATGTTTGTAACTGAAACTATACCGTTCAAAATTGTAGACTTTTAGAGAGGAACAATCACAATGTAAACACTACGTGTAAAATGAGTATCTGTAAGTTCTGCTTGCAGAGCTTTTTAAGAAGGAGGAGAGATGTTTTGTGCAAATTGAGACATCATGTTACCAGCTGGCCTGTATCTCGCCACCACGAAGATCTTGCCGTCATCACTCTTCGAAAAACTCATGCCAACTTCTTTAGTACCCTTCCATACCACTTGGGTGAAATGGCCAGTATTTCCAGCGAAACGATCATTGTCGAAATCATAGTCTTTGATCTCAGAGTACCAAGCATCTACTGCATCTTCTCCACCTATTTCATCTTTGCCCACAGTCATGTAGATGTTCTCACCATCGTTTTTACGTTCTTGTGGAGATGCGTGAGCGAATTGGCCAGAATCAGCCAGCTTATCGGCCCAGTCCTGCGCTTCAGTAGCCATGGAGGCGTTCCATTTGAGTGGCGGGGCCTTGTGCTTAGCACGGTATTTGTTATGAGCTGCCAATGCTGCTTCTTCAAACTGGTCCAAACCCATGGTGAAGTTAACTGAAAGAAAAAGATAAATACACAACGAATAAACAACAATATAATAATAATCTAACAAATACGTCTAAGACAATTATATTGTAACTTGTTTTCTATTTTTCCCTTATTCCACTATTAGTTGCGTCTAGCCTCTTGTACCCATTCCATGAATTCTATGTAGTATTTATAAAATGAGAATGAGTGTTTTATCGGCAGATATAGATACAAGACGAGGCTGCATATCTATAGCGCCGATAAAACACGAATTCGAATTTTATAAATTGCTATTAAAACTCCAAAGGTATTTGTCCATCAAAAACTCGATAATTTTTCAACTTTATTAAGTTTAAGCAAATTTAGTAGGATAATTCTATATTAGTAGCTATAGAACTCGTCTTCAAAGATCACTCATTAATATCAATCATGAGATCTAGAATTAAAGTATTTAAACTCTTTTCTTGCTTTTTGTGATAGTTAATTGCACGTGCGAGTAAAAATTTGCTTAGAACTTCGCTTATTTACAACAAACTGCAGGAGTCAAAGGACGTCAAATGTGACTTTCTTAAAAAAGGACGCACTTACAGCTAAAATCGTTGCATCGCGACCAGGCGCCGGGCGGCTTTGCAACTTTTTTTGTTTTTTGTTTTGTTTTCAGTTTTCTCGCGATGCAACGATTTTAGCTGTAAACGTATTGCATGTGTGAATATTTCGATTTCAAGCCGTAGTATCTGCAAGGATAGTTCATCTTTTTTATTCTAATTTGAAAAAATTTGCCGGTTCGGTAGAAAAACACTTATTTGCAAGTGAGGTAACTCGGCTGATCGACATTCAGGCTCGTGATTGTCGACTTTTCTGGCCATGCATCAACACAAACTTGCAACTGTTTTAAGGTGTTATTTGCAATGCAACAACGTTTGAAAACTTTACTAAAACGGAAAAGAAAAAGAAAAAATTACCGAAATGGGCAACTGAACCTGCATTTTTTTTATTCGACTGTTTATAAGAAAACTTCTAAAAGCCATGCAGGAAAAATACTTGCTTGTATGGCAGTTGAGCTATAGATTTTGCAAAAGTCTAAGCTGACTATGAAAGTTATAGAAATATTTCTTACCTCAGAATAGCTTTAGATTCCTTGGCCTTGTACTTTGTAGTCGCTGCAATTCTTGACTGGACTCAATTCGCTCAGTTGCCCACTTAAATACCCGATCACAGCCTGTTGAATATTTGATGAATTCATTGTGGGATGATGTGAGGTTTTCAGTGTAGTCCCACAAAAGATGCCCTATTTTGTGCATACAACAACGGCAGAAGCCGAAGAAGAAACAAATTTAAAACCGAAAAATAAATCGGTCTAGATCAAAGTTCATGTTTGAAGATCGCTTGGGTTGAAACGGTTTGAGGTGGCCGACCACATGCTCTAATTTGATCAATTTGGCCACATATGGTTGTTACCTCTGTGTCTGACGTGGATTGTTTAAAGTTTTCCTAGTTTTGTTACTACTAGAAAAAAAAATCTATTGAGGTAGTAAAGGTTAGCGATGTCTCGTCGAAATGACGACGATACCAAAACAAAAAAGACCAGAAAAAAAAATCAATGAAAAATATTGCAAACTTCACACTTTGCAATGCAGTCCAACAACATCAATAATTAGTGGTTAAAAACAAAACAGAGACAAAAAATGATCAAAATCGTCGGCATTCATTGGTGTAACCTCAGTCAAGTTCAGATCTGATAACTGCTTTGTTTGTTTAACATAATTATTGAAAAACAAATGCCCATTACAATCATACGATACTATTTGTAGTTCACTCTAGTATACGCCCATAAGACGATCGGGCTTTGCGAACAAGATACTCATGAGGTGATTCAATGCCACTTTTTTCCTTATTTTAAAAAAATGTGTTAATTTTTCTCTTTGGAATATTGATATTTTTTAATGTCTACATTATTACAATTTACATTTCATAATAGTAAACTTGGCTATAGTGAAACAGATCAAACTTGAATTAAAGTTCTATTTAGTGCTATTTAGTGCTATTTGCTAGCGAATATTTCATAGCGCGTTAAGTACTAATTAGAGCGTTTTCACATATAACGACCTATCTTATGCTAATGAGTGAGAGGAGCTCTGTTAATAAGCATCGCAATAGTGGGAATGTACGCTTTGACCCATACAACATTTGTTTTAACTACATTGTTGCATCTTTTTTACGTTGTTTGTGCTTGTCGTGCATCGTAGTGGACATTCCCACGTGCAATGCTCATTAGCAGAGCTCCTTTGGCTCATGAGCATTATTTACAACTCATTAGTAGAGTGCAAACAATTAATCCGTGAAACTTTAGTAATACTAAATAGTACAATTTTATGGTAATTCAATTGTTTTCTTTTGTTCAATTAGCACTATTTTGTACTATTTAGTAATTAGTGTTTCTTGTTTGCACTCTATAATGTAGCTCCTTATGTGAAAAACGCTCAAAATAGTTATGTAGAGAGTATCAAAGATTGAACGTTGCTCGTGAATAACACTGTCTGAAATGCAAGAGAATGTTTGACAGATTGAAAATCTATTCCATCTGCATTATTTCAAAATGAATCCAAACTAGAGCATCATAAACAAAAGAATACCAATCTGAATTTGGTTCGAAGAATTCTTAATGCTTTGCTGACATCCAAATTTACCACTAATTAGTTAGATAGCTTTTTCACAGGTATAATATTTGCACTCTAACATACCGACGATAGGGTCCTTTTTAGTTTTCACATTGCCTTTCAGTCAATTCCCGAAGCACTTGTCAGAATTCCCGCACGGCACACAATGATTTGAAAATAGCTTTTGTACAATATAGTCTTCGGTCGGTTATATGTGAAAACATGGGTTCTTACAGAATAATTTCATAAAGTCTGCCCAATTTATTCTCTGCATGTCAGATATTTTTTTGTATTCGACGCTAGTTGAGCGACCTACTACTACACGACTTATGGAATCAATTTGAGAATTTGAACATTCATTTTACTTGAAGAAGAAAGTATAATCTTTTGATATTTACCGCAAATTGGGCTGGGTTATTAAGGTGATTTCGAAGTTTTGCACTGCGTACAGTTCTGCTCATGTTTCAAAATTTTTGCTATTATGAATTTTATCATAGATAATACCATGATCTCCTCGGATTCTTTTGTCTTCCTCGGGAATTACAATCCCGAATTTCCCTCATGCATAGACATGAGGGAAATTTAGAAGACAAAGAAATCCTTTGTCTTGTACTAAATTTCTCTCTTGCATGTATTATACAGAGGGAAATCTAGTACAACACAAAGGATGATGTCCATACATGAGGGCAATTTAGAAGACAATGCCTTGTCCTCCTCGCAGGGACCACCTAAAGTGCCTGCTACTCACTAGAGCAAAACGCGTTCTACTTATAAAAATTGCTGATCGCTTTCAATGTGGGACGCGTTTCTCCGTTCTTGTGCATCGTGTTTCGCAACTTTGCGCATGCTGCACCACAAAATAAATTTAAAATGACAACTTTAAGTTGTTTAACGAGGTTTATTTTTCTCTTTGAATGTTTCTTTTTTTATCTCCCTCTCTCTCTATATTTTTTGCAAATTAGTTTGAGTGATTTTGTTGTTCACGCTTCCTTGACTTCAAACCAGCACGACTAAAACCGCACTTTTTTTTCCTTTTTCCTCCGTAATCATGGTATAACAAAGTAATACCATGCCACTCGGGAAATTAGCGATTAAATTTCCCTCGTACCATGGTATTACTTATAATTCTAGTCAGATTATGTTTGAAAAGTGCTTTAAAGGAAAACCCCGGACAATTCAGACATTTTCAAGAGAGAAAACGCGACATTCCTGTAACTCGATCCAGTCCTCTCCCGGTAATGTATAGATTTTCACACATTTGAGGTCTTTAGACGGCGATAGCACGAAAACGAACTCGGGCACCTATCTTTTTTATTTTCTTATTTTTTTCAAGAACTATGTTTTCTCTCACATATCTAATTGTCAATAAAACTTCGATGTCCAGTTTTTAAGATATTTCAAGAAATGTGTCTGGAATAGGCACTTCGACTTCCCTCAAACACTATACTCTATGCTAGAAATTTAGCATTTTTGGTTAGAAAAAAGGTTTCTCTGATCAAATAATCACATGATTTTTATATCCACTTATATCTTTATGGGAAAACTAGGAAAATCAAGAAAATTGTGTATGTCTATAAATATTTATCGACCAGTAATTAATTATTTTTGAATTTTCGAATTTTACTCCCAAAATACAAAACATGGTACTTTTCAATAATTCTCGCGAGAAAACAAGTTCGGGCACTCCATTTTTTAATTTCATTTTTGAAATAAGCAATTAAAAAAATATTATTGTGGAAAGTTTCAAGGCATTTCCATGTCTAGTTTTATTTCTACGGAATTACCTTAAGTTGATTTCTATACCAAAAGACCGCAATAGATAGCTAGGCAGTTATCACGCTTCAACGCTTCATGAATATCACGTATTTACTCTTTAAAAAATATCACACCAAACCCGCAAAGAAAAAAGAAAAAAAAAACCGACCGACAATAAAGTACGCGGTCTGCTAAACCAACATTTTATTAAACAATTCAAAGCAACATTGACGCATGCAGTCGGCGACTTTCACAAAGATGGCCTAGTGAATCCCAACTACAACCATGCATTCAAACATGGGTGGGGCCAAGTGAGCCGTCACGTCCTCAAACACTAGTTAGTACTATCACAGACAAAGAAATGCTACTCTTCCTCGAACCCTTTAGTGCGGCACATACCCGTGTACCAAAGGAGTGTAGTTAAGGTAATTCCGTAGAAATACCTAAAAAGACAAAGGATTTCTTTGTCTCCTAAATTTCCCTCATGTCTATGCATGAGGGAAATTCGGGATTGTAATTCCCGCGGAAGACAAAAGAATCCGAGGAGATCATGGTATTATCTATGATAAAATTCATAATAGCAAAAAAATTTTGAAACATGCGCAGAACTGTGCGCAGTGCAAAACTACGAAATTACCTTAAGCAGATTTGGAAACTGAAATGACAACTATAAATAACAATACCAGTGTTAGTAGATAGAATTTTCAATTTTCAACTCCTTTTTAGACGCATAGCTGCGTAAACTCGCTGGCTCTAACTCTGTTTAAACTAGAGTGCAAACCTGAATAAATCCGTAAAAAATTAGTAATACTAAATAGTAGAGTGCATATACTAAAATTGTGCAACATATTTACAACTAAATATATTTCTTTGCCTGAAATCGTTGGTACAGACGAGGGAGCTTTGCTCCAGGAGCATGTTGCGGGATCGTGTTTCAGGAGCAACCTCCCTTGTGTGTACGTTATATCAACAGCTTTTATTGAACATTTTTATTATCATTTGGTGTGTATTTATCTCGATTTTTATGTTATGTATCTCGTTATATATGACTAGAAGTGTGTCATTCGTCTGAAATCTATAATCAACTTTGTGAAATTGGCTGTTAGTATGATCTAAACACTGGGAATTAAATACAAACATCAATCAAAACATTTTTTGTTGTTGTTGTTGTTGTTGCAATTAAGAGATTGAATGTTTTCTTTCTAGAAATGGCTCAACTCCAGTATTGCTCTTAGAGCGAGACTCGCAACGATTTTAAAACATCAAGGGCGTATCGAGGATTGTCATTGAGTGAGGGGAGGTCCTGACATACCAAATTGTTTCGACATGCGTTTTTGACTCCCGCTTTGATACAACCCTGGATATATTCAGTTGCAAAGAAATGCAGCATCGATAACGCTAATCGATTCAACAGAGTGGGTGGGGATGGGTGGGGGGCATCCACCCCAATCTACATCACAAATTAATTTCTATGATGTTTACCATTTAATAGATTATCTTTAAATCTGTGTTCAATGACTTTGCTTGTTCCAATTAACACTGAGCGGTCACAGTGGTCAAAGTGACGTTCGCTCTTATAAATTACATAAACTGTGTAAGAAACGTGGTCAACCACATTGTCTTCTCGTTCTTGTCTACATTAATTTCGTCGTTTTCACGGTCATGGATAGAAAATCAGCAATTGAGAAAACCGTTGAGTGAATGGTTTTTAAAGTAATTGGATTACGTTGAGATTTTTAGATGAAATCTCAACGCCATTTGACGGATTTGTCTTCTTGCTCGTGGTTTTCATTCGACCAATCAAGTCTCACAGTCTAGCCTTTAGCGAACTCGAGCTATTTCACAATCCGCGACCATTTCCTCATGCAGTCTTTTTGTGTAGAAATATGTAGAAGGAACACCACATGTGTGACAGTTGTAAACAATCAGATCGTTTGGCAATTGAGTTTTGAGTCAATTTATAAGAAATTGCTTAAATATGTAGGCTTAAATTTTTCTACATGAACGTTTTGTTAAATTCTCTTGTAACCTAAGTTTACACTTTTTCAATTCTGTTTACATTTTGAGAGAGAGAAAAAAAACGGTGAGAGTTTTATTTTTCGTAGCATTCTTTAGCAATCCCTTTGCTGAAAGCACTGGAACGAGATCGTTTTATCCCATGTCTTATATTTTTTCGGGCATGCGCAGAGGTTTAACCGCGATGTTTTTACAATGTAGAATGCAGGTTCGTACCCAGTCGCTTCTTATCCGTCGTGCATGGTACGCGTAAAGAGAGATGGGAGTAAAGTAATATCACAAGGAATCATGTGAAGGACGAAAGAGAATTGCTTCAGGTTCCTCGCCTTCCCAAACGCCTTAGCGCGCCGCGGCTTTAAGGCAACGACTACATGGGAACGAATCCGTGTAGAATGTAGGGACGTACATGCAGTCATTTCCCTTGGGGCTGTGCTAACTAAAGTGCATAAATATGTAATACACCTTTTGCTGTTCACTAACAACACTGAAACATTCACACAAGCGAACACTATAACTGGTATTATACAGCACGAAGTATGACTATAATAGTTGATAGAAAGAATGGTTTGAAAACCTATTGCTATAGAGTGCAAACAATAAATCCGTGAAACACTTATTAGAGTGCATGCATTAAAAGTGTGAAACATAAATACCATTAAATAGTGCTATTTTATGCTAATTCTATTGGTTTCTTTTGTTTAATTAGTGCTATTTACTACTAAAATCGTGACAACTGTTGCACACATTTAACTATAAACTGTAATGGACCATCTGCATGATGACGTAATATACTAACACTACCAGAATGTATATTGCCGACTTTCTTTTGTATCGCAATTAGTGCCAATTGTTTTATTAAACTTGAATAAAATAAATACATTTGAATATGAAAGAGAATTTGCAAAGGATGCTGGTAATGGTAGTTAAAGAACGCCATAATGCAGATTGTCTATTGAACATCTTTTACGATGGTTAATACACTCAGGCATTTAAAAAGAAAACGTTAGAAAGAATGCCGGATCGCGGATGTCGATTTGTATCGGTAAATGCAACAAAATATAGCCAATAGGCGATTTTTTTATGACGTCATTTTACTACCAAGACAAGCATTCTTTGAAAGTTTTCTTGCAATACAAAAGAAAGTCAGCAAAGCATTCTGGTATTCGTAGTATATGACGCCATAGTGTAGATCGCCTATTCAAATGTCAGAATACTATTTGGTTTTGTAACAGTTTCATTACTCGCGTTTTTGTGGGGTCTTTCAACAGAAAATAATCGACGACAGGCATTCGGCATTCTTTCCGACAAAGTTTTTTTGAAAAGTAATGCATCATTGATCACGTTTAATTAATATAAATCTCTCCTCTACTCTTTGTTTTGAAAAAGTGGAAAACAGTAGCTTTATTGGTAAAAAATGGTATCAAAACATATTCTTTTACTACGTTAATATTTCTTGTTTTTGTTTTAGGTTCGGGATTTTCTCTCTGATATTTTTTGGGCTTGATTTGCTTGCTTTATTTATTTTTCTATAAATTTGTTTAAAATGTTATCATATGTGAAATCTTTACCACCAAGAGAAAATGAGCTAAGAGAAATTATCCCCCATATTGGGCTTTGCACAGATCATAAGTCTATTTATTAACGCACAGTTATTTTAAGAACGGGACGTGATTGGTCATATTGACCAGAGAGGAAATAGACGAATTTTGTGCTGGCGTCGAAGATAAAAAAGAAGAGCTCTTCAAATTTGCAAAAGAAAAACTTAACAGTACTGGATATATTAACATGTTCCCCAGTCGTCTTTCTCTTAAGAATAAGGTTTTAGCGAGATTGGTAACAGACTAAGAATTGCCTGATTTCTAGACATAGCACTAGCGGGGTTCCTGATGTGTTCCGGGATTGGTTTTCTTAGCTCATTTTCTCTGGTTATTACTCATTGATCTGTAATGGTTTGGCTTCCCTAAGTAGCCAATCCAGAGCTGTAGTTCTTCCTTGTTCACGGAGAACAGGTGCCACCATCTCAATACACTGGGTATGGTATGCATTTAGCCAATTAATCTGAAGAAAACAGTTATGTTAACCAGGGTTAACCAGGGTGGTGCTGAGGGATGATGATGGTCATGATGATGCCAACCGTCTATGGCGATGTGTATGATTATTATTATCATTATTTTATGTTGGTGATAATGTTGACGATGTTGAGTTGATGATGATGATGGTCATGATGATGCCAACCGTCTATGGCGATGTGTATGATTATTATTATCATTATTTTATGTTGGTGATAATGTTGACGATGTTGAGTTGATGATGATGATGGTCATGATGATGCCAACCGTCTATGGCGATGTGTATGATTATTATTATCATTATTTTATGTTGGTGATAATGTTGACGATGTTGAGTTGATGATGATAATGGTCATGATGATGCTAGCTTTTATTGATGATGATGTTGTTAATGATGGCGATGATATGGTGGTGGCGTTGATGGTGATGACGGTATGGTGTTGGTGGTGATGATGGTGTTATTTTTAAGTAGAAAAAAAGGATGGAAGGAAAGATGGAAGGAGGGAAAAATAGAAGAAATGAGGTAAGAATGTTAATTACCTGTGATTTTGTCATCATGGACGTCACTATTAGATTCCTGGCAAATGGTGCCTGGAAAAAGAAGAAGCACATTTGAATACCAATACTGTTTTGTCCATTATAATGATACCTAAGGCCCAGTTCACATGGAGCCATGATCGTATTATCATCGTTATCATAATCGCAATTATCTTCACAGTCGTATCCCTGATCCCAAGATCACAATCTTGTCATAATCACAATCATCATCAGTCGTAAACGTAATAATAAGATCATAATAGTTATCGTAATCCCAAGAACACAATCGTTATCATAATCGCAATCATCATCAGTCGCAAACGTAATGGTACATCATAATGGTTATCGTAATCCCAAGATCACAATCGTTGTAATAATCGTACTCAAAATCACAAAACAGAAAAAAATGTGTCTAAAAATGGGTTTCTTTATGATTGTAACGCCGTGTGAAGTCAGTGTGGAGGGTCCTCGTTGTTATCATTAGGTATCTATACTTACAAATGAGACAGCTTCAAACTTTAGAAAGCCAACTCCTTGATGGTTTCTCTGAAATGCACAGCATTACAAGATATAAAATAGTTAAGGTAGCGTTCTAATGTACAATTTACCTAGCAATGTGTCTCGTAACGCAATTGCAAGAAGAGAACCACCGAAAAGTTCCCGTAACGAATTGCAAATATGTAAATTGTATCAGGGTCTGCTTTAAAATGTTAAACGCGTATTTAAACAACGTTAAACAACGTGTTTATTCTGCAACTTTCGTGGTAGATGACTAGCTTAGCTTGGACTGCGCTGGTGTTTCTAAACAAACTGTTGAATATAAGTGTGTAATCTAGATCACCGATGAGATGTCGAAAAATTCTTCGTTGGAGCAAGACCAAAGAATATTTGAAACACTTGAAATATTTGAACATTTGATTGGTCAGTTTCGACACATCTCTACGTTGATCCAGATTACATACTTATCTGCAACCATATTTCTGCAGCAATTTCTCTGCTGAATAACATTGTACAAGCTTTGTGATATCGCCGTTCCATCGTGACCCTATAGAGAGGAGAAATAGAAGAGTAAGATTGCACTTGACGTACCTTTGGTTGGGTGGGGCGTACAACAAATAGATTCTCCAGTCGAATAGCAAACCCTTTCTTGCCTTTCCCATTGTACTCATAGTATGCTGGCTCTAAATAGACAGAGGAAACAATCATGATAAACCTCCACAATAAATAAACATCATTACAAAATCATTGAAGGATATCTAGCCTCCTTCGCAGCCGCTTTTAGTGTCGGGCTTCCTGGGGACATAGGAATCCCCATGCTAAAAGCGGCTGCGAAGGAAACTAGAGGATGTCGAAACGTTGTGAATTAATTGTTTTTGCAACAAAAAAAAAAGTAAATTTTAGGTTATGCGTAAGTTATGTCATCCTATAGCAAAAAACAGACAGATTAAGGTATCAGGGGACCCTTAAAATAGATGTCCACAAAACGCCTTATAGCTCGCGAACTAATATGGCTACTACTATATAAGTATACATTTCTTGAAGCTCAAGAAAAGGAGAATACAATGGAATATATATTATTTTGAATGAATTAATTCTTATTTTTTAGGTAAGTGTTTAGTGATTTTTCGACCGCCTCTTTTTTCGAAGTTCCAGGAACACGGGATTGCAATCGATCGTGTTGAAATTTTGCATCATTGTAGCTTCAAATGTCGAAACAAAAACGGTGTCTCAGTCTTATGATATCTTGCCGCGTTTGTGAATTATTACAGATTTATGCAAAAAAAAGCTAAAAATGACGATTTTCATTTTTAAAAACGAATATTTTTGCAAAGAAAGCGTTAATCAAAAAAAATGAGACACCGTTTTTTAGTTCGGACCTTCCTCTAAACGATAATGTAATTTGTTAGTTTATGTAAAGTAAACCTGTGTTCCTGGAACTCCACGAAAAGAGGTGGTCAAAAATCATAAAACACTCACTTAAAAATAATCAATAGATCACATCAAAACATATTATACCATTGTAATCTCCATTTATTCAGCTTCAAGAAAATATATACTTATATAGTAGTAACTTAAATAGTTCGCGCGCTATAAGACATTTTAAAACATCGGTTTTTAAGGTCCCCTGATACCTTAACATACAAACAGTCAAGTCAAACGAACGAACGAACGAGCGAGCGAACGAAGAAGGAACGAACCCGTGAAACGAAGAAACGAACAAACAAATAAGCAAATTAACAAACAAACAGTCGAGACAGACAATCAATAAGATGGAAAACAAACCCACAGCTTTCTGTAGTGTGATTGTACGTACCAATAGTCAAACACGTGCCATCGTCTAAAGGTAGCTCTTGATAAAACGGTACATTCGATATACCATAATGATCTGAAATCGAAATGACCAAGTCAGTAATGGCGTGGAGGTATAAGAGGCGAGTGAGCAAGTGGAAAATAAGTCTGTGAGAGTGCATGAGCAAACTCCACGAGTTAAAAACCAGGCAATTTGAGAACAAACTTGCGCTGCTCCGCATTCTAAGAATCTTGCAACGCACACTTACTGTCTTAAACTTGCTATTCTTTCTTTGAGTGTAGATGGTATCAACAATAATAACAAAACACTTATGCGCAACAGCTTCGCCTGTGTATATCCGTTCCCGCAGGAACAGAACGTTTTCAAGTGACAAAAAAAATAGTTCAAAAACCCATATTTTTAAAAGTCGCCCAACTCAACAATATTGACATTTCTAACCAAACCAACTATGTTTTTGTGATAGCTATGCTAAACCCTTTTAGTGGAAAAAGTTTCTGGAAAAATCATTATTGGAAGCCAAAATGAGTTGGTGGTTTTCAGCGAGACAGCCTCTTAACTGTTTCCCTTGGAGCAAATTTTGTCAAACTTCCCATTATATTTGTTGATTCTATAACCCACATAAACAAACCGTGACATAAAGCATAAAGCAATAAGAGGCAATTGTTACCAACCTTCCATGACACATAGGACATGACCAACGCCGTGTCCTGTAAATACCATCCAGTCAAGACCAGCCTCCCACAATGCTCTGCGGGCTATAGCATCTAGAGCATGACCTGAAACATGAAAATGGTCAAGGATTGGTTGAATGCTGGCTAATCAAGATTAGTATTAGTATCATCAGTACAGTGATTGCCACGATGAAAGAGATTGCTGCAGTGATGATGACAATGACAATGATGACGTTGATGACAATGGTGATGATGACAATGGTGATGATGACAATGGTGATGATGACAATGGTGATGATGACAATGGTGATGATGACAATGGTGATGATGACAATGGTGATGATGACAATGGTGATGATGACAATGGTGATGATGACAATGGTGATGATGACAATGGTGATGATGACAGCAATGGTGATGACAGGTTATGACAATGACGATGACAAAGATGATCATGATGATTACTGATATAGTTGAATGTTAGCTAACCTTTGGTTCCCCTGGGAAACACTGTGGCAGCGCAATCAATATGTCCCATTAACACACGAGTATAGCACTCCTGAAATACGACATTGAAATGAATGAATGACCAAGGAATAACGTCCGGAACGTCAGTTCCTCTGTACATCTTTACAGTAATAATAAATTACTCCCTTCTTACAACTGAATGAATGAATGCATGAACGAATGAATGGATGCAAGAACGAATGAATGAATGAGCGAATATATGTATGGATGAATGAATGAATACGATCAATAAATAAGTGGAAGGATGTACGTAAGTATGAATAGAGTCCAATTGTGAGATATTTTTCAACACTTTATACCGATTGGTTTCAGAATAGAAGTGACTTTATGTTACTTATGATTAATCAAGCCTTGTCTTGTTTTATATTTGTAGAATGCAAGTGCAATATAATTCGCAAGTCAGCTATTGTACATAGATTTGCTATGGTTAATACCTTTTCCCATTCAGTAGGAGTACCAAAATGAAAAATGCGGGTTATGTTTGTGGTACCATCTCTACAAAATACATACATGTAGAAAATGTATAAACATCACATAGTATACCTTCTCAAAAAAAAGATTGTCTTGGATTGTTTTGAACACCTCATACTGAATATTGAGTACTTAAAACTGCATTCCAAGACCAAAATGCCTTGTTGACAATAAAATGCATCGAAGCAAAGAGTGCCATGTGGACTGGGAAAATCGAGTCTGAACGTAAAACTTCGGAATGTGGAGCCGACATGCTTTGAAATTAAGATGATTATATAATAATGCATTTACATGTCGGTCTTGTTATGCAGTATTTGGTAATCAGTATTAGGTATGCAGAAAAATGAAAAATGCACAGACAACCTTTTTTTTTAAATAAGTATATACAGACAATCAGGGGCGAATCCTGAATTGTTTTCAGGAGGGGGGGGGGGGTGCACTACCCAGTAAACATGAAATACTGTGGAAATTGTACAAATATATTTAAGAAAACAAGGACTTGAATTTTTTTTCTGGAGGATGTGTGCTCCCCCTGCAGCCCTCCCCTAAATCCACCTTGATATTGTCAGCGAGACACAGGACAATTACTCTGATTATTGAAATAAAGTATATGTACCTATAATGTCTGCCAGACGCACACAAGTAAAGACCCTTGTCATTGATAATGGTACCAGACTTTGAACTAAAACATAAAACATTTAAATAACATCATGAAATGGTACAAATTAATTACAATATTCTGAGCTATGTTATGGCATGTATTTGGAATGTTTTTATTTTTTAGAAATTACAGTACTATGATAATAATATAGTGATATATCCAATCATATCAATATGACTATTACATAGTGCACGCCACATTAGTGTGAAACCATTCTTACCTATCTAGTGCTATCCACTAACTAACAATTCACCAAGGCAAAAAGACAGCTTTCATTTCAATTCCTTTGTGGTATTGTGTTTAGGCCTCGCTTAGTGCATAACTAAATCTTATCTAGCACTAAATAGTTAAGGTAGCAGGGGACAAAATCGATGTGACTTTTTGAAAATCACGTAACAAGTAAAGTTTAGAAGTTAACCCTAGAAAAGTATATATTTTCTGAAAGCTAAAGGACCAAATAATGTGATTGCGTAGTTTATATGATTGATTATGTTTTAATAAGTAACTTATTAAATTTTGAACAAAAATTTAGCGGTCATTTTTAAAAACTTTATTCTCCACCAAAAATTACTTAATCATCATGAAAACTATTTTGCCTTCTTACAAAACTCATCAACTTAAAAACCGTGTCTCATTTTTGTAAAATGGTTTTTCGTTTTAGAGAAAACATAAAAAATGTTCAAAAAATTTATTTTTTTAGGAAAAAATCACCAAAAAATGATCAAAAATCAATTAAAAATTAACAAAGACCTAAATCAAAAAAGGGAGACACGGTTTTTAAATTGATGAGTTTGGTAACAGGCTGAAACACTTTTCTCATTGATTAAGTAATGTTTGACTGAGAATAAAGTTTTTAAAAATGACCGCTCTTTTTTTGTTCAAAATTTAATAAGTTACTAATTAAAACTTAATCAATCATATAAACTACACAGCCACATTTATTTATATGTTCTTTAGGCTTTCAGAAAATATATACTTTACTAGGGTTAACTTCTAAACTGTGCTTGCTACGTGACTTTTAAAAAGTGACCTCGGTTTTGTCCCCTGTTACCTTAAGAATATGGTTTCACATTTATTCAATGACCTCCCAAAAAGCCAAAAAGTTTCACGATTTTGTAACTCTACAAAGCCCGTCAGTTCATTGGGCTGCTATTTTACACTCCTCAAAATACAGGGAATGATGAGTAAAGTATGAATATTTTTTGTCTAAATTCAACATGCATTACATGAATAACATCATGGTCAAGTGCGCTTTGCACCATCATCATCACTATCCTAACCACCACAACATATCATAAATGGTAATTTAACATCATCATTACTTTGCCAGATAGCCAGCCTCATCTGAGATGTAGGACTCCGTACCAAAGCATACATCAAGAAAACCTTCTTGCTCCCTGTAAAGAAAAACAAGAGAAAAATATTTACGCATTACAGCATCATGTAAAAATCTGTGAACACCAATACTTTATGCACATACTTCTACACCTACATTTCAGTCAGTTTCGACTGCTGCTTCATTAAAGATGGTAGACATAAAAGTATAGGGCTGCATAAATTATAGGTCATAGATTTAAATGTCTGTTAAAAGAGAAATTAAAAAAGAAATGCTAATAATATTATAATAATATAAAGAAATTAAAAAAGAAATGCTAATAATATTATCATAATATAAAGAAATTAAAAAAGAAATGCTGATAATATTTCTGTGTTTAAATGAGACTGCAGTATTAGAACAGGTCTTAAATTAGCTGGAGAAAGAGGCTATCAGCATACCTACAGTATTCCTCTAGTTTGCTTGCAGCTGCAACTGTTGTTACTTTTCTTGTTGGAACCTGCAAAGATAAATAAACCATATGTTGTTATTGATAATGTTGTTGACAATGTTGTTGATGATGTTGTTGACAATGTTGATGATGATGTTGTTTATGGTGTTGTTTATGGTGTTGTTGTTGTTGATGATGTTGTTGTTGATAATGTTGATGATGATGATGTTTATGACATTGATGATGTTGTTGTTGATAATGTTGATGATGATGTTGTTTATGGCATTGATGTTGTTGTTGATGATGTTGTTGTTGATAATGTCGATGATGATGATGTTTATGACATTGATGATGTTGTTGTTGATAATGTTGATGATGATGTTGTTTATGGCATTGATGTTGTTGTTGATGATGTTGTTGTTGATAATGTTGATGATGATGTTGTTTATGGCATTGATGTTGTTGTTGATGATGTTGTTGTTGATAATGTTGATGATGATGTTGTTTATGGCATTGATGTTGTTGTTGATGATGTTGTTGTTGATAATGTTGATGATGATGATGTTTATGACATTGATGATGTTGTTGTTGATAATGTTGTTGTTGATGGTGGTGTTGATGATGATGTTGTTGTTGATAATGTTGATGATGATGATGTTTATGACATTGATGATGTTGTTGTTGATAATGTTGTTGTTGATGGTGTTGATGATGATGTTGTTGTTGATAATGTTGTTGTTGATGGTGGTGTTGATGATGATGTTGTTGTTGATAATGTTGATGATGATGATGTTTATGACATTGATGATGTTGTTGTTGATAATGTTGTTGTTGATGGTGTTGATGATGATGTTGTTGTTGATAATGTTGATGATGATGTTGTTTATGGCATTGATGATGTTGTTGTTGATAATGTTGTTGTTGATGGTGTTGATGATGATGTTGTTGTTGATAATGTTGATGATGTTGTTGATAATGTTGTTGATATCGTTGTTGATGTTGTTTTAGATGAAGCTGTTGTTGTTGTTGACAATATTGATGTTGTTGATAATGTTGTTGATAATGTTGTTGATATCGTTGTTGATGTAGTTTAATTTAGATGAAGCAGTTGTTGTTGTTGACAATATATTGTTGATAATGTTGTTGATATTGTTGTTGATGTAGTTTTAGATGAAACTGTTGTTGTTGTTGACAATATATTGTTGATAATGTTGTTGATATTGTTGTTGATGTTGTTTTTGATGAAGCTGTTGTTGTTGTTGACAATATATTGTTGATAATGTTGTTGATATTGTTGTTGATGTAGTTTTAGATGAAGCAGTTGTTGTTGTTGACAATATATTGTTGATAATGTTGTTGATATTGTTGTTCCTGTTGATGATGTTGTTGTTGATACTGTTGTTGTTGTTGACTATATATTGTTGATAATGTTGTTGATATTGTTGTTCCTGTTGATTATGTTGTTGTTGATATTGTTGTTGTTGATGATGATGATGATGATAGTGCTGGCTCTTGTGGTAATGTTGGTAATGATAGCTATTGTCTGCGATTACTAAGTAATAATTTATTGACAATGGAAGCAATCAGGTCATGATAATTGTCAAGATGATGATGATGACAATTGTAGTTCAGACAGCAATATGGCAATAGTAATGATGATGATGACAAGTATAGTACTGGTGACAACAATAGTTGTGTAGATGATAGAAATGATAATGGTGTTGATGATAATTATCAAAATGAAAACAATATAGTAAGGACCTTAAGCATGAGGACGAGAGGCAAAGACAACAACGAGTTGCCATAAAGTAAAGTGAATGTGTCCTGGGTTTTCCTTTGAGGTGAATGTTGCTTTTTCACATGTTGTTGTCAACAGGGAAAATGTTTTGACTAAACATGATTGAATATTGCACATGTTTTTTGAACAAAAATAAGGTGCAAACTCGTAGTCGTCATCATTTCGTTTTCATGCTTAATGTCCTTATAGTGATGAACACCATGGCGGCTTTGCAGCCATATACCTCATGCTCCAGCCAAGCAAAGTACTCACAAAGTGCAACTGCATCACGAATCTAAAACAAAATCCATCATAATCACAATCAGTTATGCCGAAAAAACACTTTGTATACTGTCAGCACATCCCATCATTAAAGACACATTTCAATTGAGAACATGCAGCAAATTAATCCTTGCAGTTTACCAAGAAATGGAATAAGTTCTCACTATTGTAAACTCAAAAGTGTCTGAGTTATGAAGAGTTGACTTACATGGCAATCTTTCATAGCTTGAACCTCAACAGGGTTTTTGTAGACTTTCCTACGGGCTACTGGTGACACTTCTACCAACAGGTTACTCTGTAAATACAAACAAATTATTTTAGTTTGTGTCTGGTAGAAATGGAAAATATTTAATACTCATTCAGGCAGGATCAACTTACCTTTTTGACCAAGCTTCCCAAAGCAGCATTAACATCAGTGGACATCTACAAAATAAATGTAATCATTGTTATCATCACCGGCCATAATTGTCATCATCATCATCATGGTTATTAACATATCATTATAATCATCATCAATGTATGTGATATATCTTTTGACGTTACATTTCACTTATAGTTCTACAGTACTCTAGCTGCACTGTGCTGATGAGGCCCTAAATCTGAAACAGCTGTCCATGGCTGCTCATTGCAGAGACAAATGAGTCGTGACAACTTAAATAGGGTCTAAGGGTTTCTGAACTGAGAAACATCGACTTTGAAAGAAAGAAAAGTGAAAAACTAAAAAGATGTGCATCAAATGGGTCTTCGCCAGCTAGACCCATTTTAAGTTTTCACAACTCAAATATGTATCTTTTTTGTGGTTGAGAAGCCATTGCACACCTTCTTCTTCTGTTTACCCTAATAAAGTCAATCAATCAATCAAAAAACTATTGAGGCCTAATGGCTATTTCACAGCTCACAACTACTACATCTACTACACATGCTTTATCTATATTTTTCATCAGCTGAACCCGTATATGGCTTATTTCCTTTACAAATATTGTTCACATATAAAGGCTTTATGCAGGTATATAATGAATATCATCATATCATTCAGTTCATTTATCTAGATCTTAGTGGTCCTTCATTTATCGATTCTTTCATTCATTTATTTATTTATTATATATACAGTTATTCTTGAAAAGCTGACGTCCAGTTGAAATACTGATTTAGTGAATAACAATGTCATTTGCATATATCACCTTTTCAGTTTTCTGGTTTTAAATACAAAGCTGCACATATTATATAGTTACATAGTTTATTATTTTATATTATTAAGTTATTTTGTTCATTTTGACCCAGCATTTCTTAGAAAATAAAAATCATGAGATATGCAATACCACACAATGGAGCATTGACGGAAAGAGGGGAGTAAAAATAATGAGCACCTCATCGGCTCTCTGGAAGAATAACTGCGGCTAAAGGGATTCCTGACATTAATATGGTTTACTTTACTTTACTACTTTACTAAGAAAAATTAAATGCTTTCTTACCCATATTCTCTTGCCTTTATTGTCCAAATTGGTTATAGCATTGTTAATGTCACTACATGGCATCACTTTAACGGTCATACCATTATTATGGCCACTACTATTAAGGCCAAGATGGACTTGGACCTCTTTAGTTAACTTCTTGCTATCCACAAATAAACTGAAAAACATACAAAATAGACTATTTACATTTTACAAAATAAGGAGAGGTGAATCAAATGTTAATAATATTATGTTTGTATCTAGCCTTTTTATCTTCGAGCGTTGAAAAATATCTCACAAGTGAGCACAGCAAACAAGTGAGATATTTTTAACATGAGAAGGTAAATTTCAACTCTCCAAGCACCCAAAGGCATGTAATATTCTGTTTATCATAATTATCCATATATAATCAACTTCATAAGATTTTGAAGCACACTCAAAGGCATAACCATAATAGTAAAGATATTAGTATACATGTGAAAATATCAGTTTTTTTGAAAAGGAGGATTTATTGGTAATTTATGGATAATTAATATATGATAATTAAGTTTATATTTTCCACTGACAGAGAAACAAAAAAAGTGGACAATGTTTTCTTTCACACCACTCAGGGACCTGGACCCGAGGGTCCATATAGTGACATGACAGGTGTTTTGCTACAGTTGCTTTTTCACTGTCCGCCATTGACTCAGCGTTTTTCCCCACCCACCCACCCTTGTTGCAGTTTTCTACTCAACTGTAATTAGTATGTTTATGTATGTTGATTATTGAGATTTTGTGATTAAAGGAGTCAATTAGCCGTGGTCAGCTTGACAATAATTAAGCTCCCAGTGGTGTGTGAGAAAAGCTATTTGAAGGCTAAACAACCTACATAGTAGTGACTGACGGACTACTAATAAAAGTAAAAGAATAAAGAAGTTGATATAATAAAATCAAACCTTATGCTGTCCATTGTGATAATGGCATAGCCATATAAAAATGGATTGTGAGGGATATCATCACCACGAATGTTGAACAACCCTAGAAAATGGAACATGTAACTTATGTCAGGTCCAGCAAATTAGAACACAAACGACCATAATATACATTATATTTACTAAACCAAAATCATTTGGCATACATGCTAGTTCATCGAGTTTGGTCACTACAAATGCATCAGCATATCTGTTCATGAGCTGCTGTCTGATGTCTGCAACTTTATCCTGCCACGTCTTTCCTAAAGACCAAAAAGAAAAACAAACAAGAATATCAATCTGTTTAATGGATCGTGTTGTTTCACAGGATTTATTACTATCAAATCTTTGTGATTAAAATAAATTATATGTGTACCAACTGATTGCAATGATGATGATCAAGGTGGAAATGGAGGTGATGGTAATGATGATAGTGATGGGATAATGATGGTAAAGTTGTTGATACATATAATAAAGACAATGCAAATGATCATGATGCAGATCAGATGATACTTTACTGTATACACAATATTAATATTATATTATATTATATTATATTATATTATATTATATTATATTATATTATATTATATTATATTATATTATATTATATTATATTATATTATATTATATTATATTATATTATATTATATTATATTATATTATATTATATTATATTATATTATATTATATTATATTATATTATATTATATTATATTATATTATATTATATTATATTATATTATATTATATTATATTATATTATATTATATTATATTATATTATATTATATTATATTATATTATATTATATTATATTATATTATATTATATTATATTATATTATATTATATTATATTATATTATATTATATTATATTATATTATAAAGAAGGAAAGCACATAAATAAACAAGCACACAAACTGCAGACAGAAAAAATCAGTACCAGAATCCCCTGACCTTCTGATTGTCTAGACGGATGCTCTACCACTGAGCTAATGAAAACTCGTATGGTTTTTCTGTGAGAAATAATTATATACTCTACTGTATATAAAATGGATATATGAAGAAGGAAAACACCTAAATAAACAAGCAACACAAACTGCAGACAATAATTGATATTTCAATCTAACCTGCATATTCCAATCCCACGATGAACATCTTGTTTTTACCAGGCACAGGTGTGTTGGAGATGTTGTTTTCTTTTCTTAATATATCAATAAGATCAGGTTTGATTGAGACAACACTGTGACCAGCTGCTGACAGTTCCTAAAATAGACACATGAAGTGCAGTCACAAGACTGCATGAAAAATACAAAAGAAGAAATGCTAGGAGATTAATAATTAAGGAAAGAGGGAAGGAAGAGAAGAGGTATAGAAGAAAAGGGATATGAGCTGGAAAGGGAAAAAAGGAGAGGGAAATGATCGGAGAAGGATGGAAAGATGGTAGAAAGAAATGATTGAAGGAATGATTGATGGATGGAAAGATTAAAGTAATGAAGAAAGGAAGTGAGGGAGGGAGGGATGGAGGGATGGAGAAAGGAATTATAGAGGAAGGGCAAAAGAAATGGGAAAGAATGGAATGGAATGAAAGTAAACAAAAGAACACAGAGACTAAAGGAAAAAGAAAAAATTCAGAAGTGTACCTTCTCTAAATGCTTCCAAGATCCTGGTAAAACAATGCATAGAAGAGGTAGATGAGAAATGGATGAATGCACAAAGGGAGTTAGACAGATAAATGACTAGGATAAGTTGAAATATCGATAAACCATTGAAGGTAAGAATGAGCGAAGGCAAAACCACACATCTATAGTTGAGCGGATAAAACACAAATTTGAATTTCATAAATTACTTCTGAAACTCCAAACGTAAGTTTATATTTTTCCATATTCAAAAGTTTCAGAGTTTAAAGTTTTTGTAAATTAGGATAAATTTGTATCAGTAGTTACAGGTATTGATTTCCTTTGAAAATCGCTCATTAATTATTCATGAGTTCTAATACAAGATGAGATAAACAACAGTATTGCATAACATGTTGCACAAGCAACTGTGTCATATAACAAAGATTGCAATAATATGCACAAGATCTGAGCTGTAAGTTGCTAATGTTACACTCAAGCAGCAAGTTGCTTTTCAATGACACTGCAAGACAGGCTGTACTGCATAACAGACCATTGCAAATTTAGATCAAAAACAGTAGACCAACAAGGAAACAAAGCAAGTGGTATTTGAAAATATTAAATTAATGGACATACTGTATGGGATATGGTCCAAGCACACTCCAACTCTTGATTTGGGAGGCAGCACCTAAAAAATAAAGTCAAAAATAAGTTTGTTTAATAAGATCTAATTAATTCCCTGAATTCACTTGACTAAAGGCCACAAAACAAATCCAAACATTCTCTGTATTTTATACACTCCAGCCTCAATATAAATCTCTTGTTTTGTGGCAAGTCTTGCGAACACTGGGTAGGTCTATTGATGGATATAATACTTTCTGATGCCACTTAATTTTTTTTCTTATCAGGTGGTATTTAGATATACCAAGCTAACAGTGGGTGTGTTGGTCTGTCACTGAAGGGATGTGGTCCAAGTTCAAGTTTTGACATGGGCGGCCACATGTCGAACTTTCAAGTGTATGCAACTAGGGTTTTGTAATTCAAATTATGAATGTAGAACTATACTCTGAGAGTGGGAGGCCAGTAAAATTGGATTATATTGAACACACAAACCTTCAAAAGATATTCCTCTCTTGATGGAGTGTCTGGATGACCTGACATATAAAGAATTAAATGTAATGTGAGCTAATTTTTGTGTTTACGTTTTTTGCAACTTCTGTCGTCTTGTTTATTTTTGCATGCCTCAGTCATGCAGATAAATAGCCTCTTCTACGTTTTTTAAAATGAGTTCAAATTCCTTTTTCCAATCACCTTTAGGCCAAATATTAAAGTAAATGAAAGGCAGCATTCACTAAGAGGTCTCTTAGGCTAGTAATATTATATATGTTACTCTTCTAAGCTTTAGGGAGATTTCTCACCCAGGATGCATTGCAAGCAAGTGTTATTACAAAAATAAGCAGAAAATAACAAAAACAAAAAACAGCTCAACCTTGAGGACAATTAAATCAATGGATTTCAGCTCCCAATAGAGCGAAAATCTTTGGTTTGGTCTTCCAGATGAGGGTGCTTTGATGTCACATGTAAGGACTCTATAGTTATAGTAATTAATACCGATATATATAACATTAATAAAATGAATGAATGAATGAATTAATTAATTCTGTGTATGTAGTGCAAAAAATGAGAGAAAAATGAGCTCATCAGATCTGCATACCTATTAATTGTACAGTCCATACTTCAGAGTCTAGAGTAGCAGCACTTGCAGAATAACGACAGTCCGTCCATACTGCAGCTTTATCCTTAGTTACAACTATATGTGCTGTGAGTAAACAATAATTATTACAAAATTAAATCTAAGTGCACCTCCATCCCGCCAGTTTTTACTTTTGGTTAATTCTTTGGACCATTGTAAACAGCTTAACAAGTGTAACTCTGTTTTTGCATTTTTGCATTTTGAAAAAAAACCATTAAATTTGAACATTTGTACGTATAAAATATAAATCAAAACGGTCAAATCTAACTTTCTTTTAAAATTAAAAATATTTCTAAATTTCACCCTTCTAGTTGTTTGGGCTATAAATGACTGTGTTAATTTTTTTTTGCAGCAATATCATTCAGTAAACATAAAAAGTATAAATATTTTCCACTTCAATAAGGAACAGATATTATAAATTTGACAATAGACAAGAAATGGCGAAAAAGTATTGAATTCCATCATTTTCTCACATCAATAATACTTTTTTCCCCAGAATAATCAAAACGTTATCAAACCGCTTTGTTTCTCAAAACGTGTGAAATCGGCCGCTTAGTTATAACATTATGAAATTGGCTACGAGCTTCATAAGATTTCATAACGTTATGAACACAACTTAAGATTTCATAACGTTATGAACACGACTTAAGATTTCATAACGTTATGAAGACAACTTAAGATTTCATAACGTTATGAACACAACTTAAGATTTCATAACGTTATGAAGACAACTTAAGATTTCATAACGTTATGAACACAACTTAAGATTTCATAACGTTATGAAGACAACTTAAGATTTCATAACGTTATGAACACGACTTAAGATTTCATAACGTTATGAAATCTTAAGTCGTGTTCATAACGTTATGAAACCTTAAGTTGTCTTCATAACGTTATGAAATCTTAAGTTGTGTTCATAACGTTATGAAATCTTAAGTTGTCTTCATAACGTTATGAAATCTTAAGTCATGTTCATAACGTTATGAAATCTTAAGTTGTGTTCATAACGTTATGAAATCTTAAGTCGTGTTCATAACGTTATGAAATCTTAAGTTGTCTTCATAACGTTATGAAATCTTAAGTTGTGTTCATAACGTTATGAAATCTTAAGTTGTCTTCATAACGTTATGAAATCTTAAGTCGTGTTCATAACGTTATGAAATCTTAAGTTGTGTTCATAACGTTATGAAATCTTAAGTCGTGTTCATAACGTTATGAAACCTTAAGTTGTCTTCATAACGTTATGAAATCTTAAGTTGTGTTCATAACGTTATGAAATCTTAAGTTGTCTTCATAACGTTATGAAATCTTAAGTCATGTTCATAACGTTATGAAATCTTAAGTTGTGTTCATAACGTTATGAAATCTTAAGTCGTGTTCATAACGTTATGAAATCTTAAGTTGTCTTCATAACGTTATGAAATCTTAAGTTGTGTTCATAACGTTATGAAATCTTAAGTTGTGTTACATTATAATATTAAAATGTCCAAAATAAGTGCTTTAGCATAATGGTTTGTCAAAATTTAAGGAATTAAATGTACTACCAATTTTTGTAAAATATTCAGACATGTATAATTATCACTTTTCAAAGGATGTACATTAGCCAAAATGTCTTGAAAAGGTTTATCTTATAATACATTTTTGGTTTTTAATTTAGAAATTTACAAAAACAGAAGCATATGTCACTTTATTCTTGATTATAAACAAAAACATATGATCTCTGTTCAATAGGTTTAGCATTTATTTAGGTTTAAATAAAATGACCTGTTTTTTCAAAGATGTTAATTATCCCAAATTGGAAGTTTTGATAGCTAAATTGTTTGAAAGATATCTAGTTTATTTGCCACAAACAAGCATATTTGAATTGTCGTAGACATGATTTATTTTGATAAATAGGTTCAATCTGGTGATTTTTTCCAGTTTATATTCATGGTTTTCAAGATTTAAGCATAAAATTTACTGCATGCAAAAATGCAAAAACAGAGTTTAACTTGTTCTTGTGAAACTTGGGTTGCTTTTCGAAAAAAAAATTTCAAGTTCTTTTACCAAAAAAAGTCGCAAAGTATATGACTGACCACCATGGTATGCAAGAAACTTGGTCTAACCTGTAACAATTGGTGGTATCACAGACCTAGATCATAGCATGCAGTACAATTTCTTCAGGTATGTTGTGTACTGAAAATGATTATCATTATTTGACTGTTGTTTGACCCTTGACATGTAACTTAGTTTTGTTGGGTTTCCTTTGTCAGGCGCCTGTGATACCCAGTGGATATACACATGTGTATCATAAGGTTGTTCTTGATTAAAAGCCTCATTTTAGGCCTTAAAACTGTCTAGTTTCATTGTATGTTGGGCACAATGCTACAACTGCCTATGACAATGTGTTTGGCATCTTGTGTTACAGCTAAAATTGTTGCATCGTGACCGGGTGCCTTTGCAACACTCTGACTGGAGGTTTTTTTTCTGGGACATCAACCGTCGATCCACCAAGACGGCAGCATTGATGTCGCAGGAAAAAAAAATCCAGTCAAAGTTGCAAAGGCACATTGTCACGATGGAAAGATTGTAGCAGTGTAAGAGTATAATTAATTTTGGAAAAGTTTTAGAAGAATTTACTATTGATTGCTATATAGAGTTAACAGTAGAGGTTGTTGCTAGGACTGGAGTAACGTCAGACTACGTCATGTTTTCTTGTCAAGTCCCCCCACTTCTTTCCCCTACCCTCCCAACCCTCATGATCAATGACTGGTATCATTTACCACTGCTAGTTGTGAATCCCTGTCCAGTCAGTACTGCACTGCGAATATCCACTTCACTCATATACTGGGACTGAAGACAAATAAATAAAACGATAAATTAATATATGAATGAATGAAAGACTAAATGGATGGATTTAATTGAACAGATCTATGGACGGTGGAATGAATAAATGAATAATTAATGAATGATTGAAAGAATGAATAATTTAGTCTATGGGCATCCTGTGGTGAATCTCGATCATAAGCGGGCAAAGAAATCAAAATAAAGACTTCATATCAGGTTCACAAATCATGCAAATATCACATTTATAATTGGAGGGGATTTATCAGCACCAATAATTATGATCAGTTCGATCAGAAATGTAATCTAAATTTGATGTTCTTTCTCCAATTGGTAAAATAATTTGTATTGCTCAATAAAACACATTTATCCAAAGCTCACACTTTCGTAATAAACTAAACTTCTTCCTTTTATCATAAAAAAACTTCTGGTTGAAAAAACGTATTTGCCCTGTCTGAAAGTTATAAACTTGCAGTAACATGCAAATCATGTCAACGATTCTTAAATATATAAACATATGGACAATATCGGACAAAAACGGTAAAAATAAGAGCAATTTAAAGCTATAAACGAACAACTTACATGGTGAGGATCTTTGTTATCCACGATATAAGCATTCAAGGAATGTTTTTCCTCCATTAGAACTCGGAGTCTTGCAAGACAATCGCTGGCATGTAAAGCTTTTGCAGCCATTTTGAAGTCGATTAAAATGCAGTGATATTAAACCTTGCAGTCCTTGCAGGAAAGCAGCTCACTTCACGTAAGCTCTGTAAAGGAGTTTTGGTCTGCACACAGTGGATAGTAGCTTTAAAAAGCGGAGAAAGCACTTTAAAAATGTTAGTTTGCACAATCTAGATAGTGGTAATCCGATATGGTTGAAGACCTGCACGACTTGCCTCGCAGCTTATCCAATCAGAGCCATGGCTGTCACGCTAATCAATAATGCATTAATAGGTAAAATCGCCAAGGAAAAGCAGGAACTTTGGACAGGAAAGTGGTCTTTTTTATGTTTATGACCCCTGGCCTTTTCTGTCGCATACATGGCCATTTTTTTTATTTTTCTGTTTATCCACTGTGACTGACCATAATAAAATCAACATGAGTTTTTGGCCCTGGGCTTTTCAAAGAGCTCAAAGAGGGAAAAGGCTATCAAAGTGATAAAGGTTTTTTTTTTAATTTTGGGTTTCAATAATTTTTCCATTTTTTATCGTGTGTCTTACCTTTAGGAACCAGCGTGAAAACAACAGGACAGAAAATGTATGGCGACATTTTAATATTCACTCAACAGTGGCGGATCCATGCCAGGGGGGAGGGGGGGGGTTCCATGGGTTCCACAGAGCCCCCATCGAGCAACGCGCGCCTAAAGAATTGCAAAACGTTTTGAGACTCTGTGAAATGGGCTACATAACAACATTCACATTACATTCATTTGTTACAGTACGGGTGGTACCGTTTCCTACTCAATACCAGCAATACGCTAATTAAGGGTACGGACCACTTTAGAAAAACTACAACGCTTGAAACATATGCCCGCGAACAAATTACCGCTGAAAACGCCGCGCGCGTGTCATATTCCGCCAAAAGGCAACATAAGAATAACACAATCACTCTTCAAAAATTATGCTTCAACCAGCCAAAACCCTCATTTTTTTGCGCGGGACTCTACACTTTTCTTCATTTTTTCTGAAAGATATCGTAAAAATCTTTCTTTTGGCGAGATTTGAGAAAATTCTTATGACTTTTCAACATATAAAAAAGCGAAGGTTAGTGGTTTACGGTTTCACTTTTCAAAGCGATTTTGAGTCAAAGACGGAAACAAAACTGTAGATCATTACAAAATTTTAAAACATATATAATTTATTTTCCCATATTTGTGTAAAATAATGTGTAGTTAAGATTGCCTGTAAAAATTACGTCATTAGCTTTAATGGTTTTTGAGTAATCAATTTATTTTCTGAAAAATGTATTTTTCGCCATTAGTTCTTCAAAAAATGTCAAAACATGGCTCCGTTCAAAATTTATTGTTTCGGAAACGGGTACAGGACCATATAGCTTTCTATCCACTTTTTGATTAATCAATAAATTCACTATTAAAATTAAATCTTTTCTTGACAATCAATCAATTTTATGGGGCGGGGATTTTTTAACACGTTCTCTTATGACTCCGCCCGTAAAATTGATGGTTATGGTCCAGAAATGACAAAATTAAGTTACAGAACGATAGCTTACAATTATTTCTTCTTCTGGAGTTCAAAGAAAATTGATAACTGACGAAAATTAAGGAGTGGATACTACCTTTACTAATACAAAGTCAGTCATTATTATTGTAGTTGTTTAAACCACTTATCCACATATATCCCAGGTGTATTTTTTAGACCTACGGCAGTTTAAATCTCGTTGGTAATTGATAATTACTGCGAGTCTAGTTAAGCCTTCTTAAGCGGCAATTGTGAGAATGGCATAAGTACCTAGTTATAATAACCCAAGCGCACACGGATATGAAATATAACAAAAACTAAAGCCAGCCTCTTTCACTGAAAGCCGAATGAAAAAAACAGATTTTGAACAGGAACCGCGAACACTTCAAAACAACAAAAAATCGTAAGAGTACATATCAACAATCTCAAGAGCCAAACAGAAAAATCATGCATGCTGTCACGACAATAAATATATATCTTTCGCACACAAAGAAAAACTCAAGCGTTCTTCTATAAATTAGTTTTTAGTGGTGCTCAGAGGCAATGCGCTTTGACAGCATCTTGACAGACCCCCGTCACTGATCTTACTTATAATAAGCTTTAAAGCACAGTGCTATAGCGGTTTAAACTAGAAAGGTCTTTAAAGGCTGAAGAGCCGCCCTGCAACATTCCAGTATGGCTTCCACAACCGATATCATCTTCGCTGTTCTGTACTCAACAGTTCTGGTCTTCAACGTAGCGGGAAACTGCCTCGTGATGTACATCATTTCGACCAACAAAGTACGTAAGTCTGCTACAAACTATCTACTGCTCAACATGTCAATAGCAGATCTGTTTTTGGGAGTCTTCGCATCTCAACGTTACATTGTGCGTCCATTCTTGTCCCCAGCAAACCAATCATGCCTGTTTTCGCTGATCGCAACCATAGGATGGATCGCCGCGGCAGCATCTGCAGTCACCATGGTGATCTTATCATTTGAACGATACTCGGCCGTCTGTCATCCCCTACGATTCCGCCACATATTTACAAAAAGAAACGTTAAAGTGTTGATTATAACAGCCTGGTTGTATGGACTGCTTACCAATGTGCATTCAATCGTTCATAGTCAATGCAGAGGTCCGTTTCACACAACACCTCAAAGCATCTATGATGTATTTGTGTGGGTGTACTTCATTGAAGGAGTGGTCTTTTTCTCGGTGATGATAACTCTTGTGATCAAGATCATTCGAACTCTCTCGTCAAGTAGAATCACTGCAAAACACGTGCCTAGCCAAGCATCGTTTCAGATAAGACATCATAACAGAATCAAAGTTACTCGAGCTGCGCTCCTCGTCATTATCACTTTCATTCTCTGTTGGATTCCTGAGAAGTCGCTTTGTATTCTAACCGCAATTAATGTTAACAACCCCGATGTCATTCATTATGGATTTACAGTATCTGGAGTGTTAGTCTCCGTTAATGCGTCTCTCGATCCATACTTGTTTAGTTTTCAAGGAAGCTGCTTTCAGAGTTATCTCAAGAAGATTATTTGTTGTGCGTGCTGTGAAAAAAGGGTTGTAAGTATTGAAAAGAGCAGTACGACCAAAAGAAGCGAGGCCGATGCTGCTGATATTATATCCAGAGATCACCAGAGAAAAGAGTCGAATGGATGGATGAAAGAACCAGAACAAAGGGGTGAATGAATGATAGAACAAACGAACGAACGGGAGAATGACAATAACGAATGGATCAATTACAGAAGGAAAAGATGAATCCAAACGATCGAAAAATTAAAACGTTTTAACTCAAGTTAGCACTACTACTGCATGTAATCAATGTAAATTCTGGGTGATGTCTTTCTCGCTGAGAAGGGTCGCATGACAACAGAGAACCTATACCCGGATTCCATCAGGAACCACGCTAGAGCTATTTTTTAGAAACCAGGCTATTTTTAAACTGTTATCAATCCCGATAAAAGAGAGACGACTGGGGAACATGTTAATATATCCAGCATTGTTAAGTTTTTCTTTTGCAAATTTGAAGAGCTCTTCTTTTTTATCTTCGACGCCAGCACAAAATTCGTCTCCGGGGCTTATGATGTGTGCAAAGCCCAATATATGGGATAGGTTCTCTTAGCTCGTTTTCTCTTGGCTCAGAACTTGCAAAACCAAATAATATTGTCAAGTTATATATCACTGTTATTTATTCTAAAATTATAAGCTTAATTCTAAAATCTATATTACATTTGGAACAATTGCCTTATATGCAGAATATCATATTCCGTACATTTTTATGATTATCCCACTAGGACAATCTTACCCGCTCCCACAACCATGATCCTTTGCGTTTAATTGTTTACAAGTGACGCCATGGTGCATCGGACAATTTTCACACAATCCTGTGACTATATACACAATACAATAAAAGAACACAGGTCAGTGAAAACCTCTATTCTACTATCTTAATAGCACTGAAGCGTGATGACGTTTTACCTCCGTTCAGCTATATCATAATAGTTTTTAAAATCCTTTCATATTCAATTTTTTTATTACTTTGAGAATATGCGATTTGCATTATGTCGTCATTTACTACCAAGACCAGCACTCTTTGCAAATTCTCTTTTATATTCAAATGTTTACTCCCTGTGAAGATTAGTAAAACAATCTGCACTAATAGCGATACAAAAGAAAGTCGACAAAGCATTCTGGTATTGGTTGTATATTACGTCATCATGTAAATCAGAAACAAGAGAAATAATTAGTGAACAAAACCTATGTGAAAAGGATTCAGGTCTTTTTTTGCCCTCTCACAAAAAAAAAAAAATAAAAAAAATAAAATAAAAAAATTAAAAATCAATTTTTGGAGGGATGACGAAGCGAGAGATTTCCGTCTTCTTTTCCCAAAAACAAGATGGCGTCACCCGTAACAGCGATGTCCACAGAGGAGGTTAAATCTCCATAATTCAGCTTTACTTATTCTCTTGTGAGAACACCCCCTGGAATGACGTGTTTTGAAATATCCTCTACCTGCATTAATAAACTGCATACGAAATAAACTAATTCAACCTTTGTTGAGTCTATAGTGGCCCGAGGGGAGGGGTGGTTGCATTGAAAATAGGGTAGGGGTGCTCGAAGGACCTTTCAGGGACAAAAGTGAGACATTCACGTACCTTGAAGGGTAAGATTTTACGTAATCGCACAAACACAGCTATGCAAAAGCAACAAGAAAAATACAAGAGAAATAATTAGTGAACAAAACCTATGTGAAAAGGATTCAGGTCTTTTTTTGCCCTCTCACAAAAAAAAAAAAAAAAAAAAAAAAAAAAAAAATTAAAAAATTAAAAATCAATTTTTGGAGGGATGACGAAGCGAGAGATTTCCGTCTTCTTTTCCCAAAAACAAGATAGCGTCACCCGTAACAGCGATGTCCACAGAGGAGGTTAAATCTCCATAATTCAGCTTTACTTATTCTCTTGTGAGAACACCCCCTGGAATGACGTGTTTTGAAATATCCTCTACCTGCATTAATAAACTGCATACGAAATAAACTAATTCAACCTTTGTTGAGTCTATAGTGGCCCGAGGGGAGGGGTGGTTGCATTGAAAATAGGGTAGGGGTGCTCGAAGGACCTTTCAGGGACAAAAGTGAGACATTCACGTACCTTGAAGGGTAAGATTTTGCGTAATCGCACAAACACAGCTATGCAAAAGTTTGGAAATCGCCCGAAAAACAATATTTGTGATCAGTGTTTCATCAATTTTGAATAAATAACGATACTTGATTGAATGTGGTCGTATTGGGTCTGAAAACACCATCTCAAATAACTTGTTCGTACCTTTAACAGTTATTTTTAAAACTACTTCCGAACACCACCCCTCCCCCCCAAAAAAATTCACTTTTTTATGGAGTCCCCCCGAGATATAGTGTCTAAACTGAAGTGTCACCCACTCTAGCATGGCCACTTATACGCCTATGAGGCACTGCCCCCTGATGATGCGATGTCGCATGTACTAATTGCTCTTGACGTAATTGTAGAGATTGATACAGAGCGTCAAACTGTGAATCGATGTGACGCTGAAGGTTTTGAACTTTTTGTTCCACTTTGGCCATTATTCTTTCCTCTGTGGCGTAGATGTTTGTAGTGATAGAATGATAGACGGACAGACAGCCAGGACATCCACATGCTACACATCTGTAAGAAACGTTAATAGAAATCATAAGGGATAGTCTGGACAGACAGACAGCACGAAATGCCATGAGATTGTCTAGAAAGGAGACCCTTAATGAGACAGAGAGATATGCAAACAAACAAACAAACAAACAAACAGACAGACAAACAGACATTGACAACAAGACAACATAATCACAACATGACATGTAATAAACCGATTAAAAGAAGCACAAGCATTCCAACAGACGATTAGACAAACAGACAGACGTGCCTTTGTTTTGTGCCAAGCTCTGGAGCTGACGAAACTTTAGTCGAACTAGCAGCTAAGGGAGGGGAAGGTGGTGACCCTCTATTGTCCTTTTCATCGCAATGTACAACGTGGCCTGGTATACTCGGTGTACTATTGCTCGTATATGACGACACTTGCCCTGGATGTAGCCGAGTTTGTACGTAAGCCTCCCATCTAGCTTGTGCCTCGTCACCAGGATGTCTGTCACCATTAGGGATTATGTCCCCATTGTGTATGGGACCATTTTCTCGACAATTGCCTCGACCTATCATCAGTCCCGCTAGTCTGTTAATTAAGCCATCGTCATGTTCTGGGCTACCCATTGGCTCTGTTAAACATATATAGTATAAATGTCAGAACTGATTAGTTGATATTTTTTGATCAGTCATTTGTCCACCCATCTATTTAATATGTCAGATAAATACCTCGGCAATAAACCTATAGAGCCCTTGCGGCCTACATAGGGCTATGTATGAGCTCTAGCATAATTCGCTGATTTATTCATCCATTATTATGTAGAGAAGGAACCGAAATTGAAGGAAAAAAGGGAAGGGAATGGAATGGAAGGAAAGGGAAGAGAAGAGAAGAGAAGAGAAGAGAAGAGAAGAGAAGAGAAGAGAAGAGAAGAGAAGAGAAGAGAAGAGAAGAGAAGAGAAGAGAAGAGAAGAGAAGAGAAGAGAAGAGAAGAGAAGAGAAGAATGAATGAATGAATGAATAAACTTTATTTGATTACGAAATTCAATCAGTTATTCAACTGCTTTACAAAGAAGTCGTAAAAAAATATATATATATTATAATATCAATTACAATGGTTAAATTACATATTGCTAAATAACATAGTTTAAAAGTTTTTTTGGGCATGAATCCTTCTTCTGAAGGTGTTTAGTGTAGGGGCAAGTTTCAAGTCAGTTGGGAGGGTATTCCACAGTTTTATTCCTTCATAGATAAAGGATCTTTTTAGGTGATTAGTTTTTGATTGAGGAATATTAAAATTAATATCCCCATTTCTGAGTTTGTATGACTTTACCTTACTATCGACTGTGGACAATTTCTCACTCAAGTATCCGGGGACATGGTGGTTTACTATTTTATACATTGTAAATGCTTTGTGCTTATGTCTACGTTGCGCTAAAGTTTCCCAACCTAGTTGTTCTCGGATATATTTTGTGCTTGTATCATAGCTATTGCCGGTAATGACCCTGGCAGCTCTATTCTGTAGTCTTTGCAGACGTTCTGCCAGACCATTTGATAGGTTCGCCCAAACAACATCGCAATAATCAAAGTGCGGTTGTATGAGCGATTTATAGATTAAAAGAAGTGTTTCCCTATTGACAAAAGGTTTTATACTTCGCATCCCAGCTATAGATGAAGAGACCTTCTCTGTTACATGCTCTACATGTTCTGACCAGGAAAGTCTTTCATCAATGTTAACGCCCAAGGATTTAGATGCTTTGACTCTTTTAATTGCTGCGTTGCCTATTCGCAGTATGGGATCATTGCATATGTTGGCTAATTTTGAATCAGAACCTATGAGCACAAACTCAGTCTTTTTAGTGTTAACGGTCAGGCGATTAGCTAGGAACCATTCCCTTATTCTCGATAGATCTTGGTTACTAGCTAGCTCTAACTCCTTTAAATTATTTTTAGATATAGTTAGTGTTGTATCGTCTGCAAACATTCTTGTTGTGGAATGCTTGAGACAAGATGGCAGATCATTAATATAGATCAAAAACAAGAGAGTTCCTAAATTAGATCCCTGAGGAATTCCGGCCTGAACTGTGCACGGGTTTGAGGTATTGTTTTCTACGCAGCAGTATCACCTTTGTCCCTTTCGATTTTTTCTTTGTAATAGCTTGATTTTGCAAATTTAATTTTGTTGTTAAGCCGATTTCTACGCTGTTTGTAGTCTTTCCAGTCTGACTGTAGGCCTGTTCGGATTGCTCTTTTTTTAGCGTGCATCTTGTCATATGTGTTGTTTAACTTCTGCAGTCAACCATGGCGCGTTATTATGCCTTACGCGTTTTGTTTTCAAAGGTGCGTGCAAATCCAATAGATTGGTGAACCTGTGCTTCCAATCTTTACACAAAATATTAGGATTAGCCGCTTCGTCATCGATCCAAGAAACTTGTCTTAGATCGTTTATAAACCTTTGATCGTTAAATTTCTTCATGTTTCGTTGAGTAATATATTTGTGTCCTAGTTTGGTAGGGGCCGCGGAAAGCTTTCTAACTGCATACACCAAACTATGATCACTTATATCTAGGTGGATTACACCCGCCTTTCGTATAACATTTGGCGAATTAGTTAAAACTAAATCGATAATAGTTTGCGATGTATTCGTGATTCTAGTTGGTTCATGGATAAGTATTGAAAATTGTAAAGCTTCAATGAGTTCTTTCATTTTCCTAGTATTATAATCTAGTCTGCTATTAGTACTCATATTGCAATTGAAATCACCTAAGACAATGGTTTCGGAGTTCTGCGTGTCCAGGTACTCCAAGACAGCCTCCAGGGAATCGAAAAATACTGAGTTTGTACTAGGCGGTCTATAGCAAGACAACACATTAAAGCTTTTACAATTCTTGAGTAACACTTCTATACATATAGCTTCTAGCTGTAGATTTGATAGCATATCTTCTATTTTTAGTTTAAAACTAATAGATTGTTTAACATAAATACACACTCCACCTGCGTGCCTACGTCTATCGTGTCGTATAAGGTCATAATTTTCTATTTGTACGAATTCACTTTGAATTGTTTCGTCTAAACGTGTTTCGTTAATTGCTAGGATATCAAAACTAAAGTCTCTGACTATAACTCTTAATTCATCGATGTGCTTTACAAGACTCGCAATATTCAGAGAGGCAATTTTTAGTCCCTTAGCATTAATATGAAAATTCGACGATGAGCACGTTCCAGGTGAAATAGTGTGTATATTACTATTATATGCACTGCTTGCAGAAGAGTGAGAGCTTCTCCCCTGACTAGTTCAGTTGTTTATCGTTTTAATGTAGGATATAAAATTATCAATGAGTATCCCATTACCTTTCTTATTAAGGTGCAACCCCCCTTTATTAAGACAATCTTTAGTAATATTGGAGTTATCTATAAACGCCCAATTATTTTGGGAAGTTATTTCCTTCAATTTATGATTAATATTAATAATTGTATCGTCCCTGACCTTCCTGTCATTTCTTGCGATGATACTAGATATTGTTACCTTGGTTCTGGGAGATTTATCAGTAACTGACTTGGCTAGGTCTGAGAGCTCCTTGACAACTTCATCAGGGTCTTTGTATGGTGTGTCGTTGGTTCCAATATGAATTAGTATTTCATCAGGTGATCTTCCCAGTGACGGCGCAATATAGTGGTTCATGTCGGCAATATTGCTGCCTGGAAAACATTTGCTGATGACTTTTTTTGATTTAGCCATTTTCCAACCTTTAAGCTCTTTAATCATACTGTCCCCAACTATTATAACGGTATTCTTATTGGTTGTAGTATTACTTGTAGTACTGTTTTGACTAGTGTTAGGCGTTTTGTTATTTGTAGTATTACGTGTAGCACTGTTTTGACTAGTGTTAGGCGTTTTGTTAATTGTTGCATCGGGTGTAGCATTCTTTGGTCTTCTACGATTTTTGCCTCTACTCTTCCGATTAGTACTATTGGATTCTGGTAGAGCTTCTGGTTGAGACAGTGGTTTAGAAGTAGAAGTATGTGCAATAGTGTTTGTTGTGAGGTCGTTAGTCGGTGGTCCACAGGTAGTACAAGATTTGCTAAGCGTATTTAGTGCGAATAGTAGACTGTCTCTCTCTGACATGATTTTTTCTCTCTCCTTGCATACATCAGTAATGGTACTTTTAGCTTCTGTGATCTCGATTCTTAGCTCGCTTATAGACTCTTTAAGTTGAAGGTTCTCGTGAATAATGACGTCCCTATGGGATGCATCAATTTGCATTTTGTCCAAGATGTTTATAACCTGCTTCAAGTCTTGCTTTATATTAGTAATTTCGTTATTTAAAAACTTTTCACAGTTATTGCAATAATCCTGGCTAGGATTGGATCCTTCATCAGAAGCATTAGAGCTAGTAGTAGATCTAGATCTTGCACTGCTTGTCGGTTGACAAGCATTGGCTTCGACATTCACATCGGTATCTTTCTCAAGGGCATCGAATAACAATTTTCGCAGTGTCTTGTTATTTGCGCCCTGAGTCTGTAGAGTATGAGTTGTCGAAAACCATTTGATTATCATCTCGTTGATTCTGAAGATCTGCAGATTGTGACTAGGATCCTCAGAGCGGTCGCCATCTTGGTCGCTTTAAATTAGTAGCTTAATAAAAGTGACAAGATTATCAAATGTTCCGGACCATTTAAACTGATCTTTTTTGTCAACATAACTAAGTAAAGTCCTTAACTCATCAATAGAGTTTGTTTGGTCACTAGAAGTGTTCTCCATTTAAAGAAATTTCGAAGTAACTTTAAGAGCTTACAATCAGCCACACTTGTATTATCGAGAAGAGAAGAGAAGAGAAGAGAAGAGAAGAGAAGAGAAGAGAAGAGAAGAGAAGAGAAGAGAAGAGAAGAGAAGAGAAGAGAAGAGAAGAGAAGAGAAGAGAAGAGAAGAGAAGAGAAGAGAAGAGAAGAGAAGAGAAGAGAAGAGAAGAGAAGAGAAGAGAAGAGAAGATAACTGAGAAGAGAAGAGAAGAGAAGAGCAGAGAAGAGCAGAGAGGAGAGCAGAGAAGAGCAGAGAGGAGAGGAGAGGAGAGGAGAGGAGAGGAGAGGAGAGGAGAGGAGAGGAGAGGAGAGGAGAGGAGAGGAGAGGAGAGGAGAGGAGAGGAGAGGAGAGGAGAGGAGAGGAGAGGAGAGGAGAGGAGAGGAGAGGAGAGGAGAGGAGAGAATTCAAGTACTCTTACCCATTCTATTATAATGTTCTTCTTCTTCTTCCATTTCTCTCGCTCGTACAATAGCTTGTTGAAGTAAGCTCCCATCACTGGCCACACTAAAGCGCTGTGATGGTATCTGCTCCTCGCGTCTAGTTTCTACACTTCGTGATCTGGGCCTTGTTTGACGCATTTGAACATTTTGAGCCTGAAAACAAACAAAAAACATCAATTAAATAACAGATAGACAAAACAGCATGTAACATTATAATGTTTGATTTAAATTTTAACATTTTACCCCCTTTTGAATTGCTACACAGCCACCCCAACAAAAAATTGAGACTTGCAGTTTGCAACAGACTACTGTCTATCAAACACGTAATTATCTTTCCATGAACCAAATTCAGCAAAATTTATTTCAGCACTTTCCTTCGTGGTATCGGATTAAGAAAGTTTGATCAAAAAGGCACATTTAACCAATCCAAAGACATGTAAATCAAAAGAGTATGAGATAAGATATCTCATACTCTCTTGATATGTAAATGGTGTCATTGCATTTGATTGACAGTAGTCTATTGCAAACTGCAAGTCATGATTAGTCTCTGGTTGTTTTGTATTTTTAAAAGTGAATGAAAAATTCAATTTATTGAGAAATAAAAAGTAAAAATAGTAACAAAAATAGTGGTTTAAAGATCAAGCGACAAGCAAGAATTTTTTTTTTTTTGCTTCAAGTCTCCCCGGGCCATGGACTCGACCGGGAACTTGTGCACTTCCAATGAACTGCCATTTTGAAAAGAGCACAAATAAATTGCTTGGACTGCCTGTGCTTTATCCAGTGGATAACTTTTTTCAGGTTTCGTACAACCTCAGTGCCCTGGTATTACTTTTGACTAACCCATTGCATTTGTTCCATAGACGCTAGTAGTTTCTCTGCCTCTGGTGTTAGTTCTTTCCCTGATGTCTTAATAAACTCCTTGACACTGACCAGATCGAATGCGCCTGGGACAAGGTTGATACCAGCCTGTGGCAAACACAAAAACACAATGCTGATCAACTTTATTCTTTGGAAAAATTCATATGTTATATATACAATATGATCTTTGGGATGTACATTTTATATTCTATACTGCAGATTGGATGCGAATATCGTATATTACTTATGAACTTGTCTTGATTAATGCTGCTATTTTAGATTAATATTTTTAAAATTAGATTTAATTTGGCTGAGATATTTCAAGCTAAACCTTATGCAGACGATTTCTGTATCAGATATACAGATGCCTTCAAGGTAGTGATTTTCTATTGTTCTGGGTTCATTAATTATTCATTTAACTTTATGAGTACTTCAATGAATGGAAGGTCTTAAATCCAGTTTCTGACAGGGAGGATCCATCTCTACATCAAAACCCTGACCCTATTTAAGACAGTAAAATCTTGAAAATCCATACCTTCAAGAGAAATTGGTAGAATGTAGATCCTATCCATCCCATAGAGATATGTCAATATTATTCATTTTGACTTTATGTTCTATTAGATTAAATATTGACTCCCTGTTTAAGACATAGCAAACATAGGGAAAGTACACCCCTATTCAAGACAACTCAAGGTATACCCTACTGAAGATGTGAAAGCGAAGAACCACCATTTTGGCAGAACGTCCCTGTATAATAAAATATAAGGGAGTAGCCCCTGGGGCAAAACTACTGATTAACCAAAGGCTATCCAAATATCATTAAATACAAAATAGATAAATAAAATATTTACCGGCATTGACAGTCTTTCCTGTCCAGGCAAAACTACATCAGTTTCAGTTCTCTTTGCTACTTTAACAACTATAGTTTGTATCCTGAGAGCATGGGGTTGTGGAAATGACAGAAACTAAAGGAAGAAGAAAGACATGTATGTTGATTGCAATGCTTAATGTTTATTGTTCTAGGTCACTATAACGTCACATCGAAATAATCTATTGTTTAAACCCAAAGGACTATGGTAGTCAAACAGGGTGAAATCAATGCAACTTTGCCAAAACATTTTCTAAAACCCAATTATTTCATCTAGGACAACAATTGCAATAGCCCCAAAATGGCCTGAATATTATTTAGCACATATTAACACATTCCTATCTGAAAAATGTTCTGGAACTTCTGGAACTTATACACATAATTTTTTCAAATAACAAAGCCCCACCTCAGACAGTAATTCAGGGAATGTGGAGACAGGGGGGTTGGGGGCTGCAGCCTTTTCTACTTTTTGAGTGAATTTATACATGTATTTGCTTTTTCTTTAAACCAGCCCCCCCCCCCCCCCCCTGCAATGATAAAAGTATTATTTACCTTGATGGCACATTTGCATTTTCCTCTAACATATTCTGATAGGTCAAATTCTGTTTCAAACAATGACACTTTTCTGTGAAAAAACAAACAAGTTAGTTGATGAAAATATACGTGTGAAAAAAAAATTAAACATCAAAATAAAACAAAGAACGAATGAATAAATGCATGAATGGGATTGTGTGAATTCATGAATGAATGATTAAATGGAAGAATGAATGAGGAAATGAAAGAATGATGGAATGAACAAATAAATGCATGAATAAATTATTGATTGAGCACTAGTTTAGTTTAGTTTGATTTATAATAACAAACAAACAAAAATAAAAATATATCAGAAAGTTATAACAATAAACAATATAGTGGCAGGAAAATGGAACTTTTGTCCCAATAATTGGCAATTATTACAAACCAAATCCCTAGTATGACAATAGAATAATCATGGAGAAAGAGTTATATATAAACATGATTATATAAAAGAAATCCAGGAGAAAATTAAAAGGGAAGATTCACGAAATTTTGATTTTTAAAGAATTCACAAATAAGTTTCTATTTAGGTGGACAATAAGTATCTGCTCTAGATCTATATAATCAAAGTATTTTGTTAATTAAAGTATTTTGAAACTTTCTATAGTCAATCATCTTAATTTCAGAAGGTAGTGAATTCCAGAGTCATTATCCTGTCAATCATATTCATAACAGTTTGCTTCGCACCTTCCTTTCTTTATAGTGAGCATAATTCCTCTAGCTGTCTTAGCATAACCTCCATCAACATATAACTCCACATTACGTGCTTCAGATACAATGACAATGTTCTTGATACAGAATTCATCAGACATGGGATGTGCTGTAAAGCTCAGTTCACATGGCACGTTATCAGAGACTGGAAGAGGTTGAGTCAGCACCACACCAGCTCCTGCTGACTGCACTGAGCCGACAACAAGTTGGTCTTGTGATCTGAAAAAAATATCAAAGATGTTATACGCTCTTTGATAGACATGGTCACATGACTTCGTCAATCAATAAATTTTTAAATTGCACAAAATAAATTAGGGATATCAATAGAGTAATAATAATAATAAGAAGAAGAATACGAATAATAAGAATAATAATAACTTCATTTCTAATATAATATTCATAGCAATTTTTTTTCAAAATCATTAAAAATAAAAACGACCGTATGACTGACAGGCATTAGTCTTGCAAATCAGCCATACATTCTCTTGTAATTTTTAATGATTTGAAACAATTCCCATATCTTCTGTTTTTATGAAAATAGGTACTTTGGCATGCTCTTTTAAAACAGGATTAATTTTAAGTTATTTTAACCTCATGTGACTATATCCTGCAGAGAGCCTTTTGTCTGGGTGTTATGTTATCATTATTAGAAACGCTATCAATGTGTGACATTGATGTGCTGTTTTTTTCTAAGTGTGTGCCATCTTAGGTTGGTAAAGACTATTGGGTGAAAAACTGTTCCACCATCCCAGCTGGACCTCTCAATAATATGAGCAGAAATCAATCTTAACTATGAGAACATTTGACTGAATTAAATTCAACCACCAAAAACATTTTTTTCCTGAAAACCGTCAAAGTTTTGGTGCACCCACGATATTCTCCCAATATTGTGGGCACACAAAACCCTGACAACTGGATACTGATCCTATTCGCCGGTTTCATATTGAAAAAGGGACTGGGTTCTAGTTGAAAAAAATACAAATTATTGAAACCCAGGGCTGTCAACCCTCCCGGATAATCCGGGAGACTCCAGATTTTGGGACCAATCTCCCGGTCTCAAGATTTTGGCGTCAAATCTCCCGGATAAATGCGAAATATTGATTTAACCGTAATTCCCTCTTGAATAGAGGCTAGAATCTTTAGATTATGTAAACAAAGATGCGTACAACCATTTCTTTTCTATTTTTTTTTTCTTTTTTTTTGGTTCGAAAAGTTTCAAAGGGAAAACAAAATGGCAGACATCTGGGCGATCTCAAGATCAGAAAAGGCCGGGGGTTGACAGCCCTGGAAACCATTCCTCACTTTTCCTATGATTAATAATTTGAGACCACATTTCAAAAGAACATGTTAAAATGAATAAATGATGAAAGTTTGGTTAAAATCAGATAAATTTATTGGGACTTGAATATTACAAGAAATGTATGTAGTGGAGGGACAGTGTCCTTCCAAAACATTTTTCCTTCATAAATTCAATATAACTAATTAAAACAAATCTAGCAAATGGACTAGCATTATAATAATGATGTTTATCTTTGTCTTTTTGTTATTTGAAGATGTTTTGTTGTTTTGTTTTTAAAGACTAGAATCCAGCCCCTTTTTCAATATGAAACCGGCTAATTACAAATAATGTGCGGACATTTCTCTTGCTCATTAATAAATCATGAGGAAATCAATTAACTTCAAAGACTTGGGTCTAATCCCAAATGTCTAAAGCCAGATTCTTCCAGAAACAAAGGTTTTACAATAAATAACATATCATCAAATTTGGTCTAAACAGCTTTCAAGTTCTGACAACTTAGTTCTCACAGTGTTTGGCAATGTCTCAGATTGGAACTAATTGATAAGACTTGAAATCTGTCCACTTCGATTCGGAGGATTTGAAATATTATATAAAGTAGATTTTATGACAGTGTTATTAGAAAGTCTAAGATTAACTTAAACTCCACAAAAGAATTTAATCCTTAATGGTAACAAGGTTGAACAAGCAACTGACACTATACTCCAGGAAATCAATTCAACTTTATGCTTTTTTCTACCTTTATCATTTACACAGACATATAAAAACAAACATGTCAACAAGACATGCACCACACAAGGCTTACGATTACTAGATTAAGCTGATTTTTTAAACTACACTTCAGGGGATAGTTGCACAAAGCTTGGTTAGTAACATTCAATAAAAGGTCTTTAGCAGCAATAAATGAATCAAAAGTTTGAAGCCAATAACAATATTTTTTAATGGCTTTAATCAAACACGTTTTGGCAGGTTTGACTGCATTATCAGAGAAGGTAGGTCCAGTCTTTGTACAAGCATTTCAAGAAGTATAAAATCTCTCAAATCATTTCCTTTCTTACATTTCTCTTTCTTTTCGCTTCTTCTCATTCTTTGTAATTGTTTTGTTTACTCTACCAGTAATTTGTAAGTTCTGCTAGAGTTAGTTTCAGGTCTTCTGTGCCACTAGGCACACAGAAGGAAAGTGAAGAGCTAGTTTCAATTAGGACCATTTATTCATGATGGAGCCTGGTGTTGCTGAAATTCCCCTAAAATGTTTTGAACCAGGATGTGATCTAGAACAAAATATGGTGCAAAACCTGGGGTCTAGAAACAATATGAAGCACCTCAAAATCCAAACATCTGATGGTCTGACCTTTACTCTAATATGCTTGACAATGAAATTTTTTTTTAATGATTTGTCTTATCTGAAATAACATCATTTTGTGCTCCAATACATTGTATGACCTCTATTCTTTACTAGTTCATCTGTCATCTGCAGTATTTCCTACATGTGTTGACTTTGCGCAGATGCTTTTTGAATTCCGTTAGCTATATTGGTTAGTCCAATGTGACTACCGGATATTTATCAGGAGCAAATCAGCGACAACATGTCCAGACAATACTTTATCATAATCGTGACCATACAGTGTTAAATAACCAATAGCAATTTGTTTTGACCCAATGGCAAATTAACTTCCCATTTAAAAAGAATCCAATAATATTAACATTAATTTGATATGGATTCATTCACAAAGTTGTTTTGTATGAAAGAAAGCAGAAAATTATGGGTATCTAAATGAATAGCTAAAATGAAAACAAATTGTCTGTGATCAAACATTCTAAAGTAATAGTGACATTTTTCTGAGTTGATTCATTTCATTGATCAAACCTTCTAATTGTCCTTGTGCAATCTATTACATTGTGATTTATTGTAACTTTGAAAATCAAGTGGACTAGAACAATAATTCATGTCTAAATTTTGAGTCCTGCAGAATCGTGAATTTTTTTCAAGCATTTAATAACATCAAAGTTTTCAATCAATTGCTACACTGTTACAATTTATGAATACATTCTAAATGGCACGAAATTTTTCTATGTTGCAATTTTAGAAGTTAATTTGTTGCAATTTTTAGTTGATTCTTAGTTGGTTTTCAAGTGAAAACAAGCAAAAACATCAGTTTGCACAATTTTCAAGTATTTCACGTGTAATAGACTGGTCTTCTTTGACTATATTATTAAATATTTACTTCGTTTGTATACAGTAAAAACTACATGCTATTTGCGAATGACAGGCTTTTTCGACACAAAACAAACGAAATCGATCAATCGTTTCAAAGGTTATCTACAGTCAAAGAAATCGACAAGTTTATAATTCGATTCACTTCGAACTGATTCTTGCAAAAAATTTGTTACACAGCTTTGAAAATTAGATGCGTGACTGTAAAGAATCTTACTCCATATACCACCCAATGGGATTTTATTCCAAACAGACAAATTCTCTTAGCGGTATTCTAATTTACAATTTGTGTCGAATGTGTGACATTTGACTGAGACCACGTTGAGATATGTTATCGAATTCGACCAAATGATATTCCACAAATTATGATTATCGGCTTTTGGTTAACTTTTTACGATATGTGAAGTACACAAAAGGAATAAAATAGGGGTGTTTTAACACCCAAAACACAACAACAAAATAAACAAAAGAGAGTACAAAAGCGAACGGAAACAAAAGGCGAGAGAAATTAATCTCCACCAAGACGCGAACATAAAATTAATCACAAAACTAAGTACAAAAACTCTCATCTAACTCGTTCTGATCTTAATTATTAAACAATAAAATGTACCTTTTATCCTTGAGTATGGAGTATTTTTTAAGGCTCTTTGATATGATGAATTCAAATAAATTCGTACAACTTACCTAGCGTCGGATTCTCCTACTACGTGAAACACTGCTTTTTGAACAGCTTGCAAGTCCAGCCCTTCAGGATAATCCCATGAAAATGATAAGTGAAACCGAGCCCAATAGCTTGCTATTTCTTCTAAATCCATGCTCAGTTATTTCCCTAAACTTTTCAAGTATTTACGAACCGAAAAGTTTGGATGTAGTCGTTGTTGATCAGCTTCATCGCTTGCTCGCTACTTCATTGATGTTTTCTTACAAAACAAGACAGTCCATCAAGCTTTATCCGAGTTAATGGAGTTGAATGAATTCTCCAGTTACTCAAGTGCTGTTTCCAGGAGTATAGGTTAGTGAAATTTAAGAAGAAGGCAGAGAAATACGAGAAACCAATGACTACAGTTGAAAAAGTTTAAGAGAAATTTTGCGAACTTTCCAGTTTTGCCCGCGAAGCATTCGTGATAGATTTGCATAATAGTTCGGGTCCAGACCACACACGGTGGTCAAATATTGCTTCTAAGTTTTTTTTTCTTTCTTTCTACTAAATTTTGAAAAAAAAGGAAAAAAATAAATTTAATGAAATGTACGAGAAATACTGGACAAACATTTCAATAAAAACATTATATTAATAAGAAAAAAAATATTTTGATTATGCACAACTTTTTGTTTGGGACTGTCCTTTTTTGCATGATAAATCTATATATGTATTATATGACTTGTAGATAAACATAATCAAAGCCAAATTCATTAGATCACGAGCTGATAGTTCTTACAAGTAGAGTTATTTTATATCAAATTCCAGTGTATTTTCTGTCAGTCTCCAGCCATCAAGGTTTTGTGCACCCCGAATGCTCACTCAAACCAGACTGCTTTTAAGACTGAGCCTGGTAAAGATTTGCTCCAATTCTCTTTCACTTTTTTCAGCCTCTCAAATGGCAAATATCCAAATAATGATCATTATACCAAAGATAATTTCTCAAAGGCAAAACACCATTAATTCCACTGTACCTGACTACAAATTTTAAAGGGAAACTGATCCGCTCTCAAACTAACGTATTTTTAATATAATCTCTGTGAGCTAAAAAAATCCAGTTTTAACATCCTAAGAGCGAATCCTCAATTTTTTATTGATTGCGGCTTCAGATGATGTCACAACATCAAATCTTTTTTTATAATAGCTCACAATTTCAGTTTTGGAGGAAACATTGGTACTGATCAACAAAACAATGAGAAAATGGTCAATGTTTCCATCAAAGTACCATTTATTCCTTTACAATTGAAAATGTGAGCCATTAAAAGAGCTTGTAAGATATTTGTGACCTTGTGACATCATCTGAGCCCACAATATTGTGCACATCAAGAAAATATATAAAAATCGATAGAATTGTTTTCAGAATAATAAAACCACATTTTCGAGCTCTCCGATAGATGCAAGGAGATTTTTTCCCAAAAAAGTTATTTTTACAGTGTAGCTTCCCTTTAAACATAGGAAACAGTCCTAATCATGTTTATAGCAAGTATGTTAAGCCATCATGACTAATTGATAGCAAATATACCACTATAAAAAAATTATGGGACTGACCTTCCAACATACAAACTTTTTTTCAATCTCCAATAATTTTATCACATATTATTATTATCATTCAAAAACAAAATAATTAGTTTTTCAGTTTGCTGTGACTAGTATTTTTTAAAAGTTTTCGGTAAGACATGAAGTACTTGACATTTTTTATTAATTTTAATATAAAAGCAACATCTCAATAATACACATATATTTATAAAATTATAAAATTATTACTTCCAGAGAAAAAAAGGTATAATTTAAAATTTAGCTATAATTCAATATCATAAAGTAGTCACAATATTTCAATAATTTGGATATTAGCAATGAAATCAATAATCCTTTAAAAGATGAGCCAACTCTACATAGCAGTCCAATGTTTACAACCTTTAGCTTGACCATCACAATATTTTGCTTTTAAATAATTATTAGCTAAAGGTAATAGAGATACACGAAAACATACAAAAGTTATAGTGTAAAGTTTATATCTATAAAGTTCCACCCCCAAATTGATTGCCGGATCAGAGAATACTGGACTGGATTTGTTGATCTTTGATGCCAGTGCAACAGTTTTAGAGTGTAAATATTTCCAACACTTACACTTTTAATGTTTTTCACCACGAGAAATCTGACCTTAAAAATTACAGTTAGTTAGAGACCATAAAAGGTATGTGATGGTCTCATTCTTAGTCTACACAGCAGTCACTTTGGGGTTAAGGTAGTGGCAGAAAAATTATTTGATACCTTCAGTGCCACTATGCAGGCAACTCATTTGCAGCCCACAAATGTTCTATTGCATGAGCACTCGTCCACTTTTCAAGCAAGCTGCATCCCCTACACAGGGCAAATACAATACCATGAGTCATACTTTTATTAGCTTTGTGTCTGTAAGTCTTGAAATATTATGTGTCACTTCTAGGGAAGATTCAAGGTAAGTTCCTGATATAATTTCTTGAGATGTTGTGTTCCTATAATATGCTGGTGAACTTCTGTATTACCATGAGAGAGAATGTACATCTTGACTTGCATGTACAAGTATTAAGGTTGCATGGATTTGGCACTGATTCATCAAATCATAAACAAACATATTGATGATAAAACAATCTTTAGTGGCACTGCAAGCTTGTTTCAGTTCAAAGTGATTACTTTTCTTCATTTTGTGTAGTTTTCTTCATTTTTCACATTTTCTTCTTTAATTAATAAGCAGTTAACTTTGTACAAATCTTACAATAAAATTTTTATGTCCTCGAATCGTTTCTGTACTTCATCTTTCTCAATATTTTTGTGATTTGTAGCCTTTTTATAAAACACAATTTCATCTATTTAATTTATTTTTGTTATATAAAACTGATTAGCTGTTCAACAAGCCCAGGCTTCTAGTTCTTTCAACTCGGCAAATTCATCATCTTCAACAACATTCTTGCGTCTACCAGTAGGCTTAGACGAAGGTACATTCGGCATTCGGCTCAAATCAGGCTTTTGTATTTTCAACAAAGATTTCTCCAATTCTTCCTGAGCGAGTTCTTCTAACTCTTTCTCGAGATCAAAATCATCAAAATCGTTGTTACCAACTGATGTTATAGCTTGTGTTATTTCTTCAGATATCTGAGATTGCTCGTGGATTTCGTCCATTGTATCATGAACGTCATCTACGTCGAGAACTTGATGCACTTGTTTCAAAGCTCGAGCTGCGTACGCCATGTTTTTGATCACTTCGTTGTTCGTGTTCGAACTTTCGAGAGCATCTCGCTGGAATTCGATGGTCGAAAGGGTTCCGTCTATCTGTGTCAATTGTTTTTCTAATCTTTTCTTTCGTTTGAGAGCTTGAAGCGCGAGTCGTTTGTTGGTTTTAACATTCTTCTTCGCAGTGGCAGTCTCACGTTCGATTTTCATTTCTAAGAATTCTTGCTTCTTTTCGAGCATTCGCTCTGTTTCTCTCAGCTTCAAAATCGCGGTTTGCGTGTCTACAGGCACGTTCTCTTTGTTTTTCTTACTCTTAGATCTTTTGAACATTTCTGGAGTAGTTTTCAAGTCGATGAATGCAGTAAACTTCAATACACGAGGACTCGACTAAAGTCTAAGTCGTGTTTGTTTCTCTTGTGCAACGGACTCAAAATTCGAATCTCCCTCCTCGTTCTCATTGGTAGATTGTTTAAACCACTCGCCTGGTAACAAAACATTACATCATACGACTAAAAAAACACACCTAAAAAAATAATAAAAAATACAATACATAAAAAAATACAAATAAAATAATGTTCCAATAATCAAAATAAATAATTTTGAGAATAACCATCTAGAAAATACATGAAAAAATTTTTTTAAATGCATTACAGGGAAATGTTGGGCTTCCTTTGGTCAATTGCGTGACAGGGTCATATTGCAATTCTCGTGATCGAACCATAAATCAATATTGGCAATTTGGTCGACAGTTGTGTATAAAAATGCTGCTCCTTTTGAGCCTTTTTTTGACACTTTCTTACTGCTCTGCAGAGCCTATTCAAGCCAAGAGGTACACAGTAAACTTAGACCTCCCTCCTCAGCAGAGATGGCTAGAAATTGCCAAAGATTACAAATCGTTCGCGGCAACTTTAATCACCGATATAAATCGTGATTTCCCGGCACATTTGTTGCCTTTGCTGGAGAAAATAGTTATTTACGCTGATAAGCATTTTCCTGCTCCTTATCCAGACGAAATGAGAGGTTATGCTAAAGGGTTAAATGTCTCGTTTACGGATATTGTGATGGTTAACTTGGTGTACGAACTGACTGCATTTTGCACAAGCATTGTTGCGCAGGACACTGATGGGAATATTTTTCATGCACGTAATCTAGATTATACTTTTGCTGACGATTTGCGTAAAGTAACCTTTATGGTGGACTATCAAAGTAAAGGTAAGACTAACATGTCTGATATTTTTTAGAGACAAGTACAGTCAGTACTTTTACATATACTATATATAACTCATTACATAACAGGTTTCGTATTCTCCTTTTAGTTTTATTTTCATTGCTTACGTAACTTTAGTGTGAACGTGATTTTTAGTTTGCTATCTTGATCATTTGTTGTTGTTGTTTAATTGTGCAAGTTATTCTTGACAATGTTTTTCAGGAATCTTTATTAGTGCAGACGTGACGCATCAATCAATCAATCAATCAATCAATCAATCAGTCAATCAATCAGTCAATTAATCAGTCAATCAATCAGTCAATAATCAGTCAATCAATTACTCAAACAATCAGTCAATCAATCAGTCAATCAATCAATCAATCTGACATTGGACATTTTTAATAATTTAATACACATATAAGCATTTCAAAAATTTACAGTAGCGTTATTGATTTAAAAAATAGTTAAGAAAAAAATTAGTATAGTAGCTCTTTTTGTAGTGTGTGGTTGTTAAAATAGCAAGATCCTTTTGAGTCTACTACCACCCACTGAAAAATTACCTAAAAGTTTTTTTTGACCAGATATAAATGTATTTTTCTTTAAAGAAAATCTTTTAGTAAATTTTTTGCAGAGTTTCATAGAATTGACATCTTTAATTTTTTAGGGACTTTTTTTCCATATTTTTGTAATCAATCAATCAAATTCAATCGATCAATCAACAATGAAACATGAATTAGTCAAATCCTTTCATCAATTTAAATCAGGCAGTCAACCAATTCATCCATCTATCAAACCATCAATCAATCAACCAATAGCTAGACACTGCATTTTGTACATCACATTCATGACATTTCTATGCATTGATAGGCAAGACTGTGTATAGTGGAGTTGTATTTGCTGGTCAAGTAGGCCTGCCAACTGCACAACGACCCAATGCTGTAACAATCTCAATTGATGAACGTGACAAAGGTTCACTTATTGAAAACATCATCATGGCAGTACTAGACAAACAAGCTCATCCTATCACCTTTTTTGTCAGAAGTGTCGTTGCTACAGATAACATGGATTTTGATGCTGCAATAACCAAGCTATCCCAGGAGCACATCATTGCAGATATATACTTTATACTGGGTGGCGTAAAACCTGGCCAAGGTGCTGTTATTACCAGGAATAGATTGGACACAGCTGATATCTGGAGACTAGATGCACCATCAAGGCAAGTGGAAAGTCTGTTGTTAGACTGTGTAGTTTTACAAATATCATCCAAAATAGAAGATATTTTTTCCTGGTTTTATATTCCACCCCTCCCCCCTATCCCCACCCCCCTCCCCACCACTATGAGATGGTTAGGCTGAATATCAGAATCATGCGGGAAGGAGAGGATAAAGGTAACTTTAACCAGTAAGAACTAGCCAATGGACAATGCAATTGATAGTTCATCATCATAGAGTACAAACACTCAAGGTGTGCAACAGTTGTCACCATTTAGTAGTAAATAGCACTAATTAAACAAAAGAAAACAATATGTAAAGGTCGTCAGACCTACCCCTAATTAGTTAATCAATCTGTCAATTTGTCATATGTAGATTTAGTTTACTTTAGTTGATTTACTTAGTAATTATGTCAGTGTTAGCTTCGTGATTCGTTGTTTCTATGTACTTAATAATAATAATAATAATTTAATTCTTAAAAACGCATATAAACACAAGTCTCTATGCTTTTAACAATGTAAAAATATTACTATAACTAAATACAAATAAAATAATAAAATAAATTAAGATGTGTAGAAAAATTAATAAAGTCAACAATGTTAAAATATTAATTCAGAATAGTGTCCATATTTTTATCCTTATTCCTATAAATATAAATATATCCTATTAGCAACTATATGTCATACGAAAAAGAAATGTCTTTAACTTATTTTTAAAGGTAGAAATACTATCTGATTGTTTAATGTCTGATGGTAGTGAGTTCCATAATTTAGGCGCCACATTTGAGAAAGCTCGGTCACCATACGTCTTTGAATTGGATCTAGGTACAGTTAAGAGTCCTTTATTGGACGATCGCAGGCGACGAGAAGTGCTGTACTCGTTTAGTAAAGATGATAGGTATGTTGGTGCAAGACCATTTCGACACTTGTAGGTTAGTAGCAGTATCTTATACGTGATACGGTCAGTAACTGGCAACCAGTGCAAACTGCGCAACACGTCTTGGGTACTCTCGTCAGGCTTAGGTCTTTTAACGATCCTGGCTGCAGAATTAAGCACTCTTTGAAGCTTGTGAAGTTCGTATTGAGGTGCACCGCAAAGTAGGCTGTTACATTGATCTATTCTAGAAGTAACAAACGCGTGGACCAGTTTCTCAGCTTGTTGTTGGTTTAGATACTTCCGTATCTTACTGATGTTGCTCAGTGCCATGTATGATGTTCTGCAGCAGCTGTTGATCTGACTTTTTGCGCAGAGGTTTTGGTCAAAGACTACTCCCAAATTACGAGCATCAGGCTTGGGTGTTATTGTTAGATTACTAATTGTAATATCAGTGAATGTTGAACGTGAAAACTTTGAGCGTATGTGCAATGCTTCTGTCTTACCGTCGTTTAGAACTAGCTTGTTGATAGTACACCAGGTCTTTATATCCTGTATACAGTTCTCGATAGTTGTTTGAGCTTTGTCTCGTTGTTGTTTGCGTACAATAGTGTACAGTTGTGTGTCGTCTGCGTAAGTCATAGCCGATAGTCCATGTGATGTAATGATGTCCTCGAGTGGAGAAACATACAGGCAAAACAGAACCGGACCAAGTACTGAGCCCTGAGGGATTCCTTGTTCGACTGTGTAAGGAGATGACGATAGGTTGTCAATTTTGACGCACAGAGTTCGACTATGTAGATAGGAACGTAGCCAAGCGATGACAGTGCCACTGAAGCCAAACCTAGTTGAAAGACGCTCAATTAGAATCTCATGGTCGATAGTATCGAACGCCGCTGAGAAATCCAAGAGGATCAGGAGAGCTTCATGTCCCTCATCAACAGAGCACAGAAGATCGTTTTGTACCCGAAGCAGTGCGGTTTCAGTGCTGTGACATGAACGATATGCTGACTGAAATTGAGGAAATAGTTCATGGAGATTAAGATAGGCCAGCAGCTGAGATAGAACAGCGCGTTCTAGTACTTTGGACAGAAATGGCAAATTGGAAATCGGTCTGTAGTTGTTCAAACAGTCTGCATCCAAGTTGGGCTTCTTTATCACAGGGGATACTACAGCAGTCTTGAAATTGTTAGGAACCAGACCAGAAGCAAGTGATCCATTAATAATTCTTAGCAATCCTAGTAGTGCCATTACCTATGAGCACATGTGATTTTAGCGTTAGTGGTTAGTTGTGTTAGGTGTTAGCGTGTCGCTACTATACAAATGTTCAATTTGGCTTTTAATACTGTTTCTACTGTGTACCTCGGTTAGTTAAAGGAAGAGTGGGCACAGATATTTTACGTTCGTTTGTCAAATAAAAGTGACCTTCGTTGGCAATTCGATCAGTATAAATATATGTCCACAACCCACACAGTTCGCCGCAACACGTCTTTCGATATAACTCACATATCCATTGACAGTCGCTCGCGAACCGTAACACAATAGAATTAGCATAAAATAGCACTATTTAATAGTATTTATGTTGCACACTTTTAGAGTGCACACACCATCATTATCACTATCACCGTATAAAATCATGCAATTTTTCATTTTGCAGGTGGTTTTTGGTAGAGACCAACTATGATCACTGGACAACCCCACCCCCTGGTGACGATAGACGTGATCCAGCCATTAAAGCACTCACTAAACTGGGTCAGGATAATGTCAACTTGATGGCACTGTTTAAAGTCCTGTCTATCAAACCAGTATTAAATAATGGAACTATATTAACAACTGTCATGCAAGCTAAGGATGGAAGTGCCTTCAACACCTGGGTCCGAAGGCCTTAAAAATTTGGATGGTGAACTGAATTTTCAGTTTACAATGAACCTGAAGATGATGATAGATGATGATGTTGATGGACTTATTTTTTTGGGTGACATGTGTTTTGTATTTCTGAGGAAAATGTTTTACTTTCTTACATTTCTATCAAATTAAAAATATTTTTATGAGCTTTTTTAAAAATAATAATAAACTTTCAACTGTTCGTCATTCTTATTTTTGCTATTTCTAGAACAACAATTGTTTAACTATTTAGTACCATAGATTTGCTATAATACAATCTAAAATTTAATTTAAAACTTGACTGAAATAACTAAAAAGCTATCAGGGGATGAACGATCGGGGGTGCTTGTTGGAATTTTTTTTAAATAAGGCCCTAAAAGGTACCGCACTTTTTTCCAAAATGGTGGAGTTTCAAAACTTTTCTCCCCTAAAAGATACCAAAATCATGAGTTTCAGTGCTTTGAATGATGGGCTAGTTTCTTTTTCAATCCCTACAAGATACCAAAAAAGGAGGATTTGGGAAATATCTATTCAAGCCCCTAAAATCGCTGATTTTGAACCCTAAAATATACAACGGGCATCCCCGATCCCTCCCCCCCCCGAGACTTCTGCATAGGAACAAATGACAGTTAGATTTCTACTATTGTGTATTTCTCCAAACCTAGATTTTATGCCAGCTATCCAAAGAGGGTTTCAAATAGAGGATTTTAAATCCTCCCCTTTCGTTCAATTTTGCCGTCCATCACGTTATTTGAAAATTTAACAAAATGTTGCCGTATGAAGAATCCCGCATCCCATTTGTATTTTAGCTGTGACTTGTATCCTCCCAATTGCTTTCATTACCGCTACGTTCATTATAGCATATTTAGAGTACATTTTACATGTACTATGGCTCAATACAACCCCTACTATCAGACAAATTTATTTCTCATGAGAATAATGAACCATATATGCTCCCCCAACGGCATAGCAAAGGAAGCCCGGACTATTTTTTTTTCGTCAGGCAATGCGCTAATATCACTCAAGGGGAGCATACTTTTAAGTATATTAATATTAAAATATTCTAAATACAGTGTTTAAATAGTATACTCCTCTAGGGAGATATATAAGTGTATTAACTGCATAAACTGCTTCAGGTAATATCGCAGAAAACAACTACAGGATTTCCAGAATGTGCAGATAGCTTGTGAGTAGCCTGTGTACATCCCCCCCCCCCCCACGGGGAAAAAATCGGGAATGTACACAGGATAGCTTGTGAGCAGTAAGTGAGTGAAATGACTGGAAGAAGTGAGGTGACCACCCCTCCCCTCCCCTAAATGTTATCACCAATTTGAATGATTTTATAGCGGTTAATGTTCTCCCTCATTGTACTAAGAAATAGAACAACAATTAAATCTTTGTCTGGATAAATGTGTTTTTTATTTATTTACTGTCATGCACGAGAAATTTCAAGTGATTTTGTGGAGTTTTAGAGCTGTCATTTATATTATGTTACTGATATGTAGCAGTATTGTCACAGTGAAAACAGATGCTAGACGCATAAGTACTACATTTTTCTGTGAGTCAAATTATGTATTTGTTCACAGTAATTACCGACAAACCCACACAAGTTGACTGACGAGGAAGCATATCAAAATCACTTCAAATTTAAAATATATATATATTTTAAAGTGCTATAAAATTATCACAATTCCGCCTATTTTTAATTTTTCTTTTCTTTTCTTTTCTTTCTTTCTTTTTTTTGTTTTTTGTTTTGTTTTGTTTTTGTTGTTGTTGTAAAAGAAAGTTAATTACTAATAAATGATATTCATTTGTTTTCATTTGCTTAACAAGAATATAATATAATAATAATAATATATTCAGAGAATGAATTTCACCGTGAAAGTGATTGACAATCAAAGTAGTTATCAAAGCACACTTTAGTTATAACTATTTCTAACGCAAATTACTTAGCACATTAACAAAAAACTTAATTGCATTAATTGCATTAATATCTATCAGTTTATTACAAAACCAAATCTGCATTTCAAATTATTCAGAAAATTGTCTTTGTGACGCACTTGATTAGCATCGCATTGATTCCATTGAATATAACCGTCTATTGGATGGGCAATGACTTCATCAATTATATGTAACTACCATGGCTTGTTTGTTTAAAGCTCGATTACCAGTAGGCTGGGTTAACTTTTGAGTAAAGAAATAGAGTTAACACTGCATCACGGTGTGTGCACTTAGCGAGCTTTGAACAACCAGGCCCAAAAAGAGCTTTGCCCGCGTTCTTTTATAGCGAAAGTTATTCCACTAGTTGTCTTTATCTCCAAAGACACATAATAGAGCGTTTATACATAACGAGCTATCTTATGTAACCGAGTTCTAAAAATGCTAATAAGCTAAAGGAGCTCTGTTTATGAGCATTGCATGAAGGCATTTACACTATGGTGCACAACAAGCAAAAATATCCGGGGGGGGACTCCGGGGGTTAAACGATCGGGGATGCTTGTCGTATCTTTTAGGGGTAAAAATCAGCGATTTGGTCTCTTTTAGGGTTTAAAAGATGAGAATTGCCAAATCCTCACTCTTTGGTATCTTTTAGAGGTTAAATAGCACCAAAACTCATGATTTTGGTATCTTTTAGAGATGAAAAATTGGCAAAGCCACGCCCTTTTGAAAATCGGACAGTATCTTTTAGGGGTATTTTTGAAACAATCCGACGAGCATTTCCGATCGTTTATCCCCGGAGACCCCCCGGGCAAAAATAACGTAAAAACAAACATTTTATGCTTCCAACGAAGAAACTTAAATATGTCTATAATCATGCCTATAACATAATCTATACACACAAAGTAAAATAAAAGCGTGCTGGCCTGATTGATCGACCGGGCTGGCTCCTCTCATATAAACAGGCCCTAACATTAGGATAATATACCCACTTGCTTTTGTAAATTCTCAGCGTCATGCTGAGACTCTACCGACGCTAAATAGAGTTACGATTCCTGTACTGAGCTTCCCGCTATTTTTTTTTTTTTTTTTTTTTTGCTTTTTTTCTGAAAGAAATCTAAGTAATTTAGCAATTTTCAAAGTTTACATATTTACAAGATCTTCATTGCTCAGGCTAAATTCACAAAAGCATCAAGACAAAATCATTGGTACTTATAAACAAACAAATTGTTATGCAAATGTGCCAACCAAAACTCCAATAAGCGCCATTGTAATAACGACCAATCACTGTGTGGTTGGCACATGAATAACAAAGGATTACGTCAGCTCAAGTTGCAACATGTCAGGCTTCTTATTTTTGATTATCATGGACTGGATTATGAAAAGATCAGTTGGCCAAGGTGAGAACGGTATAAGGTGGAAATTCAATTCAAAATTGGACGACCTTGACTTTGCAGACGACATAGTGCTTCTGTCCTCTACTAGACAACATATGCAAAGTAAAACAACAAAAGTAGACCTAGAAGCTAAAAGAGTGGGCTTCAAGATAAGTATGGACAAAACCAAGATAATGAAGATCAATTCAAAGAGCAACGTGTGAATCAAGATAAATGAAAGCATCGTTGAAGAAACTGAAGAGTTTACATATCTTGGAGCCAAGTTGTGCAAGGAAGGCGGAGGAATGAGAGATTTAAGAAACAGAATTTCTAAGGCAAGGGGTGCATTTATTAAGTTGAAGAAAATTTGGAGCTCAAAAAGTATCACAAGAAGAACAAAAATCAAGCTTTATAAGACCTTGGCAGTACCGGTTTTGCTCTATGGTTGTGAGACATGGAAAATGAACAAGGGTGGTGATAAAGAAATTGATGTGTTCCAAAATAAATGTTTAAGGGAAATACTTAAGGTGCAATGCAAGGATCATGTTAGCACGGAAGAGTTACTGAAAAGGGCTGAGATGGAGCCATTAAGTCAAGAGGTAATGAGATGTAGATGGAAAATGATAGGGCACATTCTCAGAAAAGACAAGAACTGTGATGAAGGGATTGCCTTGACATGGGCCCCGGAGGGTAGAAGACGTAGAGGAAGACCAAAAACAACATGGCGTAGGACTGTTGAGAGGGAAAGAATGGAAGGTGGATGGAAATTCTGGGAGGAAGCAAGGACTGTTGCAGCGAACCGAGAGAGGTGGAAATGCTTTACGGAGGCCTTATGTATCTCAAGATACGAAACAGAATAGTAGTAGTACGTCAGCTCAAGTATCTCTATATTGGTTTTAGCCTGAGCAACGAAGAACATGAAACTGGACTATTCAATTAGCTTACCCATAATCCACTAGTCAGTCACGTATAGAACTGGAGCACACAAGATGATAGAGATAATAGTCTCCCTCGCATCGTTTCAGGTGTGTGTGTAAAAAATCTCCACAGACACGAAATGGATGCAAAGAAGACTAGGGCCTGTTTATATGAGGCGAGCCAGCCCGGTTAAGTGGGCTAACCCGTTCTGCCGAGTCATGCTGAGGGAACTACCGACGCTAAATAGAGTTGCGATTCCTGTACTGAGGTTCCCGCTATTTTGTTATTTTTTTTCTCTGAAAGAAATCTAAGTAATTTAGCATTTTTACATATTTGTTTCATGAAGCACATCCTCACGAGGTTCATAATATCCAGGAAAGAGGTACCATTTCTTGGTAAGTGTGCTCTCTATTCGATAGATATGCTTATAGTTTTTCTTCGAAATGCATTTCCTTGACAATTCACAGTTAACAAATCCTAACATACTGACAACATCTTCTTTGCATGCAAACTCTGAGAATATTTCAACAAGAGCCTTAACACACCAAAATGGTCTATGACTTACAAGAGAATAATGACTTTGAAGAGTGGAAACGGCAATAACTACATCATCACAAGCTGGTCTGTCTACTTTTAATTTGTAGTATGGGAGACTTTCCTGATCTAGAATAACGTTCATTTCAGTCGGCATTATTTCTTTCTTTGTTGTGGAGTCTGGAAAGAGCAGTTGTCTGTCTGTCAAAGAATGCTGCGATGTCGCCTTGATATGGACTATATGGTCATGAGATTCATGCAAACATGCCTGGATATAGAGAAGCTTTGGTTTGCCTGCCAAGTTAGCAAATCCATTTAGTATTTCAGTTATTCTCTTAACAGTAATAATGGTTTGTTTATCTTCAAGAATCAATCCTTCTTGGGTACAACATCCCAACCAAACTATCACAAGGGAATCAAGTGGCTGATGATCCTTTAACAAACGTGATAGAAGTTGTTTAAAAACATTCTCGGTATTTATAGAACGCAGCCGTTTGTCTCGCTCCATGTATTTGTCGTAGCACTTATATCCAATTTGTTGTAAATGCTTTTCCAATGGGGCTTCATTTTTACGGTCAACAGGCGGAGTAGATGTATATTCAAGCTTGATTACCAAAGCTAGTCCTTTCGGGTAGGATGTCATATGATAGACATTCTCAGCTGTTCTTCTTTCTTGTTCAACCTCTGGATATTGGTCTCGTGAGTACTTCACTACATCAATAGGATCAATATATAAACAGGCGTTATCAAAGCAAATACTATCGCCAAGAGAACATTTTGCTTGAGGAGTAATATTTTGTTCATCGATGTATACTTTGTTGCACTTCATTTGCTTTCTGTCACTACAGAACCGATCCAACTCCAGATAAGGATTTCCAGTAAGGGCTATTGTTAAGTCCTTCATAGCAATCAAGTGTTGCACACCTTCTGAAACATTGTTTTTACACATGTTCAACATCTTTAACTCTTTAAGTTTCTGTATGTCTTCAGGGATGCACTCTATTTGGTTGTCAGACAAATCCAAACGCTCTAAAGTTTTAATTTTGAAAATTCCTACAGGTATTTTATAAAGATGACAGCTTATGATTTTCAAAGTTCGTAAATTGCAAAGTTCTTTCCAGCCTTCATGATCAAAGTCAGAATCTGGTAATTTCTTGAATGCACGTAATTCAATTACATGCAAGTTTGTCATTTCAAATACGGTCTTTGGGATACCACATAATTTTCCGGGAAGCTTCAACGTGTGTCCACAGTCAGTAGAAAACCTTTCCAATCTTTCTACGGGCCAATCCTTAGCAAGAATGTATGTTCTAAGCTTTTCTTCGTTCGTTTTTGTAAAAAATATGGCAAATCTGTTTGAGTACAACTTGTTATACTTATCCAAAAGGTGAAATAGGAAAGATGTATCCCCCGTCACAGGGTCTATTTCACCATGTTGCACTGCCTCGTTATCTTCCTGATTCATACTAAAGTCATATTTATTGTAATATATTTTTCTGCATGTCCAAATCAAAGTACCGACAGCCAGTATACCATGAGCAATAACGAGAAGTAGTAATATCCAAAACACCCCGATAAAAAAGGGAATCAGAACATTCAAACACTTGAAGTTTGCAGTTTTTTCGGCCATGAAATAGTCAACTTTGCATTTCACAGTCATTTCTAAGTTGCTGAAATAGATAGAATTGATAACAACTAAAACAACAAATAATACACACTTTAGAAATGACTGAATAAAATAAATCCATCTGAACTTTCTCACAAAACCGGCTTTCTCTTCTCTTTTCTTCTGAGTATCTTGGAACTTTTGCACTTTTTCCTGTAAACTTCTAGCTTTGTTTGGTTCTACCGTGTCAAGCGATGCTGCTGCCGATCGATTTCGGTTTTGCTGCTCTGACATGTCAATGTTGTAGTAATTAGCGTGGTCTGTATCCCAAAGTGTATTACACACATGTAAATTTTTTCCAGAAATGCTATTGCCCTCAGTAACCATAGAAACAAAATGTTCCATTATTGATAGTGACATTGGCAGTTTAAGACAGAGGTGATTAGCTACAGTGAGTAGTACAGATTCAAGGAAAATAATAAATGAAAAGTATGATGCAAACCAATGAACTGCAGTGTAACTGCACTCTGAATTGACAAAATCGTACTGGCCTTGACTTTGTAGTTTTAACAAGACTGTTGTGGTGGGTAGGCTTGAATGATTTGCCTTTAACGAAGAAACTTTACAGTCGATAGCAATTCCAAATGCTGACATGCTTTGATTTAACATTGCAGAGTTGCAATCAAAAGTAGGGAGACAGTAAAGGTTGCCTTTAGATGCTTGCATTGCCCCTGCTAATACTGAGACAAGCACCATTCCAATACTAAGGTAATCGGTGAACACATCCCACCATGGTTTAAGCATCTGTAGCGATGGATTACTTCCTTTGAATTTATCAAGTTGGTCTATTGAAAACATCTTGAAAATGCACTAGAATGAACAAAAAAGAAATAAATAAATAACAGTTTTGAATAATCACTTGAATTCAGAAAAAAGAAGGCGAACCATGGTTTTATAGCGGAGCTCCGCTCAGGCCGAAGGGATGCGCAAGCGGAGCACCAACATTAAGACTAGACGATCTGCGATCGATTACTCGTGCCCTTAAATAATAGTGATGAATGATAAAAAATGTTTGGCATATTGAAAATAATGAAACAAGGGATATAAAAAACATGTTTATTTGTGTTTTCAAGAAATGGTTTTTTCATAGGGGAGGGAGGGGATTTTGATTTTGGAATTCCGAAGGGGAGGGGATTTTCGATTTTGGATTTCCGAAGGACCTGGGGGATTTATCGGAATTCCAAGAATTGGCCAACGAGAACGGTTACGAGGAGAAGCTAGTAGATTCAAAAATTCGTTATCAAAATAGTTTTCTCAAAAAATTGCTTCCAACAGAACCAGATGCGTATTATACCAAGTCTAATAGCCAAGCCTAATACCAAGTTAGCCTAAAATTACTACGGAAACCACATAGGGCGTGGATTATTTATATTATTTTTTCGGGAAATTAAAAGTCGCGGACAAATACACTCGATCGCGAACATGCCGTTCTTTTACTTAGCGACCGACATGTAAACAAACTTTTCACACCTTAGTATTCTCAACTTTTTGACTATTAAACATTCCTGAGACACTGAATTTTAGAACTAACTTAATCTATGTCTTGTTTTCTGTTGAAATGAAAACAGTTGAGGAAGTTATGAAAGCTTTTTTGTTAGTTTAAAATGCAAATTTGTAAAGCCTTCGAATGGCTTTTCGCAAGTATGCAACTTTTCAGACATTCCGTTTTCACTCGTCTCGTCTTGCTTTTCGAAGCGTTTTTTCCATATATAAAGAACACTTTTTGAAGGCAATATAATTTACTATACTACAATTTTTATACTATTGGAATGGAATAACAATTGTTTTATTTCCTAGGTCAGAATTATGAGTATTTTCAAAGTATAACAAAGCAATATATTGTTTACGTTTTCATTTTCACTAGTACTGATAAGCAAACCATTTGTATAAGGCTGAGTTGACATTTGCTCTCAACTTTCATATTGTTTTTACAAAGCTTTTCAAAGATTTACTGCCAATAGAGAACGAATTCTAAATTATTATTAAGACTAGTGAGAACTAGTGAGAATTGCTCAGGTGATCGCGAAACAACACGTTTCGAAATGTACACTCATCGCCATCTTTTAGTGTGGGTCTATCGCGATCGGCGTGTGCATTTGTGTGTAATTTGAGCGTTTTAGCAGAGAGTTTCTTCGGCATCTTCTTCGACTACATGGCAGGCAAACACGTTTCCTTCGACAACTATATCATAAAAGTATTATGGTTTGTTCGAGCAAGTGATATTTAATAGCTACAGGAATCCCAACATGACCACTGGCCTAGCAACCAATAACAACCTAGTCCCCAGTCTCCTCTCTTTCGCTATCGAAGGACCCTGGGAATGAAGTCGAAATCTCGGAGAAATACCACGACGACGACGACGACGACGGAGAATGGCTTGCATTTTTAGACTCGTTGCCTACGGCACGAGTAAAAATATTGTAAACCATGGAGCTCATTTGAAATTAGACTCTTCCTTAGTCTCTCGCTCCGTCGATACGCTCTCCGCATATTGACTGTTACACCAGAATAGTAGCGAGTCTTTTATTGGCCGTTAGAATCTGATTCGTAGCCGAATTCCTATTGGTGGTATGCAAATCACAAAATTTATGAACAATGACAACATTGAGCAGTGGAATTCAACGATCGTCGCTGGCAGTAGAAAGGTCATTTTTTAGTTCATTTTTCAAAATACCGGCTTCTTGGCTTACAAATGAACGCGCATGGTATTTATTCAGATTCTCAGAAAGTAGTTTTTGCCCTGTGAGGTCTGCTTCTTCGACTTTTAGAGCTCCAAAATTTGCTTACAGCAACCGATCACTTGTAAAACACGTAGGTAAAACCTATCTTTTTGAACTATTGATTATGAATGAAATGCCTATACAAATCGGAGCTTAATAATTCGTGAAGTGTGTTGATGAAAAGCTTCAAAATGTTTTCACTGACAAAATGGGTCGCTGGTAGGGCTGTTCTTAACTATTGAAATGTGCAGTCATTGCAGAGCTGTTACAATTTTATTTGATACTTCATTTAATAGTCATTCAAACCTGGAGATTTTACAAGTTGTATTCAGTCTGAAAGAGTTTATTTGACGGTAAGTTTGTCAGATGATAAAAAAGGCCGTATTCTTCGTGGATTCTTCGTGGCGTTTTTCAAGCCGATTACGGTAAGTAAAATCAACGGCGAGAACACGTCCATGAAAACAAAAACAAAACAAATATGCGCTGTATTAGCAGCAATTCAAAAGAGGTGAAAAGCAAGACGAAGACGACTCACGAAGATACCTTCACACTGTTCATTTATCAATTTTTTACCGGCAATTCATAACACGGAGAGCTTTAGGGTCAATACAGATTTATCAACTATTCACAACAAAAAATTTTTCATACAAGATGTTTGTCAACAAAGTAGGACTGCCATTTCAAGGAAGGGATGAAAATGCAAACTTTTTAGAGGCGGTGCAAATGTTTTTCACTTTTAAAATTCCAAAAACATGAACAAGTTATTGTAATCAGAACTCAGGACAACAATTTCAGTGGAAAAGTGACTGTACAGGACAAGAAACGTGGCGCCGGTATGTTTACATTTTTGCCGATCTTCCTTTAATGAATTTCTCAGAGTTTTTTACATGAAAACAGTTTGCAATAATTCCTGCAAGCTAATTACTTCTTTTTGAGAGAGATTTCTCCATCGCTTAGATCTTTATGTGTATGTGTGTGTTTTTTTTCCGTTGTTGTTTTTAATTTGATTCTTGTAATTATTTGATTTGATATTTGACTTTGCTTGTATTCGTCTCATCTGCAAGTTGACATTTCAAAAGTTCATAATGAAATAAAAGTTCATACATATAACTTTTAAACGAGATATGCAGTATTCACATTTGATAATTAAAATAGCACAGCCGTATTAGATAGCTAGATTACCAATAAGTTATTGATTACAAATTTTACCAGAAAAGTGAAGTTTTTTTCGATTTTTATAACTTTTTTTTGCAAACCTAAAAGAGCGTAAAGCGAGAAGCGCGCGGGGATTCGTTTACAACTCAAAGAAGCCATGTAAATGCTTTTCTAGCTTCTCATTGGATAATCAATTTTAATTGACATGTGCGATTTTTACCATGCACAGCAACATAAAATTCCCCCTCATTTCTCATTTTTTTACTATGTTAATTATTTTCTTTTCATGATTATTTAAATTGATTTATTCATTCATTCATTAATTTATTTGTTTACTTTTTTATCTTTAGAAATTTTTAATTGTTTGATTGATCAACAATTTTGATAATTGGTAGTAAATGAATTAATGAATAATTCAATTCATTAAAACCGGAGCTCCGTTATTAGGTTTGCCTAATTTTCATATTACCCTTAAAATGTCGAAGATCTAACGAAAAACGGCTGGAGTAAGAAGGGTTCAGGTACTAAAACGAAATGGAGTACTTCCTTGTGACCAGGAACATATAAGGGTATTGAAACGTGTAGCGAACGGTTCAACGGTCCGAAATATTCACACTAATTAGCATAATTGTGACACCATATTTGGTCAACATTTGATACTCAGAGAGAGATTCAAAATGGTCGCTTAAATTATACATGTTCGAAATTTCACAAATTTTTAGAAGAGATCTTCCTTTTTGCATGTTAATATGTGCCGTTTATATGGTTTTGGAAGCATCAAAGATATGGTTGTATTTGAGATAAGCTTTTGGACGAAAAAAACCCCGAATGTTCCGAAGCATTAACCCCAAAGCAATGTATTGTCGCTACACGTTTAAATCCCCATGAGTTTCTGTTGTATGACCTTATCGGTCAGTTTACTTCGCAGAACAGACTTAGCTTGCCGTGCCTTGTTCATGCAGTAATAGAACCCGCTGGAAAGTGACAACAGTACGAATAAAGGAATCGGAAAAGAACGAACATCTCAAACATTACGGAGAACCCTTCATTACAAACCCGGTGGTGAGGGGGACTCCCATATATTGGAGGGCGGGGATGCTCGTCGTACCTTTTAGGGGTCAAAATCGGAGATCTGGATGTTTTAGGGTCTCTTAAAGGTTTTTAGATTCTCAGAATTAAAGTTGGTACCTTTCAGGGTATTCACGGATGTTCAAAGACAAGGTCTCGATTTTACGACCATGATATCCAGTTGTTCGTATCATAGTTGGTACCTTTTAGGGGTATAAATCATGTATTATCACGACCTTCTGGATAGAACTTTGGTAATTTTTAGGGGTCATTTTCAAAAATTCCCCGGGTTACAAATCATTTTATTTCTTACCAAGCTTTTCCAATTAAACTTCAGCAGCTGCTAAATTATATACGGCTTTGAAATAAAAGTGTAAAATAAAACGGTGCTTGAACATCCCCTGTATTTCGCAAACATCAATTGAACTATACAAGTAGAACCTTACAAAGTCATCACCAGAAATGAATTAATTGCAAGCAGTAAGTGAAGCTACAAAGTCAAAATAGTTTCAATTCCTTTAGTCCTGCGTGTTCTACATCTACATCTACTTTATTAATCCTTAAAACTTACGTATCACAAGGATATAAAATAATACATCAAATTGAAAGTAATTATAAATAATACATAAATAATAAATAAAAAGAAAAATTATAAAATATATATAGTATAATGATATACAGATAATAAGGATATAAAATAATATAAGAATATAAAATAATACATGAAATTGAAAGTAATTATAAATAATACATAAATAAGAAATAAAAAGAAAATTATAAAATATATATAGTATAATGATATACAAATAATTTGATAAAAAGATATTTGTAAATATATATATAAACATATTAAAATTAATTTGATCTTAAAAATTCTAATAATTTGCATTTAAATGCGTTTGAGGATGGAGCCAGAACAATTTGGTCATTTAAAGAGTTCCACTCACGAACTGATCTTGGGAAAAAACTATTGTTATAATAATTAGGACCAGTTGATAACTGAATAAAGGATTGTGAGTGGTGGTTTCTTGTAGATCTTATTGGTTGCTTCAAGTCTTCAGGTAGATTTATGGCGATCTTGTTGTTAACTACATTATAGAACACATTAAGTCTATTTGCAGTTCTTCTGGATTCCAAACTGTCCCAGCCAAGTTGCTTAATTAGACCAGATACACTGGTGTTATATCTATCATAACAGTTATAAACAAAACGAGCAGCTCTCCGTTGGACAGCTTCAATCTGCATGATATTTGTTTTAGTGTAGGGATCCCATGCAGCAGAAGCAAATTCAAGATGAGGACGAACAATTGTAGTATATGCCATAGACTTGACATCAGTAGAACACTTGCTTAGATTACGCTTAATAAAGTTAAGTTGATTAGTTGCTTTAGTTGTAATAATGTCGATATGTTTGTTCCATCGCATGTCGTGAGATAAGTGAACGCCAAGGTATGGGTGATCAGATACTTGTTTCAGAATTGATCCTGAGATATTATAGTAGAATTCTTGGTTTGAGCGCAACCTTGAGACCCGTAGGACATAGCATTTTGTAGGGTTGAAAGACATATGCCAGTCTTTTGACCAACTCACCAGACGATCCAGATCATCCTGCAATGCACATGAGTCATGTATTGAGGAGATAGGTCGAAAGAGTAGACAATCGTCAGCAAACAACTTAATATTGGAAGTTACACCATTGCCAATATCGTTAACATATAAAAGAAACATGAGAGGTCCTAATACGGTTCCCTGAGGCACTCCAGAGTCTACATGTACAGATTCAGAGTTTTCGCCATCAACAATTACCTTCTGGTAGCGCAAGGTTAACCATGATCTTAACCATTGTAGAAGTTGCATTGGTAGACCATAGAAGGCAAGTTTCATCAACAGTCGTTCGTGTGGTACTGAGTCGAAAGCTTTCTGGAAGTCCAGTATTAAAAGATCTACCTGTGTTTTATCTTTCATAGATCGTACGATGATGTCAATAGCATTGATTAATTGGGATTCACAAGAATGGCCAGAACGAAACCCATGTTGATAATTGACAAGAATATTATTGTTATCAAGATGGCCCATAACTTGGCTGTAAACCACATGTTCCATAATTTTACAAGAGATACTTGTTAAGGAGATAGGACGATAATTTGCTGGAATTGATCGAGATCCTTTTTTGAATACAGGCGCAATATTAGCAGACAACCAGTCAGCAGGTAGAGTTGCACATTGGTATGATTGATTAAATATAAATGCAATAACGGGGGCTAATTCGATTGCTGCTTCTTTGAGAACTCTTGTTGGGATCATATCAGGGCCATTTGCTTTCTTAGCATTCAAGTTGTTAAGGTCAGGTAACATGTCAATCAAAAAATGCTAGACTTCGGACATGACACTCCCAGACTGTTATAAAGAATGCTGAAAAGGGCATTGTCTGAAAGTTTTAGCTTTCTAGCTTTAAAAGTGGCTTTGTGAGAATTTTGCATTGCTAGAGCTCGGTCAGAAATAATTTCCAGTGCGCCCTTTTGTACCTATTTATATACTTTTTAAAGGCCTTTTTATATACTTATATTATATATACTTATATTTTACATTATTATATATACTTATATTTTACTTTTTAAAGGCCTTTTTATATACTTTTTAAAGGCCTTTTATACTTTTTAAATTATTTTTTAAACTGAAAAGGCCCAGCGAACGCCGATTACTTTGAATAAGCTCAGCCAAGTCAGTTGATTTTAAAGCATGGAGCAAGTCCGTGCAATCAGCAATGCTTTGAATATAATCAGGAATATCTTGATTTCCATTTGATAGATTATAGGAAGCCAATACAACCGAATAAGATTATATAGTATCGAGGTGCGCCAACGATGCATCGAGCCGAAGCGTTCTTGTGAATATTTGTCGTGATCAATGGTATGAAGTGGTTATTAGAAATAGCGTGTATTTCACCCTTTCATTGGAGGAGTTAAAGTGCTAATAACCCCCTGTTCAATATTTCTTATACAAAATCCTCAGATTTTTCTAGGAACATCTGCGAAAGAATTTAGCGATTATAATAAATTCATGATTTTTTACGAATTTTTAAAGTTGATTTTTCCGTGGAACACTTGAAATAATGCATTGCGGGGAATAAAGAGCGGAAGTGACGCTCACCCAGGAATGGATCAAGCTACATTCACTGAAGTCTCATACATTTGCTTAGAAATAATGCAAAATATTGAGCACATTTGCAAGTCTAGATTGGTCAAAATTCGGCTTTAAAAATTGCAAAAATCATCGGAAATATCTAGTGATGATTTCTACTTAGATCTGAAATGTGTTTATTTCGAATTTTAGCAGAATTGAACCGAGTTATTGACGACCAAGAAATAACTTAAAATGAGCTAGGACGACACTGACGATCATAGTTAGTGGAGTAAGGATGTAATCAAAACAAGTTTATGTAAAGTCCAGAATACATGTACACCGTAAATACAAGTCACCAGAGGTTTATGAACGTGCTAAACTTTAGTAGAACAAATTAAATTCACAATTATTTCAATATTTTCCATACAATCTATTTTTCATGCTTTTATCAAACTACTGTCGCATTCTTTGAATAGAATTTAATTTCAGTCAAACATTCGATCGATAATCAATTGAACATGTTAAACTGACTGTTATGCTAACGTTGTTTTCATAGACTTTAATAAAATCATCTCATAGAGTACAAAATGATTGTAGGTTTCTTTTCACTCAATGTTTGTTATGTGCACTAGTGGCGCTGAAAGAACGCAATAATCATTACAATAAATATAAATCCTAATAAAACTATTTTCATGTACAAGAGTTAAATTCATGAAAACTGAACTATTGGAATGTGCATATATGAACTTTTAGTATAAAACTAAAATTGTTCTGTCAAAATGATACTGTTATTGTAGAGAACTATTTGTCGCGAGTAAATATTTGTGCGGGAAACAATCGATTGATCAACTAGATGATTTAAAAACAATCCAAACTACTACAGACTAAATATTTCATAAACAGCTTTATTCTATAAGAACGATGTCTACTTAACTCTATTCTGTGAGCTATCGAGTTCAGTTCAACCGAGTTCACATAGAACAATTTTATTGGTTATATCACAAATCCTGCGTATTTGCCGCTACTATACTAGAAAAAGCCTCAGTATAAATTATATACATCAAGACAGGAAGACTACGATTGATCATAATGGCTTTCTAGAAGTATTGTTATCTTGAAACAAAGCATAAATAACTTCACATGTAGCATGTAGTAAAAGGAAATAAATGTTTTGTAAATCGAACTTACTTGTAAAGCCAAAGTCACACTCGGAGCATAATAACACATGTAACAAAACATGCACTAAGTCGCAGGATTTGAACTAAAAAATGACTTTTATGACTCGTATAGCGTCGGACATGCTGTTACTACACATAGGAAGTCTAATAAGGGAAATTGTAGCTTAGTTTTTTTGATTACTAGAGGAATAGTTTCACAACACTCGAAGCGCCATACATTTCTTACCACTGTATACACAAACATATCCTGGGTAGTCGTCACAGGTCATCGAGTCATTCTTTGCACTGCAGGGGGTGCCTGTCCACCACAGGAATCCTGAATTCGCTATTTTGGCATGTTTAAAAGCTCATAAAAAATCAAGAATTTGTTCAAATCACGAAATTCTTTTACAGATGTTCTTAAAAACACTCTAACTTTCTATAGAAAAAGTATTGAACAGGGGGTTAGTGGCACTTTAATGATTCACTCAACTTCTTACCTATAAACAATCTTTATAAACTCAGCATTTCAGAAGAGACACCGTTGAAATATTGGTGGATTGTCAAGAAAGAAACTCACATAGTTTAGCCATGGATTAAACTGTTCCGTCGACAAAACCTTGTTGTATGTCTCCCAACACACAGCAATGAATATACTGAATAAACTCAACCAAGAAAAATGATGAAGATCAATTAAGTAACGATCCGTCTAAGCTAGAACGATAGCACTCTATGGCAAGGCATGCGTAGAAGCAACTGTTTTAATTGGCTTAACTTATTATTTTTGCGCCCTCTGATTGGTCAAAATTCTTTTCATTCGAATTATATATGGAAAAAAGTCGATAAAATTTCGGATATACATATCATTACCAAACTGAGGTTCGGGGCTATTGTTCCTAAGTTTTTTAAGCCAATCGTATGAGGGGAACCTTCGGAATTTGCTCGCAAAAATCTCACGCCTCCACGTGTGTTGAGCGCTACTTGTAAACAGCGAAGCTTTACTCTGCAATCTGAAGTTTAAACTCTCTTGAAATTTGCCTTTTTTTCGCCTTAAGTGCTTATCTTTACAAACGAAGCATTAGATGATATGTAGCTGCGTATGTTGTAAGAGTTTGTTGGCGAAATGCCGTACTTTTCGAAGGAATGCAACTGCTTGCGGCATGACGAGTGGCATCACTCAAACGTGAATCCTTCAAACCTTAGAAACGCCACTCACATCGAGCATCGTTACTGTGCCAATCTTGATAGAGGTCACGAAAAAACAAGAAAAAGAAAGATTTGTTTAGCGTGCCGTGGAAGGATCGAAGTCGAAGAAAAATGCCGTAAACTGAACAATGAAAAAACTATAAGATCAGAGGTGAGATCTAGCGAAGCTATTCATATTCATTCGCACTTTTGTGTCACTAACCAAGGGGAAAAAACACACACAAAAAAACAACAATATAACTTGTAAATGAAGCAAACGGGTTTTCATAGCTCAATATTTCTATCGACTATTTGAAGAGTGTAAATTTGCAAAAGTGTTGGTGATTTACAATGTGTGTTGGTATTTTCATATAAACACGTGCAAACATTCACATATTCTTTTTTTGTGTGTTTTAGTTTATAGATCAGAAGTCAGTTATATATTTTGATTGATTTCTGTGAATAACACACACTTTTCAACTATCCCTTTACAGGACTTCCAAGTAAATACTTGTAATTATGAAAATGAAGACTGTCAAGATTTCCATGCTAATATTGTGCTGGTAAGAAGAATGCTGTGTTACTATTGTTGTGTCGTTGATTTTATATCAATCAGCATTTTAATCACAAATTAAGATGACTAGAACCTTGGGAATGAAAAGTTTTCAATCTAAAAGCCACTTTGAAACTCCATGGCTGTCTTGTTCTTTTATCTGCTATGTCAGCAGCATTCTTGAATTTGTTGAATTTTACAGTAACAATGCAGTTGACCAATAGTCACTGCTCTTGGCAATTAGAGCTACTGGGTAGAACTTATCATGCCCAGCGTAACTGACAAATGTCTGGGTACGAGAATTTTGCTGGTGTTTACGTTTCATTTGAACAATCGCATTGTTTTCATTTGTTGTAGGGTAAGGGACCGTTCATTTTTTGTCGGGAGGGGGGGGCTGGTGGTTTTGAGGGGGGGGCCACCTATTTTAAAACCTTGCTAGAGGGGGGGCCAAACAAAATATAAAGTATTGCAAAGGGGGGGCCACAATTTTATTTCTACATTTTTTTACAATCGTTAAAGAATTGGTTAGACACTTGAAGAAGAATTTGTGGAACGTAATGTATGGTACTGTTGCCAAGAGGTTTGTGATAGAGTAGATGAGTCTCCAGGTCCTCATGGGTATATGTCTGCTCATGTGACTCCTAGACCAGGTATGTTACTCTACATGTCATTGTACTGTATTCTGTAAGATGCTTTCTTTACTAGATCATGCAGTGACGGAGCATGTTTAATTTGTATACTGTTTTCTGTTTGTTTTTGGTGATTATATGAGACTTATTTATTAACTAAATGTGTAATGGTTAATAGTTTTAATATATAAATGATACATTTGCACGTGAAATGTATAAATTTAATAAATCAATACATCCTATTTCACTTTCAGAATTCCAGTTCTTCTTCAATACGAAATATTTAATACAGTATCACACAGCTGGTGAGTCGAAGAAAAACCTAGTGCCTGGACACTGCTATTTCAAAAAAGTTGAGGAATTCATGAATTCACATTATGAGGAGGGTGACAACTACCGAGAATTCCTCAAGTGTCCAAACGACCAATGTTCATCTTGCAAGCCATGGGTAGGACCCACTATGACAAAGTGTCCAAGACCATATCCCGATTGGTCAGCTCTACCTCATTACAGCTATATGCCATATAGTAAGACTCCACTGCAAGGTAGAAATGTGGATGACTGGCAGCCCAGAATGCAGCTTGTCAAGTGGTTTGATGAGAAGAAAATTAACACCTCTGATCCCGAAAGTGTCAGCACATTTTCAGATAAACTAATCGTAAAGCCCAAACTGGTTTTAGATTACCTTCACCACATTGAAGTTAAAGCATTTAGAAAAGAAAAAAGAGAACAAGAAAAGGCTACAGAAAAGCAAAAGGCAAACAACAAGGCATTCGGTGATTATCAATGGCAGCAGCTTGTCCAAAATATAAATGAATTAAAGAAACTTAGAGTTTCTGAGCTGGATAAGTATCTACATCATCACAACCTTGGTGATCATCTAAAGAAGAGAAAGGGTGAGAAAATAATATTAATTCAGAACCACTTCATAAGCTCACATAGTGAACTTGAGGATATCGCCGATGTAGAAGAAGGATGTGCAGATACAGACGAAGAAGAATGCGAAGATGAATACGTCAGTGATGATGATGAAGATGATGGTGATGGTGATGACGATGAGCAAGAGCTCAATGACATTGTTCTTTCAGTTATTGGTGATGACAATGACGATGACGAAGCCCTGGATGAAGCACCACCTTTAGTGTCGCGTTTTGGCCGTAGAATTGTCAACAGAAATGCCAACGATTATTTTTACTTTTAAATGGGTACCAAGGTATGATTAAACATTGAAACCTTAATGTTCACATGAAAATGTTAATGTTCAATGTTATTAATGTAAAGAAAAATCAATAGCACTTAACGTAAATGCATATTTATATATGTATATATATAAATATGGGGGGGGGGGGGGTCATGGGAATAAGGCAGGGACGAGGGGGTGGGCCACTAAATAAAAACTGTTCTCAAGTGGGGGGGCCATGCAATTTCCCCCGAAAAAAATTCAAAAACCACCAGCCCCCCCCCTCCCGACAAAAAATGAACGGTCCCTAAGTTGTTATTGTGACGTAATATAGTTTTTCACCATCTTATAGGACTCTCAAGCAAATGATTATGGTCAAGCTACTTATGATGTTCACCAAGAATCTAATACTGTTTTGGTAAGAGTACTGTGCTAGCTAGGGTATTTAAAGGGTGGTTGCTATATCACACTAAAGCAATGTCTCTTTTGCTTACATTGTACTACCTTTTAGCAGGGACTTAAGGAAGTTAGTGACTGACTACTACTGCTGAATCCTAGAGTCGTTTTCATATGACTGTTCATAGCAAATAGACCATTTAGTGTGTAGTACGTAGTTGATAGATACAAAAGGAAAACGATGGGTTTTATGCATACTAGTAGCTATTAGTTAGCCTATTCTTTCACGGTCATATGAAAATGACTCTAATAATTAAAGCCCATGTGTGCTCAATTACTATAGCACAACAAAGTATTTGTGTTGCCAGTCACATACTGTTTGAATCAAAGCATTGTTCTTAGAATGACAGTTGTAATTCATCTTTAAAAAGGGAAACTATCCATTATTTCACACACACAGGGCTCCATCGTTTTCTTGAACTAAATGAAAGGCCATGAAATTTAACCTGTTGTAACAAATTTTCGAAAAAATGTTTTTACTTTACCATTTAAAATTGTGGATTTTATATACCGGTATGTGGACAATATATGCACAGATCAAACTTCAATACAAATCATAGTGTTTTAAGGATATGACATTTTACTGTTCTTTACTTGCCTGTTATGATATTTTTTATATGATATTCTTTTAGCAATTATTGTTTATGGACATATATTTCAAATTGTCACCATCATGGACACCATAACTTACTTTTCCATGTTAGTATTTTTTTAATGCATCGCTACATCAGTGTGACTGTTGAACCAGTTGAACTTGTTTTATCAGCTTTTCAGAATATTGTTGGTACCATTTTTTTAATCTATGTCATATAATTGTTGCCAGAATCCCTTCAAAGACATCTTAGTGTATGTTTTTGATAAAATGTGAGAAAAAATAAAAAAAGGGCTTTCATTTATTCATTCATTCCTAGAAATCGGAAACCACATTTATACCTATTCAAAATTCAGAGTGATGTATATAATGTTAACAAAGTTATTTCAAAATAAGTGGTACAAAATGCTTGTGCATTTGTTCCATCTTTTTTAGAGAAAAATGCTAGAAATGAATTATAATTTCCATCTTGCAGGAATCTCAAACTAATTGTGAAAATGAAGATAGTCTTGACCAAGAATCTAGTTTTGCCATGGTAAGAGAACAAACTGAATAAGTGTTGTTATTGTGGTGAAGGATGTCAAAAAACACTGCAAACAAGGAGCTAGACATTCAAACTGTCATTTCCAGTTTGCAACAAAGTAAAGTTCTTTCTTTTACAACTTTTACTATTATGTATATTATTTATTTTTAATTTATAGATTGAAAATCATTGTATGCTGTCATTGATTATAGTGATACTTATCATCCCTATCTATCTCTTAGGACACCCAAGTGAATTCAAATCAAGAAACTCAAGTGAATTCAAAACATGAATTTTGTCCTGAAACGGTAAGAGAAGTTTAGCAATTTATAAGCATTTTTGAGAAAGAAAAGTTTTTCTAAAACCCATTGCAATCTCTGCAAGGATATCTTCAAATAAGTGTACATTTTTCTAAAAGCTTAGATTGTCACTCTACTTTGGAATTAAAAGATATAAATTACTATTACAGATTTTTAGGCATTTCTTCATAGTCTTTCATTTATATCAATGTTACTTATGTTTGGCATTTGAGCAGTTTTTCTTGCATGTGTACACATAGGTTTCTGCTTGACATATATAGCCCCATTTGCATAAATGTTGAAGCCTCTTAAATGTAATTGGGCGAAGTATGGGTATTTCTTATACATTTGCAGTAAACTTTGCACAAACATGTTCAACAAAACACTGTGATGGTCAGCACAAAAATGCAGCAACAGCTCCTTTTTTATGTGTTTGATTAAAACAAGCATAAGCTAAACAGTATAAACAATTACCAATATAGTATGTTTATGCAAGATATATGTTGCAATGAAAGGGTCGTGATATCAATAACTTTCATTTTCTTTCATTCAATTTCCTCCTGGTAAGATAATAACAATGGAACGTTCAGTTTTTTTCACCCCTAAATCAAAATACACTTTTCCAAACTTTTTACTCTTATTATTACTCTTCTTTGGTTGAGCTTTCAGAACATTTATACTTAATTGCAAAAGTAAATGTAATCATGGTACTATATACATAACTTTGAATAGATGTGACTTTGCAAGCTAATAGGTATAGCCATCTTGTACCTGTTGAGGAGTACCAAAGTGTACAAAAAGACTGCTGACTCTTTAATTTCTCTTTTGTATTCAATCATATACAGCATACATATTAGGTGCATTGTGGTACCGTGTCCACATGCAACCTATATTCAAATAAGTTTGCAACATGGCTTGCAGTAGTCATGGCCGAGCTATCAACAAAGATAATAAAACCAAGTATTCTAATTTTTATTGATAATTTATATTGCGCACAAGATATTTGTATTACCCATAATTTTTGACGATAGTCAAAGTTTTTGCATTTTGCACTATGTATCTATATTGCATTTGTGTTTTGTTTGTTTGTTTTGTTAATTTTGTTTATTATTTATTTGTTTTTTCAGTTGTTACAACCAAAAACTTTTCACCAAGAAACTCAGGTTCCAGTGGTACGTAACAAGTCATATCAAGAGTGTACAGATAGAATGAAACGAATGATGAGGGCTGAAATCATGGACAACTTGAAAAGCTATGCAGTGAAGTTAACCCACAGTGACTCAAAAGCTGCTTTGTCACATCTAATGGCGGATGTTTTACACAGCAGAAAATGGGAGACAGAATTTGGACAGTATGATCAATGTATGATCAATTCTGAATTTCTTCAAACTCTGGCCAAGGAGTATCGAAAGTGCAAAGACAAATCTTTAGTGGATGAGATCAAGAACAATGCTTCAAAACAGAAGCAAAAGTTTCTAATTGGAAACACAAAAGCAAAGAGTAGAATTGCTTTTGTAGGGGTAACACCTGAGGAGGTTTCAACACGTGTTGAGGCTGCAAAAGCTGTTGGAAGAGTTCGGCATTACAGTGATGAAAAAAGGAGGTTGTTGTCCATTGTTGCTCTACATTATTCATATAGAGAACTTCAAAGATTGTTTGGATGCTCACCAAATGCTATCACTGCTGCAAGAGTCCATTGTTTGCTTTTTGGACGGGGTGGAACACCTCCACCTTCACTGAAGTTCACCAGACAGATAGTGAGCCCTGAAGTTCTTCAGGAGTTTACTGAATTTCTCCATTCTGATGGAATTTCGAGGGCATCATCATGTCGGAGTGTGTTAGTGGATAACACAGAGACTCCTGTACGATATTGGCAGAATACGATTAAGAATGTGGTTCAGCAGTATTGTTTGGAGTACCCAAATGGTGTGAAAAGGACATACATATATTCTCACCTCCCTCAGAACTTCCGTACTGACACCATGCTTGCAGGTTTATGTAACCTTTGCGATGAATTTGGACATGCCAATTTTGACACAATGTGTTCAATTTTTCAAGAAGTTAGCAATCATGACATGAGATTTGACAGCGCAATGCACGTAAAGACAATAAGACAGTACCAGACTTTCCTGAAAACACAGTTTTCAAAGATGACGGAAAAACATTCCCCTTGTGCTGAGCTTTGCTCAGGATATGTTCTGGGCACTTGCAGTCAGTCACACACACATGTATGCCCTCAGATAAACAAATTCTACAGTGTGTGCAACCAAGTCTCTGATGCCTTGGAACACTCTACAATGGACACTTCTAAATTGAAAGAAGATTTTCAAGAGTGTGTGAAGGCACATTGGAAATATGCTGGACATCTCATGCGAACAAAGCACCAAAGTGACTACTACCAATATGTTTTGAAGAATCTGAAGGTTGGACAGTGTGTGGTAGTTGTGGAGTATAAAATGAAGCTAGAATTGGGCAAGAGAATGCGTGAAATCCAAAGAGATTGGTATGGGAAAAGGGGAATATCCATATTTGGATTTTATGTTATTGCAAAGGTGGAGGAAAAACGCAAAGCAGAGATAATTGACTTGTGGTCTGAAGACACCAAGCAAGACACATGGTTTAGCCAGAGTGCTATGGATGTAGGATTTACATGGATGGAGACAGCATTCCCAGGATTTGATGTATATTTATTTTCTGGTAGGCATTGATGTTTTTGTTGTTGTTAATTGTTTGTTTGGTTTTCTTTTTTTGTTGATGCTGCTGTTTTGTATTATCACATTTCTTGTTCTGTTCTGTCAGAAGTCTGGTTTTGGAGGGAAATTATAAGAGCAAATGTATAAATTCATTTCAGCTTTCCAAAAAAACTGTTACATATAATCATGTTGAATCATTGTTGTTAGAATTTATTTAAAAAAAAAAGCTTTCATCACTGAAATGAAATGAACAAACACAGCAACTAAGACTTATAATATAATGTACCATTAATATTATGGTTTCTCCTTTATGCAAACATCGTAGTTATTAAGTCAATCATTCATTATTATTACTACAATGTTTTGGGTAAAAGAGAAACCATAATGATTATTGTCTAATTATTACATTCTTCAAAGGCTGGGATTAAGCAAATTTCTTATCATTTGTCTTGGGCTCCTTAATTATGCACCAATGTTTTTTTAACTTTTTATGGTTTTTTAGAAAATACAATGTCTTACAGATGATTTTTTTGTGTTTAGATAATGGCCCACATTACCATAATACTGGTTTTCTGTTGTACTTGGCGGAAGTCAACCAAGCCTTCAATTTGAATTTAGTGGAGTACAACAACTTTGAAGCGGGAGAAGGCAAAACAGTCCTGGATACCCACTTCGCACATGTCAGTCATCGCATATCTCGTTGGGTACGAGTTGGAAACAACCTAGAAACTGGTGAACAGCTTTCTGAAATTATTTCGGTAAGTAACATATATAATGTATATATTTATATATTGCAATTTGCAAAAAGTTGGACTGCTTTGACCAATTTTCATATATATCATCAAAAGCGAAAACATTATGAGATGCCCTCAATTGTACTATTTTCTAGTCCCATAGCATGAGTACTTTATAAAAACAATGTCAGAAATGGCATTCCATAATTTATTATATTTAACATAGAATTGTAGACTCCTAAAGGTTTTTCAGCAGCAGGTTAAAATGGTTTAAAATGAATTTTGTATTGATATATATAATGAACATAACATCATTCAGGTTTATACATAATCATATAACATGCTAAAATGGTCAAATTATTATTATTATTATTATTATTATTTTTATTCATACAAAGTATTAATTCATTCACGGTTGGTCAAAATCAATTCACTATAAAATCTCTATATACATGTAGCTACTCAAATTTAGCCATATTTGGCTGGGCAGTTCAAACGCACATTATTGAGCAGTGAAATCAATGCATCAAGTGTGAGAAAACACACATACAGAGAAAAATGTTGCTAGTAGTAAAATGTTGCATTAATTTTTCTTGCACAAGAAAGGCAGCAATTGTCTACCAACTGGGTCTCAAAACAAGTTAATTTTTGAAAATGTTCATATTGTTAACTATGATTGAAGTTATGTTTGAAAATGATCAAGGTAACAATACTGTTTTTATTGATTACATTTCAGTCTATCAAGAATACAACATGCCAAAAGCTAACCATCAACAGAGACAAAGCCCCAAGAGATGTTGGCACACTGAAAGATATCACCTTGTTTGGAAATTTTTCTTTTCCAAAAGATGGAGATCATAAAGATGGAATCATCTGCATGTCTCTTGCTGGGGTAGGAAAAGAAATAAAGAAAACAAAAGCACAGCTGCAGGCACTTTCAAAGAGATCCGAATGTATTGCTGGAGCTACAGGTGCTGAGGTTGGTGAAGCTATTCCAGCAAGTGATGGCGCTGAACAACATTCTACAGCTACAGAACCATACAGTATAACATTTGTCAATTATGCACCAGGTCCTGTACTTGTTCCAACAATCACTGCAGTTGATGTTCATCCACACATTGAGAAGCTTCCTTCCAAAGGTTATTCTCTCAAAGCAAGTGGAGGAAAACGTGTGGTCTTTTCACAAGCACAAAAAGATATCATGATATACTTCTACAACAAACAAGCACTTCATGGGATTCGTGCTAACCCAAAAGATGTCATCAGAGAAATGAGTGAGCAAGGCATTGATGTCTTGAAAGAGAGTCAAATCAAAAGCTGGTGGAGTACATACCATGCCAAGAAAAAGAAAGCCATGCAAGCAACCCTTGAAAGTTGTAGCCAGTTCAACCCAACATCATCAAACATGCAGTGTACAACAACAGCTGGTCCAACATCGTCAACTCCTGCACATATCAATCCATCAAGTTCAACATCATCAAACATGCAGTGTACAACAACAGCTGGTCCAACCTCGTCAACTCCTGCACATATCAATCCTTCAAGTTCAACATCATCAAACATGCAGTGTACAACAACAGCTGGTCCAACCTCGTCAACTCCTGCACATATCAATCCTTCAAGTTCAACATCATCAAACATGCAGTGTACAACAACAGCTGGTCCAACCTCGTCAACTCCTGCACATATCAATCCATCAAGTTCAACATCATCAAACATGCAGTGTACAACAACAGCTGGTCCAACCTCGTCAACTCCTACACATATCAATCCATCAAGTTCAACATTATCAAACATGCAGTGCACAACAACAGCTGGTCCAACCTCGTCAACTCCTGCACATATCAATCCATCAAGTTCAACATCATCAAACATGCAGTGTACAACAACAGCTGGTCCAACCTCGTCAACTCCTGCACATACCAATCCATCAAGTTCAACATCATCAAACATGCAGTGTACAACAACATCTGGTCCAACCTCGTCAACTCCTGCACATATCAATCCTTCAAGTTCAACATCATCAAACATGCAGTGTACAACAACAGCTGGTCCAACCTCGTCAACTCCTGCACATACCAATCCATCAAGTTCAACATCATCAAACATGCAGTGTACAACAACAGCTGGTCCAACCTCGTCAACTCCTACACATACTAATCCATCAAGTTCAACATCATCAAACATGCAGTGTACAACAACAGCTGGTCCAACCTCGTCAACTCCTGCACATATCAATCCATCAAGTTCAACATCATCAAACATGCAGTGTACAACAACAGCTGGTCCAACCTCGTCAACTCCTGCACATATCAATCCATCAAGTTCAACATCATCAAACATGCAGTGTACAACAACAGCTGGTCCAACCTCGTCAACTCCTGCACATATCAATCCATCAAGTTCAACATCATCAAACATGCAGTGTACAACAACAGCTGGTCCAACCTCGTCAACTCCTGCACATATCAATCCATCAAGTTCAACATCATCAAACATGCAGTGTACAACAACAGCTGGTTCACCATTAACCAACAATGACAGTACCAGCATGGTCTCAAGAGCCACAAGACGCCCAACAAGATCCTCTGCAACACTAACTGGAATCAGAAGCATTCATACCCAACAGGTTTATGAGTGGCACCTGCCAACTGATTGCAGCCAGTCAACAATACTTGGTAGAACTGGAAGCAATGCATGTACATTTATTGCATTATGCTTTGGCAATTTATACTTTGAAGCTGATCTGAAACCCCCCATCAATGATACAGACCTGGATAGTAACTGGAAAGTGGCAGTTCGACAAGCAATTATTACTGGTAATGAGATTCATGATGACATTTTTGAATATGATGCAGTTAATGTGGCGGTAGATGAAGCTGTAGAGATTGCTGGCGATGAGTGCAATGTGGAAGAGATTTTACCACAGCTTGATGCATATGGTACAGATGTTTTAAAGCAACTGAGTTTAATCTTCAAGACCATTGGGAGAAGAAAAAAGCCAATTTGTAGTGTTGTTGTCACTGGTGAACGCTCATTTTTGTTCATTATAAATAAAAATGGGTCGGCAATGATGATGGATTCCCATCACCACATCCAATATGGTGCATTAGTTAGTTATGTCAAACCTGGAGATGTAGAGATAATGGCAAATTGGTTGGCAGGAATGGTAAATAGTACTTGGAACACTTCAATCCAAACAGTATCAGTTACTCCAGTAATTTACACAAGTGAAGGGTGAAAAAAGATCTCCCAAAACTATGTATAATACTACTACTACTAATAATAATAATATAGAGTAATTTCATGACATAGGATATTATTGCATTTTAATGAACATATTTGTATTATATGTAGCTATAAGATTTCTGTAACAAGGTTTATCATAACAATTTTTTAATTTCTATTGTTGTGGACTTTCCATGCATCTATTTAATAAAAATTGTCATAATTTGTAAATGGGCAGGCTAATAGCATGAGAGAAAGTAGTATTTATTAGAAAATCTCAGAAAGCCTTGCACCTTGGTACTTGCAAGGGAAAATTAACATTATTTTTATTTAGATTGCCATATTTATGTAAGGGCAACTTTTTCTACCCATGTGTCATTATGAATTTAATGGCTGTTATGAAAAACTATAAAAAAGTTATTGTTTGTATTATAAATATGACATATCAATGATACATCCATATATATTTTTTTGTAAATACTTCATTCTATTTCCTTTTTTGGATGTCTTTTATTCTATTTAAACAATTATATGGATTGAAATGTTGTACTTCTGGCTATATTTTGTTGCTGCTGTTGGTACAAAGAAAATCAATTGTTATGTTCGACATGTGTACACCAGAAGCCAAAAATCTGACCAGTTTTCTTTCTTTTTTTTGTATTTTTACAATGTCAACACTGTGTTGATCTGGAATTGAACATCTAAAAATACCTATTAGCGAACTTTGCATAATATATAAAATAACAACCAATTGTATCCACAGCCAGTCTGCATATAGCTGATATTAGTCACTAGGCTGTAAGAAGAATTAGCATACTTTTTTTTCATCATGTTAAACTATTGAAGTTTCTAAGGCTATATCAACACTAATTTAGTGTGTGCAGGCTATCACAACTGGAACAACAGAAGTTACAATAAACCAACAATGTATATTGTTTCTAAAGCTGTTCCAGTCAAGTGACTATTGGATATAATTTCATAGATATATGGTATGCTTATATGAATTTCATTGGTTGTAAATGAAGAACAAGTCGATAAAATCTACTACATGCTATAAGACTTCTGTTCTTTTGTTTTGTTGAGTTGAGTTGTATTTAAAGAGTGCAACCCACAGAAGCATGTAATACCTACTAACTATATAGTGCATAATAGTATATAGTTACCAACTATATAGTTATCAACTAACTAACAATTAACCAAAGCATAAAATAATTCCTAGTGTCTTTAGTTTTCTTTCTGTGTTTGCGTTATGCTTGGGTTACTCTTAGTTGATAGCTACATAGTTGATAACCCTGGTTGATAACTAAAACATAATATGATGTACTAAAATACTATTATGCGCTATATAGAAGTAGTTATTTCATGTATTTATGTCTTTCTCTCTATTGTAAACATTTAGATTAGTTTTTATGTGACTGTAATAGTAAAGGCAAACTAATACTCACTCGCAAACAAAACAAGTGATTTTTTTTAGTTCTTATCTACTGTTACCAACTGAATGTTTTTTGTGTGTGTGTGTTTTTTTTTCAGTCATATTAAAACGACTTCAGTGTTTGTACACAGATTTCAATAAAAAGTGTGTACAACCTATAACTGGACTGGCTGACAAACCATTTCACACAATAATATGGCCATGTATTTTGCATGCTATAATAAACCTCAACTAGTTGTATGAAGCTTCAATTACATTGTCCTTCAGTTCTCGTAACAGAGCAACAGATGGAGTGACTTCTCTGCCCCATCTTAAAAACTGCTCACGGGTTAGGCCTATCTCAGTAGCCAGGCGCTGGTGGTCAATCTGTGCCCCTGCTGCCAATGCATGAATAACATAGACCTCTGCAGTGGGTGTGGTAGTCCCAATGGCTTTCCCAATTTCCTCACATGTCTTTCCTTCAGAGAATAGAGCTAGTGCTCTAACTTTTTGTGGGGCTGACTTGAGATTGGAAATGCCATATAATCTCACAAGATACTGAAAAGAAAACAAATTAAAAAATAAGTATATTAAAGTTAATTTGAATAAACCTTACAAATACTAAAAATTGAATTTATATTTAGCAGTTGGATTGCTAGCTATTATTGTTTTCGTAAATTGCAGATTGAAAAAGAATTTATAAAATAAATTGAATTTATGATAAAAAATGTTCATAATTATAATATTTATAAATAATAAATCATATCAATTTCAACTCAGTTTTATATATATATTAATTGCAATTATAAAATTGTTTTTGGTGCTTTATGTGTAAGGATGGCAATCATACAGTCTACATTCGAAACTTTATTTCCAACTCTTAATATTAGTAATATTATTTTCTTGCCCAGTTAAGGTAACAGGGGACAAAATCGATGTCACTTTTTAAAAGTCACGTAGCAAGCACAGTTTAGAAGTTAACCCTACAAAAGTATATATTTTCTGAAAGCTAAAAGAATATATAATGTGACTGTGTAGTTTATATGATTGATTAAGTTTTAATTAGTAACTTATTAAATTTTGAACAAAATAAAAGCGGTCATTTTTAAAAACTTTATTCTCACTCAAAAATTACTTAATCAATAAGAAAACCATTCTAGCCTGTCAACAAACTCATCAAATTAAAAACCGTGTCTCAATTTTTTTATTTAGGTCTTTGTTAATTTTTAATTGATTTTTGATCATTTTTTAGTGATTTTTTTCCTGAAAAAATCCTTTCTTTGAACATTTTTTACGTTATCTCTAAAACGAAAAATTATTTTACAAAAATGAGACACGGTTTTTAAGTTGATGAGTTTGGTAACAAGGCAAAATAGTTTTCATGATGATTAAGTAATTTTTGGTGGAGAATAAAGTTTTTAAAAATGGCCGCTAACTTTTTGTTCAAAATTTAATAAGTTATTTATTAAAACTTTATCAACTGTTCGGGCCCATGAGTTAGCTAAATAATTACGACGAAAATTGCTGGTTTCTGAGCTAACTAATTTTATTTTCACTATATACCCTTTTTATATCCTTTTAAAACAATGGGCTACTTAAGTAGTGTTTTCTTAACAATCCGACCGTAACGGGTCTGTACACACTCCCCCTTCAATGGCGAAGAGCCATTACTATTAACAATGTTATTTGATCTAGAGTTTCCGTTTTGGGTTTTCTTGTTACAAACTTGGGTGGAACTTGGTAGACAATCTTTTGGCTGTTCTTGCGGTTTGGAAGTTTGGGGAACTTGGTTGGAACTTGGTTGGCGATTTTGTGGCTGATCTTGCTGCTTGGAAGTTTGGGGAACTTGGTTGGAACTTGGTTGGCGATCTTGTGGCTGATCTTGCTGCTTTTCTGTTTGAGCTCGACGTGGAGTTAGTTGCGCTGATTCTCTGAACTCTTCAAGCAGATGAAGGCGTTGGACTGGTCTGTTCACCTGTCCTTCTTTGGTCTGTAATCGTACAGTTCTTATAAGACCGTCTGCGCCAGGGTAAGTTTGGGTAACTTTTCCCAGCCTCCATCTTCCTCTAGATATATTGTCGTCTGTGATGAGTACGACATCATTTTCTTTCAGGGGGGTCATCTCTTGAGTCCACTTTTGTCGTAGAGTGAGACTCGGCAAGTACTCGCGCATCCAACGTGCCCAAAAGTGGTTCTGTAACTCTTGTTGATAGTAGTAGCGTTCGTTCAATGAGACATGCCGTGGTGACACGTCTGGTACACTGGACAGATCTCTGCCTATAGCAAGCAAAGCAGGAGTAATTACTTTTCCATCTCTTATATCATCACCAATGAAAGTAAGGGGTCTTGAGTTGATGGTTGCTTCGATGCTTGTTAGTACTGTATACATTTCAATATAAGTAAGTAGCGCTTTCCCAAGTACACGTCTGAGTGGTTCTTTTATTTGACGACAGACTCTTTCCCAATGTCCTCCTCGGTGACTGGCTCTTTCGGTGATGAACTTCCACTTGACATGTTCATTAGCAAGTTTGTTTTCTACATCTTTGGCATTGATGTTAGCTAGCTTTGTTCTTTGTCTGGTTGTTTTAAACACTTTAGCTGCTTTGTGGAATGTTGTCTGGTTATCCGAACGAATTATCTTCGGAACTCCACGTCTACTAACCATACGACGATAGGCTAACAGGAACTCTTCTGTAGTCATATTATTTGTTAGCTCTAAATGGACAGCACGGGTGTCTTCACAGACAAATATGCATATGTAGGCTTTCACGGGGGCTTCCTTCGTCTTTAGGAACAGAGGACCAGTAAAGTCGAGGCCAATATTGGTAAACGGTGGTACAATCTGTACTCTTTCAGCAGGTAAAGGGGCCATCTTTTGTGTGATTGGATATGTTTTCCAGTGTTGACATACTAAACATTTTTGGAGTATACGTTTTACTTCTCTTCTTCCTTTAATTGGCCAGTATTTTTGACGAACAATACCCAACGTTGTTTCAGGTCCAGCGTGGTTAGCTTTACAATGGATATGCAGTATTAATTTCTCTGTGAGGGAATACTTGTGAGGCAATATAACTTGGTGTTTTGCTTCTTCTGAAATGGATGCAAACTGTAACCTGCCCCCTACCACTAAAAGACCAGTGTCTTTATCAATCTGAGGGTCGAGCTTCACGATACTGCTGGACTTTGTTACTTGCTTTCCTTGCATAATTTCTTTTATTTCATCTAGAAAGGCTTTTCTTTGTACGTTCTTTAACAGGGTGACTTCTGCATCTTTGATTTCATCTGCGGTTAAGTATCCGAGTTTTGATTGCTTTCGTAATCTTGTCCACTTTAGCATCCAAGCTACGACACGTACTAACTTCTGCCAGCTTTCATAGCGCTCTTCTAGAGAGAAGACTTCCGTATTTGTCATTGCAATGGCTGTTTTCCGTTTCTCTGCGAAGAATTCTGTCATCTCTGGTTCCGGTAAATCATCCGGCCTTGGAACTGTAAGTACTATGCTTGGCCAGTTATGAGATGCCAACGACAACCATTCGGGACCATTCCACCATGTATCGTTATCAATTAAACTTGTGAGTGATTGTCCACGTGTCAGCAAGTCTGCCGGATTACACACTCCGGGACAGAAGTACCACTGTGAGGGTGGGACGTTTTCATGAATTTCTTGCACACGATTAGCTACAAAGACCTTCCATTTCTGACTTGGCTGACGAATCCATGCGATAACAACTTGTGAGTCGGTCCAACATCTGACTTGATTAACGACAGTAGTAATTGACGTGAGTATCAACTTGATGATCCTTGAAAGGATTACTGCTCCAAGCAGCTCTAGTCTTGGTAGTGTAACTTGTTTTGTTGGTGCGACTTTGCTCTTTGACAGCATAACATGTGTCTGTACTTCACCATTGACATCTTTAAATCTACCATAGACAACGGCACCATAAGCCTTTGTACTTGCATCGCAAAATCCATGCAGCTCTACTTCAGTGACGTCATCAAGCATGGCAAACGGGCAGCGAGGTACTTGCAGATCTTTGAGATACTTCAATTCTTCTTTCCACGCTTTCCACTTAGTTTTGGTTTCTTTATCGAGGGACTCATCCCACTGGACACCTTTCGACCATAGGTCTTGAAACATAATCTTCGTTCTTATTGTAAAAGGACCAATCAATCCTAACGGATCAAACAGCTTCGATGCGGTGCTGATAAGACTTCTTTTAGTTTCATCGTCTTGAGATAGAAGTAGTGTTTCACCTTGGTTGAACTTAAACGTGTCTTCTCTAGTATTCCAGGAAATACCAAGCACCTTCAATGGCTCGTGTTTGCTGTTAACTTGTACTAGTGTAGCTGTTCCTCTTAAGTCAGGGTCAATAAGCTCGTGTAGTGCCTTTGAATTGGTATACCATTTTACAAGTTCAAATCCGCCACTCTTCATTAAAGAATACAAGTCTTTGTGGAGTGCATAGGCGCTGTCAACATCATTGGTGCCACTTAGAAGATCATCTACGTACATGTTGTTCTGTATTTCTTTTGCTGCTGTTGGATATGTGTCTGAGTTGGCTTTACTGTGATGCTGTACGGTTGCGATGGCTTGAAATGGACTACTGACCACTCCAAAGGTTACTCTTGTCATACAATAAACTTTTGGATCACCTCTAGGATCCTCTCTCCACAGGAAACGATGGCAGTTTTGATCTTTCAAGGCTAATTTGATCTGCAAAAACATCCTCTTGATATCGGTCATCATTGCTATTCTGTTGAGTCGAAAACGTAGTAGTATGGACAGTAAGTTAGGTTGCAGTGCAGGACCAGGTAACAAACAGTCGTTTAATGAAACACCGTCTTGATTTCTTGCTGATGCATCAAAGACCACTCTGCACTTTGTAGTTGTTTTATCTTCACGGATGACGGGATGATGCGGTAAGTAGAATACTGGCTGTTTCTTCTCATCTTCTGAGTTGACTTCTCGGGCGTGTCCATCTTTGAGATACTGTCCCATAGCTTCTTTGTACATCCTATCTTTACTTAAATCTTTGCTTAGCGACTCTTCGACCTTGACCATTCTTCTTAAAGCTTGTTGATAGTTTGACGTCAATTTTGGGCTATCAGTACGCCAAGGCAATCCAACTTCATAACGTTCACCGTCATATGAAATCGTAGAATGGAATTGTTGCAATGCATGCTTCTCTTCTCCGCTGATTTCTTTGTTGTCGTGGCATTCAGTTATACCAATCGACTCTAGCTCCCAGAATCTCTTTAGATTCTTGTTAACTTCTTTGTACACATCTTCTTCTATTTTGACGACAGCAAAGTTGGTTATGGACTTGTGGGACGTTTCACTGTGTAGTTTTCCGTCGACGAAACCTGATAACAACCATCCAAAAATGGAGTTAACTGCAAATGGTGTAGAAGCAGGGCCCTTTCTGACTCCATTCAACATAACTTGTCCCCATTGATCAGCTCCAATCAATACGTCTATTGATGAGGCATCTCGAGGAAATTCGTCTGCTAAGTTTAGTCCTTTCAGATGCTTGTATCGGCTGACGTCAACTTGTACCGCGTCGAAGGGTGCGCAAACGGTATTTACAGACCACGCAGAGAGTTCGATACGTCTTTTGTCGTTAGTGCGGCTTGACACTTGAAAACTGACATTCTTCACTTTAGTAGTCTTTTCTTGTCCTCCGTGCATGTAGATCGTCATTTTTGTAGATGGTCCATTGGTCTTCAGGTTTAACGCTTGTGCAACTTCGGTTCTGATATAGGAATGATCACTTCCAGAGTCTATTAAAATTCGTACGTCGACTTCCTTTCCGTTGGCATGCAGTTTGGCTAGTGCTGTAGGCAGCAGTCTTTCTTGACTATCTACGTTGGCAACAACAGTAGTCTGTAAACCTGTATGTGCGGTGACATTATCTGACTTGACCTGCTTCTCTGTGGTATCTGGAAGTACTCGATGTAGTAAAACGTGATGTTTTTCACCGCAACCTTCTATCAGACAACCGGGTCTTTTACAGGTAGAACTGTTGTGATTTGGACCAGTAGGTAGCAGACAGTTGAAGCAAAGTTTCTTTTCTTTTATAATCTGCAACCTCTCTTCTACAGACTTTCTTTGCGTCGTGTAGCAATTGGATGAATCGTGTTGTTTTCCGCAGAATGCACATTCGATAGTTCTCTTTGTTCTGTTTAAACTTTGGACTTCTTCCCTCTCCGAGTTAGTCGTCAGTGATATTGCTGAGGAACTTGCAGCTCTGTCAGTATGGAAATAACCTCTGGTGACGTTTCTTCTTTCATCAGTTGCACGTGGTTTAGCGTTTGCTACTTCAGAGGCTTCTTCGGACATCACGTGGGCTCGCAGAAAGTTGAAGAAATACTCTACGGTTACTTTGTTGTCATCTTCCTCACTCTCAAGTTTTGAAAGCTCGTACTCCCACTTTCGCCGAACTGGCATTGGTAATTTGGATTGTAGTATAGGAACAATTATGCAGTGACAATACTTCAGATTGGGTTCGTGCGCTTCTAAGGTGTGGTAGCGGTTGATCATGATGTCATGTAAGTATCTCAGTGAGCTTGCGTTGACTTTCTCTTTCTTCTCGATGCTTAGTAGAGAGTCCACTAAGTGTTCAATTACGATGCGCTTTCTTCCATATCTCTTCTGCAAAACTTCGACAGCTCGTGCGTAGTTTGCGCTGGTGACTTCAATGTATTCAATAGCTCGCTTCGCTGCACCGCTTACATACATCAATAGATAATTAAATCGTTCCCTATCCCCAAGGGCATTGTTCTCGTGAATGCAGGCTTTAAATTGATCCCACCAAGGAACCCACTCCAAAATATCACCATTAAATACAGGTAGTGTAAACTTAGGTAAACGTAGATGGCTAACTCCAGAACAAAATTTATGTGAATTAGGAATGTCAGATTTACTTTCCCTTTGACCATCTTTATCTTGCTTCAAATCAATGTAGTTCTCTGCCTTACGTGACATGTGTAAAATATCCTGTTGTAATTTAGTCCACATTCGAATTTCATTGTCAACTTCAGAATCATCGGGTATAAGTGAAATAATTTCTTGAATAATATTACTGTAATTTGTTTCTAAGTCATTCAGGCGACGCAATGTACTTTGCATTTCAATACTTGCATCGGGAAGTGTTTGTAATTGTTCGATTTCACCAAATATCATTTCAATACTTGTGCCAAACAACTTCATTTTTCGCTTTAACTTTAAAATTGCATCAGCTAGTGAATTTTCTTCAATTTCTTTAAATTCTTCGCTTAAATTTAATACATCAGTATGAGTATTTTGAGCATTTGCTCCAATAAATAGCATTAATTGTTTATTAAGCTTGTCGAAATGCGTTGATAACTTCTCGTCTATCAGACCGCTAACTAATTCTTCGTCTAATTGTGCTGAGTGTGTCGAAACTGACGTTAAAATTGGTGATTTCGAGAATGATGTCGCCAATGTTGGTGTTTTTGGCTTACCTCTGCGAAATGTGTACAATCTGTGGATCAGTTCTTGCTTGTTGCCACGTGTTGATAAGCCATTCGCTTCTAATTCATTCTGTAGGTCGGCAATCGTCATTGAAGAAATAGTTTCTTTCGTCGCCATGCTTTACTTTGGTTTTATTCTTCGTACTAGTACAAACTTGACTTACTTAAATAAGATTTATCCCATCTTAACTTGAGGCGGATTAACTTGACTTGACTGAATTTCACTTTACTTGAGTTAATTACTTCAACTTTACTTGAATACTTTGGGCGGTGGTTTATAACCTTGCTCTGCTACCAGTGTTCGGGCCCATGAGTTAGCTAAATAATTACGACGAAAATTGCTGGTTTCTGAGCTAACTAATTTTATTTTCACTATATACCCTTTTTATATCCTTTTAAAACAATGGGCTACTTAAGTAGTGTTTTCTTAACAATCCGACCGTAACGGGTCTGTACATCAACCATATAAACTACACAATCACATTATTTGTTTTTTTAGCTTTCAGAAAATATATACTTTTCTAGGGTTAACTTCTAAACTTTACTTGTTATGTGACTTTCAAAAAGTCACATCGATTTTGTCCCCTGCTACCTTAAATTTGATCATTGTCGATTTTTATGTTTCAGATGTTTCTTAACTTGTTTGAGCGCAATATTGAATATGTAGCATTTGTTTCTTTTCATGCCAGAGCCCGCAGAGGTGCTTTTTGAGATCGTGACGAGAAAATTTGGAAAACTAACAAAATTATTCCAATCGATATGTTATAATCGTCGCAACCCCGCACTGATCGGTCTTTTGTTGGTAAATCTTCGAACATGATATTTAGAATAATTATAAACATACTGCCTGTATATACAATAAAAACACAATTCAAACTAAAGAAGGTGTACTTACGCGATTTTCAGGATCGATGCGGGTTCTTTTGGGTTCTACATTAGCGGAGGATGACTCTGATGACGAACGCTTTGATGCCATGTTCGCTATCAAAAGCAAAAATATATAGATAAAAGAAATTCATTGTTATGTTCACCGAAATTCTACCGGTTTATCTAATCATGACTACAATTAACGATAATACTAACCTGCTGATTGTAGAAATATCACAGAAAAGATCAGTAAACCAACAAAAATACTTTGAAGTTTGAAACGACCACGAGGTAACTTAGAAATAGCGGTGAAGAAAACACTACCTAGCAGTAGCGGGATCATGTTCTTGGAAGTGTTACTTTTTTGACAACGAACCAATAAGATTACTGTTTTGGTCTTCAGATATCCAAATAGAGAACGAGACAAAAAACAGACACCATGATTCTAATAAAATAATCGAATTTTGGACGTTCCCCACATACGATTATTTTCCAAGTTCAGTATATTATAGAGCGATGTCAAACAAGTTTCCATATCTATTTACCAGACATTTTATCGATCTAGTAAGAGATTGATTCGCAAAATGAATTTGAAGTTGGCGCTTTTTGGTTCCAAACCAATAACCTTTGAGCATATAATAGTGTAGCAAAACTGGATTACGTGACCTTTCCGTGACAATCAGTTTAGTTCCGGTGTGATGTCATAGCACACTCCTTGTTGACTTACGTAACTAGCAGTATCCAGTTACGGGATTGTTGTACAATCTTCTACGTTATTGTACGTAATTTAGTGATTTCCTTTACGTAAATCCCCGATTAGATTAACCTACGCATGTATACGTAAGCATTACAAATGTAACCAATTTAGAATGTAAATTGTAAATAAATAGAGCACAATTGTAAGCATTAGACAGTCACTTCTAGCAGTCTAGCTAACAAGCAATAAAGTCGTTCATAACTACAACACTCTGAGTCTTCACTCGCCGATTCTCGGTCCGTTACAACTGGTGGCAGCTTAGTGGATATTTTAACAGAACCTACAAACATGGAAAACTCAAGCGAAATTCAGTTTGGAAGCTTGATTGACCTCGCTCCCGAAGACTTAGGAAAGGCAATGGCGACGACGGTCCCCTTCCAGAGTTCAACACCTGCACCTACAGCGTTGAAACAAGACGAAGTAAAGGGCATCACCGAAGCAGTCGAGGCGCTAGCATCTACCATAGCCATGAGGGACTCGATGATGTCGAGACAGCTTGAAGAAGTGACTCAGCGGCTGGAAAAGATCGAAAGTACTAGCTCCAAAGTCAAGTTCGCAAGTACACCGGCCGAAGCAGCGGAAGATAAAGACGAGTTAATGGCTGCGCTGGAAGAGATACAAACACGCGTCAGAACGCCACGTAACCTTACCAGCCAATCTATGCACAAACCGAGAATGAAACCAACGGTGTTCGACGGACGATCTTCTTGGGAAGACTACCGAGCTCAATTCGAAATAATCGCAGAATTAAACGATTGGGATAGCGTGACTAGCGCTACGTACTTGGCCGTAAGTTTGTCGGGACCGGCGAGGGAGGTACTGGGGGATTTGAGCCCGGCGGACAGGACAAACTACGCGACCCTTCAGACGGCCTTGACAACGAGATTTGGAACGGAAAGTTCGCGAGAGACCTACCGTGCATCTCTACGGAACCGGATCCGTCGAAAGGACGAAACGCTACCAGAGTTGGCCCAGGCCATCCGCCGCCTAACAAGACGCGCCTATCCCCAGGCTCCAGCGGACGTACGCGAGGACTTAGCCAAGGACCAGTTCATTGACGCCCTGGCCGATTTTGACACTCGTTGGAAAGTAAAACAAGGACGGCCCACTACGCTTAACCAAGCACTGGAGATAGCCATCGAGTTAGAGGCATTCCAGCAAACCGCAAGGAAAACCACCCCCCTGACCAGGACCGTCCAAGGGACAGCCGATGGCGTAATAGCGCAGCAACTCAGGGAGTTGAAAGAAAAATTAAGGAAATTAGAGGAGAAGGACAAGAAGAGACGCGACGGATACTTTAACTGTGGCGCACTGGACCATTTTCGCCGAGACTGCCCTACAGCACCACCACAACAACAGCGAAGATACCGCGCATCCAAACAACAGAGTGAGCCACAGCAAGCACCCCAGCCAACAGCGGTAAACAACCAAAAGCCGTCGGGAAACGCCAAACTGCCGGACTCGCGGGCATGAGTTCGGCAGTCGTAGACACGCCCATCCAACCATCAGTCAAGTCTGGTCGAGTAGATGACTGCGTAGACGAACTCTTCGTAGAAGGATGTGTGCAGGGGACGCCCGTCAAGTTCCTGATTGACACCGGGTCCAACATCACGATCCTGAAGACAAGCGTCTGTGAGCAGTTGCCAACCCCACCTGACCTGGAGAACGTGGCAGTAAAGATGACGTTGGCCGACGGCAGTTCCTTACCGTTCGTGGGACGAGGAGAGTTCGAAGTACAGCTGGGTGGCGACCAAGCTACGAGGGTACTATGGGTCGCAGATATTGAACCGGATGGAATCTTGGGCCTGGACGTGATGCGCGCCGTTGGAGCAGAGCTGTTGCTAAGAGGGGGTCGCTACGAGATGACGTTTCGCTCTGGACAGGAGGAAACGACCACAAGCGACGAAAAGCCGCAGCCCTACTGCCGCCGAGTGACAGTGCGCAAAACATTGGTCGTACCCCCACGAAGCGAAGTTATCATCCCTGGAGAACTTGATGGCGAGATGCATGGAGCTGGAGTACTGGAACCGACTGAGCGATTGCTGAAGTCCAATCAACTCCTCTTGGCAAAGGCCGTAGTCGACACAGGAAGCCCAACGATACCGCTGCGCGTGATGAACCCCACTGATGAGCCTCGTAAAGTCTACCGTAACACAGTAGTAGCAGTATGTGAACCCGTCATTGAGCTGATTGACAAAGACCCAGTACTGGTTGCGACATGTAAGCTTGGTACAACAACGGAAACAAAAGAGCCTGGACAAGTACCCGACCACCTGGTAGAACTTCTCGAGAGGAGCTGTAAGTACTTGGAGCCCGAGCAGCAACGGAAACTTGGATCCCTACTGAGAGAGTTCCAGCACAGCTTCGCCGCGTCTTCAAACGACCTTGGCAAGACGAACTTAGTAGAGCACAAGATTAACACCGGCAACGCAAGACCAATCAAACAACCACCACGCCGCCTCCCGATGCACAAGAGAGCTGAAGCTGACAAGCACGTGGAGCAAATGCTGAAGGATGGCATAATAGAACCGTCGTCAAGTGCGTGGGTCTCACCGATAGTTCTCGTACGAAAGAAAGATGGCTCAACGCGCTTTTGTGTGGACTACAGAAAGCTAAACGATGCTACAATCAAAGACTCGTATCCACTACCCCTCGCAGACTCGTGTTTCGACGCGCTCTCAGGATCACAGTGGTTCTCGACGCTCGATCTCTCAAGCGGTTACTGGCAGGTAGCTATGGCAGCAGAAGACCGCGAGAAGACAGCCTTTGCTACAGGTAGCGGCGGGTTGTACCAGTTTACCGTGATGAGCTTTGGTTTGGCAAATGCACCACATTTGAAAGACTAATGGAAAGGGTGTTGGCAGGCCTACCATGGGAAGTTTGCCTAGCCTACCTTGACGACATCATCATTCACGCTCAAAGCTTTGAAGAAGAGATGAAGAGACTACGAGAGGTCCTACATCGCCTGAAAGATGCTGGACTAAAACTTAGTCCTAAGAAGTGTCACCTGTTCCAGAAGTCTGTGACATTCCTGGGTCACGTGGTTAGCAGCGACGGCATCTCAACAGATCCCGAAAAAGTGCGCGCTGTGAAAGACTGGCCAGTACCTACACGTGTTAGCGAAGTACGCAGTTTCCTTGGGTTGTGTTCCTACTACCGGCGATTCGTTAAAAACTTTTCTGCAATCGCAAGGCCACTGCACCGCCTTACAGAAAAAGGGAGTGACTTCAAGTGGACCCAAGAGTGTGTTGATGCATTCAATCACCTGAAGAACGCGTTGGTGACCGCCCCTGTACTCAAGTACCCATCAAGCACAGACCAGTTTATCTTGGACACTGACGCTAGCAACTACGGAATAGGTGCAGTACTATCGCAAATCCAAGACGGAGAGGAGAAAGTTGTGGCCTACTACAGCGCGACGTTGTCCAAAGCTGAGCGTAACTACTGCGTTACAAGAAAAGAGCTCCTGGCCGTCGTCTCTGCAGTGAAGAAGTTCCACCACTACCTATACGGAAGACCGTTCTTGGTCAGGACAGACCACGGCGCCTTACGCTGGCTGTTAAATTTCAAGAATGTAGAAGGCCAGCTAGCCAGATGGATAGAAGTACTTGGAATCTACGACCTAAAGATTGAACACCGAAGTGGGGTAAAGCACAGCAATGCGGACGCTCTTTCAAGACGCCCCTGTGTAGACTGTAAGTCCTGTGAACGTAAAGAACAGAACGAAGAGCGTAACCCCTGCGTACTTGGTATACAACTAGCAAAAACACAAGTGCAGAACGTTGATAAAGAGAGAGGGCCGCTGACGACAAAAGATGAGACGAAAGACGAACTAGGTAGCTGGGTGGTCGGAATGAATCAAACAGAGCTACGTAAAGCGCAGCTAGAAGACAACGACCTCGCCAAAGTGATCTACTGGAAGGAACAGCTAATGGAAAGACCCACGTGGCAAGAAATTTCTGCCGAAGGCGCCGCAGTGAAAGGCTACTGGAGCCAGTGGGACAGGCTCTCCCTTCAGAATGGTGTCCTTTACAGACGATGGGAAGAAGACAGCGGTAAAGAGTACACGTGGCAACTGATAGTTCCTAAGTCTGTAACGGCTGTGGTCCTACGTGGGTTACATGACTCCAAGACAGCAGGTCACCTCGGGGTAACCAAGACGTTAGGAAGAGTGAAGCAGCGATGTTACTGGTACAGATGCACGCAAGACGTTAGGGACTGGTGCCGAAAGTGTGATCTCTGCGCTGCGAGAAAGAAACCTCAAAAGACACCGCGAGGCCCCATGAAGACATACAACGTTGGTGCACCGCTGGAAAGGGTCGCACTGGACATCTTAGGACCGCTACCAGAAACCAACAATGGCAACAAGTACATCCTGATTGTAGCGGACTACTACACCAAGTGGACTGAAGGGTACGCAATTCCCAACCAAGAGGCTGAAACAGTAGCGAAAAAGGTTGTTAACGAGTTTGTCGCAAGGCTTGGAGTACCAAGACAGATGCACTCTGATCAAGGACGAAACTTCGTGTCAGCAGTCTTTACTGAGATGTGCGCTTTACTGGGGATTGAAAAGACCAGAACGACACCTCTACACCCTCAGTCCGACGGTATGGTAGAACGTTACAACCGAACTTTGGAGTCCATGTTGGCCAAGTTCACCTCACAGAACCAAAAGGACTAGGACGAGCATCTTGCCCTGCTGATGATGGCCTACCGCACGTCAGTTCACGAGACGACAGGTCACACTCCAAGTATGATGATGCTCGGAAGAGAAGCTGAAGTACCATTGGATCTACTTATGGGTACACCCCCAAGTGATAGTGTCACGAAAGATGAAACATCTTACACGCAAGCGCTGAGAGGACGACTACAGACGGTGCATGAGTTCGCAAGGGAGCACCTAAAAATGGAGACAGACAGACAAAAACGTTACTATGACCACCGTGGGGTCAACAAACACGCATATAACTATGGTGACCCCGTATGGCTGTACAATCCCAAAAGGAAGAAAGGTCGAAGTCCGAAGCTGCAGAACGACCTCTACGAGGGTCCATTCTTGGTAGTCAAGCGCCTGGATGATCTAACCTATCGCATACAGGCAGGAGCAAAGAGCAAGCCCAAAGTAGTCCATCATAACCGATTGAAACCTTACGAGGGTGAAAACGTTCCGACTTGGATGACAAAACAAAGTGATGGAATCGAAAAAGAGGACGAAGAAAAAGCGCGGGAAGACCTAGTCCTGTTGCGTAGCAACGCAAGTGCAAGCGATCGCAAAACTGATGACAGTTCCAAACAGAACAAGACGAATACGGACGCCAAAGAACACAGAACAGCAAAACAGCCTGATAGTAAACAAACGACTACTACAAGACCCAGACGAGAGAGAAAACAACCGAATTGGTTGAAGGACTTTGTTGTAGATACTACAGAGGTATAGCGTGACAATGGCAGACAGCTTAATTAGACTTTATTTTTATTTGATTATCTTAATCCGTTTTAATTAGTCACGACATGAGGTCATGTCATTTTTCTTAGAGGGGGATAGTGTAGCAAAACTGGATTACGTGACCTTTCCGTGACAATCAGTTTAGTTCCGGTGTGATGTCATAGCACACTCCTTGTTGACTTACGTAACTAGCAGTATCCAGTTACGGGATTGTTGTACAATCTTCTACGTTATTGTACGTAATTTAGTGATTTCCTTTACGTAAATCCCCGATTAGATTAACCTACGCATGTATACGTAAGCATTACAAATGTAACCAATTTAGAATGTAAATTGTAAATAAATAGAGCACAATTGTAAGCATTAGACAGTCACTTCTAGCAGTCTAGCTAACAAGCAATAAAGTCGTTCATAACTACAACACTCTGAGTCTTCACTCGCCGATTCTCGGTCCGTTACAATTAGCCGGTTTCATATTGAAAAAGGGACTGGGTTCTAGTCTTCAAAAACAAAGCATAATTCATTAAAAAACATCTTCAAATAACAAAAACACAAAGATAAACATCATTACTATGCTACTTTAGTTCATTTGATAGATATTTTTTAGTTATATTGAATTCATGAAGGAAAAATATTTTGGAAGGACACTGTCCCTCCATTACATACATTTCTTGTAATATTCAAGTCCCAATAAATTTATCTGTGTTTATCCAATCTTAACAAAACTTTCATCATTTATTCATTTTAACATGTTCTCTTGAAATATGTTCTCAAATTTTTAATGATTTAAAAACATAAGGAATGATTTCAATAATTTGCATTTTTCTCAACTAGAACCCAGTCCCTTTTTCAATATGAAACCGGCGAATAGGATTAACTTTAGCAAAGTCCAAATCTCAAACGGCTCCCTGTTCCGCGGCTCCTTTGATAGTGCTATCGTTCTTAGACGGATCGTTACTTGATAATCAACAAGACAAGTCTTCGTAGCAATAAATGAATCAAAAGTATAAAGTATAACGACACTTTCGATTCATTGTTTGGCTCCTTAGGCTCAAATTACCCTTGGCCTCAGGTATTCGCACGGTAACCCAATCTCGCCACTTACGGGGAGGGACCATTAGATATTTGATGGGGGGCTGGGCAAATACCAAAATAAATATCGAGCAAAGCCTTAAACAGAGAAAACAAAACTTGCACGGCGAATATGCCAATAAAAAATATCGTGCAGGGAGAAAGAAAATATCCTGCACAACCATCACATGGGCAAAAAATTTCCTGCAAAAAAAAAAAAAAAAAAAAAATCTAATGGTCCGTCCCTTACTGATCTCAAGGATTATATGGGGATTTTTAGTTATGTCAATAAAATACCAATTAAGGTACAACAACTCACCTCATGTGTCAGTCTATTTATTTTTTACCGTCATAAGCAGTTTGAGCGAATTTCACTCACATAAACCTTCTCCCTAAAAAGTCTAAAAAAAAAATAAAAAAAAAACAATCTCTCAATGAAACTCAGATCGCGTCATGCACATAACTGAGAGAAACTCATTGTACACTTGAAGTACGTAAACTTTGTTTTCAATATTCTCAATTTTATTGTTCCACTGAAATTAAAGACTCTCCTCCGCAGGCTACTCCTTTCTTTATTTGGGCTTTCTATGGCATTTTTGTGACGTTTGGGCTTGCTGTGGACTCTATAGAGAGAGACTGGATCTTTTTTAGACTGGTTTTCACTAGCCTGCGTAGCGGCTCTCTTGGGGAGGGGAGAGGGGATTTTGGCGAGGAGAGGGATTGGGGGCGAGTGAAAGGAAAGGGAGAGCCTGCACGCAAGCCCTATGTTTTTGTGTCAGTACGGTCGCCAGAGGCCGTAAATTCTGATTGGTCGAATATGAAGGGTGATTGACAGCTTGACAATAAGCGCGAAAAGATGACTTAGCGTGTTATTGATAATATTGTTTTCGATAGATAATGATTCGTTTACAAATTTCAACTTTAAAAAGAGCAAGAAGAAGCTGTATATAAAGCATAATTTGATTTTGCGAACGCAGAATTTATCAAAACTTCACAAGTATCAAGCATTAAGATAATAACGAAGCAATAGTTCTGAAGTGGTTCAAGCAATGAACGATATTAGTATCCTATAATAAGATTCGTCTACTGTCAATAATCGGTGATTTGAAGTCCTCCCAAGTTAAAGCGCTTTTCATTTTATTTCACTGCTGAGCGAAGAGATTCTTTGTTGCAATTAAACTACATCAGCAGCTACTGCTTTGTTGTGTAAGTTATTATCGGTCATTTGCTTGAAGATTTGTTGGCTTCGTTATAAAGTTATAAATATAGTCATTAATATTTTCAATTATCTAATAATCTATTAAGTATAACTGTGTTTTGTAGAACTAAGAAATAATAACAAATAATATAGAGGTCAAACTCGACCTTGCTTATAATTAACCGTTGTGTTCACTGTTGCGTGATTTGTTCTGTCCAGAAATTATTTGCCCAATGAACCATTCATTCTTTGTTTGCTGGATTTTGAATGTAATCAAATAAAAATTTTAATCATCAAATGTTTCAACTGCCGGCAAACCTTTTATCAACCAAAAGTTTAAAGAATAAAGTTTTCAAACTTACTTTAGCTGTTGAAATTGTATCGGATGTTAAAACGCGCATTGTCAACACATCAAAGTGCGAAGCGTTTGTTTACATCCGGTGAAAGCGCCAGGTAGGCGTAGACACAAAAACATAGGGCTTGCGTGCAGGCTCTCCCTTTTCTTTCCCTAGCCCCCAATCCCCCTCCTCGCCCCAAATCCCTTCTCTCCTCCCCAAGAGAGCCGCTACGCAGGCTAGGTTTTCACTAGCTCTCAGTCAGTTTTGTTTGATACAGGAAACCCAAAGGGGATGCATGCGAAGGAGGCTAGATGGAATATATTATTCAGTTATTTTTCATTGTTTCGTTCCCTATTTATAGCTTGGGGGGCCTGTGCCCCGAGTCTCAGTTGTCGGTATTCTGACCTTCAGACTTTTTTTCACGAATATGTTACTCGGCATTGTATCCTTTCTTCTAACAATTTCTACTTGCTCTACAGAACCTGTCCAAGCCAAAAGATACACACTAAACTTAGACCTCCCTCCTCAGCAAAGATGGCTAGAAATTGCTCAAGAATACAAATGGTTTGCGCCAACTTTACTGCACGATATAAATGGAATATTCCCTCCTCATGTGTTGCCTTTGCTGGAGAAAATAGTTCTTTACGCCGATGATCATTTTCCTGCTCCTTATCCAGACGAAATGAGAGGTTATGCTAAAGGGTTAAATGTCTCGTTTACGGATGTTGTGATGGTTAACTTGGTGTACGAACTGACTGCATTTTGCACCAGTATTGTTGCGCAAGATAGTACCGGCAATATCTATCATGCTCGTAACTTTGATTACGTTTCTGCTAAAGATATAAGTAAAGCTACATTTATGGTGGACTTTCAAAGTAAAGGTAGGTCTCTATGAGATATAGCTAGATAGACAAATAGATAATTTTAATGATACAATGTTTATGGGGAAAATTTTATCGAGTGTTCATCTGCTGGATTATTACATCACACGTTTGAACTGGATATTACGTAACACGTCTTTAAAAAATGGTAGTGTTTTTGCTATAGCGCCGTCTATAAATAGCGATACTTGAGCAAACGAATTCTTTTGTTATTCACGTGTCAACCAGACAGTGATTGGCTTTTATTTCAATAGAGCTTACTTTAGTTCTGGTTGGCACATTAGCATAACAATTTGTTTGTTTATAAACATAAAGTAATGCTATAGCCTTCCAGTCGTCTCTCATTTGCGATTCCGGAGGAGAAAAATGCACACGACGTAAATCTTCATCATCAGTTATCATCTTGGCATTATCATCAAGACCATGATAACACGTTTTCGTATGTGTGGGAAACACTACGTAACGTATCGTAGCTGTAATTTATAAGAAAACATTGGAATTTCCTGCCGTATCGTAGCGGTGTCGCAACCATACCGTTTCCCACTCATATGAAAACGAGTCTATTTATAGAGCCATTTTCGCGTAAGTGGAAAACAATACTTTATCGGATCGTAGCCGTAATTTTTAAAGAAAACATTCGAGTTTTTCTATCATGCTAACTCCATGCTACAAGGGCGGCCGGATGCAGAATTTCTGAAAGGGGGGGGGGGTACACTTATCAAAGAATGATCTAGAAACTTTTGAAAGGAGTCCAGAAATTTTGAAAGGGGCACAAACTAATAAATAAATCATTAACAATCAAATGCTTAAAGCGCTAAACTTGGGCCCCTCCCCTCCCCCTCGCCCTCTACGGGAAAAATCGGGAGAAACAAAACAACAAAGGCTAGATTAGATTGGGTTGCGTGGCATACTGTGACCGACTAACTACTTCTTCGCCTCCATATAGGCAAGACTCTGTATAGCGGAGCTGTATTTGCTGGTCAAGTAGGCCTGGCAACAGCACAACGCCCCAATGCTGTAACAATCACAAGTAACGAACGTGACAAGGGTTACTTAATCGAAAACATTCTCATGGCAATACTGGACAGAAAGGCTCTTCCTAATACATTTTTGCATAGAAGTGTTATTGCTACAGATGACTTGGGTTTTGATTCTGCAATAAGACAGTTATCCCAAGCGCCTGTCATCGCTGATATGTATTATATAGTAGGTGGCATCAAGGCTGGCCAAGGCGCTGTTATTACCAAAAATAGACTGAGTGTTGCTGATGTCTGGAGGCTTGACGCACCGGAAAGGCAAGTGAATGAGAAATAAATTAAAGTACTCTAAAAACCCGCGTATAAAAACCTTGGTTTTAAGAAAGCATTATTATAGAGATTTGATTCTTGAAACAAGTAGAAGCATTGTATGATTATATCCTTCTTGATTAGGAACGAAAAGGAATTGAGTTCGGATTATCAATAAACGCCTCTCCTTGAGAAGAGAAAGTACAGGGTATGCTCTTCGTATCGCTAATCACTGGATATTTTTATTAAAATCCGCCCTATTATTTTAACAATCGTACAACTCGTCGATTTTGTTTCGCTTGAGATTTGACCACCATCTCTCCATTTCTGTTGTTGTGTTTCTCAGAAATTGAAAGCGCTTTGTTATGTTAAACTCATGTATTTATCAAGTGTTTTTTTAATGATTTATATTCTGGTTGGTATCTTTTAAGACTTTCAGTTCGCGACGTCCTTTTCAAATGACAGCTAGCCATCTCTAAGGGACATTTTTGAAAATTTCTGGCGACATAATTGATGTTTTTATATGACAGACTCAAATCATTTCCTTAGATCACGTTTGTAGACATAATTCACACTCGTAAGTCGTCATTTTTTGTGGTGCAAAAGACCTTGGGAAAGGCGGAGTCGAGGAGAAGTGAGGAGAGTAAAAACGTAACATTAACCAGTGAGAAGTAGCCAATAATAATGCAAATTAAAGTTCATCATTATACCACTATTATCACCATCACCATGTAAAATCATGTAATTTTTCCTTTTCCAGGTGGTTTTTGGTAGAGACCAACTATGATCACTGGACAACCCCACCCCCTGGTGACGACAGACGTGATCCAGCCATTAAAGCACTCAATAAACTGGGTCAGGATAATGTGAATTTGATGGCGCTGTTTAAAGTCCTGTCAATCAAACCAGTATTGAATAATGAAACTATATTTACAACTGTCATGCAGGCCGCAGACCCTGGTGCTTTTAATACCTGGATTAGATCGCCTGCTTAGTATAGGAATATCTATATGACGGTGAAATAGAGGAGAGGAAGGTGGAATCAATATTATCATATTTCAATTTTAATTTCAATTTTGATTTCGATTTATTAGAAAAGTATTATATAAGACAAAATTGTTTTACATGACATACCTACACATAGCATTACCTTCATTTCTAGATCTATAGCATTCAATTAAAATTTTCGATTTATCAACTTAACGATGTGTTGTTCTCTGAAGCTGAACTTCATAGCAATCACATTCCATCGATATCACATTCTACTCCATTCTGCTCTATTTAATCCTATGTCCTACCTGATTGTTTTCCATTCTATAATTTCAGTTCCATTCTATTATAGTTCAATTCCAATCTCATGGACGATGGAGACTGCCACGGATGGGGGGAAGGGGCGGTTGCTATATACACTTTTGTCAAAATATCTTATACTTGCCTAGAGAGAACCCCCAGGCATTGGATAAATTTTGACTTGTAGCCAGAAAATCGTTCCGTCGCCCATGTCCTTGTCCGTCACTTGCCTTTTAAATCCATTCAAGTTTTACTTATTCCTTCTTCGGTCTTTATATTTATTACAACAATTTCCAAAATAGGTCAGGATTGTTAGTCTTGTTAATTCAAATGATTTTGACACTACACTAGGACCAAACCCTCGTGGAGATGGTGTACTCTGCCTTATGACCGAGTAATAAGGAGCGGGCCATTTGACTTTTGAGCGAGGGAAGGAAACGATTTTGAAAAAAAAAAAAAACAATATCCTGAATTTTTAATACGGTCCTGCAAGTTTATGTTCGTAATAATAATGTTTGCATTTTTACAAAACTCATGCACGAGAACGCGGGATAAAACCATTTCTTGCAAAGGTCCACTTGCAGGCTAGAGAACCGTGACAATGGCATATTTGATTACAGGCAACCCAAGCTCTAGAATGCAGTTGGGTTGTGTCAATATTGTTATGAAATATAATAAGGTTCGAATTACAAACGTCTCTGTGGGGTGCCTGTAATTTTATATCAGCGATGTTCGACCTCTACTGCACGGAAGCTGGGCCATCGATCACTTTTGTATAAAAAAATGTTTCTTAGCCTTGCAGTCCTTGCTTTGATAATTTCTAACTGCTCTGCAGAACCTACTCAAGCCAAGAAATACACATTAAACTTAGATCTCCCTCCTCAGCAAAGATGGCTAGAAATTGCAAAAGAATACAAATGGTTTGCGTCAACTTTACTGCACGATATAAAGGGAATATTCCCTCCTCATTTGTTGCCTTTGCTGGAGAAAATAGTTCTTTACGCTGATGAGCATTTTCCTGCTCCTTATCCGGACGAAATGAGAGGTTATGCTAAAGGGTTAAATGTCTCGTTTACGGATATAGTTTTGAACAATCTGTTTTATGAGCTGACTGCATTTTGCACGAGTATCGTGGCTCAAGATAAGATTGGAAATATTTACCACGCTCGCAACTTGGACTATTATTTCGCTGAACATTTACGTAAAGCTTCTTTTATGGTGGACTACCAGAAGAAAGGTAATTAAGCTTAACAGGTTTCAATGTAGATGTTTGTCGTTTTTAACCCTTTATAATATTTTATTCTAAGCCATATCATCAATACTTCTGACGTGGTTTCAAAGTCCGCGCAATGGGATACTTGCACGAAGAGGTTTTATGACCAAGTCAAGCAGCTCGGTAAAAATGAAGCCCACAATGAAAAGACAGGGCTGTCAACTCTCCCGGATAACCCGGGAGTCTCCAGATTTTGGGACCAATCTCCCGGTCTCAAGATTTCAGTGTCAAATCTCCCGGGTAAATGCGAAAAATTGATTTTCCTGTGTTTTCACCGTAATTACCCCTAGTTTTCCGCTAGATAGAAGCTAGAATCTGGAGATTATGTAAAGAAAGATGCGGACAACCTTTTTTTTTTTTTTTGGTTCGGAACATTTCAAAGGGAAAACAAAATGGCGGACATCAGGGCGATCTCAAGATCTGAAACGGCCGGGGGTTGACAGCCCTGAAAAGAGCATATCAAAATTAGTAGCAATGACTGTACAATGTCAGCTGCTAAAATAAAATTCAATAAAAATGACAATAACTTCAAAGGCGTGAAAAGTTTTTTTTCTTTGGGAAGAATAAGGAGAATCACCCAACGCGTTTTCTCTTAAGAAAAATTGGAATTTTAAAAACACTACTATTTCCGTTTTCTTCTGTATAATGAGTTGAAATTTTGTCTTTTTACTAACCATAGCATACTCTTTTTATTCATGATTTGGGTTACATGACATCTTAGTGCAAGTAGTCAATTAGTTCTTAAACTCATTATTTATTCAAGAGGAATCTTATTTTAATCTTTTTTAAATCTAGTCAATCATATTGTTGACCAATTTCTTAGCAACCCCGTTCAGTACTCTTTGTTGAACTTGTCGGCTTTACTTCCAAGTACTTGAAATACTAAAGAACTGACTTCCCGGAATTTTAATGTCATCTTCCTTCGAATGGGTTTCCACCGACATCAACACTATCAAGTGATTTTGCACTACACTTGTGCAAAGTTAAAGGATCGATCGTTTATTTGGTCGCAGTGAGGGGGGGTTGTTTTTAGAGGGGGTACATTTTTCAAAAACTCTAGTTTAAAGAGGGAGGTTTATTTTTTAGACATCAACGACTTGGGGGGATACATTTTGATTTTAACCGAAAAATAATTTCAAGACATATCAGGTTCCTAAACGCTGGAAAAATATGATAAATGTGTCATGTGTTTTAAAATGTTGTACTGCATTATCTATGACATGTGGAGATCAACATCAGTACCAATTTGGTGCCCAGTACCTTCTCTGTTTTGCATGTATGCAAATGGACTTACTATATCATACCTCTCTCTCTACCATAGGCAAGACACTTTATAATGGCGTTGTATATGTGGGTCAAGTAGGAATCCAAACAGGGCAACGTCCTGGTGCCTTTACACTCTCAATGGATGAACGTGACAAAGGTTCTTTACTTGAAAACATTATCATGGCCATGTTAGACAAGAAGGCACTACCTCACTCTTTTGTAGCCAGGAATGTTATTGCCACTGACAACATGGATTTTGATACTGCAATAAAAACGTTATCCAAACAGCATCTCATTGCAGATATATACTTCATACTGGGTGGGGTCCGTCCTGGCCAAGGTGTTGTTATTACCAGTAATAAATTTGGTGCTGCTGATATCTGGAGACTGGACTCTTCAGGAAGGTAATTCATTATTCTGGAAACTTTAGGCTTGAAGAACATCTAATCAGTGAAACCCCTAAGAAAATGTCAGGTTTGTAGGGTGTTCCAGCCACAGTGAGGTTAATTTTACAAGAGATATAAAAGAAAGTTATATTATGGACCAAAATAGTTGTCACTATCAATCAACCAGAACATTATTACTATTTCTTTTGTGATAAATAGTTACGAAATAGCTACTATTTGTTAGTATTTAGTATGTTTGTATTTATGGTTTTCCTGCATTTTTCTGCTTGAAATTGATTTTGGCTGATTTTGTACCTTTTAGGATCAGATTCAATTTTTTGGTAAAAGTCACTATAACCTTTAACCATAAAATTTCCAAAAATTACCAATCACCTCTGTTAGTTTACTGTCACTTTTACAACCAAATATTGCAAACTTCCACCCGCCAAACACATTTTTCTCTGCTTTTGGGCTTCCTGTGCTTTGAGAAATATCGATCTACAATTTCATTTTTTTTTTCAGGTGGTTTTTGGTTCAGACCAACTATGATCACTGGACAACCCCACCCCCTGGTGACAACAGACGTGATCCAGCCATTAAAGCACTCAATAAACTGGGTCAGGATAATGTCAACTTGATGGCGCTGTTTAAAGTCCTGTCAATCAAACCAGTATTGAATAATGAAACTATATTTACAACTGTCATGCAGGCCGCAGACCCTGGTGCTTTTAATACATGGATTAGACATCCTTAACCCCTGTGCACAGAATAAAAACCAAATCTCAAATTTACTGTGCTATTCTTAATTAACAGGCCTAGAAAATACCAACTGCTGAAATAGATTTTTTTTAATGAAAACCTGGGATTATAGTGGTATTATCTGTGTCTTATTTGGTAAATTGGTGATAATTTGATTATAATACAGTGCAAACACCAAATGTGTGCAACAGTTGCCACTATTTATTGGTATTTATGTTGGCACACTTTTAGTGCGTGCACTCTACCAATTTAATCCCAAAATTATATTTCAGAAATATATCTAATTTGAAAGTTATTGGTATAAGGTCGAGGGGACTTGCTGATTTCTCTTTTCACTATGGTATAGTTGTTATCAGAGACAAGTATTAAGGCCAGTACACACTAGGCGACAAGTCACAGCGACTTAGCCCCCGCGACAGGTCGCCTCAGTGTGCACTGGTTTAACAATCCAACCAGTTGGATTTCATTCAGCAAGTGACAGGGACAAAATTCTGTCGCAGCGACACCAATTTCCGCCAAAAATACTTAGTACACACAGCGGGGAAATTGTTACTGTGACCTATCAGGGCGACAAGTCACTGCAACTTGTAGTCTAGTGTGTACTGACCTTTAGGGGACAAATTGCTTTAATATGTCAGTAATTAATTTCGATAGTTTATTAGTAGATAAAGAAATTACAGATATTGTAAAATCAAACACGTATGTAATATATACAATATGAGCAGCCAATCTGTATGGAATATACAATGTCGAGCCGAAGGCGAGACACTTTATATTCCATACAGATCGGACGCGAATATTGTATACTACTGATAAAATGTCTAAATGATTAAAATGCAGCTATTCTAGAGTAATGTTTTTGAAATAAGATTTCTGTATCAAACATACAGATGCCTTCACGGTTGTGATTTTCTATTGTTCTGGGTTCATTGATTATTCATGAATGTTAAGTTGTAATAACCATTTTTATTATCACTGTCGTTTATCATATATTTACAAAAACATGTAGTTTTGTTAATTTTTATTTACCAATAATAAACAATACAATTGTACATAATAAAAAATATCCAAATAACTTTCATATCATGATATTTTATATATTTGTTTTTATCTTAGTTCATTGCAGTTCTGTCAACCTTTTTCTCAATGAATCATCTTGGTTATAGTTAATAGAGGGAGATGGTTAAGAAACCTATTGTTATTATGTCTTTGTTGCACTTTTGATGTTGAACAGGTCCTGATGTTGCACATTTTGTGACTTATTCTCATCCTAACTGACAAAATAACTAGGTAAACATAACCATAGTCTACGGGCTTTTGGTGAGGGATAATCAAATATCTATCGCAAACCTCTAACTATTTTAAAAGAAAGATTTCAGTCTGTTCTCCCAGCCATAGCCAGCAAGGCTAAAACAATGCCAAAACAAAAGATTGTGCACTGTCACCCTCAAAAAACTTGTACAAAGAGTTATAACAATAGGTTTATTAAGTAAACCATCTCCCTCTATTAACCATGTCTTGGTGTAAAAGAGCTCAAAGTTGTAAAGTTCCCTGGAGGTTCTTGTGTTTTGCAACCATTTTATTTTATTTCTAGCTATACCATCAAAGCAAAAGCTTTTTTCAAACGCATTTAATCTGACTATCAATCATGTGCATATCAAATAACCACTTTTTATTCATTAATAAAAATATTTGATGTATATTGGTCTCCTTTTCCATGCAGAATGTTTATTGATATAATCACTATCTAGAAAACCCTTTGAAGACACTTTCCCTAGGAATTTAGCAGTCTGCATGGCTGGGCCTTAACGTCCTTCACTGGTAAATCTTCTAACATTTTCTAAACTTTTTTCACGTCCACAACTAACAGATAACCATTAACTTGCATCACGAAAAAGAAAAAAACCGGGTCTCACTATGGTTCATATAGAGAATAATACAGGGGCGCACGGAGATATGAAATTTATTTTCAAGTGTTCAACTCGATATCTAAGTGAGATATCGAGTTGAACACAAGAAAATAAATTTCATATCTTCCAGCGACCATGTATTATTCTGTTTATTATATAATTTAAAAAGTAAATCTCGCTTTGTGATTGGCCGATTAAAAAATCCAAATTGATAAATAGAAATATCACCACTGAACACGTGTTGATACGATTTTTATCACATGAGAGAAACACTGTATGTTATATAATAAATAGAGATAACAGGCTTCATATATAGCATTGATTCCATGCAATTTCTAAATAAACAATAACTTCCAATGTTAAACTTTTTTTAACCTTCGAGAGGATGTGCAAACTACATAAGTGAATAAAAAAAACTGGTCAATAAAAATTGGAGCTCACCACATTTGAAGTTAATAAAAAAAGCAGAATAAGTAACAAAAATATTGGGAAAAAGTGAACAAATCACAAGCATAAGTTGTTGATGTCATTTGATTTGAAGGTTTTCATAGGGTGTGTTTGCTCAGAAACAATACAATATGAATTCCAGTAAATGTCCTAAAAACAAGGGACAATGATATATATATGGAGGTTAGTTTTACCAAGGTGACTCAAATAAACCACTTCAATGTTTCTTTAGAAACACTGCCACATTTCATACTAGTATTTTACCAGTGAACATTTGTATTAATTTTTACATTACTTAAACTATTGCTTTTATAAGGATGAAAGTGTTAGATGTTCTACGATAAATTCATAGAAGTATATAACTTTAAAAAAATTTCTTTTCCCTCTACATTTTGGTTATTTGTTTGTCGTTTTTTCAGATATATTTGACATAACAGGTACTTAAACTTGTGCTTTCTAAAAAAAAAAAAAGAAAGAAAAACAACAAACAAACAAACACAAAAAATGTCAAATAAACACAAAATTAATAAAAACAAAAAAACAGACAAACAAACGTGTAAAATATAGAGAACAACAAAATGGAACAAACAATGAAGCAAGCAAACTAAACCTCTAGCGAACTTAATAATGTAAGAAGCAAATGCAAAAATAAATAATTCTTCATGATATCTTTGTTTGGAAAAATGCAATTTACTGTGAGCAAACAATGTATGTCATCCCTGCTCACTATTATTTACATAATAATTAATATGCAGTATCTAAACTCAAAAAATATTTGCTTTATTTGTGTGATCAAGTTATGATTTCCTATTTCAAAAATTTCATTTTTTAACCAGCTTTGAAGTCTTTTAAAACAACCTTTGAACAAACATTAATGTCGTGCATTTTCAATTTTTTTCCACTTTAACGCCTTTAGCTTTTACATCTCATATTACGCAAAGATACATTGGATTGCCATGGTTACTGTTGTCATAGTGACAGCAGCAGTATAATACTATTGGTTAATCAACATAATCTCTTGTGGTTGTAATGGTCAGCAATCAATATTATTTTCAATAGCAGTCCTTTCTAGCTGACATAAGCCTTTTGTGGCCCATCCAGTCAATGATCTGCCACTATAATCTCAGTACTTTCCCTGGACAAATGCTTGCTATGGCTATGCCCTGTCCATGACACATGCTGCCATAGTGATATGTACACTATATGACAAGTGCTATGGTTATTTTTGCTGTATAAATCAGTGTACGTTTAGTGATTCCTCAAACCTTGTAGAATCATGCTTCAAACATATTGTTGTGCTTACTGATATTGCAGATGTATTCACTGGGATATATTCCTTTTGTTGTCTTGAATGTCCTTATTGTAACACCACATGTCGTCATCATGGTAAGATCATTTCTTTATCATTTTTTTTACATTCACTGGGATATATTCCTTTTGTTTTCTTGAATGTCCTTATTGCAACACCACATGTTGTCATCATGGTAAGATCATTTCTTTATCATTTTTTTTTGGACATTGCAATATTGGCATACTGTTCTTCGATAGTATATTTTCCTGGAACCACACATAACTTGTGTCCCTGATGAATTTTTTTCCCACGCTATGGTGGTGTTGACATTTTACCATGGTAACTGTTGTCATATAAAATGTGTTGTCATGGTAAAAACCTTTTAGGCAATGTTTTAATAAAATACTTGGTAACCATGGAAACTGTTGTCATAGGTAATATGTTGTCATGGTAGAACGTTTCTTAGATTTCTTATGTCCCTTTCTAGTTCTCATACATGTGTGTTGATGGTGGCCATGGGCAAGCAGCATACTACCAAAACACACACCACATTGACCAACTGGTGTTACGCCTTCTTCGCCAGTAGGAAGAAGCATTATAACTGTTGCTATGGAGACTTTGTTCTTTACGAGAGGTTCAAAAGCCACAGGACTTGGTGATTGCTTAAAACAAAAGAGTTTCACAGTGAGGTTATTGTACATAGTCGAAGTATTGATACTTCCTGTATTAATTTGATGGGGGATGTTTTCCCTTTGTAAAGAAAATTTGTTACAAGGTAAATTGGGTAACTTTTAATAATTATCATATTCTATTTGTAAAGCGTACAATCAATCAATGTGCATTTTCTAGTGTGGTAGGATCACAAAAAGTACTATTAAACAGAGTGAAGTGGGTGACATGTAATAATATTAATAATATTCTATTTGTAAAGCGTACAATCAATCAATGTGCATTTTCTAGCGTGATAGGATCACAAAAAGTACTATTAAACAGAGTGAAGTGGGTGACATTTAATAATATTAATGTTATTCTATTTGTAAAGCATATAATCAATGTGCATTTTCTAATGTCATAGGACCACAAAAAAGTACTATAATAAATATTTAATTATATTAGGATGTATTTATATAAATAAATATGATTAATTTAGTTCTGCTGTAAAAGTAATGATTGACACAAAAACAAAATGACAATGGAAGTACTTTCCACCCTCAAAACACCAGTTAATAGTTTCACATTTTGTGATTAATAATATGTTATTTTTAGTTAAGTTTGATATGAATCTGTTTTATTGAACCTGCTCAAGAGGTGAAGCTGGAATTAGAACTAGAATACAGTAGATTCAAGCTGTACCTTCAATATGGGTTCAATATCACTTGGCAGTAAAAGATGTACAGTTGCAAATGGACGATTAGCCATTCTATCTCTCTCAGCACGTCTTTGCTAAAATAACACAAAAAATATCATAATCACCACAAGATCCATTGTTTTTTGGAGGGATGTTTAATATGTTGTTCATGAGAGTGCGTCCCTCATATGAGAATCAAAGGGACACTGAGTTCTAAAATTAATTGACCCAGCTCGAAAGCAACAGCACAGTTGTATTTTCTTCAGACACTAACAAACGTGGGATAGACATGGTTAGGTTTGCTTACAAATAAACTGCAAAACAATTGTTGCACATGCAAATAAACAGTCTCTAGCGTTTTGATGGTCTTTAATTTGTTCTGCATATGCTTCGCTCTACAACAAGAGTTATAATGATTCAATCAAAGTTCTCAACAAAAGGAAGTGATTTATTCAGCTTCAAAGTCACTGCATATTTGACGTTTTCCCTGGAAATCATGGTATTGCAAACTAATACCATGGTTTCTTCAGGTGTTAGAGATTTTAAAAAAGTAACTTCAATTTAACTTTTCTATAGGCTTTGGGGAGAAATTCCCTTTACATAACATTGGCTTCAATTTTGCACAAAATATTCAAAAATTCCATAGTCTTTTTTCACACACAAACTCCACATTTCCATTTCCATTTCCATTTCCTATAGGCTTTGGGGAGAAATTCCCTTTACATAACATTGGCTTCAATTTTGCACAAAATATTCAAAAATTCCATAGTCTTTTTTCACACACAAACTCCACATTTCCATGTGTACTAAATTTTATGTACACTTCAAAGGATAGGTCTGTCTAATAGAGAATTCAAAACTGGATAGTATAACTATTTCAACTCTGTAAAACTTACCCTTGTTACCAGGTAAGAATGATATCTGCTGCGAATCCTCCAGCCGATGCTTGCTACAAACAGTAGCGATAGAAAACATCTAGAGTTCAAACACATTACAACACATTTATTAGATTGTAAGATTGCTTATGATTACATTGGTGGTCTCATGGTTAAAACACTGGCCTTTCACAGGTGTGAAAGGATGGCACAGTTGAGAAGTGTACAGCCTGCTGTACAAGAAGTCACAAGGTCAAGTCCCTTGTTTTGGCATCTTGCTATTCTGTCTAGCTCTAAATACCCATAAAAAGGAGCATTGATGGAAAGAGGAGAAAAGTGCTCACCGTCGGCTTCCTGGGAGACCAGTGCAGTACTGAAGGAACTGCCGATGTTAAATAGAGTTGCTTAACCACTGGCAACTTCCAATATTCAAATGAATACTCTCTAGCCCTTTTAATACTCAAATCGAGTTCAATCAGTTAGAGAGTGAGCCAGTGAGTGAGTCCATCAATCAGTGAGTGTATCAGTCAGTGAGTCCATCAGTGAGTGAGTCAGTCTGTGAGTCCATCAGTCAGTGAGTCCAACAGGTGGTCAGTGTGTCAGTCAGTCAGCCAGTGAGTGAGTAAGTCAGTTCATCTACAAATATACATAATATGTAAGTTACTTACCCAAAAAATGTCAGGAAGAATTCCAAAAGGTTGATATTTAGAGTTGATGATTGATTGAAATACACCTGAAATGATAGGAGGACAGCATGAGTATCTTGGGCGACTTCAAACAAGAGTCAAACAAATTTGACCAAGTCTTAGGCCCATCTACACTAACCCAGATAAATTTGAATTCCTATTTTGTTCCATGTTTCAGTGTGTGAAAGTTATGTTTTCTAATTTATCCTGTTTGGTATGAACATGGGTTTAAATTGTAGTCATGTTATGAGAAACTAGTATAAAATAAGTAAATAAAATAAATATAACTATCATCCACAAAGTGGTTATTCTTGAGATGGACGCTCACGTTCACTACACCTACATTAGTTGTTTTACACACATCTTTGCATACATGTTGATTTTGATGAGGGAGGAAAACCGGAGAACCTGGCCGGCATAGGCCTTTTCTGAGTGTGATAGAAAAGATGCAGTGTGGTCTAGCTTAAGTACAAACAATGCCATATATAGCATAATAAAAAAAGATGTTTGTACTGAAGCTACAACCTTGGACTTAAATATTTGAGATTGTTTGAAAATTGCACAGTTTCATGACTGTACACAGCAATATTTGGCCCTCCCTCCCCACCCTTGATCAATGTTGTTATTCATGAGAGAGAAAAACACCTTCAGGGAACACAACATTGTATTGGGGGTGTGGTTCAATGAAAGACCATCAAAGTGATGAATTGCAGCAAACATTCTCAAGAAATGTGTGCTAAGAGTCTCGACATTTATGTCCAGGATTGTAGACCATAATGCATCATGTTTGTTATTTCAGAAATGGTCTATCAATTAGAGAGAAACAACACATCAAACAAACTCAGTTCACATATCACCTCTTGTCCGATCCAGGGATTGAACCCGGGTCAAAGTGGTGAAACACCAGTGCTCACACTAGTAATGTTTATTTTATTTTTTGCATGATTTTCTCTAGTTTTTAATAATGTGCGCATTATTGTCTGATTTGCAAACACTTGTTGGTCTGGGGGCCAGTTGCATGAAGCCTGAATAGCACTATTCACAGGAAATTCTATAGAGTGGATAACTTTATCCAGTGGGTAGCTTTATTCAGGTTTCATGCAACCAGTTCTGGTTTTGTTAATTGTTTTATTTGTTTGTGTCTCTTTGTTTGCTAGACTGTTTGTTTTTGATTAATTGTTTTGTTTGGTCTAAAAGCGATGTTATAATGCAAAATTTTTCTAGACACTTATTTAGTACTGGTATATACAAATAGTAGAATAGAATAAGATAAAATATAAATTATTTACTCGAATTTGATAAGAAGCAGTTTTGTCCATCTTGTATAGTTTTGCTCTGAAAACCATTCTTTCTTTATGGAACTTGTACTTGGCATTAGCAAATTTTTCGTTGAAAGAAGACTTGATTTCCGCTTGACTGAGATAATATTTTTCTTTTTTATTATGCAACGGCCCACCTAATAAATCAAAATTTATATTAAATTTATTATATCAGTTAATAAAATAAAATAATTCATTCTATATTTTTTAGACCTTGGTTGTTTTATGAAAGGCTTGTGTGCTGTGTTGCAAAAAGAGAGAGAGGTGATTTGGGGACTTTTACATTGTCCTCAACAGTTCAACAATTTCAAAACAAATTCAGCACAATCATAATTTGTAATGGGCTTCTTGCACTAAGTGGCCATGTGACCAAATCAAGCAGCTTGGTAAAAATGAAGCAAAAAATTGATTAGAATTAATTTCCCAAAATTTTCCAAGACGGGAATTTCAATGGAAATGTTCCTTTGATGAGGAAAATATTGGTAAATTTGAACCCAATGTTGGGTTCAGTATCACTTTCCTAATAAAAGATAATCCAAAATAAACCCATTAAAGTAATCACAAAGATTTTCCTCTGTTCATTGGTGGATTGAACTGACTATGGAAGTCACATGACAGCATAGTGACAATCTTGTATGTTAGGACCCCTCCCCAATGACAAATCCTGGATATGTCTTAGTGTGACTAATGTCATCGGTGGTATATGCAGTACCTTCAATATAAGTAATATTTAGCCTAGCTGATGGCCCTGATAAGATTTCTATATTAAATTCAACATCCTTGTCTGTCTGTAAAAAAAAAAAAAAAAAAAAAACATAAAAACATTCAGTTAAGTATCAAACACCAGGGTTATCGGACAGCGTTTTCAATGAGCTGCCTGTACTACTGCTACAGTTAAAATTTACATCTCAGTTGAGAAATGTGGTGGAAAACTTTCATGCAGTTTTTGTCTCATAGCCAGACCAGAGTCTTAACCCTAACCCTAACCCTATGGCAATAAAGTGAATGAATAGGGGATGGAAAACAAAATTTTAACTTTACTTGTCAATAATCTATGGCTTTGTGTTCAGAATACAGCTTATCAAATAGAGCCTCTTACTATATCCAGTGTTAATTAACATTTTTCACAGAATATGTAATACAGTGTTTCTCTCATGTGATAAAAATCGTATCAACACGTGTTCAGTGGTGATATTCCTATTTATCAATTTGGATTTTTGTTCTGCCAATCACAAAGCGAGATTTACCTTTTAAGATATATAATAAACAGAATAATACATGGTCGCTTGGAGATATGAAATTTATCTTCTTGTGTTCAACTCAATATATCACTCGTTTGCTGCGCTCACTTGTGAGATATCGAGTTGAACACTCGAAGATAAATTCATATTTCCACGCCCATGTATTATTCTCTATATAGTCATCAATACATTATTTTGTTTGTTCATTTATGAAGTCACTTGTTTCATGTGTCATTCACACAGCTGTCAATGTACTTACTTTGAGAGGTGAAAACTGTATATTTAGACTTGTTTTACCAGAGACATTGAACACTTTTTGACTGTTATGTCGCAGTATAACTACAGCAAACAAAGTGAACAACAATAATTGTATTAACTTCTCTGATGATCTGAGAGCTCTTTTATAGAGGGGGGAGGGGGTAAACTATTAGGGATGCTCGTCATATCTTTTAGGGTTAAAAATCGGCAATTTGGTCTAAAAATATGACATTTTTGGTATCTTTCTGGGGTTGAAAGCCAAAAATAAATCATAATAAATCTTGTAAACAGATTCAAACATGCATGGATTGATTTAACACACTGTCACCTAGAAGGACTTGACATTTTTATATCACTATTCACACTAGAAGTATCAAGTGTGGAAATCACACATCAAACATGCCAACACTTTGCCAAAAATCTTGCAAGGTGATCATACTAATGATAGCATGTGAAACACTTGAATTACAAAGTAGCTCAGTTGAAGCAGATAATTTTTGAGAGGAAGCAGAAAGAGAAGTATTTGTACCAGTAATGATTATAGATCCTTGATCTAGATGAAAGCTATATTATAAATTAAAGGAATTAAGCCAAAAGTCTAAGCTGTACATGTCGCAAAATGTTTCATGAACTTACAATAACATAGTTGTCCATTTGTTGCATTGCCAACATATTGTTTATCTCTGTCACACCTACAAAACAATGGCTACTAAATCAATAATAAAACAATATAAATATTCATTATGGGCAAATTAAAGAATTAATCAATGGATGGATGGATGGATGAAAGGACGGGAAGATAGATGCATGAATGGATGGAATAATGAATGAATGAATAGATGGATTAAGAGATTGACCAATTGATCATTGGAATAATAAAACAATGTAAAGTTAAATAAATGATCAATTCAGAGTGATGGATAAAAGAATGAATGAATAAATGAGGTACTTAATTAGGAGTTAATCACATACCGTTCACACTTATTTCCCACGATGCCTTCCACCAGACATTGACACTTGCTTGAATCACAGTGCTTGGCATGATAATTGCAATGATAATGACATTCTGCAAGAACACAAATAACCATAAGAACCTACTTGAGAGTGATATCCCTTATTCCATTACCTATCATTATCGACTATTAATAATGAGTCTTTATTCGGTTATTATAAAAAGTACATAGCTGCAATACTTCATGTTTATAAACAAATGAATTGCTATGCTAATGTGCCAACCAGAACTACAATAAGCTCTATTGAAATAATGGCCAATCACTGTATGGTTGGCACATGAATAACAGAGGCTTACATGTACGTCAGCTCAAGTATCGCTATACAATAAGCTTACATCAACCTATTAATATTACTATAATAACAAAACTACATCTAATATTAACAAAATGCTAACAAATACTAAAATGCTAAATTATATTTAAACATTATAATCTGTCAATTATAAAGCTGTTTTAATTTAAAACATTCTGTATTAACTAATTAAAGGATATAGGCTACTTGGTAAGGACGAAAATAATAATGGCAAAGGTTTCACCAACACATGCACAGTTACATAAAAAAGATTACTCTTGACTTTAAGATTAAGAGCGGATTTCTCTAAATATTTAGCACAGCGTGGCAAGTCAAGGTTCACCAATTTCTTTCAAATTTCGTTCATGGATAGTATTTAAGGAGATAAGAACTCTGCTAAAGTTTTTCTTACGAGGACATTTTTCTCGCTGAGATATGACGATTTTCGATTTTCGATCAAAACCTTCAGATTTTTGTCAATATAATGTTTGAATTTTATCCAAAAAACTCGCTCTAAAAATGTACTAAAATCATTCCATATTTTATAAATAACCATGGAATCCCAAAGCCAAGACGTTGTTCTATCTATCTGAGCCAAAAGTACTTTGCAATATTAATTTTAGAGTATATTTTTGATTTTTCAAAAAGAAGGATTTTTTCCGATTTAAATCATTAAAAAATTATGCTATCCGAAAAAAAATGTTTACGGTATGTGCCATTTAATCGATTTTCCTGAAAATTTGTAAATTACATGCCAAAAGGAAGTTAATTAACATGTATAAAGGTTTTTCTTGGTTAATGCAATCTAACGGAGTTATGAGCGCCTGAACTTGGCAGAAATTGGCAGATCACGTGACAATCTTGTTTTATTAAGTAATTGCCAATATGGCCAAAATATAGAGAATAAAACTACTTATTGTTTTTGGAGGTATTTATGCATTGTAAATTGCTTTCAAAAGTTCATTTCGTTCGTTGGATACGTTTCAGCCATTTAAATGTTTACTACACTATTATTATGGATTGCGTGACATATCTATTTTTTTCAATGTCAAAAACTTATGCTACTAAAAACGTAATAACAACTACAAATTGACTGATTCAATATTTTTTTGCTTTGTTTATTGGATTATTTATTTGTTATTTCTTTCTAACAGTTGTCTTGGCTTGTTTTTGTTTGTTGTTTTGTTTTGTATCTTCCCTCCCTTATTTTTTCTCCCATCTTATTTCATTTCACATGAAATTAAGCGATGCACTTGTCATTTTCGTTTTAATCCAAACTAGAACTACTACGTAGAACTTACAGTGTCCAGTTTAACTGAGAAGTGTCTGGGTACGAAAATCCTGCTAGTGTTTGGAGTTCATATCATTTGAACATTTGAATTTGTTTGTGTTTCATTTGAGCGATCGCAGAACGACTCGATTCGAAATTGACGACACTCGGCTTTGCCTTCTTTTAGTGTGAGTTTACAAACGGCGAACGGTGTGTGTGTTTGTCGGTGATAGTCTTTTTTGAACTCATTTTCCAATAAATCTTGAAAATGCTAAATATTTAACGTCTTGGCCACGTTGGTGAAACTGGGCTTCCTGTGGTCTCCTTGGCAATGTTTGGTAAAACTGGACGCTAGCAAAAACAATGCATTAAGCACAGACCGAAAAGGTAAACCTTGACCGTGTCACCGCCTTGCGGCTGGGCACGGTAATAATTTGTTGCCGACTTACTGCCGCTCACAATATCTGTAAAATACGTTTTTTATTTAAAAAACGTTGTTTGTTGGGGTTTTCTACTCTAGTTCAAACAAAATGGAATTAAGTGAAGCTTAGAAATTACTCTTGCTCTCGAGTTTTTGAATGTATATATTACAATTTAATTTGTTGAAACAGTGCATCGCCACTTACCGGATCCAATTGCAACAAGCTGAATAAAATACTCCCCATCGAAAGATTGGCAGGTAAAATTGTCACTAATCCCGATAACATCAGCGCAAAATTTCCTGGACAGATATTTACTACACAACAACTGGATTCTCATCTTTATCCAATATCAGGATATAGTCTGTGGTCAGACCCTGGGATGGGAGACTCCGATCGGAATATGGTAGTTATACTCGTCGGAAATTTTGAAAATGACCTCTAAAAGGTGCCAAAGCTCTATCCAGTAGGGCGTGACAATACATGATTTCTATTCCTAAATAATATCATCTAAAATACTTGGATAAATAATTGGATTTATTATATGACCGTGAATCTTGGAGTCTGGACACTAGCAAATGGAGCAATCTGATTGGTTATACGCGCTTCCCGACCGGTTAATATCCCCCTGTATTAAGACCGCGGACCGATCGACTGAGTAGCTGACCTTTTCACGATTGAATAGCTGATTGTTTTTAACATTTTCAAAACATAGGTCGTTGGTGAGAATAAACACCACCGAAAATCCCAATCGATTTGTTTTTTGTTGTTATTATTATTTTTTTTTACCACAATTTTTGTAGTTTTTTTCTACTTGTTTTTTGTTTACTGGCGAAAAAAGTCCAGTTCAATACAATCGATCGTCCGAAATTCACAATAAATCACACAATTTGCACAGAAATATCCAGCTCTAGTCGAGAATGCCTGTAACAGAAAAAGATTATTCGTTCTGTAAGCTTTTTTTCTTTCTTTGTTAAGAATTTGATGTTAGAGTGTTCAAATTAATCCCAAGCCGCCACAAAATGACTGCAAGTAATCGCTAAATCCAAACTCGTAAAACTAGACCAAAACTATCTCATTTCAAAACAAACACAAGTTTAAATTATTACTCGTAATTGATAATCGAGAATAGACAGAAATTGCATTCATGAAGTTGGTTTTTTGGTGTGAAAACAACGAACAAACAAGTTTGCTTGATCAAAACTATGCCAATTTCAAGGTTTGGGCTTTTCGACGAAAACGAACAAAAACTATCAACAGAAACGATTTGTCAAATCATGAAAACATTTATTGCATTAAGCTACTTACATTTTCTTAATTTCCATTGATAATTTGTTCATTTACACATTTTTTCTTGAGAAAAACGTCTCGCTAACTTTAGCACACCGGCTCCAGCATCGACTGACAGCATTTTCAAGGGTTTGTCAAGGTTTTTAGCCAAAAATGTCGTGATTGATTGATTGATTTTAGTTTTTTTGAAAAAAAATTTTGTTCTAGTTTTTTTCATTAAAAAAGGTCATATAATAAATGCCTTATTAACCGAGCTTGGTCGGTCTGTACAGGAGAATCTTGACCTCGGTCGGGTGCAGACCTCACTGCGTTCGGTCTGTACTTTTCGACCTCGGTCAAGATTCTCCTGTACAGACCTCCCGCTCGGTTAATAAGATCTAAATAATTCATTACATGGAGACCTTGTTTTTGAATATCCGTGAATACCCTAAAAGATACCAAATGTAATTCTCTGAGAGTCATCTAAGAAACATCTAAGAGACCCTAAAAGGTACCAAATCTCCGTTCTGATCCCTAAAAGGTACGACGAGCATCCTCGCCCTTCGGTGTATGGGAGTCCATATGTTTTCTGATGGTTTGAATAAACATCTTTACTTGGATGACAATTAGTTCAACTTCAATGTTAAACCAAGTATAATTTACCACGTCGATATTGCGAGTTCGGTGTGGTCGGAAATATTTTTCTTACAACTCGAGAACATAATATTACTTTCTTTCAACAACCAACAACAGTTTATTAAAAGAGCATTTTGCAGTTAAAATAATGGGCTGCTGTGTTATCATTATCTTTCATTTGCTTTTTTAATGCAAGATAAGGGAAGATAAAATAAATAGGAGAAATAAGACAAAAGAAAACAAAGAACAACAAAAGAATGGAAGGAATAAAGACAAAAAAGAATGCAGTAAGGAAGAAAGGGAGAAAACAAAAAAAAAAAAAAAAGATAATGAAAAAGAAAGAAACACAGACACCAGTGATATTTCCACGGACTATTCATCAATGCATGGGGCCTTCAAAATATGGCACGCAAAGCAAAAACAATAGTCTAGTTTAGCATTCTATTTTACACAGCTTTACCTTCGTAGGCATTTAATACATTTTATTTTATTTAGTAGCACCCCGTTGAAATGTTGTTTTGAAAAAAAAAAAAAAAAAAAAAAAAAAACATTGGATTATCTAATGAATATTTTGTGCAGAGAATTGAGGCTAAGGCTGTGTAAAAGATAATTCGAAACTGGACTCTTCAGTCTAATAGTTAAAATGATAAACTTTTAAATTGCTAAAAAGTAGCAAAAATAAAACAAATTGTAAATGAACAATTAAAAATGCATAAAATATTCAATAAACCGTTAGAAAGTCAATGTTTTGGCCATATTGGCAATCACTTAATAAAACAAGATTGTCACGTGATCTGCCAATTTCCGCCACTTTCAGGCGCTCATAACTCCGTTAGATTGCATTAACCAAGAAAAACCTTTATACATGTTAATTAACTTCCTTTTGGCATGTAATTTACAAATTTTCAGGAAAATCGATTAAATGGCACATACCGTAAACATTTTTTTTCGGAGAGTATAATTTTTTAATGATTTAAATCGGAAAAAATCCTTCTTTTTGAAAAATCAAAAATATACTCTAAAATTAATATTGCGAAGTTATTTTGGCTCAGATAGATAGAACAACATGTTTGCTTTGGGTTTCCATGGTTGTTTATAAAATATGGAATGATTTTAGTACATTTTTAGAGCGAGTTTTTCGGATAAAATTCAAACATTATATTTGCAAAAATCTGAAGGTTTTGATCGAAAACCAAAAATCGCTATATCTCAGCGAGAAAAATGTCTTTGTAAAAAAACCTTTAGCAGAGTTCTTATCTCCCTAAATACTATTTATGAGCAAAATATAAAGCAAATCGGCAAAACTCGACTTGCCGCGTATGTGCGATTATGCTCAAATATTACAGAAATTGGCTCTTAAGAACTTGTGAATAATTATGTATTTACAGTACAGCTGCATCATCATCATCATCATCATCATCATCATCATCATCATCATCATCATCATCATCATCATCATCATCATCATCATCATCATCATCATCATCATCATCATCATGCTATATGTCAACTAGTCTCCGAGGGAGGCTTCTGCTAGGGTCTAACAGCAGCTTAAAGTCTAGCTTCATATAGGTGTTCATCATGTTCTGTACGAATCTAAAAACTATGGCCAGACAAAAATATTTCAGGAATGTTTTCTTATCCAATCAGAATCACTTTTCAGTTAGGGATCATTGGTGTGATGTCTGTGATTGGCCAAGGCACAATAACAATATTCCTGAAATATTTGTCTGGCCATGGTATTCAGATTTGCACTCTAACTTCATTTACTGGTTTGTTTGTTTGTTGGTTTTTCAGTATTATAATAATCATGATCAAAAGTCTATAAATTATAATAGATCAGCATTTAGCTGTATGATGGCATTACCTCTGCAAGCTCCACCATTTATGGGGTTACCATAGTAACCCTCGGCACAGTACTCACAATTTGGACCTAATAGACAGTAATTATTATTACATCCATACTTTTATTACTTGAGATAGTAAAAAATTGGTATTTATTTAACTTGTTCAAAATATACAAGTGTGTGCAACATAAATACCACTAAACAGTGCTATTTTATGCTAATTCTATTGTTTTCTTTTGTTTAATTAGTGCTATTTACTACTAAATGGTGACAACTGTTGCATACATTTAGTGCACACACTCTATTACACAGCTAGTCAAGGAAACACTTCAAAATGTGAAAATTAAAAAGAGCTAGGTGAACAAACAGGGGATGTACATTACCTGTTGTGTGATGATAACAGTGTAGACAAGATGTTCCCTTTCCACAGACACTATGGCCATTGCACTGACAAGCTATTGGATAACACAAACACAAAAACCCTTTTTAGAAACAGTGCTTCACCAAATGTTTATTATTTAAAAACAAGCAGGCATGTTTTTGAAAACATGCAACCAAATAGTCCAAAAACAGTGGTGGCTCTAGGGGAGGCATGCAGGGGGTGCACATCCACTCCTGAAAGGATTTCAGGTTATTTTTGGAAAATGTTGTCAGTATTTCATGTTAACTGGATAGCGTACCACCTCAAGATGGTGCACCCCCTCCTGGAAACAATCCAGGATTCACCCCTGAAAAAACACCAAAAGTTGGGAGGTCATCCAAATACTGCTGGATCCCAATACCCTTTGAGGGAATCAGAATTGGCCTATATACTTTTGCAGGAAACACAGAGGAAAAAATGTGATTCCCAGAATGGATTTATTTTGGTTTTTGTTGCACTTTCCCAACAATAAACCAAAATAAACCCAATTTGTAAATCCCAAATTTGAACCCAATGTTGGATTTTGTGGCATTTTCCCAACCATAACCCAAAATAAACCCATTTTGGGAATCACAATTTTTTCCTGTGAAACTGGACTAGACAAGTGTAATATTTTATCCAAGGTAATCAGCTTTGAGTTGTTGTTTTTTTGTCCACAACAATCCATTGTTTCGTTTTCTGTGACACATGAATGGAGGTCAAATTATTTTATTAATTTAAAATTGATTTTGGAAAAGACCAAATATTTGTTATTTCTGCCATTTTCAATGAATTCCTTGACTTTACAAATAGGCGATTTGCATGGTGACCACTACCAGAATGCTTTGCAAACTTTCTTTTGTATCACAATTAGTGCAAACTGTTTTTGTTAATCTACATGGGGATTAAAATTTTGAATATGAAAAAGAATTTGCAAATCATGCTGGTAATGGTAGTAAAATGACATTATAATGTAAATTGCTACTCTCTGTAATTCATGAAATGGCCAAAAAATGTGAAGGTTTCATAAGTGGACCTTGACACTAGCATGGTAACTTACCAGGACATTTCATATAGTACCATCTAGGGCATGCCATGTTATTAACTCTCCTATAACCAACTATATCTTTTCTGTAAGCACCACCCTGCACACATTGGCCACGTCCTGTAATGGTAGAATCGCCACACCAACCACACCCAGGAACAGTATGACATGAATCACATGACTTGTAGTCAGAACACTTGATAGCTACATATATCAGATAATATTAAACAATTACTGTAATCAACAATGCCACACTAGATGTTACAGAGAGAAAAATCATTAATTACTAGGTAATTTGTTGGAGTAACATTTGGATATTAGATAAAATGTGGCATCAATCAATTCCATTTGGCAAACAGAATCGAACAATATCAAAATTATTCTGTAATCAAAGTAGTAACTAGGAAAGCTAAACAATAATCCATATTGTAAATAACTTCATCTGATAATAATTCATTGACAATCAATCAATCAAATCAGCAAATATACATTGATTGATTGATTGAACTATCCAGATCTATACAATAAGTCAGTTCCATTATGACATCACAATTAAGAAACCATTGTTCAAATACAAAGGATGAAGAGGAAGAACAGAGGGGAACAAATAAATGAGAGTTTCACAATAAAAATAAAAATCTAAATTATGTATTAATCCATGAAAAGAGTGAAAATATGAAAGAGAATTCACATAGAATAATAGTATTGGTATTGGTATACTATGCCATAATGCAAATCTATTGGCTTAGATTTGTATTGATACCTTGACAGTCGGCTGTAATCCAGTCATTACACTGTCCATTAGGATATACAGCAGCATAACTATCTAAAGCAAGACATTTCTTTTGTGCCTCACACCACATGTAAGGTTTGTCGCTGTATCTGTTGCCTCTTCTCTTGAAACACTGTGCACAGTCATTGTTACAGCCATTGTCTGGCTCACATCTTAGTAATGGCCTCTCACATTCATCACCTGGATAAATCAAGCAGATTCAGCAGAAACTCTTAGGAGGGAATTGAAATGTGTACTCACAGTACATTCCTTTAAATCCATGCTCTGGAGTATTCAATTTTTTTTCTGATGAAATGCCTTTTTCCAAAAAAAAAAGAAAAAAATAAAAAAAAAAAATTATAGCTTTTATGCTTCCAAAACCTTCCAAACTAAGATATATATTAATTAAATTACAGAAAAGAAAATTTCTTTTAAATTTCTTCTAAAAACTATGAAAAGTTGAATTTTTTTTTACATACAGCACCAGCAACCATTTTGAATTGAGCTCTGAGATCAATTACATACTGACTAAAATGGTATCAAAATTATGCTAATTAGTCTGACTATTGTGGAGCATGAAAGGGATTGGCTATTTTGCGAGTTATGAGTTGAGTTGAGTTAGAGTTGAGTTAGAGTTGAGTTAGAGTTAAGATTGAGTTACGGTTGAGTTATCCCAAATCCCTTTCTAAATCCATAAATTCATACTTTTCCATCACAAAAGATGTGCAATATACACAGCAGTATTTAGTTTGGGAAAATGTGATCATTAAGATCCTTTTGTCTTGAAAACTAGCCAACTAGCCAATTTCAAAAGCAATTTTACTAAGATTTTATTCAAGATTTTGCAATCAGAATATCTACTACAAGCATTTAACTTCTGGCCCCCCTACCCAACCTTACAAGTTAACTTCTGACACCCTCCCCCCCCCCTATGGATTTTAGAACCCCCGCCCGATAACTATTGCGCAGTCCCTTATTTTTTCTCCCTATTATAATTGTACTTTTTTAAGTCAGACCATGCAATTTATACGTCGTTGATTTGTAGTTTTTTTCTCTAGAGTGCAGATACTAACAGTGTGCAATAGTGAACATTATATAGCGCTAAACAACACTAGCAAATTAGCACAAAGAAGAATTAAATACCACTGTGTATAATGTTGGCTATTGCACACTTTTAGTATCTGCACTCTTATTAGTCAGACCATGGAGTTTATATGTCGTTAATTTGTAGGTTTTTTCTGGAGTTAAAAGTGTAATAATAGGGAGATGAAAATAAGGCACCGCAATAATTATCGGGCGGGGGTTCTATAATCCATGTGGGGGGGGGGGGAGTCAGAAGTTAAATGCTTGTAGTACATATTCTGATTGTATGTCATCGAAACGTCGTAATCTTTCAGTGTTAGTATTTATTCTAACTAGTAAAATATTTAATAAAAGTTTGGCTAGTTTGCTAGTTTTCAAGACAAAAGGATCTTAATGATCACATTTTCACAAAAAAATTATCAAATTTCCTCACATTGTTCTCTGCGATTATTAAAAAGTCAAACTTAAGATTCCGATTGAGAGAGGAGGCAATTATAACTAATTATTCGCTTGTTATCTTATCTCCAATGACGGCAAAAATGACGGCAAATATACGACTAATATAGACTATTTTGCGAGTTACGAGTTGAGTTGAGTTAGAGTTGAGATAGAGTTAAGATTGAGTTACGGTTGAGTTATCCTCTAATCCCTTCCTGAATCCAAAAATTGCTTTTCCATCACGAAAACATTGAAATGACGGCAAAAATTCAAAAATTCAGTTATATAATAGAGTGCAGACACAAAAAGTGTGCAATATTTAGCGCTAAACGACACTAGCGAAACAAAAGAAAACATTAGAATTAGCATAAAAAGAAATAAATACCGCTGTGTCTATTGCACATCTTTTGTGTCTGCACTCTATAATAAAACTGAATTTTTGAATTTTTGCCGTCATTTTAATGTTTTCGTGATGGAAAAGCAATTTATGGATTAAGAAAGGGATTTGAGGATAACTCAACTGTAACTCAATCTTAACTTTAACTCAACTCAACTTGTAACTCGCATGTTATCCTATCTCAGCATGGAACCGTGCTGCATGTTTCAATCGCCTTTAACTATGAGTTTTTGGTCATAAAGTCATTGTCTTACAAATTAAATCATTTATTCTGTGCTATGGGTGGCAAAGTGATGGAATTGCGATTTAAGCAAGATTTCCAGTTTGGCCAAGGTGATATCAGAAGTGAGTTTGTTTGAACTGTTGTTCTCTTGTACACCCACAAGGGTTTTTTTCTGGTTTCTACAAATATCATCTCTTAAAAAGGCAACCATCTGAAAAGATTTTTGCTACTGTTTTGTTATGGAAATGGTGTTTTCCAATCTTAGACACTGGCATTACAGATTTATATTCACAACTGATTTACAATAAACACATACCTTTGCATGATGGGGTGAATTCACAATCCTGAAAAAATAATTTATTGGCATTTCAATCAAGAGACAAATGACGATGATGAGGATGCCAGCAATACTGATAATGGTGATAGTGATGATGTTGGTGATGATGATGACGATGATAAAGATGCCAGCAATACCCATAATGGCGATAGTGATGATGGTGATGATGATAAACATAAGGATGCCAGCAATACCGATAATGGTGATAGTAATGTTGGTGATGATGATGATGATGCTAAAGTTCTCCTATTAGAACAGAATCAATTTTCCTGTCAATTTTACATAGCTGGGGGTACCTTTGCAGCCCCCTGTCTGCACCACCCCTAATAGTGGGGAAAGTACTTTTAAAATTCATGTAGATTATCAACTGTGATCTTCAAAACTTGCTCAACATAACAAGATGTGACAAAATTCTAATTTTGGTAATTCTGAAATCCATTTTAAAATAATTGCTTAACCACCCTTGAGTAATAAATCTTTATATTAAATATTATTCTAAAATTTTGGACATCTGAAAACTTTACAACCTGTTAAATATATTCCACAAATTGTAGTGTAAATTAAAGCTTTTATACCTCCAAAGGAGGTTCTTTGCATGCTTCAGCTTTCTTCTTACAAACTCCATCACACCATCTACAGTTCAGACCAGGAGCTTGACACGGACCACAAGACAGCAGACTATTGCACTCAACTAAAATCAATGCCATGAAAAATGAATAAATAAAATAAAACAAATAACTAGCTTAATGTTTAGAACTTTTGTTGTTTGTGTTAATATACTTTATCCTTTTTGTCTACTAGCACTTAGAAGAGATTTGAATTTGTGTTTTACTAAAAAATTAAATAAACTAAATAAATTACACAACTTCTACATAAATATTTTATTTGGGTGTTGAGATCTTTTCTACTCATACACCATGGATACACACTATAACCAATTAACAACGTAGTAGGAAGTCTTGGTCCTCATCCCTACGAAGGACAAACAATATAATACTCACACTTAGATTATCTTATGGCTATGTTAAACGATGACATCAAATTTTCAAAATTAAAAACATCACTTAGAAGGGATGGGAGTTACAGTCAAAATAATTTCAATTCCAAGTTCAATCATGAACAATTTGACATTAGTGTCTTTTTTTCTGCATAAATTAACACCACATCCAATAAGCATTGAGTGTCTAAAAAGATTGAATTATTATTAACATTTTTTCTGGTATTTCGTGAGCTATTATATAAAACATTGGCCTCCAACTAATCAAACTTTGTTGTGAAGTTGGGAACTTCATTTCAAACTTAGCAAAATTTTACTAAGTTCTTGACAAACGTATGAAAAAAAGACAAAAATAATGTCGAATCATTCATGGTTAAAGTACTTTGACTGTAAAAACAAGTAAAAAAGATTACCTTGACATGATGGTTTTATTCTGGAGAAGCCTTCTTCTGGACCAATACAAGTTTTTTTCACAGAATCCCAGAAGCAGCCAGACACAGAGTAGGCTGACAAACATGATAACTGGTCCTTCCAAAAACTACAATTACCTAATACACAAAGAAACAAGGAGGATATTTAACACTACTAGACAGTGATGCATGGAAATAGTCATGAGCAGTAAGATAATTTTATTAATTGCATTTAAAAATTTCATGTTCAAACTCTACAAGACAGTGAATCATGGAAATAGCCACAAACAGTTTGTTAGTGCTACATTAATTACATGTTAAAATTTCATGGTCAAACTCTAGACCACAACTTTACTGTGAATGACTATCATGGCCCACCAACAACTAGTGAAACCCCAAATTCCACTTTACTACACTGAAACTGGAAGAATGAGGGTAGGGAAATCTACAAAGTCCCACTTGTCTTAGATCATATTCCTAAGGTGTCAAGCTTACATTCCTAAGATGTTTATAACAGCATAAAAACCTGTTTACACAGCAAATTTTGCAGTGCGATTTTCATGCGATAATCACCACAAATGAAGGGCAAAATGTGTAAACAACCTGCAATATTTTCAGTGATTTTCATGCAATTTCATAAAAAATGATTTTTTTTCCTCAGACCTGCCAAATACAAAATTATAAACTCACGCAGGGTATTAGTGAAATGAGTGAAATTACCACAATGATTTTGAGCATGTTCAAATTTGCTGTGATTTAATTAATGTGTAACAATATAACTGTGAGATTTGCAGGCTGTTTACACAGCGGTTTTGGGCTTCCACCTTGACCACAGCGATTATTGTGTGAGAATCGCACTGCAAAATTTGTTAGTGTAATCTGGCCTTAACAGACCTCGGTTGTTACCTGGCGTATAACTGAATATGCCTGTGTTCAAGACTCCATTAAAACCACCAAATATGTACATCTTGCTGTTAACAAAAATATAATCACAGAATTAATGCAACTTTCTAGTTTAGCATGGGAAAGAAACAAGCCTTAGCATAACCACTTCACAAAACTAGCAAAAAGACCAGCCATCTTGTCCATCAACAAATAATGAATTTTTCACTATTTCAACAGCCACGTAAACCATCTCAATAATTATTTTTTATAATTCAATATTTCTCTATATGATCCAGATTATATATTTGTATTTTTCCTTTCTAATATACACTCTTTTGCAAGAACGCTGTAGAATAAATTTATACATTTATACAAATATCTAATGAGATACAAAAGACAAAATAACCCGTTTTTACACACAAAGCGCACTGTTTTATAACTTGTATGAAGGAATAGACAGGAAAAATATATTTTGACATTTATTACATGAAACAAACAATAAATAAAGCGACTTTTCCGTTTAATTGCATATCATTAAATATACTGGATAAATAAGATATTTGTATAAATGTATACTACAACGTTCTTGCAAACAAGTGTATGTGTAAAATATGTAAATATGTGTGAATAAATGAAAAGTCTAAAAAAGTCCAAAAGGTGTTTACTTAACAACTTCAACACAAAGTTAAAAAATAATAATTTTATTTTAATTTTAATTTTATATAGTCCATTTGCTACCCCTATACATTTAATATAATAAATACCTGTTGTGTAAGACAGCACTATGTCCAAAGACACCACTTGGTTGAGTTTCCACATGTAGCTTTGCTTGTGGGATTGTTGACCACTTGTCACAATCTAGAGAAAAAAGTAATCAAACATTGTACTATTGAAATCTGCTCTTCACCATTTAAGTGTTTTGTACGTTTGACAATCAAAACAAACAAACAAACAAACAAACAAACAAACAAACAAACAAACAAACAAACAAACAAACAAACAAACAAACAAACAAACAAACAAACAAACAAACAAACAAACAAACAAACAAACAAACAAACAAACAAACAAACAAACAAACAAACAAACAGGTATGACAGGAATTATCCTAAAAAAAACAATCTCTTTCTCAATTAGAGATTGAAATGGTATATAATTTATATCTTAGAATATAATTTTATTAATGCTATTACATCGCAACTTTGAGACTGAATTCGGACTTATAAAGTACAATAACTACATACATCACAGTCAAGCACACACTGACATAACAATTTACACATTGACATAAAAAAGAGTACATGTACAAAATAGTTTATTCATAGTTCATCTTGCAGTGGCTGTAGAGCTAGTGTCCTTGGGTTTCTTGTTTTTCTTATAAAATTCATGAATAATTAATAAACCCAGAACAATAGAAAATCACTACCGTGAAGGCATCTGTATATTTATACAGAAATTGTCCTGACTTGCATAAAGTTAGCATGAAATATCTCGGCCAAATTAAATCTAATTTCAACAACATTACTCTAGTATAGCTGCATTAACCTACACATTTTATAAGTAATATACAATATTCGCGTTCGATCTGTATGGAATATAAAATGTCTCGCCTTCGGCTTGACATTGTATATTCCATACAGATCGGCCGCTCATATTGTATATATTACTCCATCCAAAATGTCATTATCGACATCATCACTATACACTGTGTCTGATTTACTTCATATTTTACGGCTGTTTCTCTAGAAACATGGACGTAGTCTTATGTAGTATCATACATCTCGTTTTTATCTCTTCCTTTAAATTTGGTGATTTTCTTTATCCATTTTTACATCTTTAAAGAGTTTTTTCTGTGTTCTGCTTTTGTTCGTTTTGTTTGTTTTTAAGTCTGCCTTGTGGACCCAAAGGACCCTTAACACTGCTAAGCAAGCTAAACGTCTTGCACATGGACAATAATTTGAATGAGAGTATTTTCCTTTACTCAGGCAATGATCTCAATGCACTTACAGATATCATAGACCATTAAATCAGAGTCATAACATTTGGACCGTGAAGAATCTGTGAATGTACTACCACCAAATACCAATATCATGTGTCCAATAAGAACTGAGGAATGTAATAAGTGTGGAACCTTACTACCTGACAAATGTGTCCTGAAATAACAAACAAAGTAAACTCTCATTGATTGAACAGAAGAATAGATGTATGAAAAAGGAATGGTGGATAACAAGACAAATGAATGAATGTAGGAAAGAATGAATGAATGAATGGAGGAAAGAATGAATAAATAGAGGAAAGAATGAATGAATGAATGAATGGTGGAATGAATGGATGGATGGATTGATGGAGTGAATGAATGAATGAATGAATGAATGGAGGAAAGAATGAATGAATGAATGACTGAATGAATGAATGACTGAATGAATGAATGAATGAATGAATGAAAGAATGGAGGAAAGAATGAATGAATGAATAAATGAATGAATGAATGAATGAATGAATGACTGAATGAATGACTGAATGAATGAATGAATGAATGAATGAATGAATGAATGAATGAATGAATCAATGAATCAATGAATGAATCAATGAATCAATGAATGAATGAATGAATGCATGCATGCATTGCCGGCCATACAAATGTATGAAAAAGAGGCACAACTATAACTTAAGCTTTTGAAGGCAGGTATGCACTCTACCATCCTCATCAGTTCTTAATTGTATGATTGATTTAAATGGTAGTAAAAATTGGTTAAAAAAGTGTTGCTGCTGTTGTTGTTGTTTTTTTTTGTCTTTGTCTTTGTTTTTTTTTTTTTTTTTTCAATAAAGCTTACCAATGATTTTTGAATGGATTGTAAGAATATAAACCATCAGAATAACCAGTTCTTGTTCTACCTCCATGTACATATATAAGTTGTGTGACTGGGTCATAATGACTTGTATGGCCGTAGGTCCCTTCTTTTCCTGTTGTATTGAGTATTGACCATCTGCTTGTTACTATTAGACAAAATAATAACTCATATAATTAAACATTTTACTGCCTATTGATTCTTTGTCTAGTTAGTAAATAACAGTTTACTTGCTAGTGGTTATAGACCCGAGGGGAGGGGGTGGAACTCCAATTGGAATAGGACAGGAATGCTCATCAGAATTTAAATTTTACAATGACTCCAAAATGTACAAAAGTTCTATTCCGAAAGGCGTGACTTATAAGGTACCAACTAAAATACAAACAAATGGATAAAATTGTTATAAAATGGAGATCATGTTTTTGAATATCTGTGAACCTCCTAAAAGGTACAAACATTATTTTTGTGAGTATGAAAAACTCTAACAGACCCTAAAAGGTACCCATTTTGACCCCTAAGAGTATGATGACCATCTCCACACCCCTATGTATGGGAGTTCCCCTCCCCCCCCCCCCCAAGGGTTACAGTATCCAAAACCACTACCACAATTACCACAATAATTTTCCTATACCTATATCATACTCCTGTATTTTATTTGTAAATCCATACAACGGCCCATATCCAAATATTACTATCATCCTATGCTTTACGATGGTTGCCGTATGTCCCGCCACTGCAATTGGATTATCTCCGCCATCAAGTCTTACTTTAGACCATTGACTTGTTATAGTATTATATCTCCATAACGTTCTAAGTGCATTGGTATTTTTCTGTACAATTCCTCCAAAAATAATCAATGATTTCTAAAAGAGAAAGAAACATCAATAAAATAGGTCAAGAATACTTGGGGAATAATATTATTTACGGGTATGATATTAAGAATTTTTTGGGAAATGTCAAAAACTCAACCCATGCCTGACCCCACCCCCCTACAGATTAAATTTAGATGTATTGCATAATAATGATAGTCTCTGAAGGTGATGAACACAATATGATGTTGATTATGATGAAGATATTTATTTAATAGGGTACTTACATTATATACGATAAGGGAATGGCCATATCTACAATCAGGTCTGATCAAACTTGAATTAGAAATACTAACTACTTGCCACTTGTTTCTTGAAAAACTATATCTAACAATGCAAAGCAAATTGTAAATGAGCTGTGGTTATCCAGGTGATCATGTGGATGGTCTTTCAACTCACAAAAGTCAATGAATGTAACCATGGATTGATAAGTAAACATATTTACATTCCTTACTTAGGAACTTTGATTTATTGTGCAGTGAAATTGCAGCTGTACCGCAAGCACTGACAAACGAGGTATTGTTTGTAATTATTATTTTTAAGTTAAGTTGGCCACGGAATATAAAACAGATGAGATGATTGATTGATTTGATAAAAATTGATTTTATCTCAATGGTCAATCCATTTCAGGAGCAAAGATTATTTCAAATTAACCAATAACAGGACATGTTGGAGCAAGCTCTGCCCCACGAAATTGATTGACCATTCAGAAAAGACCAAAACCAAACTGAAGTTTTGAAATTTAGGGCTATGATACAACAACTTCGGCTGTAACAATAGAGGGAAACTGACATGCCAAAATGACCCTTTTTGGAACAAAAGTTTAGAGGTTGAAGAAACTCACAAATCTTAGTAGTTTTTAGGGCTTGAGTCCTGAATATTTTATAGATTTTTAAACATGAGAGCCACCATATTGCCATTTTATTGCAGGCTCAAGAAAATGTCCTGTGATGTCACAACGTTAGAGCTGGGTATCCCACATTGTTTACAACTAAAATTCCGTTTTTGAGTAATATTTGAGATTTATTCGGCAATTCACAGGAAAGATTAGTCTATTTCCACAATAACATGTACACAACATGTGATGGCTGAATTCATTTCAATAATGTGGCTCGCATGATTGTTGAAGATAAATCTTTAAAAATCTATAACATATTCAGGATTTGTTTTCAAGCCCTAAAAACTAGACTAGTGAGTTCTTCAACCTTCGAACTTTTTTTCCAAAAAAGGTCTTTTGTCACATCAGTTGTCCATTGACAACAATTGATATAAAAATACACAATACTATACCTAATAATATCTTTTGAAGGCTTATCAGCTATTGAATAACCTCCAAATACCCATAGCCAGTCATCAATAACACCAAAACCAGCACCTATTCTCCCTTGGAGTAGATCTGAATAATGATCACAAACAACATATAATTCATAGGTTAGTGAAGTGCCATATTAAGAAGGTTTAAAGTGCAGCCCTGGGACCTTACACTGGAAAAAATAACAAAACAAAAAAAAAGTGTTTTTTTACCTGATATTGCAATATATCCAAATAACTAAATGTGGAAAAAAAGCATTTTTTTCGGAAAATCTCTGAAACAATGTTTTTTTCCATCTGATGGTAAGTTATTTGGATATTGCAAAATCAGGTAAATAAACACACTTGGTTTAAATTTGTATTTTTTTTCAGTGTTGTTTATTTAATTAATGATATTTTAAGAGGTTAGTCGAATTCAGCAAGCTGATTTAAATGGAGACAGTACTATAGACCTCCTGGTTTAACATACTATCCAAGAAGGCACGAAATTCTAACCATTTGTGGATATAACTACAAAGCAATTCCTGCTCAATTAATTTAAGACCCTGAGTGTGGGTCTGGCCACCAGGATTGAACCCGTTACCTCCTGCACAATAGACTGGTGCTCAACCAACTCAGTCAACCCAGTGGCGGTGTAGCATAATGTTTACTTTTTCTGTCAGTGCCCTAGACCCCTATTGATTCAAATTGTCTTGGAGCATTAAAGCTCCAAATATGTTGAAATGATATTGTTTGCTTACCTTGGTTTATAGCAGCAATGTTGGTCCAGGCACCATGTTGGCTACTGATATTACATGACTGACCTACACAAATGAAATGATTGCATCAATTATAATTAACCAAATAATAACATGCTTTATTACAGTGAGGGTACTCGAACCTTGAACACTTGGTGCTTTTTTCAACACTTTTTTAACAGGAATCCTTTGAATGAATTGATTTGAAAACATTTTCATTTTGATAACTCAGTGCATTTGAGTTCAGTGCTACTTTTTTAGAGGATCTGAACCAGTAGAAAGCTCAGAAAATAAAAAGCTAAATAAAGACAAGTGTTCATGGTTTGAGTGCCCTCACTTTAACAATAGTTCTGCAAAAAGTATCAAATAATATTATACTTTATACATAAATAAATAAGTTATTCATGTAGCAGTGGTTTTCAAAGCAAATCTGACAATACCTGTGATGAGTTCTATAACTACTAAGAGAGATTTATCCTAATGTGCATAAACATATAACTCTTTTTTTCCTCCTGATAAAGTTGAAAAATTCTTGAGTTTATTTATGGAAAAAATATCAACTTATGTTTGGAGTTTTGAAGCAATTTATTAAATTTGAATTTGTGTTTTATTGGTATAGATACACAGCTTCACCTTCTATCTATTTGCTGATTACTTTATAAATACTACTTAATATTAATTGTTACAATTAATAATACAAATATTCAGAAAATCCTCAAAGGGTAAAGATCTATCAAATACTTTACCAGGATATGAATAATTCATATCATTCATCATTTCATTTGTTCAGAGGAGTCATGTAAGATATATGGCGTTCAATTTCCGCCAAAATTCGACTTGCTCAATTCAACATTGTACTTCTTCTATTCGACCTTTTTTTATAATCGGACATTCAACTTTGTTGTTTCAAGAATCCAACATCCTATGCTTCATAGTCCGACTTGCAAGTTTTCTAAATATTGTCGATGTTTCTGCAATCGAACTTTGTACTTTAACGAATTCAACATTCAACTTTCTCGCAATCGAACATCCTTCCGCATGCCACTTTCGTCCAGTCAACGCGGGCTCAGAAAATACCAATTCCAACACTGTTGGGTAGTGGGACGGGAGAAAAAGGTAACTTTCCGTACCCCCGATGGATAGCTGTGGAACTCAAAGTCACATAAACCCTCCCCCAAAGCAACATTTTTTTGTCTTATCCAAAAACACGTGATCATTCCCTCGGGTCGGAAGCTGCACTTACGGAGAATTGAAACATTGCCGATGATGACTTAAACGAGGTCAGATCTGCCCTTCTGAAAGTGGCAGATCGCCTTTCGACATTACAGCGAGAAAAACCAAAGACTGAAGGTGAGTTTTTCTAGTGAAATAGTGAATGTAGCTGTTAATTGCGATCGTAAAATGTACTGAATGTACAGCAAAAGTTGACCATGAAAAGCACGTGCTTATCATAGAAATGATTATTTAGAAAAAGAAAGAAAAAAATACTTACCAGCTACAATTTTGACGGGAATTAAGAAATCACCGTGCAGCCATCTTGTTTTTCTAGATCACGTGGAACAAGACAAAAAAATGTTGCTTTGGGGGAGGGTTTATGTGACTTTGAGTTCCACAGCTATCCATCGGGGGTACGGAAAGTTACCTTTTTCTCCCGTCCCACTACCCAACAGTGTTGGAATTGGTATTTTCTGAGCCCGCGTTGACTGGACGAAAGTGGCATGCGGAAGGATGTTCGATTGCGAGAAAGTTGAATGTTGAATTCGTTAAAGTACAAAGTTCGATTGCAGAAACATCGACAATATTTAGAAAACTTGCAAGTCGGACTATGAAGCATAGGATGTTGGATTCTTGAAACAACAAAGTTGAATGTCCGATTATAAAAAAAGGTCGAATAGAAGAAGTACAATGTTGAATTGAGCAAGTCGAATTTTGGCGGAAATTGAACGCCATAAAGATATACAATGCTGAATGCTGATATGTACATGTATACAATATACAATATCAAGCAGCAGTGAGATACCCGTATATCTAGATTAATGTCACTATATTCGAGATTGAGAATTTTGAAATTAAATGTAATTTGGCTGATATATTTCAAGACAAAACTTATGCAAATCACGACAAATTCTACATCAGATATACAGATTAATAACAATCATTTGATATTACCTGAATAGCCATGTTGACAATGACATAGCCATGTATTAACATCACATGTACCATGAACACAAGAATATGGACATGTCCTGGTACTGCAGTCATCACCATCCCACCCTTGGTCACATACACACTGTCCAGTAGTATTACACGACCCATGGCCATGGCACCGTGATGAGCAATTATTATAAGATATACTAGAAACAAAAAAAGTAAATGATTGAATAGATGGATAGAGGATAATTAAAATAATGAAGAAATTAATGTTCTGGTACTGTACTGCAGCCATCACCATCCCACCCTTGGTCACATACACACTGTCCAGTAGTATTACACGAGCCATGGCCATCACACCGTGATGTGCAATAATTATTATAAGATATGCTTGAAACAAAAAGAGTAAATGATTGAGTAAGTGGATGGATAATGTAATGAAGAAAATAACTTGCTAGTACTGCAGTGAGACATTACAATGTGGCCCCATCCCACCCTTGATTGCATTATACACTGTCCAGTATTATTGCATGAGCCAAGGTCATGTCCCATGATCAGCAATTAAAAGTAAATAATCAAATAATTGGACAGATGTTCAAAGTGATAAAGATAATAAATGGATGGCTGATTGAATGAACAGACAACAAATGAATAAATCAACAGATGAACAAAGGAATAGATGGATGAATGAAAGCTTGGTGAATAGATAGACAAATGAATAGATGGATGAATGAAAGCTTGGTGAATAGATAGACAAATGAATAGATGGATGAATGAAAGCTTGGTGAATAGATAGACAAATGAATAAAGGTTGAAATGATAAATTAATGCACATTTTCATGAGTGAGTGAATGAATGAATGAATGAATGAAGGAATGAAAAAATAAATGAATGAATGAATGAATGAATGAAGGAATGAATGATTGAGTGAGTGAGGGACTGAATGAACATATAAATGAATGAATGAATGAATGAACGGATGGATGGATGGATGGATAGATGAATGAATGAATGAATGAGTGAATGAATGAATGAATGAATGAATGACATGAATTGATAAATGGGCAAATACCACAATTATTACCATGAAGTTGGGTTAATAAAAATAATAAAGAAACAAGTAAACAGCACAGACTGTTTGAGTGATTCTGTGAATCCAAAAACAGTACAGAATGAATGCACCTTACCTATATTTTAATTTAACTCCACTATTTACATTATTTGAATCTCTAAAAAAATAAATCAGCACAGCTCTAGATGTTGTCTTTATAAGACCAGTACTTCTTTGATCAGTGCAGTTGTCTTCTTTAATGCCACTTTAGGAACACAAACACATATCATAATATTATTTTACATCAATATGAATTATATATTATTATTTCAGAGAATTCACCAAGCAAAAAATATGTTAAGGTATTGATTGATGTAAGTATGAGTAGACAGGACATGTACTACATGATAATTAACAAAGAAGAGACAAGAGGAAGAAAGGAAAGAGCAACATAATTTAAGGAAAGAGGGAATGGAACTGAATGAATAAATTTGAATGGATCACTGAATGAATAAATGAATAAACAAATGAAAGAATAAACAAATGAATCAATTAATAAATAAATGAATGAACAAATGAAAGAATAAATGAATGAATGAATGAATGAATGAATGAATGAATGAGTGAATGAATTTGAATGGATCACTGAATGAATAAATTAATAAACAAATGAAAGAATAAATGAATGAATCAATTAATGAATAAATGAGTGAATAAATGAATGAATGAATGAACAAATGGGGGGAATGAATGAACTGAGAAATGAATGGAGGATGGATGGATTGATGGCGTGAATGAATGAGCGAATAAATGAATGAATAAATGAGTGAATGAATGAATAAAGGGAAAAAAGGAATGAATGAAAATGAATGACTAAATCAATGAACAAATATGAATGAATGAATAAATGAATGAATGGGAATAGATGAATGAATGACTAAAACAATTAATGTATAGGAATTACAGAATGGATGTATATGCTTAATGAAAAACTGAGAGATTACATCAGAATATCAATGGTGAATGAAAAATAATGAACTGAATTAAAAGAATAAACAGATGTATGAATGAAAGAAGGATGATTGTGTTGTCAATACAACTGCAGATAAAGTACCTGAAAGCAGCCAATAAAGGGGCTCTAAATGAAGAGCCATTATATATGTACAGAGTATATGATGTAGATGATGACCAAAACTGATCAACTATAAGCTGGATTGTAGACTTAGGGCTGTTGATAGAATGACAACAAACATCATTTAAGTTAAAGTATTCATAATAAATGTTGTCTGTAAAATGCCACACATCAGACAACACATGAATATCAACACTTTCATTCACTCATTGACCAAACAGTTCAGTTCAGTTCATTTATTTGTTCATTCATTCATTCGTTTGTTCACTCGGTTGCTAGTTTGTTGATTCATCTAATTCATCAGTTAACTCATTTCTTTCATCATCAGTAACTTCTTATTTATCAATTAAAACCATCAGTCCACTTATCAAACAAGCCATCAATATCTCTGTCCTTTCATTCATTCATTCATTTAGTTTTTTATATTTTATTCTTTTCTTAATAGTAGTTAGTTGATATTTGATTATTTTCATTATGTTTGAAATCATATAGAGAAAGCAATATTTAAATTTCTTACCAGTTTCAAAGAAAATTTCATAGCATTTTTATGTACTAAAACTAGTATTTTTATCTATTCAACATAATCTTACTCATACTTGTCAATTGGACACCATATGTTTCCATATTTGATTAAAGTTTATTGCTCAACATGTAATCATTCATTGAATATCCAGCAAAGGATCTTAGTTTCAAAGAATGTGATCAAAACGTTTCTTTAATTAACGCTACTACAGTCAAAACATTGTATGTAAAAAAATGATGTGTGAAAACTCCAGATGCTATTTCATAATTCATATGATTGTAAAAAGGATTTTAATGTGATCATAAGCTAGTCACCTCGTTGCTTCAATAAGCCAAAGGTACTTTGATGAGTAACCATTTTCACCAGGAGAATCAAAAATGGTTCCCTCTGTGTCTCTCAATCTAAAATAGTAAAGCAATTAGTTTCAATGTATTACTAACATAGTTTTAATTTATACCCATGGGTTTACGTCAAGAGGGATATGATGTGGTGATATATATGTAATATATATGCTATGAGCGGGAGATTTGTTTTAAACCTCATATATAATTCAGACAAGGATACTGTATGTTGCTTATCAACCATCTAGATTAATGCTGCTATTTCATATTAAAAGTTTGAAATTAGAAGTAATTTGGACGAGATATCTCAAGCTGAACCTTATGCAAATCAGGACAATTTCTGTATTAGTATTTACAGATACTTTTGCAGTAGTGATTTTGCATTGATGCGGTATTGTTTTAGATCATGCATTATTATTAATAATAATAAGATTAATAATAAATCTTTATTGAAAATAAAACTAAAAAATGTGCATTTTTATGTGTCATTGAATAATAATAACAAAATATGTGGATATAAACATTTACTTGGGAATAAATATAAAAACTACATGATTGTATATCAACAGTATCTGATTATAAAAAAATGTTTTTAAAATGTTCTGTACTGACTTGTGGAAGTATGTATTTTATGGATTAATTAACAAGGTCATATCAAGTCAGATGTACTGGTAATGGTGATCAAAACTATGTGGTAAAGATGACAATGGAATGGATTGAAAATTAAAAAATGAATGAGTATTTTAGGTTAAGTACAGACTGAATAAATGCATTAATTATATTATGTGATGGTGGTGACAAAGAAAAGTGGTTCTTGATGTTTGGAGTAATTATTGATAAGGATGAGAAAATTATAGATATCTGGACTCATTAAGAGTCACAATAGCAAAAATAGTATTAACATGAATGAATGAATAGATGGATGAATAAACGAATGATTGATTGAATGAATGAATGAATGAATGAATGAATGAGTGAGTGAATGAATGAATGAATAGATGCATGAATGGATGAATGATTGAAAGAATGAATGATGAACTAATATATAAAATGAAATGAATAAACAATCAAATCAACAAATGAATTAAAAGAAATAAATATCAAATGAATGAATTTTCAAATCTTTTGGTAGATTCCTGACAAATATAAAGACTGATCCAATATCATGATGACTCAGTTTAGTTTACACACAAATTTGCATTAACTTTATACGAATGCAACAGAACAATAATATCTCCATCTAGAACATGAAAGGTCACTGCCCATTTAATTCAGCCAGCTGTTTTTAATTATATATTTCAAAAACACATTTGACTTGAAATGTACACAAATTATAGAAATCCAACAGTGCCAAAATAAAAGAAATCATTTGAATACAAATTCTGTACATGTTAAATTGAGTAGCTACAGTGGCTTCTTGTTCAGGGTAAATACACTATGCACAGCTTGATGAATAGAGGTTAAATTTTTGTTTAACTATTTTGTCATTCAACAAGTTCATTGGGTGACCAATGTTTGTCCATCATTTAAGTTCAAGTATTCACAATAAACACAGTGAAATACTGACCATCAGGGTGCTTTATACGATCATTAATATTTTAATGCATCTTTAGTGAATTCAATTAATTAATACTCATTGAATCCCAAATTAATGAAGCTAATTATTTTTTTGAGCAATTGATAATTGATCCATAATTTAATTCCTCAATGACTTTTCATTATGCATCTATATTGGAGACAGCAGGATTGTTGGACCAGCTGTTTGTTTGCTTTTTGTTTAATTGTTTGTTTGTCAGTCTTTTTGTTTGTTTGCTTGATTGATTTTGTTTTGCCAATCTTTTTATTTGTTTGTTTGCATTTTTTGTTTGCTTGTTTGACTTTTTGTTTGTTTGCTTGTTTGTTTGTCAGTCTTTTTTTTTTTTTTTTTTTGCTTTTTGTTTGTTTGTTTGTTTGACAGTCTTTTTGTTTGTTTACTTGTTCGATTTTTCTTTTTGGCCAATCTTTTTGTTTGTTTGTTTGCTTTTTTGTTTGCTTTTCTGTTTGTTTGTCAGGCTGTTTGTTTGTTTGCTATTTGAATTTGATTTGGGGGAAGGTGAAATAGCATAATTATATAGCATTTCATTTAATGGATTTCCCCAACATACTGTGAAGAGGAAGACAATCAAAGAGATCCTCTTATCATACACAGTTGGTTTCACACAAACACATACTTATTGGATAGAAAGCATAAATAAATCAAAATTCATTCAAATGTTTTTATCCAACATATTGTGGACCTGCCGTCACCTCTCCTAAATGCAATACTCATTGTTCTCGATTGTTTGTAGTAAGTTCAAATAATAAGCAAAACACTTTATCATCAACACTGAATACTACGAAAGTTGGGCAACAGTAATAATCACTGAAAGTTAAACAGTTTCCTCTTAGAAACATGCAGCTTTATGTCACGTTATTTCAAATATCAACAAACTAAAAGTTAAATAAATAAAGTTCTGAAAATTCTTATCAATGAATATTTATCTTAAAGAGGACCTCTAAAGTAATAACAGGGCAATGTTTTATCAACAAAAGTGCTATTAACAAAATATAATAATATTAACACAGATAAGAAATGTAGTTTGAATTGCAAAATTTAATATGAAGAAGTCAAGTTGTTTCAATGCTTCTTGATTCATCATCAGGTTCATGTGAATATCAAAACGTAAATGCCAATTTATTGGAATACAATAAAGAATAGATATTGTAGAAAAAGCTTGAAAAAATATCATGTGAAATTTAATCTCCAACCATCTTTTATGGGTGTACGATTATCCTTGTGCTTTTCATCTTGCTCAATATGTTTACAATTTAAAAACAAAATCAACTTGAATTGACTTGAATTTCAAATCCCCATGCACAGCATAAGATGCGATTTTTGGCACTTTGTATCCCAAACCAACTATTTTGTATTGACTGTGCTGACATATACTAGTATTTCGCAGCATTGGGTTCCCTTGAACATATTTTTGGGGCCTGAAATCGCAAAATTTCAGTCACTCAAAATATCCCTGTTCCATTTTTGCAACATTTTTCCATTTAGCAACAAAAAGGTGGTATCAAGTACTTGTTTATTTTTTTATGGAATAATATCATAGATTCATTAAATATACATAAAAAATATAAATGAGGTGAAAAATAGATTTTGGGTTATAATATTATGGTTGCATATACACATGAACATAAACAATCCAGTTATAGAGACCAGGAAATTGTTCCTTAACCTCTCGGCCTGTTTATGAACCAAGCATTTCTCGAAAATTAGTACCTGATTTAAAAGATGCAAACTTTGACCGAGAAAAAAACAACAGTTTTTTTGTTAACAATGTGATTATACAAGAGCTCATTAACATAATCCTCAATAATTACAATCTGTTGATAGTTTTCGAATTAGCATAAATGTCACTTGGAATAAGCATTTGTATACTTTGACCAGACATGTACGAGAATCAATACATATGCATGACTTAGCATAGCACATTCTTTTGTCATAAGCCCTTTCACATTTGCCCAAAATTGAAAAACAAATTACACCTTTTCCATGAAGACTTGGGAGGTTTTAGGGAAATGAGAAAGTAATCATCCCTTTTGCTTTTTGTATGTTAAAAGGGTTGATTTTTTTTTTAGTTGCGTGAGTCGTTTGTTATCGAAATCCGGTTGAATTCGGCCATCAAAATGAGATATATGCCTATTCACTACAAAGTAGAAAGGGTCACTGAACATATATTCTGTGTAGTTCCTTTCAATTCTTTTGTTTAAACGATAAACAAACCCTTGGTTTTGAAAAGAAATTATCACTTCAGAAAAAAAGTAAATCATAATTCAAGTTCAGATCCGATTCAAAAGCCGTTTGAAAACACGACAGAAATGAAAAAGATTTAGATTTGCTTGCACATTTGGCTAAAATGTCAACACAATCGTTTGTTTTTTCTTTACAAAAATGATTTTAACTGCAACTTTGCTGAAGACTAAACATTGCCAACTAACGTGGCATTATAATGAAGCTTTTCAAGTTCAAGACACTCCTCTGGGAAGATAAAGAAATCACTTTTTTCACACGCGTTAAATGTGAGCTTATTTTGACCACATTGAAATTTCCTTCATCCGCCGTCATTTAACTCAGCAAGGGTGACTTTTGTGATTGTCATATAACGATCGCATTGCAATATGCTTTGGTGATATCCTTTATGGAGTAAACTATCCCTATCATACACGACATTATGCATACTTGTAGTTAAAATTTATGGCAAGAAGTCCTAAGCTTACCTTTGACGTCCAAACTGACAATGATTGCCAAACCAACCTTGATTGCATATACAGCGGTTAGTCACGGCGTCCAACGAGCCATTCACACAAAATAGCTTCCTTTTGCTTTTAGCTTCCAGTACAAGGGGAAGGCAAGCTACGAGGGCTAAAGCTAGAGCAACCCTGTTTAACCGTGCTCTAAAAACCACAAACATGGCGACATGATTGAAGAATCCTTCGCATGCTACGAGTGGAAATAGACACTCGAGACACGCGGGATAACTTGCGGGCTGCGGGAAAGAGAATGGGAACAAACGAACAAACTAGAAATTCATTTACTTCCGTCAGCCACTCTTATGCTCCTTTTTTTCTTAGTCAATTAATTAATTAATTAATTCATTCATTCATTCATTCATTCATTCATTCATTCATTCATTCGTTCATTCATTCATTCATTCATTCATTCATTTATTCAGTTATTTATTTATTTAAATACGATAGACTTTAGTTATGACACGATTTGGCGCCGATGTAATTATTTATTTGTTTGTTTATGCAAAGAAAACTTAAAGAAAGGAAACAAATCGTAAAAAAAAAGTCCACTGAAGACCATGGAACAGAGCACAAGGGAACAAAATGTGTTGCTCCTTCATCACTGGACATTTACCAGATCATTTGACCGCGGAATTAGTCTTATACGCACAAAACATTTCCCTCGTCACGTACAAAATAATTACAATGAGGTGATGACCCACGAGGGCCAAGCTATAGTCTATTAAAACGAGGTAGACAGACAGAAAAAAAATGCGAGGCGCCGAAATTTTCCAGCTTAGCGGCATCTCTTTTAATTCTCTCAAAACATAAAAATAATGTATTTTTCAAACTTCACAAAAAGATGATCCCCAAACTTCTTTTAATAATAACACTACGAACAGTTATCATAATTTTTAGGGTTTGGGTAAAATTGCTAGTTGGGGTTCCTGTTTAGGGCGTATCAAATGGGCAGGCTGGAACATCATAGCCTGCGTTGCATCCGGAAAAATTGTTATTATATGGTATTAAAGAAAGAGAATGCCGGATGCAACGCAGACTAGAACATCAGAACTAGCATCGTCCCCAGGCTACTCTCGTCGCTTAGCATGATGTCATTACGTATGATAGGCCGTAATAGGGAAATCGCCCTCTTTCAGTACATAGCTAGGGTGTAAAACACATCAGTAAATGTAATTTTAACTATTTTTACAGGTTACATACTGTAATATAAGTGGTTAAAACAGAAAAAAATCAGTGAGGAAATTTTCGAAAAATGTTATTTTTGGGGATGATCGACATCTGGATAGTGTTTGATGTTCACTTTCTCCTTACAAGAGCAATAAGGGAAGTTACAACAAGGTTGCAGCTTGGACAGGTACGATGAGTAGATGTCATTCACCTCAAGTTGGTTTGGTACATCATCCACGCCCCTTTCATGCTCGTCTAAAGCTTTATCCATGACTTTCATAACTTTCTTATACACAGGATCACTTGGGTTAATAGGATGGTCTTCAGAAGGGTCGGCATTGATGTCAAACAACAAAGGAGGATTTTCGATATTCACGTTATCTCCATAACAAAAGCACAAGCCATGGCAAGTGTCTGCACCATTATTCCATATTGGCGTCCTGTAGTGAGCTTTCCAGACAGAGGAGCCCTGTTTGGGTCTGTAGCGAACGGCGTGGATCTCCTTAGCACAGTAATGGAACATGAACTCGTGCGGAGAGAGCTGTTGTTGCTGTTGTAGTAAAGGCATTAGGTTTTTACCATCTATGATCCTGTCTTGAGGTACCGATGCACCAGCTATGTGTAGGATGGTTGGAAAGATATCCATGCTGTTTGTTGGTTCGTTGATGGTGATACCTTGTGGAATCTTAGAAGCTGGCCATGATATTACTGTTGGTACTCGAATACCACCTTCCCAACTTTGTCCTTTTCCTGGAAAATATATCACAAAATTATCATTTATCATATAGTATAACAATCCAGTTTCGAGTTTTCTTTTCCACCGCCACGACCTGATCAAATGTGCGTGAAATATTCAGAAATTCAATTGTGGTTACACGTCACTTACAGATACATTTTCATATGATACGACTTCGATGGTCAAGCTGTGTCTAAGAGAATACTGCACGTGTATAGCTGTTCCTTGGATCTAGGAAGGACTGTCACTGGCTGATTATCTCAGAAGAAGGGATACGCCGGGGGTAAACGATCGGGGATACTTCGTATCGTTTAGGGGTAAAAATCAGCGATTTGGTCTCTTTTAGGTTTTAAAATATGAGATTTGCAAAATCCTCACTTTTTGGTATCGTTTAGTAGTTGAATAGCACAAAACTTATGTTTTTGGCATCTTTTAGAGAGAAAAATATGTGAAGCCACGCCTTTTTGGAAAAACGTTCGGTATCTTTTAGGGGTATTTTTGAAAACATTCCGACGAGCATATCCCCGATCGTTAATACCCGGAGTCCCCCCGGGCTGATTTGTCATATATACAAGTGTCACCAACAACGCCCTTGAATGCAGTTGTGCAAGACTAATCTCGATGAGAAAACGTATAGAACCTCTCTAGACTTGAAATTTCTTCTCCACCCCTGCAACTAATAAGGATTCCTACATATCGGTTCAAACCTATTCTAGAACACATTGTTGTAGATAACTTACCCCCTTTGTAGATCCCCCTCCAACCACCTTGATACAGACCATTGTATATCTCTTCAAGGTGGGGACCTTGATCGGATGTGAAGAACACAAACGTGTTATCCTTGATACCAAGTTTATCCAACGTGTTCATGATCTGACCCACACTCCAATCCATCTCTTCCACGTTGTCACCATATGGCCCGTGTACACTGTGACCTTCGAATGGCTTGGTGGTAAATAGTGCTGTATGGACTTTAGCGTACGACATGAAAACGACGAATGGGTTCTTGTGATTTTGCTCGATAAAGTTAATAGCGTCGTCTGTGAATCTTGCTGTCAAGTTTTCCAACACAACGGGTTGCTCGACGACTTCGTAGTCTCTCATGAGGACGCAAGTTGTGTGGTGGCGAATTTTATTAAAGAACAGATACCCTCCGTAAAGAAGTGCAGAAAGAAGACAAAGAATGATGGCTATACGTTTGGGAATCAGCCCGAGCGCGCAGCAGAGAAGACAAGTGAGCGATGCAATAACTGTGCCGTAGACTAAATTCTTCCTAACCCTTGGAAATACAAGCTCAATCAAGTTGGAGCCTATGTCAGACTCACATTCACGGAGGTTAGTAAGAGGTAGGCCGTAGAAATGCTGGAAGCCGTGACGCAGAGGGTGGTAGTGGTAGTCGTCGGATTTGTTCTGGTTCAAACCACAGTGCCACTTACCAATCATTGCTGAAACGAAAATAAACACACTTTTATAATAGACCAAAAAATGAATACTTTGAATTGTTCTATCTTTTTAACCTGCCTCGATATCACGTGCCGACAAAACGTACGCTCGCTAGCTATGTGATCGAGGCAGGGGAAAAGGAGAGGGGAGGGCGTATAGCATGTAGTGTGACTGCAGCAAGCATGACGTAAGCCGATTTGATTTGGTGCTCATGTTAAGGCCGAAAAAAGGCGAGTGCGAGGTACAGTGAGAGAAGACAGGGTAGGATCTAGGGGAGGGGTGGGATGGTAGTTGCAGCTACCCTATGAAAGCGATTAAAGTGAAATTCCTTCCCTAATAATCATTACATGATACGGGTTTATAATGCATGCAACAACAACCTCTTTGAAAAAATCAGGGATACACACCCTGGGAGAGGAATTTTTTTTTTAAATCGCCAAAAAGACTTCTCGCATACCTAATCAAAAATAACGATTTTAGAAAGTTAAAAGATAACAACGAAGTCTATTTTGGGCAGAACATTACGAAATAACTGCTTGGATCAAGGATATCAAGATAATCTAGACAAAACTTGACAAAACGTCTGCACACGTCTACAGTATGGTCGGAGGTCACCATGGAACAACATGGCAGCTAAACTGGCAACAACAGGTTGAGGAAAGTATATGTCAATTATTAATGTCCAAAACGTCTTCAAATGAATCGTTCATAGACCTCTCCCACAATGGTGAATCATTTGCATAAAAGTGAACCCTGTCATGCAAGATTTAAATTGCTCAGCTTTTGTTTCAGTTTTATATATATGTGGGTATATTTACATACCACTACCAAGAAATTTTTCGATTTAAATCTATACAAAGCTCGCTTAATTTTTTTTGTAAATATAGCATTAGTTAATAAAGGAGTTACAGTACAGTACAAACACTAAATGGGAGCAATGATGGTAATAAAGTGTTCTGCTCCAGTTCATAACCATTTACTAAGCTTGCAAACACTAGAGTGCACGCACTAAATAGTGCTATTTTATGCTAATTTTAGAGCGCAAACAATAGAGTGCAAATAATTAATCCGTGAAACTGTAGTAATACTATAAATAGTGCTATTTTATGCAAATTCTATTGTTTTCTTTTGTTTAATTAGCACTATTTTGTACTATTTAGTAATTAGTGTTTCATGGATTTATTGTTTGCACTCTAGATCCCTGAAACACTAATTACTAAATAGTACAAAATAGTGCTAATTAAACAAAAGAAAACAGTAGAATTTGCATAAAATAGCACTATTTAGTATTACCAAAGTTTCACGAATTAATTGTTTGCACTCTATTGTTTTTTAATTATTGTTTAATTAGTGTTATTTACTACTATACAGTGACAACTGTTGCACATATTTAGTGTTTGCACTCTACTGGAGATTACATCACAACTTTAACTTAACGTCTTTTTGGCGTCAGTGCACTTTACTGATCAAGTCAAAATTTGGATGAAATTCGCATCATTCAGAGATGTTTAGTATCCCCGAGTGCTAACCCATCAGTAGTCGTACCACTTTGATAAATGCCTAACAACGACTAACAATGATTTTTAAGATTGACTATATCCTGAATAATCTCAGTACAACTATTTCAATTAAGATATGTCGGAAATAACCACTTTCGAAAATGTTTGAAGCTGAAGTACATTTGTATGAAATTCTTTGCTGAGGTCTTTGTATCCTAGTTTTTTTAAATTCTTTTCAAACTCCTATAACTTAAGGAGAATGTTACCTTTTTCAGTCAAACTTTTAGAACTTATTGGTAACTCGTATATGTATTTTTTAATATTTACTTTCACAAAAACTGTTTTTAACGACAATATGCTAAAAGTTGAAGCCGTTTTTGAAAGTTTAATTAATTATAGATGTATTAATGAGATCAGTTACCTGTAGAATACCCGACATCCCGGAGCGGTTTAGCAAATGTCGTTTCATTCTGTGGAAGCCCTCCAGGAGCAGCTATAAACAGAAACATTCTATGGCGCAATGGATTGGAAGCTAGTCCACTACGTATTGCATAGCGTCCAGTTAGAAAAGCAGCTCTACTTGGCGTGCAAACGGATTCAGGAGCCAAATTATGAGCTAGCTTTACACCTTGAGATGCAAGTCTATCGATGTTCGGTGTTTTGATTGTATCATTACCAAAACAGCCTATATCTGCAATACCAAGGTCGTCAGCCAAGAAGAGGACGATGTTAGGCTTGGATTGAGCATGGCACAGACTGCTTGTTAAAGCTACGAGAAAGAGGACGAGTAATTGCATTGCTGAATTGAGCGTGGGTCTTGCTGTAGTCAAGTAGATCTTGCAGACAAGATATGTTTGCTAATAGGGTGTGTAGCGTGTCTATGTAGTCACGCAATATGGACATGGAAATATAAGAAGGACATTTGTTGTACTATCGTGTCGAAGGCCAACCATAAATGCAGTTCGGCATCAAAGTTTTATATTTGGGAAAAATTGCTTTTATTTAAATCCGTACTCATATGTACATATAAAAGTTAAAATCACATTACTAATTTTCAAAATATAAAAAAAAACAATGGAAAAACGATCTTGCTAAATTATTAGTGATAAGCAAATTAAATTAAATCAATTATTTTAAATTTAAGAAATCCAAGCATCAAGCAATCAGGAAAAACAGCACGCAAATTTGGGCCAGGCCTTTTGTCCACACCAATACGCATGAATTCGTAACAATTTGATGCAAATTCTACTCGTTTAATGAGATATTTTTGGCACGATTTCGCCCGCGGAACAAAAGTTGCGTTTAAAATCATTGTCTGTTTCAAATATCGCGCCAAGAAATTCACTGTATGTTAATGATTCCTAATTTGGTCATGTTGATCCCCTAAACAAAAGCCCTCGCGCTCGTGAAATTCCATATGCATTTTCCTGGCAGTTCCTGAACAAGCACAGTCTCTTTCGCATCCGTCACGTGAGCACACAACGCTGAGGGAATAGTATTAGAACAGCAAGTCACCCAAGCAATTGACCTTACTCCTTAGGTAACCTTATGATGTTTCTTCGACTTCTTTCTTTTATAACCCTCGCTACAACACTCTGCGATGCTCAATCCAAGCCTAACATCGTCCTCTTCATGGCTGACGATCTTGGTATTGCAGATATAGGCTGTTTTGGTAATGATACAATCAAAACACCGAACATCGATAGACTTGCATCTCAAGGTGTAAAGCTAGCTCATAATTTGGCACCTGAATCCGTTTGTACGCCAAGTAGAGCGGCTTTTCTTACTGGACGTTATGCAATACGTAGTGGACTGGCGTCTAATCGTGATTCAATGAGAATGTTTCTGTATTTGACAGTGCCTGGAGGTCTTCCACAGAATGAGACGACGTTTGCCGAAGCTTTGAAAGATGTTGGTTATGCAACAGGTAAATGAATAAACACCCTGCATATCCGTCACACAACGCTACGCTGCCCAAGTAAGCGTGACACACGTGACGGATGCGACGGAGATTATTTTAAAAATAAATTAATAAATAAATAACAAGTAGTCTACTTCGAATACAACTCGAGTGTGTTTCCCATGAAAGCATTACACACTTCACGGATGCGACGGAGACTATTAAGGAAACAAGCTGGTTGGTCAATAGTCTCCCTCCCTCACGTCACATGTATGGAGATTTATGGGGTTTAGATGGGGAAAGGCTTCATTTAAAAAGAGAAAGAATAACATGATAGGCAGACAGACAGACAGACAGACAGACAGACTAAACGACAAACAAGACGAACAAACAAATAGAAAAAGGAGAAAATTTGCATTACTATATTAAACAATGTAAACAAACAGATCATCAATCATAAAAAAAACATCAAGCACACAATCAAATTAAACAAGTACTCGGCCCGGGGAGGGAATAGGGCGGTATGCTCCGATCAGAATTTTTGAAAATGACCCCTATAAAACCTAAAAGCCGGGTACCAAAGTTCTATCCAGAAGAGCATAGCAAAACGCGAATTTTACTCCTGAAAGGTAATATCAACTCAAACACGAAAAACTGGTTATAATGATCGTAAAATCGAGACATATGAATCACTGTATGAAAAATTTTGAAGGAAGGTTTAAAATCAATCAATTTAGAGCAACGAAAAGCCCTTTTCTCTTACTCGCTATTATCATTCAACGGTGTCCAACTTACATACATTTACAACTGTTTCTCTAGAAACACCGACCCAGTCCTATCGAGTATTTCTTATTAGTTTTCACTTTTTCTTTTCTATTACTCGTCTGATTATCTCTACATAATTGTATACTGTAATATTTGAATAGGCTTGATTGGCAAGTGGCACTGTGGTTTGAACCAGAACAAATCCGACGACTACCACTACCACCCTCTGCGTCATGGCTTCCAACATTTCTTCGGCCTTCCACTTACTAACCTACGTGAATGCAAGGAAGGACATTTTGTGTTTGAGTTACTGTTCCCTAACTTAAAACGGAATCTGATGTACGGTTCGATTGCAGTCTCTTTCTCTAGCATTATCTTCTGTGGACTCGGGTTCCTTTCCAAACGCTCAACGATAATCCTCTGCATTTTAGCAGCGTTACTTTACGGATCTTTTCTATTTGGTATGAAAGTACGACGTCACACAACATGTGTACTAATGCGTGACTTTGAAGTCGTTGAGCAGCCAATTGTATTTGAGAACTTAACAGCAAGATTTACTGACGACGCCATTAATTTCATAGAACAGAATCACCACAACCCGTTTGCTATTTTCATGTCGTACGCTAAAGTGCACACAGCACTATTTACCACCAAGCCATTCGAAGGCCACAGTGTACACGGGCCATATGGCGACAATGTGGAAGAGATGGATTGGAGTGTGGGTCAGATCATGAACACGTTGGATAAATTTGGTATCAAGGATAACACGTTTGTGTTCTTTACGTCTGACCATGGTCCCCACCTTGAAGAGATATACAATGGGCTGTATCAAGGTGGTTGGAGGGGGATCTACAAAGGGGGTAAGCTATCTACAACAATGTGTTCTAGAATAGGTTGAACCGATATGGTAGGAATCCTAATTAGTTGCAGGGGTGGAGAAGAAATTTCAAGTCTAGAGAGGTTCTATACGTTTTCTCATCGAGATTAGTCTTTCACAACTGCATTCAAGGGCGTTGTTGATGACACTTGTATATGACAAAACAGCCCGGGGGGACTCCGGGAATAGACGAGGATGTTGTTTTCATTCATTTCACTCTTAGACACAGCTTGAGCATTGAAGGCGTATCATATGTTCTTTGTTTAGTAACAGTTCGTGAAAATGTGTAGTCTCTGCGTGTGTAACAACCAATATTTTACGCACATTTGAGGTTGTGACTTTGTAAAAGAAAATTCACAACTGGACTGTTACCTTTTGAGTGACCAGATAATTTTGTGATATATTTTCCAGGAAAAGGACAAAGTTGGGAAGGTGGTATTCGAGTACCAACAGTAATATCGTGGCCAGCTTCTAAGATTCCACAAGGTATCACCATCAACGAACCAACAAACAGCATGGATATCTTTCCAACCATCCTACACATAGCTGGTGCATCGGTACCTCAAGACAGGATCATAGATGGTAAAAACCTAATGCCTTTACTACAACAGCAACAACAACTCTCTCCGCACGAGTTCATGTTCCATTACTGTGCTAAGGAGATCCACGCCGTTCGCTACAGACCCAAACAGGGCTCCTCTGTCTGGAAAGCTCACTACAAGACGCCTAAATGGTTAAAAGGGAAGCAGGAATGTGTTGGGTTGTGTTATAAGTGTTATGGAGACGATGTAAACAGTCATAATCCTCCTTTGTTGTTTGATATCAATGCCGACCCTTCTGAAGACCATCCTATTAACCCAAGCGACACTGTTTATGAGAAAGTTATGAAAGTCATAGATGAAGCTGTGCACGAGCATAAAAATAGTGTAGATGTCGTGCCGAACCAACTCACTAAGAATAAGCTATTGGATATGTCTTACTTACAGCCTTGTTGTAACTATCCATTCTGCTCTTGTCAGGAGAAAGTGAAAATTAGACATTATCCTCAAGTGTGAGAATGTGTTCCTTCAAGAGAGTATGAGAGAAGAGAGCTTATCCCCCGTATTGGGCTTTACACTCATCAGGGGATCTTTTCAACCTATTTTTAAACTGAAGTTATTTCGGGAACGGAACGTGATTGGCCAGATTGCAGGAGGCGCGGTCACATCGTCAAAACATCTCAAAAGTGCGGAGATTACTAACAAGTTTTTTTAAAATAGTGCGGCGAGTAGAGCCCCTAATGAGGTCCGGGGATAAGCTCTCTTATCTCATACTCTCTTGCTTCAGTAAAGAATGACATCAAATCAACCATGCAGGTTCTAGTGATTTTGAACATGGCATTCGAGGTATTTTTCAAACACGTCTTTTTTCGCAAAAGCCTCGATGCTATATTGTCGATGCTATATTGAATATAGGTTCCACGAAAAGTTAATGTTGTGATCCAACACACAAAAGAATAAATTGGGATAGATCAGCTGGGATGTTAGTTTATTTGTGAAAGCGAGTTCTCCCGCCTAGCCGTGGGAATAAGCCTGAAGCGTGATGACGTTTTACCCCCGTGTCTAGACCAGAATCCTTTTCACATTGCTTTTGTTCACTAATTATGACTATTGTTCCTGTATTATCGAGGGAATATAAAATTTGAATATGAAAGGATTTTAAAAACTATTATGGTAAAGAGACGGGGGTAAAACGTCATCTCGCTTCAGGGCTATTGAAAGGTGATTTGTCTTTGTGTTTCTTGCATGTTAAAAGAAAATTAAAGGCTTGTCCCTGGTAGCCTAGCCAACTCACCTCTACTGAGGACACTTGGACCGTGAATGTACTTTTTTAAACTGCATTCTTTGTGTGAATCGATTAGCAATTAGATTTATTTTGATAACTCAATGCATTTGAGTTCAGGCCTAGTTTTTTAGAGGGTTTAAAGCAGTAGAAAGCCCAGAAAATAAAAACATAAATAAAGCCAAGTGTCAGTCGTGGTTCGTATACATGTCCTCACTGTAAAATGACGGGTACAAACACAGAAGTACGGAGGTACGTAGCCTCCCCCGCTAGCAACTCTTTGCTCCCTTTAATAAAAATCCTCCTTTTGGCTTTCTTTGCAACGGCAATTCTCGCCTTTCATTTACAAAGGAAACCCAAGCAAAGAAAGCTCGAAGCCGTCTGTGGACATAACAGTGATGCAGCCTGCGGAGGAGGCTAGGATATGCTGTGGGCTATGAAAGATCGCTAGTAGACCTGATTAGGTTTGAATGCAGGTGTGGCGGGACAACGCTGAGTAGATAACTGTGTTGTGATTGTACATGCTGTCGCTGAGAGAGAAGTTGGTATCATGCGTTGTATGATGTTACGATAAGACGATCTCGGAAAATATTCAAAATAAAGAGTTAACCAATCAACATGGTAGATGTTTCTTTTATTTCGTTATAATATATCTAGTTGTAGGTTTTAAAACGTTGGACGATTTTGTAAATCTTATATATATATCCAACTCGAACTATTTGGTATATTATCTACTTCACACTCTATTAAAATACCATAAGATAGCATACAAGAAAATGGCTATATGCTACAGGAAATCTTTTATGTTTGGCTTGTTCAAAGGAGACAGCAACTCTACGCTTGTTTTTGCACGTTTGTTGTTTTAAGTTTTCTTCTTTTCTTTTTTTTTCAAAAAAAAAAAAAAAAAAAAAAAAGGAAAAAGAAAAAAAAAGAAAAAAAAAACTCTTGAGGACTTGCAAATTAAGACACTGTAAACTTAAAGTTTAAACACCGACTTTCGATTTATTGAGTGGGGTTCCAAACCATTGAACGTTTTTACAAGTTGTCGCAAATCTATGTAAAATATTTTAATGCAAATTCAAATGTATGTATACTCCTTGCTCTACTTGAACATTGAAGCCTGAGGCAGCGTTTACATGAAGCCGGCTATTTTTTAGCCGGCTAAAAATATAGTCGTTTACATAGCGTTTTTGTGTAAACGCTTATCGTTTTCGCATCGTTTTCGGTAGCTTGAAGAGCGTCTGTAAGCATTTTGGTGAATAAAAATTTGAATAACTCTGAACCAAAGTGATGACTTCAACGTTTTAGAAAATAGCCGGTTAAAGCGTTTACACGAAAACACATAGCCGTCGTTTTCGAAAATATCCACTCTGAGAGGCGTTTTCGAAAATAGCCGGCTAAGCAGCGTTTTCGTGTAAACAATAGGCCTACACGGATAAAAAAAATGTGCGTTTACGAAAATAGCCGGCTTCGTGTAAACGCTGCCTAATTCTTACTAGCACACAACCACTGATAAGTGCATGCCCAGTCCTTGCGAAATAGAACGACACGAGCAGATGCAATGCAAGTTTTCATCCTCATTCTTATGAGTCTTACTGGGAAATGTGTATGTATATTTGATCTTCTTACGGTTATCTATTGACCAGTCTCAATCTGAGTACAGAACATATTGTTATTTGGCGTCAAAATGAGAATTTTTTAAATTTTAACTTAAAAGTTTGAGCAGAATTTAAACGTGCATAAACATGTTATTTTGCATTCGCCTTTGAACCACGCCCTATAGAATAGAATACACTTACTTCAAAAGTTTCCAAGATTATTAAAAGTCCAGTTCGGATTCACTTTTACACAGCCTCAGGGGATGTTTATATGGAGTGAGCCAGCTCGGTTTAGCGGGATGGTTTTTGTTTTTGTTTTTACGCTCTGCATGAGAGTTTGAACACACAAACACACACAAAAAAAGGCACATTAAAGCAGGCTGGCCCACTCCATGTAGACAGCCCTGTAGCCTCAAAGACGTGTAACATATTCTTTTGTTTAGTAACGGCCCGTGAAAATGTGGTCTTCATTTGCGAAACGGACGATCAAATTTCCGAATATTTTACGCACAATTGAGGCCAACGCTGAGTAAAAGAGAATTCGAAAATGGACTATTGCCTCACTCTACTATAAGCGAGACTAATTCATCATGGAACTTCATCACGAACATTTATATATTGTAGTTGTTCTCATGTACTTTCATCAGAAACTCATAAGTGCTCCATCCGAAATATTCGACTTTTTGATTAAAAGTTTTTGTGACATTGAGTTAAGTAAAAGGCACATATCAAGAATGCAATAAAAACGTCTTCTGAAAAGCTGAGAAAATTAGCGAAATGTTTGATTTGTAGGACAAGCGCGCGACCATTTTGAATCGAGCTTTCACTACCAAATATATGGTGTCCAAATGATGCAAATTTGAATATTCCGGAGCATGGAACTGTGCTACATATTTACGTCCCTTTATGAATTTCTGTTTTGATATATTAATTATGTTCGAAAAGGCTATAAGCCTTGCGTCAAATAAGTTATGAATGTAACAATATATGCAAGACAGCACGGTATACACCATTTCAAAAATGTTGTCAGGGAAAAAGAAGACAAAGCTGCACGATCAAATGGGATTGTGGACAAACGCTTCTGAATCTTCTGCGATTCATGAACAAACCGTTACTTGATCACCGTAAACTATAACTGTTACTGATGGACTTTTTATGAAGTCAACATCATTAATTTGCTTTTACAGCAGTTTACTTCTCGATGTTTCTATAACATCCATTTTCGGCTGTGCTGTCGCCTTTCTCTCCCACAACATTTTTTAAAATAAGTGTTTATTCTTGGGTTGCAAGTTACGTCATAGTCGCCATGTTGGATAACAAAGCATTCCTCATTAGTTTCTCTTGTTTGTTCATCCAACATGGCGGCAACAGCTTTATTCTTTATTCCTCAATGGATTCTTGGTCATGTGGTTGCAAACCAAAAATGCGGACCGAGTATGACAAACTGTCTTGTGGATTTTTTCGCGTCTGTAGACTCCTTGCAGCTCGTTGGAATGCAGCTCAACCTGGAGGACAGAGCAATGGATTTCCGTTCCCAAGTGAGGAATTGCTTGGTGTCCTCCAGATGAGGCTGATTAGGGATGCAAGAACTCTGTACAATTATGATGACATTTTGATAGATTCAGACAACGTTTATGAATACTGACAGTAAACAGTTAACCTTCGTTTTCGCGTAAACGAGCAGAATCAAGTAGAAATTGGACCGATCGTGTGATGAAAAGCATTCTACGCAAACTAAAGCGAGACCCATCATTGCGTGGCCACCAAGTTTCGTACAAGTTAACCAATCAGATAGCGAGATTTGCTTTGAAAGAACCACCACTTCATTAAGTCAAATCACACTTTGATCATGGAACTAATAATTGAAACATGAATGAAGATATTTATTCAGCTAAAAATACATTAGTTTGAACTTTAGAGGGTATATTTAGGAGTTCAAATAGTGAGTTTTCAACGAGTTAAACTACCAAAAATAAAGCAAGTTTGGCGGCCACGCTTAGGCGCGTCTTGCTAGTAATACTCTTGAGAAAAGTTTTGAAATGATTACCTCAACGTTTGGTGAAAACGTTGGAATGTTTTGAACTATAAGAAGTTCGTAAATGAATTCAGCCCCTCATTATTAGAATCGTATATAAAGAATTCCAAAAATAAATAATTACATGATGCAATGATTGACATGTGTCAATTACGTATGTACAATGATTATAAAACGACTGTCGATATCTCTTTGAGAGTATGATATATTTTTTAGCGTATTTACATTTAGGTTCTGATTGCATGGACATTTTGCAACTCGGGCGGAGAGACTTAAATGTCTTCTACCTTATTCCAGCCTGAACTGAAAGTGTCCATGTCAGTAATCAGCCCCTTCGAGTGAATGCACCAAGCCTGGGGCCGGTTGCATGAAACCTGAATAAAGTTATCCACTAGATAAAAGTTATTTACTATATAGAATTTCTTTAGCATTTATCCGCTGGATAGGGATTTATCCGGTGGATCGCGCTATTCAGACATCGAAGACAGGTCCATATTTCCATGTTAATGAACTTAAAAGAATGTACGATGTAGAGCTTGGAGAACTGTGTTTCGAGGAAGGAATTGTAGAAGAAAGAGTAGAAATGTGACGGTTTCAGCATTGATGCAAGGATACGAAATAAATATAAATAAAGAATGTGAATTGCAAGGAGTGAATGTAGAAATCTCTATTCTACATAGAAAAGTCGTCAAATTGTCATAAAAGACAGAAGTTATTTTACAGTCTAACTACAAAAACCAGGAACGTGGTAAAATATCTCCAAAACAATCCTGTCAGCTTTAAATTGAGCAACTTCTTATATCTACATCAAAACACGCCATTTAGCTTATGATATTTAGTAAACCACAAAAATTCCAGACACATTTTATCGTTCCTGGTTTGTTAACTAATCGATATAAGAATATAATATAGATTAAGGTATTATAAGATTCTACTCTTTAACACAATCATATCGTAGCAATCTCTTTATACAAAGTTTTTAGTGGTATATATAATATATAGAAAGTTTTTATATACATTGGTAAAAGATATATATTTTATGAACGAACTTTTAACTTGCAAAGCATTATGGTTAAAAGCACGTGCTAGTAACAGCACGTGGGGGAGATCATGGTTAAAACAACCCGAGAAGAAATATTTAATATTACTTACAAGGCATTATGGTTAGAAATACAGGGACAATTACATCATGTAAATATCCCCTGCAAAGCATTAATGTTAAAAGCACGTGTGCCAAACATCCACTTCATATCATTCGCAAGGAATTATGGTTAAAAGGGTAGCAAACACATACTTTCCCTGCAGAGTCATGATCAACAATTAGATAACAAAATTACGTGTAAACCATTAAAAGGTTAAAAGGATTTTTCCGATCATATTTATTTAAATTTATGCAAAGGATTATGGTTAAAGACACATGTTAGGCTACGGCCATTTAATATTCGAAGGTATTAGGTTAGGTAAATAATACTTGTTGACGTGTATCTATCTTCATTACGCTGCATATCTTTTCTTTAGGTTTTCTCGAACTCTCTGAAAAAGATAGGCCACGTTTTATTATGTAGAACTTAGGCATCATTCAGATCTTTCGTCGCGTCGAATTTAAAGTTATTGGGGATGGTTAACCCTGGTATTCACTATAGCCCTGAAGCCCCTTCTCTATACCATAATAGTTTTTAAAATCCTTTCATTTTCAATTTCTCTCGAGAATACAGGAACAATAGTCATAATTAGTGAACAAAAGGAATGTGAAAATTCTGGTCTAGAGACGGGGGTAAAACGTCATCACGCTTCAGGCTTATTGAAACAGACACAAGCATTAAGTCTGAATATAAAAATAAGTACAAAGGATTGAAGTCGAGCGTGTGACATAAGACATTAAATAGGTATAGACGTAAGGGCAAGCAGCATTGAAGTCAAAGAGACACTGACTAAAAAAAAACAAAAAACAAACAAATATCTAAATCAATTCTAAGGGGCTGTTTATATGGAGTGAGCCACCCCGGTTTAGCGGACTGGTTTCTTTTGTGTTCAAGCTATCAGAGCGTAAAAACAAAAGAAACCAGCCCACTAAACCGGGATGGCTCACTCCACATAAGCAGCCCCTAAATCACGTCTAATTCCCCAATTCTTTTATGTTTTCCTCAACCATTTATGCGCAAGCGAGTAGCAGTTAATCACGTTTGAGAAGTGGAAATGACTTTTCGTGGTTATTGGTATAATTCCAGCAGTGGTCTTACCTTGTCATATAACTTTGCTCTCAATCTGTTTGTTTTGTAAAAGTTCGCTCGTTTGTCGTCTTGTTTCTTTGCCTTCACTTCAGGTAAATTATTATAATATCTGAAAGAGAACGATAAATTTCCCATGAAACAGGGTCGAGTTGCACAAAACTAAAATACAACCCAACAGATAACTTTATTAAATTGCATGCTATGCGGTGGCTGGTTGCAAGAAGTCTGGACAGTACTATATTCATCGAATAAATCACCATCAAGTACATCAATTTGATACAAATTCTATACAATGGATAATGTTATTCAGGCTTCATGGACCCGGCCCTTGAGGTGTAACATTTGGAGTATCTTTAATTGCCCTATTTCACTATGACGTCATTGTTTGTTTACATGAATATAAACAGACCTAATTCGGGCTAAATACTTTTTCCTCTAGCACATTTTGCTTTGCACTTGAACGTATATTTTGTTATTTTATCATTAATAGATTTTTAGCCAATTTTTCATTTAATTAAACATGCCGTTTCACCTCTAGCGACCATGATTCTTAGCGTTATAACAATGGATTTGTTTTGATGTGACGTCATAATGAAATAGGGCAATGATAGTGCATGATGATGATTGTGATGACGCGGATAATAACGTTATAAAATACGGTAATGATGATGCTCACGACAACGTTTTACGTATAATAAATCGAAATACATTCAATTTGTTTGGGCTTTCTCTGTATTATGTGTTTTTCCTCTGTTTGATTGTCGTTCCGTCTATGTGTGTAACCCTCTGCCAGTCAATGATCAATTGTACTTACTTAAGATTGAGAGTCTTCATTTCTTTCTTGGTTATCTGTCTTGGCTTTGGACGATGTAATATTTCTTTAGGATAAATGAAAAAAAGGTCATTTTTACCCGAGCTATATAGGTTATATACAGCTATTCTTGAAATGATTCTCCAGTTGAATTTCTGATTCAGCGAATAGCAAAGTCATTTGCATATCTCATGATTTCTATTTTTAAGAGACGATGAGTGAAATGTACAAAATAACTTTATCACAAGTTATAACTATGTAACTATATAATGATAATGCGCTGCTTAGTGTTAACCAGAAAACTGAAAACTTGATATGTGTAAATGGCATTGTTATTCGCTAAATCAGTGCTTCAACTAGACAACCATTTCGAAAAAAGCTGTATATTTGCTGTATGCTGATGACAAACATGATTAGTATTTTCTGGCAGGTACGATGGTTACTGAGAAGATGTGCGATAAAATACACACTATTTAGACAAATTTTATATTGTTAAAAAAATTGACTAATGCTACCGTCTACACGATTCCCATGTCTCGAATTCATACGGCTGGGCACATGAACTTTCAACGTGGACCCGTGTAAGCGCAAAGTCAAAAATGAGTGAGGTAAGGTGCAATCCGGCCATAAAAATCATTATAAAAACTTACCTGTTCTCGGGTTTGTTGTAGGTTTATTCGCAGTCGGTTTCACAGCTGGTATCTCCATCTTCGAGACGCGCTCCTCACCCATTGCTTTACTCTCACCATTTTCACGAACATTCTTGTTACGATCAATCCTCGACAATCGGGCGCGGGATCGCTTGATGAATTCAGGCTTGGCGAAGTAAAACGCGTCTTGTAGCGACAACTTCTGCATAGACGACGAAGGAGGAGCAGCCGGTGGACTGAAAGAATTGACAGTGTTTTCGTCGTATCTTAATCTATCTGGACCAATAGTAGGTTTGGGCGAAGGTCGACTGTAATGTTTGTTGCTGACAGGGTAGAACCAAACTGGGGCACTAGTATTTAAAGATGATTGAGAATGGCTGCGATCTTTATGCTTCTCTTTCGACTTTCGTGGTTTAGAATGTTCGTGCGAGTCATCCCACCCGTTGAGCAGTCCGTTATCTTCGTCACTGGATCGGACTGTCGTTTGGCTATGATTGTGGCCTGCAATAGGTCGTTCTTTGGCACGAGACGGGCTGCTTTGACGTGGCGATCTACTGGGTGAGTTGTGGCTAGCAATTTGTCGTTCTTTACGCCGACTGAATTTTTCAGATGATGAAGTTTGTGCAGATTTCTCTTGGAAAGTTGTTTTGCTTTTGTGTTTCTCTTTATATGGAGTTCTTTTGGGATAATGAATCACGCTGTCTTCGTCGCTATCACGTTTAGTTTGTACCGCTACGTCAACAAAACCTTTCTTAGTTCGAGAAGATCGTGGCTTATGTTCAGACGTTACTTTTGGCGAAGGAAAGTTGATACCAACTTCAACAGTTTTAGGTCTTTGAATTTTTTTATCCACAACATGTGGCTTCCTCTCAGTGAACTCATGCGCATGCTTAGGTACTACGTCAGCTGACTTGATAGCGCAGATGCACTTTGGTTTACTACTTATGGCAGAGTTAGCTGACCGAGGTTTGGTCTGCACAAAAGGCTCAAGTACAGGCGTTTTGGAGACTTTCCGTAATCCTCGGTTTGACCGAGGAAGACTGGTGTTTTTAGACACGGGTGCTTCTGATGTTGAAGTGTCGCTAAGTGTGCTACTTGTAGTTGTGGTATCCCTGTGCCGTAGACGAGGGAATGTAGGGATATCAGCAATATTTACCGTCTCCAATAGCTTTCGCAGTTGTATTTGCCTTGTCAGCGAGTAACTTTGTTGTTGATATGGCTGGTCCGATTCGGTTGACACGTCACTAGACGAACTGGCATAGGAATGTGATCGTGGTTTACGAAACTGCTCCGACTCCGCATCGGAACTGGTCGTTCCAACATCAATTGGCTTTGAAAGGAGTGCCGAGAGCCTGCTCAAATGGGAAGATACGCTGTCACTACTCTTGGATCGCGGGCTTGACCTGAGACTTTCTTGAAATCTGTCCCACATTTGATTCAGATCTTTGCTTTTGGAGGTAAAATCTCTCGATGAGTGGCTCTCGTCAGATTGAGACGTGTTACGTGACCTTGAAGTCTTCGGCTTCTGCTTTCCATTTGGAATTGCCTTACGGCCACCGATGTAGTCATCTATCATTTTAGCTTCTTCAAAACTACTGGCCCTGCTTCGTGTACGATAGCTGCCTTCTTTGGACGAGCTTCTTGGTCGTTCTCCTTCATAATGACGACCGCTACGTGAAGTGGATTTATCCCTATCACCATGGACTAAGTCACTTCCAAGACTTTCTTTACTGTTATCTCTCGAGGTATCATCTTCATGTTGGTGGTCACCTTTACCATGTTCGTCGGTGCTTGCGTCCTCGGGCATGCTGAGCGGCGAGGAATCGCCCGATACATAAACTACGCCATTAGTTGGTTTGGGCACTCGACCAGGAAGAGGAGACAACCCCAAGGCTTTTCTTCGTCTGTTTGTACTACCTGGAAAATATAAAGAAAACAAAATGTCTCTTATCACTATCCTCACCGATGGTAAACTACTATTTTGAGATTCATGACAATTGTCACCAATCACCACTGTCATCGTCGCCATCAGTAGTCTGAGCGGCTTCATCAACTTTGCTTCTGTCATTACGTTTTGTCAGTTGTTGTAGATCCTCAACATCACTTTTAGAAGCAGCATCCAGTGGCGGATACAGGATTTTTTTTATTGAGGGGGACAAATGGGAATTTTCAACAATTTCGTTATATTCATGATTTTCATTAGGATATTCTAGTACGTCATTCATTGCAGTTCATTTATGAGAATAAAACACTCAAAATGTATTCGGTTGATATTAATTATTTTATTTCAGAAAAATAAAATGAAAAAAGTTGCTTTGAAATTATAAAAGAAGTAAAAGAGTCCGTACATTTTTTTTTGGGTGGGGAGGGGGGGGGGGAGGGAGGACAAGTCACCACAGTCCCTCTCCACGGATCCGCCCTTGAGCATCATCCATCAATACAGTAAAATTTCATCATCAACCTCCCACAACAATAATAATCATAAGAATCTGACCATCAACGTCACTTGGAGTACCAACACCATCACTACCACCACCAACACCCAACACTTTCATCATAAGCACTTCAGTTAACATCAGCGTTCTGTGCATCCTCAACGATGACCACCATTCACTCCATTACCATATCAACTTCGCCGTCATCATCTGCAACCTCACCATCAACATTATTATCACTATCCATATCATCGTCACCATCATCACTTCCACCAGAACATTTGCAGTCTTATAAATCTCATCGGTTCCGTAACTAATTTGCCCAATTTAGACTACATGACACTCTTTCGGGAGTCGTCCTGTGAAATACATTGAAGCATTTGCACTTGAAAGATTCCATTCCCAAGAGCGGTGTCACATAATCTGAAATGGGACAATAAGCATGGAAATAGAGTATGTAAAAAAATTGGAAATGACGTAATACCTGGACCAGACGATTGTCTTATATCGTATACTCCAAACGTAGACGATGAGTTGCCAGTCAACTCAGAATCCCGCTCAGTTGAAGGAACTTGACGAAGTGCTATAGGAAGATAGGGCTGGTATAAACTAGATGAAGATGACTCTGTACCTGGTGAGGTATTTCTTTCACTGGAATAACTTTCCTTTTTCCGATCCTCATCTTCATACTCCTCAACTTCAAGCTCATCTGAAGACAGCGCATCTTCACTGTTTTCCCCTTCAGGAGTACCAACGGGTTCTTGGCCGTCTAGGGATCCCATGGGTTTTCTGTAGTCTTCATTTTCTCCAGAGGAACCCAAGGGAAGCCTGTAGTCCTTCCCGTCAAGTGTCCCCGCGGGTTGTCTGTACTTCATCCCGTCTAGGGTTCCCATGGGCTTCCTGTAGTCATCCACCGGGCGAACCTCCCCAGCACCAAGTGACAAATGGTATCGCTTTGTTTGTTCATCGTTGCTTGTAAAGCCAAGTCCAGCGGAACTAGTAGATGCTGGAAGTTGTCTAAGTAGACCACGATCCATGGTCCCACTTATTGCCGATATATTACCACTCAAGTGACTTGGAGTCAGTCCGCCGAGTTTACTATTAATGCTACTTGAATGATAATTTTTCGTGGCGTGACTGCTGTCACGTTGTTTTCTAAAATACTCAATATCTCCTTCTAATGCAGCCTCATAACTGAGTAAATCGTCGGTATCTTCAGCTTCATCCTGTGATAGAACTCCAACAGATCCCCCAGAGTAACGCAAATTTCGAGCCTCCCCTCCCCAAGTCTTTTGATCAGAGTGCAAAATACTTAAAGGTGTTTCATAATGTGAAAAACTTGCATTGCCTCTTGGCACAAAATCTTGCCCTCGTTGTACAGGAATGTTAGCGCTAGCAGAATCAACGCTAGTCTGCTCACGTTCTTCATTTTCTCCCGTCATAAAAGGTTTCGATGTTTGTCCATTTTCCTGCTGTTGATCAGCGTATCTTAAATGTATGTCTTCAATTTTCGGCATTTGAGTCGTGCTCAGAGGAGCCTTTGAGCCTAAAACTCCGCCTAACGACATGGAAGAAACGTTGTTACCTTTGAAAATATCGTTGAGCATTAAATCATGGCCAATAGCAGGCGCATAACTCGATCGTGGCAGAATCTTTGAGTAAGTTCCTGTAGAGTCCAAACTTTGTTCACTTTCAACACTGAGTTCATTTGACAAAGTGCTGTTATTATTAACCCCGGGATAAGATATCGATGTACTAACAGAGGTCCCTGGAAGGACTGGCTGCTGAAACGATCTTGTTGGGAAACTTTGGTCTCTTCCAAGACCATCAAGACTGTAACTCGCTGGTTTATTTGCGTAGCTTCGTTCGTGTGACCAAGCCTCTTTTGGAGGCTTAGAACTATTACTACCGGTAGACAGTGAAAAAACTTCATTTTGTGAAACACTCCTTTGCGATTGTTGCATACTTTCTCTATCATCCTCATTGTGAACAGAAGAGCTGTCTAGACTGCTATTTCCAAGTCTATCGTTCTTTAGTTTATCAAGATAATCTTGTGTGGCCTTGAAGTTCGGGCCGAGTAATTTGGAAACAGGACTCTGACCATAATTGGTATCAGTAATATGATTCAATTTCAAAGAAGGTCTGGTAACAACTCGAGAAGTCGTTGACACCGTTGCGGCCGAAACTATACTAGGTAAGGAATATGTTCTACGATCATCAACGGATTGGTTAGAAGAAGATACACTTGCGTTTTTAAGTTGATCAGTTGTATAGACATTAGTTGTAGGAACATAAGTTAAGCTGCCAGAGCCCGTAACTTTATCTGGTAGCGAATTCAAAGGACTTGCGTGCGAGGTGACACTATCAAAGTGTCTTGAATAAGAACTGGTAGTCCCAGACAAATCCGATCTGTCACTTGAAAGCTCTTTAGGAGGTGGATCCCTTACAAAATCTCTAGACAAAAATGGGTTATTTTGATTGATGGTTGCATGTGACATTAGTCCATTTGGACTTGCATGTCTTTGCGACAAATCCCCAAGACCGTTAGATAACTGTCTAAGATCATTGGAAGTGTTTGCATCTCTGGGCGAAACAAGGTCATTTGTGTAATTTGACGAAAGGACGCTCTTTGATGTTACTCGCTCATCTGGTGTCGCTTCGCCAGATGACAGATTTCTAGGTGAGTTATAACCACCTTGGTAGGAGTGTGGACGTGAGTTTTTCCAATCATTCACAGAATAGTCTTGGCTATTTCCAACAAATGGAGGTGCTGACAAACGGCCCGAATCAGTTTGTGGTTGGTTATTTGTGCTTGAGCTAAGACCAGGAATTTGAGTATGTGCCTCGATTCTCTGCAGCACTGCTGCACGGAGTTCTTCATGTGAAATACTCGACTTTGCATTGTCAGCCTGCCAATCGTGGTCTACAACATGTGACACCCTACTAGCTGATGAAATCCAAGTTGCAGCTGTTTCTCCAGAATTATTAACATCACTGTGAAACGATGGTGTATTCGCATCTTGTTGCCATGACGATGAAAACCTTGGATGAGACTCTTGAACATTTTCTATGCTGCTGTGTGACCCAGAATCATGAGAAAATTGAGCGGGTACTGGTGTTTGTCTTTGAGAACACGAAGATGCGTTGGAATTCCCGACAGAAGTGTTCTGATGAAGCTCTGCGTCACTCACTAACACGTTACCAGTAGCGTTCACCGTAGCTCCATCAAAACCACTGCCTACAGTAGAGTGAGATGTCATTCCTGACGAACTCTTCAAAGACCCACCGCTTAGTGGATAACTGACAAGCGCTGCCATTGGCTGTGCAGTGGGTGGGACGCCAACAAGGTCAGGGCCATCTCGACCATCGGGTTGTAACCTCTCCCTTGCGGATATAGGTGACTTGGGCAACAAACTATCGCCACTATGATTTGGTATGACAAACAAAGGAGAGTCCATTAGTGGTACAGAGCTTGTATGTGCTTGATATTGACTAGGCTGGGGTAGCATGTTGAACTGCTGTGGTGGTAATGGAACAGGTGCGAAGGGATAAGTTGACCCATCACTAGCTCCATAGTTGCCGATAGTTGCAGGTCTATTAGGGAGCTCGACAAAGCCAAGGTTTTCACTCTCGAGGCTGAGGTCTGAGGATGTGTTTTTGGCATCTTGTTGGTCACTTGTTATTGATGTACCACTGAAGAACTGGATATCCAGTGGGGATTGGGAATGATGGGCTGAAATAAAAGAATCACAAAAGCTCACAGGATATTCAGCACAAATTGGTAGATCTTCCAAATGAAAACAAATAACAGCAAAACAAATAAGCAAACTGACATCTATCATACAGACATACAAACAAACCGGAAAAGCATTGGAAAACATTTTTAACAGTAAATATTAGACAAAGTAGCTAACTATCTAAACAAGAGAATAAATAAGTTAATAGAGCAGACAAAGCCATATCAAAGCAGACAAACAAATTTGTACAAATACAAAAAAAGAAGAAGAAAACAACAACAACAACCAAGACACCTGTACACAAACAAATAGACAGATAGACTGACAGGAAAAAAAGTACCAGACAAACACAACAGCAAACAATGTGAAACAAAACAGCAAACAACGTGAAACAAAAGTACTCAAACAAACCAGCAGATGAACACAAAAAAATAAAAAAACTGGAGCGAATTTCATTTTATTGATAGCACACTATTACATACTAGTACTTACAAGTAGGTACATGAGAAGCCGCAGTACTTCTAACACCACTACTCCCAGAGCTCGCAATTGAACCACTTGTCAAATTCACACTCCCAGTTGGTGTACGTTTGGGTGGTTCTGCAAAACCACCACCCTTGACACTGGGTCTTGGCGAGATTTCTTGCTTGTTCACAACATCAAATGAAGAGTCAGAACTCCACTGCATTGCTTTGACACTTGCTTTCAGTTCCTCTAATGCATGCCATTGCTCTTGGTAAAATGAATCCTGTACAGAGAGACAAAAACAAAAAATCAAGGGGAGGAAAGACTTATATACTAGGGATTTCAAATTATTTAATGTGATTTCACAAAATTTTTTCGGCAAATGAAACTGAGAAGAAACAAGCAGCTTGCATGATGGAAAAATAGCTGTTTTTATTAATTTATATATGGTTATATTATTGCACAGTACATAGTGGAAACGTGGGTTTACAACTACTTTTCTTGATAAAGAAGATCATCTTTATCTATTTGGTTAGTTTTCCCTGGGGGGAGTACAGCTTGGCTTGGGTGTTATAACACCATTACATCACCCCCTATTATTGATTCATTACAATATTTAACGACTACACTAAAATTATACTTCATTGCAGGCCCTTAGAAAAATTGATTTTAAACTATTTTGGTATGTGCTAATATATGTATTTCACATACCTTATTAGAATGTACTTTGGTCTGTGAGTCTGTCCTTGATGATGCACCTCTGCTGCTGTATGAGATATCACCATTGTTTTTCAAGTCGCTTATTTCTAGAGCTGAATCACATTCACTCTCCGAGGCATGACCACTGGAGGGAGCATCAGGGAGAACATACCAATCTTTACCATCACCCTTGATAAAAAACAGCATTTAGAATAGGGTCACTAATTCTATAGTTCAACAGAATATGGGGTAGACGCTGTGATTCGTGATCCCCATCCCCCCCCCCTCATTTTCCCCACCAAAAAAGTAGGCATTATACATCTGGGGCCGGTTGCACGAAGGCTGAATAGCGCTATCCACCGGATAAATCGCTATCCAGCGGATAAATTCTAAAGAAATCGTTTCAGGAGTGGATAACTTTATTCAGGCTTCGTGCAACCGGCCCCAGAGAAAGAAGGTTAAGAAGAAAAACACATAGCATTTGTGGGAGGTACAAAGTATGTTTTTGCAAAACATGAGAAATAATTACTCCACAAATTATAAAGCAAATAAATAATTCATAAAGTAACACTTTAGAACACTTCATGAAGAATTATACATTTCACTTTTGTAAAACACATGTCATTAAGCAAAAGGGAGGAAAATGAGTTTTTTTACTAAAAAAACTTTAAATAATGAACAGTTAATTAATGAATTTTTGACTACAATAATTACTATATTTTAACATATTCAGCAACAGTGATTTCAAAATTGGTTCTAAACATTTTTTCGTAATTAAGAACTTTATGAAGTTTTTTGAAATAATTATTTGGGAATATCTCTATCTGTTAATATTAATCAATTCACAGAACATCCCAAGAAACAAAATATTTACAGTATCATAATTATTTAAGATTTAATTGATCTTTTATGTACAGTTCAGTGAGATATTGTATTTCAAGTTGTGATGTGCATAAAAAATGCAATGTTTTCCTTCAAAATTTCACAAGCCTTCAAGGCGTAATTATTATCAACATGTTGACATTGATTACAGCAGTATTTATTACATCTTAAATCTTTACAAAATCTAAAAATTTACACAATGAAAATTATTGAAAGAGTTTTTGTTACCTTGTCTTGTTTTGGTGTGACGACAGAATGTGTACTTTGAGGTGTCAATGTAGTGTTTTGTTGGTGATTTGCTTCTGCTAATGGATCAACAACAGCCACACTTGATTTAAGTTGTTCAAGAATATGCCACTGATTTGAATAATCCTAAAACAAGAACATTATTTTACAGACTGAATTAGCATACCAAAAAAAACAAGCATACAAACAAACAAACAAAATAAACAAAAAAGTAAGAGAAATGCATAACGCAAACAAGTGAATTTATCTTCAACCAATTCTACTGAAATTTCATTCTTATCATTTGCCCTGAAGATGGCCAAGTTGGCTAAAAACTCGGTGTGGAAAAAAACAAAACAATTAAAGGTTGCAAACAAAAAAATTATAGTTATGAAATGAAAAAGTTGTACTTTAATAGTAAATAGTATAAACATTGTTTTGTTTTTTTTGTGCATTTTTACACAGTAACCAACAGAAATAAATTTAAAATTTTCAAAATCAAAGCACCCTCTGGCAGAGTTTTCAATCCACAGGCTTGATTCATCATTAATGTGAGAGAAGTTTGTCAGCATTATTCACAAACAAACATTAAAAGCATTTCTTACATGAAAACATGTTTATCAAGGTTCTCAATTCAATTGAACAAAGATGATTGACAAGGAAGAAGAAGTAGAACAAATTTGCATATAAACACAATAGAAAAAAATTCAATGAATTAAATATTTTTGAAGCATTTTGAAATTCTTTAGAGATTGTTTTATAAGAAACTTGAATAATCCTAGTTGATAAAAATGTAAAATTAAGTATTCTACTAGCAATTAATGACAATTAAAAAATACATGCATTGATCATTGAGCTTTCTCAAGAGTTGGAATGATATGAAAATGCTAAAGAAATAAAATTCTTTGCAACACAATTTTCTTCATGAGAAATGGTATCAAAAACAAACATTTAAAGCATCAATTAAATTGCTTGGTGTATTAATTTACATAATAATTGTGTACATATCATTAATAGACTAGTCAACTTTTTTAATGGTGTAATTTTAAGTATATGTAAAAATATGTAACAAAATTTTAAACAAATAAAAAGCTGGTACAGCCTCAGAGTGAAAGTCAAAAGTTTCAATTTTTGCCAAACAGGAATTTTTTACACTTGATTGAAAGCAAAGAATTCATTGTGCCTTGATAAACTGTTATGTTAACTGTTTTGTTTTTATCATTGTAAACATGATTGTCATCATACAGGGGGGTGAAAGGGGGGTCTTGACTACAAATCACACAAACTATCGGTCATTTCACAAATCACACAACAAAATAATATAAAGAATAATAAATAGCTTGTATTCTTGTTCTTTCAAAATTGTGATTTTGGGGCTTCCTGTTGAAGTTTTTTACTTAATATATGGGACACATTTGAGTCATTGTCAATTTTGAATGTTTGTTTTGTGGAACATATTCTCAAAATCAATAAATGAATGAATTGAATAATGTGACCATTCTTCGATCCTAGGGGGGTAAGCTTGAGCTGTTTTCACTGTAAACACACACTACCAACAACAGTCCTCACTAAATATTACAAAGTAACAGAAATGCTCTTAACACATCACTTAATTACAGCTGGGATCAGCTGCACAAATACTGAACAAAGTTAACCATCAAATAAAAGTGATAATAATCCATTGTGCATAATTGTACAGAATTTATTGACTGGATAAGGATTTGTCTTGGGTTGATTGCACAAAGTATGAATAAAGTTACACCAGATAAAAGTTATTAAAAGTTGTATCTCACAGAATTTCACTGGTAGACTGTGATATTCTAACTTAAGTGATACAACCAACCCTGCTGACCAGAGTTTACATCAATTTTCTATTATCATCAATGGTAGACAATAATTCCTGGCATGTGCATATAACACATATATGCACTATATAACATATACCTGCGCTATTTCTTGTGCCACAGTATCTGGAGATAGATAAGCTGTTTCAGGCTGAACCGTCCCTGGTGAGGCCATCGATACTGCATACTGAAGTACAAAAAACATGTCATTAATAAAATTCATGAAAAATTAATGAACCCAGAACAATAGAAAATCACTACCGTGAAGGCATCTGTATATCTTATACAGAAATCATCCTGACTTGCATAAGGTTTAGCTTGAAATTTATCGGCCATATTAAATCTAATTTCAAAAATATTATCTAGACTAGCAGCATTAATCTAGACATTTCATAAGTAATATACAATAATTGTGTCCAATCTTTATGAAATATAAAATGTCTCGCTTTGGGCTCGACATTGTATATTCCATACAGATTGGCCGCTCATATTTTATATATTACTTATAAAATTCATGAGTAATTAATGAGCCCAGAACAATAGAACATCACTACCATGAAGGCATCTGTATATTTTATACAGAAATTGTCCTGATTTGCATAAGGTTTAGCTTGAAATATCTCCTCCAAATTAAATCTAATTTCAAAAACATTACTCTAGAATGGCAGCATTAATCTAGATATTTCATAAGTAATATACAATAATTGTGTCCAATCTGTATGGAATATAAAATGTCTCCATACAGATTGGCCGCTCATATTTTATATATTACTTATAAGTTGGACAATAATTATGTCAAAAGTTAATTAATACATGTATTAATGATACAGTATAAACTGCACAGTATTTAAAAAAAATATGCATTAATTTATTTTCAATCTATTAGTCCTGTTCCCCCTTCACTGGTAGGTCAAGATAATCAGAAGCGAAAGATTGAGTGAATGTAATGATGGAAAAATGTATGCTTAATTCTCAAATAATAATGTTTCTTCCACAGTTTTTCATTTTCTGTGAAGTCAAACACTCAAAATGGAATCAACAATCTAAAACCCAAACTTCAATGAGCTGCTTTCAAACTTACTACTCATACCAAGAAAACTCTCAACAGTACTTCAATAATACCGAGGAAGAAAGTCAGTTTGATGACCAACTTGAAGAATTTAATTCATTGTGGGTGATACTAGGATATGACTATGACAATAGATTATTTGGAGAACACAGTCAAGTGGCTAATCAGTTTTCCTTTACCAAGTTCAACGCCATACCATTGCCCATATTATTATAACCATCAATCTGAGCATCACTGACATCATTATCAGACAAAAGGAACAGACGTGGCCTTGGACGGTAACTTATTACTCAATAAAAATAAACATTGTACCATTTAAATCTGTTCTTGGTCATTGTAAATAAGTACACTTGAAAATGGTGTGATATTAATATCCCAAACAGAATTTCCATTCCATTGTAATAATTAGAGCTAATTTAGGCTTTCTATACATTTTACCAGTACTGGACAACATTAATCAATCATTTGAAAAATTCTGTTATGCTACCTTGTGGCAATAGTTATTAATTTTGACAAAACATGAAGATTTGTTCTGCAAATTCTAATAACGATAAAAACAGTACTATGTGTTGAGTTTGTATCCAAAAGCTCAATAAGCAAGCATAAAAGTTATTTGTTATTTACTTGACGTACAAAAATGTTACTAATACCAAAGTTAAAATCAAGTTAAATTTCTTGTTTGTAAACATGTGCAAGGGGTAGACAACTACTGGCAGTACAGCACCAACTATGTTACCTCTTACAACTGGCTATTTTGTGTCTTACTTTATAAATATGCACCCAAATCCCCTGAAAAATGTTTAGTACAGAGATGCCTACTTCAATTACTCAGATGCTTATTCAAAATGATAATGAAACCCCTGCACGTGACATCTTGTGAGGTTATAGCTTAACATTAATATCACAATAAATGCTGGTACTGTTAATGAATGTTTTTTTTTTCAGACTTTTTTTTCATTAGTGACATATCAAAGAGTTCTTTGCAAGAAATACCATGCACAAAAATCAGCACAATAAGTAAAAAGCTTTGCAGAATCAGAGCCTTTTCTAACAGGGAGAGTCACAATTCAGATTGCAATTAACTTGAGGTGAAGGAGTATTCCTGTAAGCCTAGTTTTCACAACATGGAAGTTGCATATATAATTTAACAGAACCTTGGTCAAAACAAGCACAGACAATTTTTTTATCCTTTTTAAATATTTCTCCCTAGTGCTTGTGTTTGTCACACTAGCGAAAACCATGCTTTATAGAGGAAAATAAAGGTTCAAAAACAGGCCTCTTGGGAAAGGGGGATTTAGTCCCCGCTAGCCCTCTACATCTGCAACCTCCCTGAAAGCAAGGGTAAAAATGTTTTTAAAAAAATCCGAAAGTGCAAGAAATAAGTTATTTTGTAAAAAAATTGGATTTTTTGGGTAACATGTCATGCTGTAAATCCATGTTATAATCACCACATGGGATTGTTTAGAAGAATTTAAAATTAAAGCTGAATACTAAACCAAATTATAATTACCCAAGAAAGAAAGAAATAATAAACATCGCTCAAAAATATTTTAACATTTGTACAAAAATGAAATTGCAATCACCTTCAAACAGCGTACGAAAGAACATATCTTTTGAATTTTAATGAATTTAGTGAAATTCCAAGCAATTTAAAAAGAAAGTTTCAAGGCAAGGAAATGAAGAATTTAAATATTCAAAGACGAAAGTTCGCTGCATTTTGAGATCACATAAAATTTGGTGCTTTTACATAATATTAACGGGAGAGAGCATGTTTTCGCAGGAAAATGAAATTGAATATTCTTGACTAATAAACTGCGATTTAACCGTAACTAAAAAAAACTACAACAAATGTCACATCTAGCATTTAGTCCTGCTTTATTCTGAAGATTGCTAGAGTATAATCTTGACGTAGACCTTTGAATTCAACAGAACTTGTTAACCTTACATGCACTTTGCATACGGAGTACGGCAGTCAATGAGTGATCTCTGAAAAATTTGTAATTTCTGTTATTTACATTCACGCGCCTAAATTCATTTCACAAAAGTACAAAAAATAGCAGCCTTACCGCAATTTTAAAACAACGATAACAACACGAAGACTACAACGAAACCCTGCTGATTCAATTTTGGCCGTAGTAAAACGAAACTTGTTAAGATGTTTGGAGTAAAAAGCTCGGGATTTACTGGTAGGACGACATTTTCTTTGTTCACACACACACGCGTACGATTTATTTTACCACGAAAAGTTCCAAATAAACTTTACCATAATCTAAATAAGGTATATCTCTTTGGAGATTACACTTTGAAGCAGCAACCAAGGAGCTAAATTTAGATTCAATATCGTAGGGTTATTGTAAATTATGAAAAAAAACAAACCGACGTAGCACAAGATCACTACGAGTATTCTGATCACATCAGTGTACCAGTTACCCTAACGAAACACGTCAATTTCACACCAACTTTTACCACTTACCGTAATGCTGCTTACTTGTAAGCTTTCTTTAGAGACTTAAAAGTCAATTTGAGAGTAAATTGCATTAATCATTTGTGAAAATGAGTAAAAAATCATCGAAAATATACAACACATAACTGGTTTACTTCAGAAAGCTGGAAAGCTAACTGTCGCCTGTTTTGATCATTAGTGGACTGGGACGAGCGTGGAATTTTAGCCAATCACGACTGAGGGGAATCTCTCCCGCCAAAAAACACTGAAGGAGTCCATGACATGAGAGAGATTCGCTGAAAACTATGCTTCTTTAAACAAACTTTTCTTCACTTGTTCATTCCCAAAACACATCAAAACTACATCATTAACAATGTACATAAAGCAGGTAAGAGAAAAAGTTATTTAAAGTAGCATTAAATCCACAAATACGTATATAATTCGAGAGTTTTTTTGTGTGCAGATTTGTACTCAAATGGCAAACGACTTTTTGTAAATAGTGTTTTATTTTTAGCTTTGTTTTCAATTTAACCTGATATTTTGTCAAAGTTGTGAATAAAAGTTTGATAAGGTTTTTTTAAGGAATCGAAATTTAGCTAGTTGTAGGTAAGATAGTCCAAAATAACCATATTTCTATCACAATTTTTCTGCTTTTGCTTTTGATCTGGACTCGAGTTAAAATTTCTTTTTGTTCACAATCAGTTTTACCTCAAAATTCCATTATGTCTCATAATAATATACATAGTTATCGTTTTGATAATTATGAGAAGTGGCCAGTTGTTATAATGGCGAGTTTATTGATAATGTTCGTCATTTTAAAGATGAATTTTTTTTACTTAATCTTTAACAACTACATAATCTGCATAATACATGAAAGCTTGTGTGAGTATAGTAATTATGAATTCTATCTTTTTGTGTGTATCTAAATAGCCTATTGCCCTTTTGTTTGCTTTTGTAAGTACAAATTCTTATCAGTATCAGATATTGACATTAACTATTAAAAAATAATTTCAGGCAATTTTCAGTTTGAATTAATTTGCATACATAACTGGCTTTTATCATCTTTAATTTTGTCTTTAATATTAAACTCTAATAAGTTCCACCTTGAAGTAGTGCCACTACACTCTGGTAAATACGATAATTCTTTTTCCAAAAGGGTTTCACATGACTTCACTGTAACCATCTTGGATTGAACTTTAACACTTTCACATCCTCATTAACCTGTCTACAGTATGTTTCTAGAGCTAATCAGACAATTAAGCACTCTTGTTAATAATGACTTGTACCTAGTTTGCTTTTGATTGGTTGATATTTCACGAATGATAACTGAACAATACACGTTTTTCAAAAATGGTCGCCACTAATTATCACATTATTGTAGAAACAATTTTTGGTGAAAGGAAACATTTTGTGATACATATCAAATTTAATAATAAGTTTTGAAAGTTTCACAGAAAAAGTTAAAATTCTCCTAAAACTATATAGCCCCTCCCCCCCCCAAAAAAAAAAAATCACCAAAATGAGGCTACAAAGGCCTCAGCAAAAAAAATCCCATTCAAACATTGTTGATATCTCATGTAAAGCATAGAAAAATTTCAAAGTGTTTATTTCCTTTAATGTATTGATAGTGCTATCCACTGGATTAACCCTTGCAGAAACATTCTAATGAAATCCAAGCAATGGATAACCTTTTTTCCAGTGGATCACTTAATCCCAGCTTTGTATAACCAGCCAAGGGCATGTAATACATTCCCCATACCAAATAAATTGAAACAACTATACACCAAATCAAAATATGGCAGACAATACGGTTATGTACTGGAAGGAGATCATAGAAACGAGGCTAGTCAGTCGTCGCACATAGACAGTGTTTTATGCCCGTCCTTATATTTTACAGTGAAACCCCTCTATACCGGACCCTCAATATACCGAAATACTCTCTAAACCGAACACCTTTTTTTGGTCCAGAATTCAACTTTTTCCAATATCTCTTGTAAAATTAACCTCAGTAAACCGGAACCCCCTCCAAACCGGACATTTTCTTTGGTCCCAGTACTGTCCGGAATAGAGGGGTTCCACTGTAGTTTAGTTTCAAATAAAGTGGTCTCCATGAATTTTGTATCATTTTTCAACAATAATAACACGGCCTGAAGATGAACCACTCAACTAGACAACTACCTCGCCTCGCTCTCGAGATCGTCCACCATTTTCCGATTCAGCGAATTGATATATTTCTTTCTTTTCAGGTTATTATTCAAGGTTTTAGAAGCTACAGAGATCAGACCATTATCGAACCATTTAGTTCAAAGCATAATGTAATAGGTATAGTGAAAATCCTGATTAACCTGCTTTCATTTTGATGTTATTTGCCTTTATTGGGACATACACAATGTTGTACCATTTGAGTATGTTTACATTGTAGAACAATTGAAATTTGTACTTTAGAAAAGATTATGTGACAGCGATATTCCACTGCCAATCAGAACATATTATTTAGTAAAATGTAAATTTTGATTGGCTAAGATATCATTGTCAAACAATCTTTTTTTCATAAGAACAGATTTAAATGGCTAAGTAATATTTAAATGGTGCAATGGCCCTTAAACTCATTAGCTATTTTCAAAATTGTTGGGACATTGTCATTTTTTCGCCACCATTTCATTTGTTCATATTTTGTCTTCTTATTGCTACAATATTCCTTGCAATCTCCCCTTCCCCCTAAACAATGTTTGATGAGGTTTCATTCCAAAATTATCCCAACATTCTCACAGGGGAAGGGGAAGGCACCTGAAAAATATTCAAGACAAAAACTTGGTTTAAAACAATGAATGCCCCAACCAATTTTGAATGTTAGTGTGAATTATCTGATTTGCAAAGACTTTGTTAGCCTCCTCTGCATGCAACTCTTTACTACAGTTGAAAAACTCTCCTTTGGGCTTCCTTTGCAACGGTTATTTTTGCTGCTCCTTTTCGCCCCATTCCCCCTTACCTCTCTTTTACACAGGAAACCCAAGGAAAGGAAGCGCATAGATGTAACAGTGATGCCTGTCGAGAGGGCTAAGATAGTGTTATTGCCTCTCTTCTTGACTCCCTCCTAATCCCACTTTGATGAATCAAACTTACTATCTAGAAAGTGAAAACAAAATAATTAGTATTTCCCCCATTTTTGTTTTGTCTTGATCATGAATGTAGTGTGTTGTGATGAATAAATTGCTTTACATATTTTTTTTGCTTTTTAGTTGGACGAAATGGATCTGGTAAAAGCAACTTTTTCTTTGGTAAGTGATCACAATGTATTTGTTGAAAAATTAAAATTATAAAACATTTTTCGACTAAAAAGTCATCTTCAGTAACAATCAATCAGATAAAACAATGTAGCACTTTTTTATCCTGTTAAAAAATTGTGTGGGGAAGGGAGAGGTAGTTATACAAACAAGACTTTGTTCGTCAAAAATCTTTGATAACTGCAAACATTGGTCACAATGTCAATGTTGATGAAATAGACTTTACTCTGACTTACACCTTCTTCAGTGTTCTTGGAAACTGACAATGGCTTGAGATTGATTCCAAACACAAACATTTTCTCATGCTGTTTCAATTCAGAGATATCATTGTGTGAAAGTGTATTATACCCATTCAACATTAAGAAATTATTTAACATACCTGTCTGGCTATGTTCATTGTTTCATTTAAAAAATAACCAACTTGTTGTTTGTTTACTCAGCAATCCAATTTGTACTGTCTGCCGATGAATTCAGTAACCTTAGACAAGAAGAAAGACAGGCACTTTTGCATGTAAGTTTGATATGATATTATTATCAAAGCTTAGCCAATCAGAATGCATGATTTTGGTGAAGGTGTTTGATTGGCTGGGATTTGATATATCTGTCACACAATCTTTTTCAAAAGTACAGATTTAAATGGTAGAATGTTATGTATAGTCTGCATGTTAACAACTATCCTCAAATAACAACATCACCATCGTTAATATTTCAACATCTAAATAAAATAAATTTGCTGTCCATTTTTTCTGAATTTACTATTACCCCATGTTGGTATAAACATGTTTATTAATAGTCCAGTTTAATATTCTTTATTGCTCAGGCTAAGCCTTGATAGTATGTGATATATTCTTTTGTATGAGTACATCCCGTGGGAATGCATCAATCCAAAAACAGTATAAAGACCAATGGTTTGTATTGACTCTTTTGTGAATTTACCTACAATTGAGTCAATTGATTGAATTAACTTATAAACCACTTCCAACTGTCCAATTAGAAACACAGACACTGTCAATACCAGTTTTCAACTAGTCAACATTTACCCCAATACAGATGGATCTGTTTGATGATATGATCATCATTATGGTCATTATTATCATTATGGCTAATGATGTATCATTTTTGTGTGTATCCAGGAAGGTACAGGACCAAGGGTAATCTCAGCATTCGTAGAAATCATCTTCGATAATAGTGACAATAGATTGCCTGTAAGTATTCTCACTTATTAATAAAAATGTTTTCCAAAAAAATACAATGCAGAATAATTAACCGCCAAATTTGTTGTATTGCAAACCAATTTATGGCGTTGATGTTAGTCTATTCTGAACTGCAAATGAAAATTAGTAGGAGCTTTTAAAAGGGACAACAAACCATTTGAAAAGTGAAATAAGTGTGGACAAAAAAAATGGTAAATTCTGTCTTGACATTTTACCTGAAAAAATTATCTTATTTTTTGTGTCACAAAAAACCCTTTAATCCAAAAGAAATCCATCTATCATTTTTCAAATGTTTCGTCTGTAATCCAACACATTCTGTAATTTTTCATGCTCCTTAGTACTTTTTCCTGGTTACAGGAAGGATGAATAAAACTGTTTGTGTTTTTTGTATCGGAAAATATTTTGTTTGGTTTTGTTAGTCTTTTTGAGAACAACTAGATGTCTGGTAGCAACAATGTATTGTCTTGTAGGTTCATTATAAAAAAATTGTTAACTGGATGTTATTTTAATATCATTCTAACGTTAGATTGAGAAAGATGAAGTGTCATTACGTCGTGTTATTGGCGCCAAGAAAGACCAGTACTTCTTGGACAAGAAAGCAGTTACCAAGACAGATGTGATGAATTTGCTAGAAAGTGCAGGCTTTTCACGAAGTAATCCATACTATATTGTCAAGCAAGGAAGGGTTAGTAGTACTGTTAAACTATGGTGAAAAGCGTTGAGTATAATTAGAATGCAAACATTTGGATCTTTTCTTTAGACAGTTTAATTTTGTCCTTGTTACATGAAATGCCAAGTTCAAGGGGGCAGATGCATCACAAGAGACTTCATCGGTTAAAGAATAAAACAATCTCATCTCCTTACAAACACTTGACATTTAATGTTTTAAAACATTCAATAAATGGATCTTCTAAACAAAAATATGCTTTTTAAGCATCCTTAAGGTTATGTTTTCTCTCTATGCTTATGTATTTGTGCTAACTACCTACATGTAGGCTATTTTGTTAAAGTTGTTGTAGATAGCATGCATCTAAAAGCAAGTTTAATGTAATTATATTGCATCATTTATATTTGTAACAATTATTGCAAATGTGATGCTAAATGAATATCTTGTCCTGTCTTGTCTTCATTCATTAGATCAACCAGTTAGCTGTGGCCAAAAATAATCAGAGACTGCAACTACTTAGAGAAGTAGCTGGTACAAGAGTCTATGATGAAAGAAAAGAAGAGAGTAAGCAGATATTGAAGGATTCAGGTAAGCCATAAAATGACATGATTTTCAGGCCTGGTGTGGTTTAGTCCCAACATTTAACTCCTGGAAAACAGCATGTTGTACAAAACGAGCACTATTGCCATGCCACCTCACAAACTAATAATAGATTTATATCCATTTTTCCGATTTGGTACCTGTAGAAAACAAGAAGGAAAAAATTGAAGAATTGCTCAAATATATCGAAGAAAGATTAGCAACCCTGGAAGATGAAAAGGAAGAGCTCAAAGCCTATCAAAAGTGGGATAAAGAGAGACGGCAAGTATTCCATGACAAACAAATAGAAAATAATGATAATTTTTTTGAGATAAATCATCTGGACATATTAGTTCTAGTCGAGATGGAGATTACAGGTCCACAAAACTGCTCACATTTTTGTAGAGAAAGAAAAATAAATAATAAGAAATAATGATTTTGTACACATACACCATCTGGACATAGAGGTTCTAGTCAAGATGGACATACTCAGTACCTTTGCATTTTATTTACATTTATTTACCAGTACACAAAACTGCTTTTTTGTGGTGGGAGAAAGAAAAAACCATAGTGACGAATCCCTGGGGCATAAGAGAGATGAAGACATAAAACACACTTCATGAATTGAACCTGTAGGGGAAAGACTGGCACTCAAAATAAAGGTTCTTATGTTAAGTTGGTAGTTTGGACCAGTATTTAATCATTAAGCGATTTGAAACAGACAAAGCTGAGGCTAAGGGCACCCTCGTTCTAATTCCCATATCACTGTTCCATTTGCGGGTATTTAAAGCTTCTGCAAGGCACACTGAACAGAAAGAAGTTTGAAAAAGAATGTTGAGTCATACCAGGAATCAAAATTTCAACCTCTTGCTCAGAAAGCAGTGCACTAATCAACCGCAGCATCCTTGTTTTGTATTGTAATACTCTATTAGCATTATACATAGTTTGATCTGAATTATAATGTTTTGTTTGTAGGTGCCTAGAGTACACAATCCATGACAAAGAACTTCGCGAGACCAGAGAAAAACTTGACGAGGTACTGTTAAGCAATGATGGATAATCTTGATTGCACAGAGACAATTTATTCAAGGATGAATAAATATTCTTTTTCAAATAGAATCTGTTTTGTGGTACTGTACGTTAGGAATCTGTTCAGACTTTCTAAACTCAGTTGTCATTATCAATTCATTTTTAGCAGAGAATAAGTTAAAAGTTCTATAATAATCTATATTAAAATTATTTGTTTGTTTTAACAGTTAGAAGAAGTAAGACAAGAAGGATCAAACCGAGCTGGTGATTTACAGAAGGAAGCAGCCAAAGCCAGTGATAAACTTGAAGTATGTTCAGGGTCGCATTGAGGATTTGACATTAGGGAGGGGGTCCTAACTTACCAACTTGTCACTGTGATGTCATGTGATGTCATCAGCAGTTAGATTTGTTAATATATTTCACTTTGATGACATAATTATGCATGAGTCGAGTTTGTTATAAGTGTTGTTTCTCTCTCCTATGCCACAAGGGTTTTTTCTGCAGGTCCCCTGGTTTTTCTCCCTCATTGCAAAAATCAAATGTGCTAAAATTACTTACTTATTATGACTTTTGGCAACTGAGTGCCTTTACAACTTTGACTGGATTTTGTTTTGCCTCCTCGGTGGATCGACAGTTGATGTTGCTGAAAAAAAAATCCAGTCAAAGGTGCTAAGGCATCTGGTTGTGGTGCAACAATTTTAGCTGTGAATCCCTTGTTATTTTCTGTAGAGATATTCCCATACTCTTAAAGAACTGGTTGAGAGAGAGTCAACAACAAGTACTGAAAAACAACAGTTGGAAGATGAGTGCTCCGAACATATCAAAAGAAGAACCAAATTAGAACTAGACATCAAAGATTTGGAGAACAGTGCAACTGATGATGATGCAATGAAGGTATAATATGTCTTCTAGTTCATCGTATTGTTAGATCATTCATTATTTAATTAATATATACAATATGAGCGGCTAATCTGTATAAAATATACAATGTTGAGCCAAAGGTGAGACATTTTATATTCCATACAGATCGGCTTGAATATTGTATAATACTTATAATATTAGATTAGAAACTAGATTAATGCTGCTATTCTAGGTTAATACTTTTGAAATAAGATTTAATTTGGCCGAGATATCTTAAGCTAAATCTTATGCAAATCAGGACAATTTCTGTATCAGATAAACAGATGCCTCCACGGTAGTGATTTTCTATTGTTCTGGGTTCATTAATTAATCATGAATTTTATAAGAACAAGTGATGTGTTTGATGGAGCAATTTAACACAGTTTGCAATTTTTTGTGTGTGTGTATGTTTGTAGAAACAATACCAAGATGAGCTTCAAGAATTAGAAGTTACCATCAACCACCAACAAAAAGAACTTGATGATCTCTTACCCACTTTTAATCAGTATAAAAGTGAAGAGGAATTCTGTACAAAAAGGTGTTATGTTCATTCAATCAACATTTATTCATTCATTTTGTAAGCTATTCATTCATTTATTTATTCATCCATTCATCCATCCATTCATTTATTCATTCATTTATTCATCCATCCATCCATCCATCTGTCTGTCCATCATCCATCTGTCTGTCCATCATCCATCTATCCATCCAATTGTGCATCCATTCATTCATTTGTTCATCTATTTGTTCATTCATTCATTTCTGCATTCATTTGTCCATTCATTCATCTGTTCATTCATTCATTTGTTCATTCAATCATTTGTTCATCCATTTGTCCATTCATTATTAATTATTATTAATTGGTATGTTTTCTTTAACAGACTAACAGCATGTGAGCAGAGAAGAACAGAACTGTATGCTAAACAAGGCAGAAAGAACCAATTTAAATCCAGAGAAGAAAGAGATAAATGGATCAACAAGGAGATCAAGTCACTGACTAGTTCTATATCAAAGAAGGAATCCCAGGTAACAATTACAATAGAGGCTCACAATGGTTTTGAACTTTTTCGGTTGAATATCAACCAAAATGAATATTTTTGGATTAACTTTCATCCTTTCCTATTTAGAATTTTTGGTTTGTCCTGGATTTATAGCTACAATATATTGATCAAATGTAATCATGTGACAGGGATAACCTACATCTTAAAAACATTGACATGTTATGAAGATAAAATGGTGCATTCTGCATCTACAATTATGTTAAATGATGTCACACAACTCAGTGCAAGTTTTACCAGATTTTTGTTCCCATTAGATACGTGCTATCCAAGATGATATCAAAAGCTTACAAGCAGACTTGGTGAAGTTGAACCATGATATCCAGGTATACCTACAGTTCATCATGAGGTTATGGCCTTTAAATAAAGCTTCCCTCTACACTTCCCACCTCCTCCCTCCCCCATATCAATGTAAAGCCCAGAAACAAGTCAATCCAAGGAGTAATGTCCATGTTGTCAAAGTTAATACAATAACATATCATACACTGTATTTTTGTGTTGCATAGGAGAGACATGAAACAACAGAACAAAGAAGAAGCAAAATGGAAGAAACAAACAAACTTTATGCAGAATTAAAAAGAAAAAGAGATGAACTCAGTAATTCTAGAAAGTAAGTAATCAAAATAATTGAAAGACGATTTTCCAATTCACTGTCACCATTTATGAATAATTGTCTGCAATGACTTTACAAGCTCAAGCATTTCGATTTTTCTTGTTGGAAATAATGTTCACAAGTATTCTTGGGTTGCACGTTAGGTCACAGCCGCCACACCGCATTCCTTATTAGTTTCTCTTGTTTGTTCATCCAACATGGCAGCAACAGCTTTCTTCTTCATTCCTCAAAATGCTCCTGGCAATGTGGTTGCAAGCCAAGAATTGTGCATTTTTGTCATGTTCAAAGAAGAATTTCTTGCATGCTGAATCAGCACACTTGTTGAGACTGAATATTTTGTTTTTAGAGAACTTTGGAGACAAGAGGCGGCATTAGAACAAACAATCAACACTGCAAAAGAAGAGCTAACCAGAGCAGAAAGAAACCTAAAATCTACAGCTAGCAGAGTAAGTAACACATAAAGTTGTATGGTTTGCTGATATATATAAGGGCAGGTCAAGGAAGAATGTCCCCCCAAATTTGCTACTTGACCTGTCAAATCTGATTTTGAAAGGACAAGTTGACCTTCATATTAATTTTTATAGTGAAAAAAAAAAACTTATTTTGTAGAAGTATTTTTAAAAAAAGAATCATTTTATAAATTTTGACCTTTCAAAAAAGGGGTAATGACCCACCAAAAATGCATTTAAAAGGTCATCAGTTTGCACTATGTATGTCAGACTGTCAGAATGTTAATTCGAACCTTGAATTTGAATAACCAAATCCATTGATATTTGTACAGGGCATTAGCAATGGTATTGAAACTGTCAAGAAGATTATGCAAGATAAAAACCTAGATGGTGTTTATGGTCCTTTGATTGAAAACTTTACATGTGATGAGAAGTTCTTTACTGCTGTAGAAGTCACTGCTGGAAACAAGTAAGAGTTGACTGTTTTAATAGTTGACTGATTAGTTATTTTAGTGATTTATTGATTGGTTGGCAGATTGAGGGATTGATTGAGTAATTGATTGATTGGCTGATTGATTGATTGATTGATTGATTGATTGATTGATTGATTGATTGACTGACTGACTGACTGATTGATTGATTGATTGATTGATTGACTGACTGACTGACTGACTGATTGATTGATTGATTGATTGATTGGCTGATTGATTGGTTGATTGATTGATTGATTGATTGAAGGTTGGATGATTGATTGATTGAGTCACTGATTCAGTGACTGAGTAATCGATTTAGTGCTTGACTGACTGGTTCTTTGGCTGAGTGATTCATTAATGGATTAGTTGACTTGTTGATTAAGAGCTGTGGCATGTTTGAATCAAGCCTTGCAATTGTGATAATTCAAAATCTTATCCATTTTGACATTGTGTATTTTCAGACTGTTCCATATAATAGTGGATAGTGACAAGACAGCTGCTCAGATTCTCTCCACTATGAACCGTCAGAAAATGCCTGGTGAAGTCACATTCATGCCTCTCAACAAACTCAAGTTTAAATCAACAGAATTCCCAAAGTCTGATGTATGTGTTTATCAATTGAAACATTAATTGTTCAGTGAAATATTTAAATATTTTTCATTCATTCATTGGTAAATTTCTCCCATGCTTTCATTCATTCATCCATTCAGTTATTCGTGCTCATTCACTCATTGATACACTCATGTTTGCTAGATGAATATCTTTTTCATTGTGTCATTTGTTGTCTGATCATTCTAACCATCCAGTCATGTCCATTTGTTCATTCGTTCATTCATTCGATTTATTACAACTTTACAAATTTATGTATCTATTCCTTCATTTTATTTATCCATTTTTCTGTCCATTCTTTCAATCGTTAATTAAAACAATTGTACAGCTTCATGAAGATTATTTCTCTCAATCTCGAAAATGTCCTTGGTACTAAATTTTGTTTGTTTGTAATATACTAGGACGTCATGCCTATGATATCTAAACTTAACTTCAATGATGCTCTGAGACCAGCCATGGAGCTAGCATTTGGCAAGACTTTAATATGCAGAGATTTAGATGTAGCTTCTCAATATGCGAAAAGTGAAAACTTGGATTGTATCACTCTTGAAGGTACTTATAAGTCTCAGGATTTTATAAGCACATGTTGTTTATTAACATTAGAGGTATATATATATATTATATCTGAACATAGTTGATAGAAAGAATGGTTATGAACCCTACTGTCATGATATGTTTTTGTTCAGTTTTGAAGTTGAACTGGTCTTGACGGTGCACAGGTTTTTATTTGTACCTATTTGAAATAGCCCACTTTCATGTTCTTTATTGCTCAGACTAACCTTGATAACGGCTTAAGTGCATAGTTCAGCTATTTTTTTTCGAAATTTTCGAATTTTCACCAATTCGATCAAAAAAGGCATCTAACATCTTCTATTTCAGTCTACATTATTTTGCAACTCATTATATATCTATTAAACACTATCTGTCCCTGGCTGAACTTTACTGGACTGAAAAATTTAATATTTCTTAAGGTGAGAGAGAAATTTTTGATTTACCTTCAGCTATTTCTTGTTTCTATTTTTTCTTTATAATCACACAGGTGATCAAGTAAGCAGGCGTGGTGCCCTCACCGGCGGCTTCTATGATACTCGAAAGTCAAGGCTAGATTTACAGAGAACTATCTGGAACAATGGCAGCAAATTAGAAGAAGAAGAAGGAAAAGTACAAACTATTAAATCACAACTAGAAGGTGAGTCTGCATCCTCTTTTTGTGGGCTAACGCAATATGACATCTCTTCAAATCAACCTATTGTTTAGACGCAAAGGATCGTGGTTGCCAGTAAGGGCCAGGTCAACACAAATGATAGAAAATATCAGTCTATGGAAGACACACTACTAAGGAAGGTGCACTGCACAGTGCTATCACCTGATAACAAGAAAGTTGTTGGAACTGCAATTGTATTTTTTATTTATTTTTTTTTTTTTTGTTTGTGTGTGGCTAGAAATGGATGGAGAAATCACAAAAGTACTGGGCAAGATACAAAAGACAGAAACTAGACAAGTAGAATTGAGGTAAACAGTTAAGCTGCACTACAGCAGCCATTGAGGTTCACAACACTAAAATATAAAAAAGTTACCACATTTTTGACAATCTATTCACAGACTTCTTCAGAGTGTTAGTAGTTGTCAGACGATGGGGACTGCCAGGTTAACTTACTCTGTACAGGAGTACAAATAAGTTGATTGTACATTAGCTACTTCGAATCTGTAAAAGAAGTGATTTATAACATTAAAGCTCTACAGCCAAACTTGAACCACATTGGCGGGCGGCACAAGGGGCTTACAGTGAACTTATTTGTACTTAGGGGGCAGAATTGTGTGTGTCTGGGTGTGTGTGTGTGTGTTGGGGGGGGGGGGTGTCTGGGTTTCTATTTTTTTTTTTGGTAGGAGGGGGGCTCAGAATATTGAATGTGTTCTTAAGATGGGTTAGGAATTTTGTGAATCGTCACAGTGGGGGGTTCTGATATCATTACTGAAATGCTGGGGGGGGGAAGGGGTGGAGAATGTACGCAGACTATTACTTGAATTTTTTTAAAACTGAAGAAGTCTGTAGTTTCAGTTGAATATTTAGCAACTTTTTGCCATTTTAGTGCTGTGAACAGTTAAAACATTTTACTACAGTATCATTTCTACTGTGAATACAATGTAGGAGATACTTTGTGTGAGCGATGGTATGGTTGCCATGGTTAACGCCATCCTTATTTGTTCCTGTGGTTTGTATCTTCATTACACCTACTCTATCCAATTGATTAAGTGACAAGCTAAATTGATTTACACAGAGAGACATATGATAAAGAAAAACTTGATGTCCGAGGATTCAATCAGAGTAAAGAAAGGAAAGAAAAAGCTTTAGCTGCAAAGGTTTGTGCTAAAAATCTACCATTCTGTTACCAAGAAACTCATGTAATGTATGCTTCAAGGTTTTGGATAAAAGTACATTTTCAATTTTTTTTTAAATTTCATAACCCATTGTTCAGGGTTTGTGTTACTCTGTAAAATCCCTGAAGTTGAAATACATTTTAAATTACATTTGAAAAGCCCTTAAAAATCAAAATAATAACAAAATGTCCTGGAAAACTCCTTGAATTGAAGTTTTCACTTCAAACTTCTGTAAAGCAATAAAACAATTATTTTTATGCTTTTAGTAATCAAAATTATCATGGTAAAATGGTGCTCCTTGAAAATCCACATTTTATGCTTGAAAAGCTCTTAGAATTCAAGTTGAAATTGTAAAGCAATAATGATTATTATTGTTATGTTTTTAGTAATCAAAGTTATCTTGGCAATGTGATGGTGCTGCTAGAAAATCCACAATTTATACTTGAAAAGTGCTTGAAAAGCTGTTAGAAATTTAAAATTGTTACACAAACTCTGATTATGAATAAACTATTTGTATCTGGTCTTTTAAGGAAGCACAATTATCTAGCTTACAATCAGACGTGAACACCATGCAAAATAGTCTACGATCTTGGAGGGATGAATTGGGAACAGAGTTGTTGTCACAGCTTACAGTTGAAGATCAAGACGAGGTAGAGAAAACATCTACCGTACTTGCTAATCATTACTACGGCCTTTGTCAGTTGCAAATTGAAAATGTGTTTGCATGCATGACAAACAACTGATGAAAGTTCTTGTATTGCGCAAAATGTCTTGAAAAATTATATTTAATGGTTATCATATTTGTTTACTTTGAATCCTGAGTGCAATTTTCAATTTTTTTACGACAATATGTGGTAACCGAGAAAAGATTTCAGATTTCAGACTACAGCCAGCACTGCCATTTACTGCATTTTGTTTCGCTTGTTTTGCCTCTAATCGTTGGTTACTTTTTGTCTTTCTAAATAAATATGAGTTAATAGCATATTATATACAGCTGATTGCTTTCTTAAAGCAGCCTGTAGCATTTACCAGTTTAATGAAACCTCTTGTATACTTAATTCTATTTGCATTTTAACCAGTGGAGCTCTAGGAGCTGTATAGAGCTCTATTATGTAACCATTGTGCAGATCGACTAACAAGAAAAATGTAGAAGTATGCCAACACAGTCATTTATATCTGCTCAAACATTTCAGCAAAGTCATGTAAATGCTTTGGAGGTTGGATAATTTCAAAGTGCTGTACTTTTAGTTTCATTCGTCATCTTGGTTTCTTGTTATTTATCCATAGGTTGATAGACTAAATGTAGAAATTGCTGAAATCCAAGAACGACTTAGACTAGCAGTTAGAAAAGGAACAGAGGTGTGTTACTTCAACTTTGTTTTTTTTTGCTTGTCAGTTCCTATTTGTCTGTAGACCTATTTGTTTGCTATTGTCCATCTGTGTGATTGTTTGTCCAGCTGTTCATTTGTTTGTTTGGCTGCCTGCACGCTTTGTTTGTTTGTTTGTTTTATCTGGCGCCCGTTTGTTTGACGTCTGTCTGTGTCTATTGTCTGCATGTCAATATGTTTGTCTTCTCTGTCTGTCTGTAGCTGCCTGTCTGTAGCTGTTTGTTTGTTTGTTTGTTTGGCTGTCTACATGTTTGTTTGTTTGGCTGTCTGCATGTTTTGTTTGTTTGTTTGTTTGTTTTTGTTTGTTTACTTGTTCGTTTTTGCTTGTTTGTTTTTGTTTGTTTTTTTGTTTGTTTCAAAAAATGATTTCATCTATAATCATTATCTTCTAATATCTATAGCTGGAAGAAAGAAAAAGTATGTTAGAAAACCAGCTGACAAACAATCTTGTCCGCCGTAGAGATGAACTAAATCAGGTACAAATGGCATTTTTACTTTATCATTATTTATTGGTGTTTAATTGGTGTTTTTCTTGTCATTTATTTATTTGTAGTTATGATAATTACATCTTTCAAAACACATTTTGCACAGCCTCAATGTTGTCAAAAGTACAATACATATAATTTATAGAATAAAAAATAGTGGAGTGGTGCTCACAATCATGGGAAACAACTAATGGCATTCATTATTAAAATAGATAATAACTACAAAAGGAAAACAATTAAATTTGACTTCACTACCGTGTATTAGTTTAGTAATCATTTTGAACATGAGTTTATAAGAACCATTGGCGGATCTAGAGGAGGGTAGTGCTTCCCCTCCTGAAAGGTTTTCAAGTCCTTGTTTTCTCAAATATTTTTTTCGAAATATTCTCGGTATTTTATGTTTACTGGGTAGTGCACCCCCCTGAAGATGATGCACCCCCTCCTGAAAAAAATCCTGGATCTGGCTCTTAGAACAATTATTATCAGTTGATAAAGTATTACAGTCATTTGATCTCTTATCAAATTTTGTTTGCTTTTAGACACTTGAAGAAATATCATTAGAAGATAAGAAGCAGTTACTAGAAAGCCTAAGTAGTGATTTAAAATCAGTCAGTAGTACTATCAAGAAGGCAAGGGAGAGAATTAAAGGTAACAGAACATTAACTACTCTTGTACTTTAGTTCTAACTTAAGTTAGAAATCTTGTGCTCACAAACAGTATATTGATCATTTTAAGCTTCATTTATCCGAAATTGGTGAATGAATTGTTTCAATATTTTGATTCACTTATGCAAAAATCCAAAAGTTATTGTTAAGCTTTTGATCCTACCTGGTACTCTTAATACACTTATATTATAAAAGATTGTCAGCAACATTAAAATACAACACCACAAAAACTTGAAATAAAATTAATTTAAATTGTACATAGACCAAATGCAGGAAAACCATGAAATTTAAACAAACTAAATACTAACAAATAGTAGCTATTTATTAACTATTTGTCTCTAGCACTCAACCAGAACTTTACTATAATTTCTTTTGTATGGGCATTGTGTTCTAGTTGAGTGCTAGTCACTAATAGTTACTAAATAGCTACTATTTGTTAGTATTTAGTTTGTTTTTATTTCATGGGTTTCCTGTGTTTGATCTGTGAATATAATATATTCAATTATATTATATAAAATGTTGAATGATTATTTGAATATGAAGTGTTATTTTGTAACCAGCTCTTGAAACAGAGTCAGACACTCTAAGAGAAAAGAAAGCAAAGACCCAGTCAAAACTAGAAGAATGGAAGGTATAAAACGATAATACACAAGACATAAATTTAAATTTGACACTTTTAGTGTCAGGTGAGCTTTGATGGAAAGATTTAGCATCCAAACTACGATGGAAATATTATGAGTACAACAGTGAGAATCTGAAATCCATCTACAAACAAAAATATTTCAGGAATGGTATTGTTTCTTGGACAGTCACAAACTAATGATCCATAACAGTATTTCTGATTGGACAGGAAAACATTCCTGGTTTTTTTTTTTTTTTGTTGTTGTTTTTTTTTTTTTTTCCAACTGCAAGTATAGGTTCTGTATATGTAAGATGAGCTGTAATGCCATCAAGAATTTCTAATGGACATGCTGATATTTTGTAGCTTTTAACTTTGCCAAAACAAATCATGAGCTACAAACTCAAAGATCATGATTTGTATGATTAATTTTTCATCCTGTTTTCTCCCCAGAATGTTGAAAGACAAAGACTTGAGGCAATACAAGATGATGCCAAGCAACTGGAGAAAATAGCTAACAAGAGGAGTGTCTTGATGAAAAAGGTCAGAAAATTTACCCTATATTGTATAAAATTGAGAATGCTATTAAGAAATTGGATTAGTGGTACAGAGATCACAGAAATGTTTATGCAATATTTTACTTACCGTTAAAATATGAACGCTTTCATTGTCTATTTTATTCTTGATCATTGATCATTCAAAATCAAGCGTTTCCACTAGAAACATATTGCAAGACAACCTTTCCACTAAGCAAAAAAACTAATACTTATAAACTTTGACATATCTATGACATCCAAAGTTTATCATTGTTAATTTTCCTTGATTTAATAACAAAAGTCAATTTTGTATGTAACCTTTTAATTGTTCTGCCATCCATGGTCCATGTACTGTATCTATCATTTATGTGAGCATGGCTCTTGACCAGTCAGGGAGCTGGAAGTTACCCCTGACAAAGATTGTAAACATGTTTTGTTTTGTTGTAATAGAAAGATGACTGCATGAAGAAAATTCGCGAGTTGGGCTCATTACCATCAGATGCGTTTGATAAATTCCAGAAGACACCTCTAAAAACGGTGAGAATTTGATTTCACTATTTGGTCACAGTGTTCCACTCCCAGTCACTTCTTTTTGTGTTTGTGTGTGAACTTTGTTATTTATTCGTTCTTTCATCTGTCCATCCAATATATTTGTTTGTTTGTTTGTTTGTTTGTTTGTTTGTTTGTTTGTTCAATTATCGATTTATTTATTTATTTATTTATTTATTTATTTATTTATTTATTTATTTATTTATTTATTTATTTATTTATTTATTCATTCATTTATTTATTCATTTTTTGATTCATTCATTCATTCATTCATTTTTGATTATTTACTTATTTATTTATTTGTTTATTTATTTATGTATTTAGTCATTATTTATTTATTTATTTATTTACTTATTTATTTATTTATTTATTTGTTTATTTATTTATTTATTTATTTATTTATTTATTTATTTATTTATTTATTTATCCAACAGCTATGGAAAAAACTGCACCACTGTAATGAAGAACTTAAAAAATATAGTCATGTTAATAAAAAGGCTTTAGATCAGTTTGTAAACTTCTCTGAGCAAAAGGAAAAACTGATGAAAAGAAAAGATGAATTGGATAGTGGTTATCAGGTAATGTTGTTACAATAAAATCACCAATACGCCTGTATCACATGAGAAAAACATTCAGAAATATTTTTTTTAAGAAATGTATTTAGTGTAAAGGTTCATCTCTTCGTGAAAATTATTTTAATCATCAGCCAGCCTTGCAAAAGCCTCTGAACAAAAGTGCAAATAAAGTTATTACTGTAACGTTATTTTTATGAAACTCATGACAGCTGCATGTGAAAACCATTAACTGTGTAAATATTATCTAAATTTTTTCAGTATTTGTGACGTTTTTAAGGCTTTTTGATAAAAAAGATGTCGGCTTTTTCCATGAATCAAATTATTAAAAACTCGCTTGTTCCTGGGAATGACCACACGTGTGTGCAGACACTTTTATTTTGTTAAGAAATAGCAGGCCAGCATTATCCTCTAAACCTTATTTTGATTTCTTTGTAAAATACAACAGATGATTTGCATTATGGCATCTTATAACTGCAACTACTAGCATTCTTTATGAAATTTCTTTCACATTTAAGCTTTTAATCCCAATTTTGTTACAAAAGACAGCAGCTGTCAAACCATTATGGCAGTTGTAGCTGTATTTGTCATCATGCAAATTGCTTGTTAAATCACAATTCTTAAAGTGGCTATTAATCATATTTGCTGTATTGCTTACAGGCTATTGTAGATCTTATGGATGTACTAGAACAGCGGAAACATGATGCTATTTTATTCACATTTAAACAGGTAAAATACTATTCTATTTACTCTGTACCTAATACATCATTTGGATTAACTTAACTATTATTACATAATTATTACTATAATTAAATCTTTAGGCTGTTTTACACAGTGGGATTTGTTGTATGCAACTTGTAGTGTACAACTAGTCATGTGGCTCATAAACTTCTAAAACCAGTCGTAGGATATTCTAAAACACGTTTTATAGCACATACAAGAAGTTACGACTAGTCGTATTCTACAAATCGCACTTGACAAATCGCATTGTGTAAATCAGGCTTTAAATGTGCAATTATTCCCAAACTGTTTAACAAATCAATATTTGTCGAAGTAACCTTTATTATCATGATATTCCGGGTGGAAGTAGTCCCTAGAAGGACTGTTTGGTGCGACTGACGTTTCAACTGCCTGTGCGGTAGTCATCATCAGAGTCAGTGAACTTCTTATTTATACTGCTAGTTGCATAATTACTAGATGTTACGTAGTTATTATTACATATATTCCAAAACTACAACATTCACCACAATGATATGAAGACCAGTGGTGTTCCAGCTGCTGGCCTAAGCTTTGGCTGCCCAGATGCTCTACCGCCCATCCCAGAGGACATCAATATATATGATTATGTGAGTGATGTTTTGTATTTGTAGGTGTCCAAGTATTTTAGTGAAGTATTTGAGAAATTAGTCCATCATGGTAAAGGTACATTGGTTATGAAGACTGATCCTGGAGAAGGTGCACAGGTATTGGATTTAACTCTTACATTTATCTACATTTAATGCAGCTAAAACCAATTGAGTGTTTAATGCAAACAATTATTGTTTCAAAACAATTGTTGTTGTGCTAAATGTCAAGCGTTTCTAAGGAGTCAGACCAATGAAAAGTTTCTTGCGATAGTTATGCACAAAGAAACACTTGACAGCTCACGTGAAATACAAAATTTTAAACTATCCAAAGAAACGATCAAAATGAGGTAAGTTTTGCCTTCCCCAGTTTTTCTAGATTATTCATTGTTAACAAAACATGCATCCCTACTTCAGAGGGTAGTGGCTCCATATCTCATCTGAAGAGGCTCAAATTCACAGACATTGTCCTGTGATAATCTATTTTGGCCAACAAGAATGTATTGTTATACGAAAGAAAACCACTCAAACCTCGAACTGTCTGTCATATTTTATTTATTTTACTTAATATTTATTAATGATAAAATATGATTTGCCCTAATTCGCTATGACGTCATGTCAAAACAATCTTCAAAAATCTGTTGTTTAGACGCAAAGAATCCTGGTTGTCGGAGTGGGTCGAACAAACGAAAGTTGACCCTGAATATTATTTAGTAAATATAATTACATTTTATATTTCAAAACCAGGCTATTTTAGATTAAACTGTTTCGATGAGAGATTTTTTTTTTCGAATTTTCTATTTGGTTTGTCGATTTTATCCTCCATAAACAAGAGGTGACGTCATAGTGAACTAGGGCAATTAAAGGTACCGCATAAGATTTAGAAGTACTTCGTTAATTCAAAGAGATTGTCTAAGTTTTAATGAGCATTGTTTTCTGTTTTTCTTAGGAGGAAGAGGATAGTCAAAGCCAGCCATCATCATCTCAATCACAGAAATCAGTACCTCTTGTTGACCAATTTACTGGAGTAGCAATCAAGGTAAGCTTTCTACAATTTTAATTCAGAAAAAAACCGCGTGGGAGTTTATGTTTGACTGATTGCACCAACCGTCTTTACTTTCAACAATATTATTAACTTTCATTCCATGAGTGCCTGGGGCCAGTTTCGCCTTAGGTTGTGTTGATCAACAAAGTCACTAGTTTCACAAATCACACCAAGCTTTATAAAATCTCGACTAGACTTTAGAATACCCTGTCACTCTGCTAATTCACCTCGAGAACTATATACCCCAATCGCCAGTCGTTTGATAATATTGTCTCAGAAACCTGAACATTTACTCCAGCACGCTTTTAATTATACAATACAATAGCTCACTTTCGATATTCTGGTTAGCGGCCATGTACAAAACAATTGAAGATGAGGCTCATGGGGAAACCAAAGGAATATCATTAGTTATATTGATTGTTTCCCCGGAGCCTCGTCTTGAATTGTTTTGTGTATGGCCGCTCAACCTGAATATCAAAGGTCAGCTATTGACTTCTTTTTGAAACGACTGCGGAGTGTAGTGACCGTAAGTATACTTATATCATGTATATTTTTAACACAACCATTAGCATCAACACCATCATCATTGGCAACAACAACACTACTGCTAACTTTGTCATCATCACCATCATCTTTACCAACACCATAATTATCATCACCATTTATCATCAATACTGTCATCATTACCAACAACACCACCGTCACCATCATCATCGCCATCATCTTTACCAACACCATCATTATCATCACCATCATCATCAATACTGTCATCATTACCAACAACAACACCACCGTCACCATCATCTTTACCAACACCATCATTATCATCACCATCATCATCAATACTGTCATCATTACCAACAACATCACCACCGTCACCATCATCATCGCCATCATCTTTACCAACACCATCATTATCATCACCATCATCATCAATACTGTCATCATTGCCAACAACATCACCGCCGTCACCTTCTTTCGTATATTGGCCATAATGTGTATATTTTATCAGTTTAAATAATGTAGACTAACTCGCTTGTTGTTTGTTTAAGGTATCATTCAGTGGTAAATCTGCCGAGACTCGCGAGATGAACCAACTTTCTGGAGGTCAAAAGTCACTTGTGGCTCTCGCTCTTATCTTTGCAATACAAAAATGCGACCCTGCTCCCTTCTACTTGTTTGACGAGATCGATCAGGCCCTTGATCCTCAATTTAGAAAGGCAGTAGCTGGTGAGTAAGACCTTTTGCATTTATTTCCAGTCTGGAGGGCAAAAAACTTAATAGACTAGTTTCAAGTTTTTCATTGCTCATGCTAAGCTTTAATCATAGATGAATTAACTAAAGAGTCGAGACATACCGTAACATGGAATTTCACCATCCTTTTGCGCTCGTACATACAGGAAACACTTTTCCCCGGGCGAAGAGTCTACAGGGTTAGGGTTATTGTTTCGTCACTAACACAGTACTCTCTACGGCCGGGAAATATTCAACCGTGGACACAGTGTGGTTTTCATTGAATATATTTAGGGCGTTTCACATACTATATGACAGGGTTCCCCCAGGCAGTCGGGAGAAGTCTTTTGTTAATTGTTTTCCTTGGGATTAGGAAGCAAAAGACTTGTTCAGGCCCTAAACACTTTAACCGTGAACACTTGCTTTTAAACACCTTTAAAAAACGAATCCTTTGAGTGAATCGACTTAAAATGATTTTTATTTTTGTCGCCCAGTGCCTTTTGGTTCAATCCTACTGTTTTAGAGGGTTTGGAGCAGTAGAAAGCTCATAAAATAGAAACCTTACTGAAGCCAAGTGTTAGTGGTTCGCGTGTCCTCACTGTAAACTTCTCTTTTTCTTTCAGAAATGATTCGTAACCTGGCAGTAAAAGCTCAGTTCATCACTACCACTTTTCGTCCCGAACTGCTCGATTCTGCTGACAAGTTTTACGGTGTTAAATTTCGTAACAAAGTTAGTCACATTGACGCAATCACGTTGGAGCAAGCTAAAGACTTTATAGAAGACGACGAACATGGAAAATAAACAGACAAATATATCTACAGAGGAACCTCTCTATTCCGGACAGTACTGGAACCAAAGAACATGTTCGGTTTAGAGGGGTTCCGGCTTAGAGAGGTTACTTTACTGAGGTTAATTTTGCAAAAAAAGCCGAATTCTGGACTAAAAAACATCCGGTCTTAAGAGAATTCCCTTATTATGAGGGTTCGGTATACAAGGGAATCACTGTATCATCTCATCTTTGTACAAAACCAGTGTCGGAGATTTCGAGCCTTATCTTGGGCCGATCTGTTAGCAACAAAGAGCTTTGGTTGAGTTGCTAGAGAATCGAGGTCATAGTCTCCTTAGGGCAATTTTTCGGAAGAGCTTGACTTTGACATCGTATATTGGCTGTTGGTCATATGGGACTTTCACACGATTCTGATTAAGGAAACTTCAGAAATTAGTTACGATTAAATTGGAACGCCCTGCGGAAGCCAAGAAATGTAGACGGTTGCCTTTTAAGTCAAGTTAAGCTATTTTGTTGTGTACGTTTTCTTTCACCCTTGTGCCTTCTGCAGGAGTGAAGACGGTTGTACATACTCAAAACATCTCAAGATCCCTGGAACACAAAATGTATAAAACGTCTTTGCATTTGAGTGTAATATTATCCTTGTTCACTCAAATGGCTCTTGGCTCATATTATGGATGTGTAGAAAAGCAAAAACCTTCCCTGGACTTCGCTCAAATCGATATTTTGTGACCTTAGGCCAAATTTACAAGAAGGGCATTTAGTGCGCCTAAAGGGGCAGCCCTCTGTGTCATGAATGAATGAATGCAAGAAATATCCAGCAGAATGAACTGACCAAAAATGTTTTTACAACTTTCTCTCGATGTATTCAACACAGCATACTGATTCCCAGTAAATATTGTTGTACAGAAAGTGTGCTTGCCTCGATAGCCTCCTTCCCATGCGTGGTGTGTTCAGCTCTAATAAGGGTATCCTGAACTTTATTTTTTTGGTAAAAAAACAAAACTCTCAAAAGTAGAAATTCCAATTTCGAAAAGGGTTGGTGAAGCACTTTCATCCAAATGTAACATCTTAGAAATTGTTTTCGCTTCTTCCACATTTCAATGTAATAGTCACGTTTTCGCGCTTTTTAGCGCATCTTTAGGGCATAGATGAAATATCACAATATTCACATACAGCGAACGCTTGTCCGTTAAAATAAAACTTAGAAGAAGCGAGAGCAATTTGTGCAATAATCGTGCCAATGTCCAACCTATTTTATGAAATCATCGTTTGGAGCTCTTGACGCTCTCCATTCATCGCTATAGTCCTTTATTTTAGTCTTAGAAATCCAAAGTCACAACAAGGAATTTAATGAAAGATTCATGCATTTCAGCATTACTATTTGATGTTAATGTTTATCCAGAATGTGTTGGCTGTTTATTGTCAACAATTTACTGCTGGTATTATTAGCAAGCATTTCCATTTTACATCCAAACATAACGATTATAATTCTTAAAAACAAGAACAGTTTGTACTTGTCGAGTTTGCATGTCAATAGATCCAGGCTATGTTCACACTATGGCAGATAAAGTGGAAGACGAGTATTGTTGGGATGGATAATTCATGTGTAGATAATTGTTTACACTATTTAATGGTCCACAAGTATGAACTTTGCATGCAGCAACTTACCCATATTGGAGACGGTTTTTCAAAGCGTTTTACCTTCTTTCCATCGCAGTCGGATTTAAGACACTGAGTACTGACAACCGACTGCAAGGGAGTTTTGTTTTCTTTGTTCATTTTCTTTTTTGTTGTTGTTTTTGTTGCTTTTCCAATTAAAATGACTTTGATTTTTGCTGTTTTATCAGCTATAATGTGGACTTAGCCACTCTTTCCTATTCTGTATCATATATACAATTGTTTCCATACTTTTTTATAAAGGGTTGTTTTATCGTAAAGTGTCTTGGTTTTTGTTTTGGTAGAGTGCAAACACTAAATGTGTGCAACAGTTGTCACTAGTAATGAATAGCACTAATTAAACACAAGAAAACAATAGAATTAACGCTAGAGTGCCCACGCACTAAAAGCGTGAAACAAAGTGCTATTTTATGCAAAATCTATTGTTTTCTTTTGTTTATAGTGTCATTTACTACTTAATAGTGACAACTGTTGCACACATTTAGTGCGTGCAATCTACTGCACTGCAGTACTACTTGTGGTACTTTTGTTGCACACTTTTAGCGCGTTGGCACTCCAATGTTACTGCGTCGCTCGGCCTTTGTTTTTATTTTCAGTCAGTAGATGACAACGAAAGCGAATCCACGCTAGCCTTTTTTACTTGGTAGTTTCAAGATCCTGAAAACGGATCGTTAAATTTTTGATAGAGCGCATGGTTTGGTATAAGGTTGTCATTGCATTCTGACGATCATTCAATTTACTGTATTCATTGCATTCTTTCTGAATACCGAAATGCATTATTGGAAATAAAGTTATAGGGTCTGGGTTCAGATTGAACCATTCATTTACCCACCCAAAACCAGCTGGCATCCGCTTATTCATTCACATTCATTCATTTATTCATGTACCTTACGATATTATTTGGCCGAAAATAACTAAACTGATAATTGAATGAATATTAATTTCTAATAACTTAATAAATTAGTAAGGTATCCTCCTTTCATTCGCTCATCCATATCAATGCCTTATATTCAACCATCTGCCCATTCGGAACCATCCACCTAGGCTTGATCAATTCTAATTTTAATAATTGAATCATTCGTTCGTTTTTTTAATAATCGATCCATTTATTTACAATCTCATATTGTAAACGTTAAAAACAGCGTGTGGTACGTGATTAAAAGAACATTAGTTGACGTTATGCAGATTAAAGCAGCATATTGAAGATCCCGGGAAACCCACCCACAAACATGAATTCTGTTGACTCCTTGACTTCACAAACAATTAGTGATTAAACTAATTTATGGAACTATTGAATGGAAGACTGAAAAAGAATGAGGAATATATATATACTCAAGTAAAATCGGAAATTAAATAGAACAAAAGCTACGTATGACGTATATTAGTAACAAGATTTCGATGAATAAAACGAACATACTTAAACTCAAAGCCATGTACAATCGCGTCGTAAAATCCATTAAAATAGTTGTTCTAGAATACATAAAAAAAACGGAACATTGTAAAACCATTTCTTATCTTACATTTTATTTCCACTAATAATTCTTGCTATACATGGGAGCTTTAATCTAGTGACCAAAGTTCTGTTTTAGTACATGTAGCCCTCGAAGGTTTTTATTATTATTATTATGTGCATGACTTTCATAACCATTTTAAACACTGAAAACGAATGAATGAAATGCAGTTAAAAACAATAACTGGCATCACAGGTGAACTACTAACTGTACGTGAGATAACGTACCACCCACGATATCGTATCTTTACTGTAATTTCTAAAGCCCGATTTACACGATGCGATTAGATAAGTATACGGCTAGTCGTAACTTATATAGTCGCTCGCGCTCTAAAACGTGTTTTAGAATGTACTACGACTAGTTTTAGAACGTTTTGAACCTCACGGCGACTAGTCGTGGCTGCAAATTGCATGCGACAAATCGTACCGTCTAAATCAGCCTTAAGAAAACATGCATTCGAATTTCTGCTTTATCGCAACGTACTCTACTGCTTCATTCTCACTCATGCGAAAATGACTCTAATATATTTGCAGACTATAGCTTATGTGTTTGACTGGACTCTGATTTTATGTGGAACTGTTAATGAAATTCGTAGATGAGCTAAAACGCTTACTCAAAACCAATTTATCTAAAAGCACCAACTTGCATCTCTTAAAACGGATGAACAAATAAATAAATGATGTCTGGACAATTCTGCAGAGAATGTAATATAAAAAATAAATCTCTGTAAATAAACAAATGGATAGGTTAATGCTGTTAATGAACAGATAAATAAATAACATTAATAATTCGACAATGAAAATATTCATTTTTTTCATTTTTTCTTCTTTTTTTTACAATTCGCGTATATTATTATTTAGTTCTCGATTCACCAGAGGTGGGTAACAAAATAGATCCTCTTACAAGTATGATATTTCAAGATAAATCGCAACTAAGTTGCAGGGCATAGAACTATTGTGATTTATCAATTGAAAAGAAGAAATTTGGCTCCGGGGCAAAAGGGTGTGGCGATACATGATTTTACCCCTATTAAAAAGGTACCAACTCAAATACGAACCATTGGATATCAAAGTCTTAAAATCGAGACCTTGTTTTTGAATATCCGTGCATGAATACCCTAAAAGGTTCCAGATCTCCGATAATGACCCTATAAGATACAATGAGCATCCCCGGTATCTGATATGTGGGAGTCCTTACCCCGCCCCGCCGGGAAATGTGCAAAACGTAAAAGAAAAAGAAGAGTTACATCCAAGCGTATGCAGCACTTTTTAATCAAGTTAATACGTTAGCAAACGCAAAACCACAGATTTTGCGGCCTTTTCTATACATCTACAAATTAACCATCTTATCTCATGTTATTTCCCTGTGAAAATAGGGGAAACACCATCAGATCGAAAGTGATATGTTCAGGTTGGGAAACATCAAGAGGAATTAAAAGAAGCACAAAAAAAACAGAAAAGATCAAAGCAAAACCCTCAAACAAGAGGACTATTATAACAGAAAATAACAAATACTGTAACAATAAAACAAAAGCGAGCAAAATTAGATTAGGCGGTCAACCAATGTCCGTGAAGGCCTAGGGCGATGTTTTGAAGCTCGGAAGCCGAACTCTGAATCCCGAATGAAACCCGACAGGTCTGTCGCTGGGTCAGTCGTTCAGTGGATGTTTCGATTTTCTGTGACAGCTTCGTTATGAAGTGGGTGGATTTGTGGCAGTTCGTTTTATTTCCTATGAATTAGAGCAAGTTATGGAACTAGAAAATATTGTAGCCAACACTGTGTATATAAAAGCAAGAGAAAGTAAGTTATTCAAGTCTTATTTTTCTGTCGCAAGTTGGCTATTGTTGATGTTTGAAGCTGCAAGCTATGATCAGTCTTTGGTGCTCTCTAGTTCAGAAAATACACTGAGGAAATAGCCCAAATGGTTGAGTTTGCTCTCATTAAAACTACCAAATCAACAAGCATATCATCGCCTTTAAAATTGCAGGTAAAAATAAAGGAAGAAGCAAGAAATGGAAGGAATTATTGAAATTTCCACACTACACTTTGTGCAACGATCTTCGCCGAGAGAGTAAGTTTACTGAGTTCAAATTATCTTCATAATATTGGAATTTTTCCTGCTTACCCGTTGTGTGTGACTCTAATATTTTGTGGCTTTATTTGGCCGTTAGCTGCAATACTAATTCGTGTTTTTCTTGGTGTAGTGGATCCTGAGTATGATAGAAACTGTGAAAAGGAACCCATTGGAAAGGAACTGTTTCGACTCTTCTGTGAGACAAATGCCAAGTTTAAGGAAGCGATCGATTTTCTCGATTGTATAGTAAGTAACGCATTTTACATTCACCCGATGCTCAATTGCCGTCAACTCAGTCTAGGATTTTGGTCGTTCAATTTGTAGATAAAACTAATAAAAATTTCTGTCACACATTAATAGGATTCATATATCAAAGCAGAGGCATCGTCCAGGCCAGAAAAGGCGAGAGAGATCGTACGACTATTTTTACGACCAGCCCAAAATGTGAGTACACTAGACTCTTAAATTCAGACACAGTAGTGGCTTTATTTTAACAGGATTAATATCATCTGTTCAGTGCATAGCTTTTCCCCTCTTCGTTATGATTGAGTCGGTTAATCAATTGTTGTTTAGCGTAGAATTGGACGAGGAATTTTAAGATATATGATCGTGTATTAAACGATGTTGAGGTCAATCTCTGCCCCAGAAAACTGCAATCAACCAACAACTACACCGGCTCTTGCAAATTTCTAAGTATTTTTTTAGTGTAAAAAAAAAAACTAGGAAAATCTTGTCGATGTTCCTCTTTTTGAACATTCTACTTATTCAGACAGGTTTCATTTTACATATAACACCTCACCCGTGGGAATTTCGAAAACTGTTCGAGAATCAGTTGATACTGACGACAATTTTCGATCGACCAAGTAAGCATCTTAACCACCGTTGCCACAAAGACTTTAATTATGCACGTTTGAAAACAAAATCCACAAAAAATCAGTCATTTCTTGTTAACACTTTGCCACCAAAAGTTAGAATTCAAAAGGTGTTTTGGACATGAAAATAATCGCTCCTTAAAATCTGCATTGTGCTGAATTCAATGTTCTTTGAGTTTCACGGCTATAAGGATGGTCAGTGTTTACATTTAAGTGCTTCGCGACTGAAAACTAGTTTATCTTACAGCTCAACGAAATTATTGCCAAAAGCAATCATTTTGAAGCATATGAAAAACCTAGCTTTGAGTTCATCATGAAAGTGAAATTTACTAGCTTAGACTTAGATATTGATGTCAAAGCCAATTTATGGCAACCGAGTTTTTGAGTGTTTTTTTTTTGTACTCAAAAATAAACCCTTTGATTATATTCACGAATTAAGGCAAATTGTCTCGATGTCTAAATTTTACCGGTAGTGTGGAAGTAACAAATTACATAAGTCCACAGTCATGCATAATTGTGCTTCTTGAGGATAATAATATTTTTGCATCCAAATTCCTCCCCAACAATCTTGCGTAATTTGGTCCCCATGATTATCATCTTTATTATCTCAAACAATTCTAAAAAGTCAAAACTATGAAAATGTGTTACGTGCAAAACTTACTTTACACATTTGAGCAAGAAAAAGTATTCTTCCTTAATTACTGTAATTTCTCATTTGAATGAAACTATGGCTTAATTGTCTCAGTGTTGTGCCTGGTTACATTTTAATGTATATACCAAACAATAGGGCAACTTATTTAGTGTCCAAGCTTTACCTGATCTTTATATTCTATTTGCTACTCGACTTTTTTTTTTAGATACACATATATGTATTGTTTCAGTGTGTACATAATTAGTGTGGTTAGAAAAAGAGATTGATAGGGCTAGCACCCTAGAGAGGCATTGTCCTATTATAATAGACTAGCTATTTTAAATATCTGAGTTCAAATTTTGTAAACAATATTTTGTAGTGCTTTTGTGTGAAAATGATATTTTAACAGATGTAATCAAATAAATATCATGGGCTTTATATCTTGATAAAAAATTACATTTTTTGTAAAAGCTCAACTAAAACAATGTTTGTAGTGCTTTTGTGCAAAAATGATATTTTAACAGATGTAATCAAATAAATATCATAGGCCATATTTTGATAATTTTTTTTGTGTAAAGTCTCAACTAAAAAGGAATTTACAAAAATGAAAGAAAGATTAATAGAAAAATATCATATGCTGTTGGCTGGATTCAAACTCCACATAAAAAGGAATTTACAAAAAATGTTTGTGAACCTTTCAAATTTTTAACATTTACGCTTCATTTGTAGGTCAAATTATTCTAAACAGTGCTACAAATAAACTGTGAGCTGTCTAATATTATAATTATATAATCCTCTGCAATCAAAATACTCAAAGTCTAATATTTCTATTTGTATATTGACAACTAGTCATATTTAAAATGCTTGTTATAAAGGCTAAGGGTGATCCTAGAACTGCAAGAAATATCTAAAATAATCAATAAAATGCAACAGAGAACTTTGCATTTACATTTGTGCTTCAAATTACTAATTTTTTTATCCAAACTAAAATAAATCTGGGTATGGCACCAAGCTTTGCTGTTGTCATGGCAACAATGCAGTTGATCACCCTAGAAAGTTTATTTGCCCAGGGCATTTCATTTTCCTCTTTGTTTGATGGTGAGACTTTTTTTTAAAAGGACATTATTACAAGGGAGGTTTTAATAGGAATGTTTGTTTTTTACACACATTACAAAAGCAACCTTAGTACCAAAAACTGGGAAACCAAATTATGCAAGTTTCTTGGGGAGGAATTTGAATGAGAAGCACATTTATGTAGGGTGTGAGAACTTATGTAGTTTATCAGTTAATTTCTACCAGTAAAATTTAGACATTGAGGCAATCATGACCGAATCAGGACTTGTGGTCACAATTGAATGTAAGACCAAGTTTGAATGCCTAATTTACAAAATGCTTCTGGTTGAAACATAAAAACACCAACATGAAGTGCACAAAGTGATTACCCTTAGGGACATGCTCATTTTATAAATGCTAAATATATTTTTTACTTGCGAGGAGATACAATGATGTCTATGAAAACCTCACTTGATTTTGAAGTTAAACATGGCCTTGGAAACTTTGAGAACTACTGTGTACTACATCATTGAAGTTATGATTGAATTGAAACCAGTTTCAAACTAGACTTTTCCTCTGCTTCTTGCTCCATTGCTATGCTCTCTCTGCATAGAGACTGTTACACCAGAATAGAAGTAAGTCTCTGATTGGCCATTGGAATCTGACTCTTAGTTGAATGCCTATTGGTCGTATGCAAATTATTAAACCCATAAGCATTAACAACATTAAAGTGGTTATAACCCTTTGAATGAAATTTATGTAGTTAATTCTACTCACTGTCAGCTTTCGAATGAGGTAGATCTTAAGGGTATTCGATAAATTATTATTTGATGCGAAAGTTAGCAATCTTTTTGTATTTTTACATGGTCGTCCAAATGACGCAAATGATGTCCAGGCAGGTACCTAACATGGGCATTGTGCGATATCCGGTTTACTTTTCTTCCGGTTTTTTAATAATTATATGAAAAAAATGCTAACTTTCGCATCGAATAACTTGGTTGTATTTTATCGAATACCCTTAAGATATACCTCATTTGAAAGCTGACAGTGAGCAGATTTAACTACATAAATTTCATTCAAAGGGTAATAACCACTTTAAGCAGTTCAATTCACTGAGCTTTGCTAGCACTATAACAATAATTTTTTCTATTGTTTTGCAAAATATAACTTCTTTGCTTACAAGCTCTTTCATCTATGGGTAGCCATTTGTTTATAGCTGATTGAATTGGTCAATTGTTTATAGCCAAGTGTTATTTAGAATTTCTTAAACAATATTTTGTCTGATATTAAGATGTGAATTACACATAATCATTTTGTAGTCCACTAGACATGTTTTTACATATGCTGTATTATGTTTATAAAACTCACTTGTATTGGCTAGTTAATTACTTTATATGATTGATTGGATTTGAATTTCATTTGACAAACACTCAATATCATTTGTATATCTTATCCAAAGTTTGCCTAATATTGCATATTGGGGAATGTGAAAAAAAAAGACAAATGCAAAATCAAATTTCTGTTTAGAAAAAGTGCAATTTTTCTTTTGTCAATATCATTTTGGAATTTTGTTCATCAACCATCTGTTTTATTCATGTTTTTAATTTGTAATGCAAGGAATTAATAAAATATAAAAGATAGCTAAGCACACTTATACTCCCATTTGTACCCTGTATAACATAATAACCTTTTTTAAATGTCTTGAAAATGGCATTTATTTAAATAACATAGGGGGCAGTTGCATGAATTAAAACCTGAATAAAGTTATCCAATGGATAAAGCTATCCACTCTATAGTTTCTTTAGAATATATCCACTGGATAGGGATTTATCCGCCAGTAGATAATGTTATTCAGGCTTTGTGCAACTGGCCCCTGAACACTTTTTCAAAACATGTTATTTCACAATAAAACTCAAAAGTTACTGTTTATTTGTGTTAATTCGTTTATTTGAGTTTTATTGATATGAATTTTATCACTAACTTGCTTATTATGTTGCCATGTGAAGAATTATTTTGCATTTCAATCTAACTCTAAGGTGTGGAGATCATGAATAATTCCATTTATCAATATTTGATGTGAATATTCCATTCTAATAATAAAATTTGAAAACTAGTCTTCAGAATTCAAAATTACATTTGAAAAAAAAAATAATTATATAATAATTAAATAAACAAAACAATGTTTATCTTTTAATGATAAATACTTCTCACTGAAATTTTGTAGACAGTAAAAAACTTCTGTTTAAGATTTTCACAGTTTTTTCTGCCTCATGTGGTGACTTCTTGTTTCAAATGTACCGTGAGATGTTGATTTTAAAACTGAATATTCAAATGGAATAATCAAATCAATTTCCCTAGTTAGAATGAAGTCATTTATGAGCTCAATGTCTTTGCAGCTCAAGTAGTTTGCCTTTAAAGTGCATTTTAAAATGCCACTTACTATCCTACTAAGTAAAAATAAGTGCCAAAATAAAAAAATACAAAGAAAACAAGACATGAAAGTGGTTTTGATACTAAAACTTTATTGGGCAGGCATCTCACTAAAGCTAAAATATATTTTTTTCAATCAACTTAATATTCTTTTCTTATTTAACAAAAGTCCTGTCTGGTCTTGTTCCTTGTGAAAAGTTCTTAACATCAATTATTTAGGTTTTGTCTTTTCACATTTTGGCACATAACAGACTATATTTCTTTTGAATTGCATGAAATCATTGCAATGTTATTTTTTCGTGATCTCCACATTTATTGACTTTCAATAGTGTTTTAGTAGTATTTTGTTGTCAGTGATTGTGCATCCATTTAATTATTTTCCCATAAATGATTATTGTGAGTACAGGTATCTTTGTTAAAAATCATTGCAGTCAACAAAGATTTAAACATTATTCGAAATGCAAAGTTTAGCATAAAAAAATTAAGTTTCTGCATTATCCTGGCTTATTTTCAGTTGATGTCAATTCATGACTGTCAACCCCCGTCTGTTTCTGATCGTCCCAATGTCCTCAATTTTGTTTTTACCTTTGAAGTTTCCAAACCACAACTATACTATCCCGAAGGGTTGACAGCCCTGTAAATTTATATTCAATGTAAAAATGCATAATTCTTACTTAACTTTGCAATTCAGTTCATAATAAATATTGCTATGTGTGACTATATGTCAATAAACCATTTTTTATTTGTTTAGTAAAAAGGATTATAATTATTTGCATATTGGAAAAAGAACCTTGTTATTCTTAGTATGAGTCTAGAATCGAAGCATTATCTTGGTAGATCTTTGAGCTTGACTGCAGAAAAGCCAAGCTTTCTGATCAAGTTCAAGGAATAGGATAGTAGGTTTTGATGTACATGTATATTTCTAGCTAAAGTTTGTAATGTTTAGTATTAGCATTTTAAATGTTTGATCTCAGATGTTTCTTCCTCTTTACAAAGACAACACATGGCATGTGTCCAGCAATGAGGCAATTGAGGCACTTGCCTCAATAAAATTTGGTAGATACTAGCTTTTAATTACCTTTTTACTAATTTTTTATGCCTGGTATCAAATTTGCAATTTTATTATGCATCATCTACATGTAGTCACCCACTAATTTTGGATAAAGGCACCACAAAGAAAATACACAATTTCTGCTGAGTTTTCTTTCGTTTTTTCAATAGAAGAAGGTACTACGTTAAAAAAAGGAATTTTGTGGAAATTGGATGCTTGTTATATCCATTAGTTTTGTGAAGCACATTTTATCAAACAATTTAAATTTGATAGATTCACTGATTACAAAAAATTGGTTAGTAATAGTAAGTGTTGTCATTCCTTGGCAATGTTTGCATTTTACTTGCTTGTAGATAAAAACTAAAGACATTTCCCAAGAAAATGATAAAATGCTCCACAATTACCATGAAATGCACTAGTCACATTTCACTGCCTTTTTTACTTTACCGGTACATTTTTTCTCTCCACACCACATAATGTTCTTATCATTCTATTATTTGTGATTGCCCAATTTCTGTTGACTGCTCCAATATATAAGTGTTTACATTGCGAAATGGAATTATTTTTTCATTAAAATAAAGCACACTGATTGGTTTATTTTGATGTAGATTGAATAATGAAGTGCCAATTTTTTGGATCAGAGCTTTGCAGCAAGAGAATATTTTTTATTAGTTATTTGAAAATTAATAATCATGTATTATGATATTTGGATAATAAATGAAACAACTAAAATTTTATAATGTAAGGAACTGAAGTGATATTTTTGAAAAGCTTTAACTTAAACAGAAAATAAAGGAATGAACAAAATAAAAATGATTAAAATGGAAAAAAAATTGCTTAATTAAAATAAATAAAAATTAGGCAACATAAAATCTATTTCATGTGATGCATCATTTTTAAAAACTGAATAAATTGAAACTTAAAAATAATCAAACTAAATAATTAAGAGTTTGCAATTGAATGAATAACAACCTGATTACTTTTTCTCAGATGTTTAGAATTTATGAAATTAGCAAAGATTGCTAAAGAGCCAAAGCACTCATTGTTCCCAACTTAAGTAGCTTTCAACTTAAATGTAGCTAACTGTTTAACAGTTTTTCCATTTCTAGTTCATGATATCTTTCAGCATTTAAAAATTTGCTTTCCTTCTTGAAGGATGTCCAATATTTCATGGGTGTTTTTTGAAAATGTTTGCCAGGCATACTTTCAAGCAAATAAAGTAAATTTTTATTCAACTGTTTGAGCTTCTGGTAATTTATATTGAGAGACGTGGTGGCCTAGTGGTTAAGGTATTGGATTTCGGGTCCAAAGACCTGGGTTTGATTCCCAGACCGGGCAATCACGTTGTGTCCTTGGGCAAGATGCTTTACTCTCTCAGTGCCTCGTCTTCTCGGATAAGGACGTAAAGCTGGAGGTCCTGTCTGCTTTCACTCTAACCTTCTCTTAAAGTGGACATAAAAGATCCTGTTGTATCTGTCGCAAAGAGTAGGGGATCGTCTCCCGGTACAACAGTCTGGTCTCGGAGGCACACATCACTAACATGAATACTCAAGATTGTAAACTGCTTGGCTACGACTCATGCCGACTTGATAGCAGTCCGACAAGTCCTCCACTGCAAAAAAAAAAAAAAAAAATTGTAAATCTGAGAAGTTTGTTCTCAGATCATGCAGTTCCCGCATAGGGAAGACTCATTATTATTATCATTATTATTGGCTTAAATATAGCGTTAAATTCCATTTAAATCCACTGCTTTGGAGTTTTCTTATTGTGATATAATTTCAGTTTTCTCCTAGTTGATAGATACTGTCTTTAAATCATTTTGCACTTTTCTCAAGGAATGAACTCTTTCACCGCCACCGACTTTTGTTGACATTTTTCATGACATCAATTATAATATGTTTTGAATTGCTTAATAGAGTACTGCAATCCATAACCCAAGTATTTGAAAAGTTATGAACATAAAAGTACATATCTTCCAATTTTGTCCTGTGTTTGAAATTTGAATTGGCAGTTGAGGGAAGTGAATTGATGGAACTTTGCAGTGAAAGAGTTAAATCACATTAAAAGATACATTTACATTAGTATCTAGTAAACATTGTTCACATTTGGTAAAAATGTTCTTTTTTATGTTTAATGGATGGACCTCCATTTTGAATATTCCTGGGTCTACCTCTTCTTTTTACTATCATGATGATTATTTTGTGTGTTATGAATTCATGCTAATGTATTTTATTGTTGTGTAGAATTACAATGACAATGAGGAAAGACAGCCTAGCCGGGTGCCTGGTGTTCTGGATGATACAGCAGAGATTGCTTACAGCAGGGTGTCACGTTCTGCCGATGATGAGTTCTCTATTAATTTGTTTAATGATGCTGTCAGGTAACTACATTTTAACTCAATCAATTAATTTTCCAATAAGCAAGGCTTCAAGTATCAGTCTGTAAATGACTAGAGGCTAACTTGACAATTAACGTCCAGTTAATTTGGTCACAAGGCATTCAGAAATAACAAATTACAAAAACAATTATAATAATGTCAATTGTAACCTGAACTCACTCTTTTTTAATTGAAATAATTTAAACAAAAACTGTATTATCAGGGTTCCCATGGTTAGGGAAAAGTCAGTGAAATTTGAATTTTTTTCAACTTCAGGGAAATGACAGTGAATTATGATTTTGGTTAGAGAAACTTGATAATTTGCAAAAAGTTTTCTTCTCATTATGATAAATTCTTTTGATGGGAATCATGCAATCTTACTTTTAATTAAAAGTTTCTAAAAAAATCGTGATATATTATAAATGAAATGCTTATCCCACTTATTTCCCCTTCAAATATCTAATGGTTCATTCATTACTAATTTTTGGTCTTTTCTCCAGGGAGGTGAAAGATTATCTTGGTGATGAGCCATTTAAACAATACTTAGATTCTATGTATTATTCACGGTACTTACAGTGGAAGTGGTTGGAAAGGTGGGTCCAGTTAGATATTTTTAAGGAGTAGTTAATTTTAAAACTTAGCATATAGCGATCATACTATTACATTTATTTATTTATTTATTTCAGGACAAAAGTTACTAAGAAAACATTTCGGCATTATAGAGTATTGGGAAAGGGAGGGTTTGGAGAGGTATGTATTGTCACAATCAGTTCATGTCATATAATATTACACCTTTGGACATTATTTTATAGTATTGTCCATTTTATGTCCAATTCTATTTTGTATTCTATTATCCATTTGGTTCTACTCTATGCTATGCTGTGCTGTGCTGTGCTGTGCTGTGCTGTGCTGTGCTGTGCTGTGCTGTGCTGTGCTGTGCTGTGCTGTGCTGTGCTGTGCTGTGCTGTGCTGTGCTGTGCTGTGCTGTGCTGTGCTGTGCTATGCTGTGCTATGCTATACTGTTCTTTTTTCTATTCTATCCTATTAATTCACAGTTATTTTGTTAAATAATACATGTTTGACTTTATGATGTTGTGTTGTACATAGGTCTGTGCTTGTCAAAGTAAAATTAGTGGTAAAATGTATGCCATGAAAAAACTTGAGAAAAAGAGAATCAAAAGACGGAAGGGAGAGGCTATGGCTTTAAATGAGAAAACATTATTAGAGAAAATTGATAGCAGATTTGTGGTGAGTAGAAACAATGAATAAAACCATAATATGCAATGCTAAATGATACCATATTGTAAATTGTCTATTAAATGAACTAAGAAATTTAAAAAATAATGTTTTACTAAATAATTGTTGATATTCATGTTTTTGTTTTGTTTTTGTTTTTCAGGTCAGTCTAGCATATGCGTATGAAACAAAAGATGCATTATGTATGGTATTAACACTAATGAATGGTGGAGATTTAAAGTTTCATATTCACAATATGGGAAACCCTGGCTTTGAAGAAGAAAGAGCAGTGTTTTATGCAGCTGAAGTCACACTTGGTCTCATTCATCTTCATTCACAACGAATTGTGTACAGGTAAACTAAAAAAGGCTTTAATTTTTTAAATAAAAAAATGACATAGATTCAAAAATGCTAAAAAATGCCATGATTTTAATTGGCCGGCCCCCTCTTTCTGAATATCATGGATCCGCCCCTGGTAACTTCACTCAATAACAATAACCTTAGGCAAGCACATGCACTCAACAATCCTCAAATCCTCAAAAAAGAAAAAAAAATTCTCAAATCCTGAACAAAAAGATTCATGAGCAGCTACATATAAAATAAATTTATATATAAATTTTCAATTGAATTCATGTATTCTAAATTTTCTGTCCAAGTTCTTATAAATGGTAAGTATAGAGTTTTGTAATCCTGTATATTTCCAATCTATTTTTGACAATAGCTGCAATACTTCAGATTACCTAAGCCTTTGGTATTCATGTGCCAACCAGACAGTGATTGGCGTTATTTCAGTAGAACTTATTGTAGTTCTGGTTGGCACATTAGCATAACAATTTGTTTGTTTATAAACATAAAGTATCGCTATCAAGTTATTATGTACACTACTCATCACAGTCATTAATTTGCTTTGACAATCATATTTAGAATATCATGTTACTGAGTTACTGTATCTCCTTTTCTTGTTGATTCCAGAGACATGAAGCCTGAGAATCTTCTACTTGATGACGACGGTCATGTTAGAATATCCGACTTAGGATTAGCTGTTCAAATACGAAATGGGGAAACAATCAGAGGAAGAGTTGGAACTATAGGATACATGGGTATGTGAATGATACATATTTTGTTAATAATAATAATATTGTTGATAGTTATTAATATCAGCATAACATTATGATTAATTCGGTTTGCGTTTCGTGTAACATAGTCGCTTCCACTATGCCACAATAATAAGGCAAGACTTATAGAATTAGTTATAAAATCGAGGACTAGTTATAGTGAACAAATTCATGAAAAATTTAAGACTCGATACAGAATAGATTATAAATTGAAGACGTTTATTATTTAACAAATTCATGACTATGGTACATGAAACACCTACCATTAATTCTTAAATGAAAAAATCATGTTGATGATTTGGAATATTGGTGACATGGTGGTGGTGGATACAATATGTTGATGGTGGTGATTACAAAGAAATATTCACTTGGTGATTACAATGGTTTGATAATGGTGATGTTTATATCCTTGTTAGTGATTCATAATGAAAATGTGTTCATGATTAGGAACATAATAAATATATTAGTAGCAACTAGAACCATAATCACGATAATTATCTTATTAACAATTTTGTCTTATGTAAAGGTGCATTTTCCATGACGATGTGATTAAAATGAAATAAGTAACACATAGATAAATAATATACAAACTATATGTACATAAAACAAGGGAAAAATAAAAATACAAAGTAAAAAATAGAAAACAATAAAAGTGAGATACAGAATAAACATGCATATTCAATAAAAGCATAAAAGACATTCAAGATAAAATGACATGAAACACATATGAAGATGATACTGGTTAGAAGAGTGTTATGTTGCTTGTTTGTGGCTACAATGTTTATTCCTATAATGAAGTGATGTGGTGATGCAGATCATGGTGGTAATATGTGTGATTTATGACAATAGTAGTGAAAAAAGTTATTTTTGATTTGTTATACAGCTCCTGAAGTTGTAAAAAATGAACGGTATACATTCTCTCCCGACTGGTGGGGACTAGGTTGTCTTATTTATGAAATGATCCAAGGAAAGGTAGGTGACAAAAAGAGTTTTTCATTGAAAGAATGTCACTTGTTGGGACCAAGTGGTTGCCTATACATCGGACTAGAAAACTAAAGACATAAGCTCCACTCCTGTCAAAAGCTATTATTGATAAATTATTGATATTTTTCTCTTGTTATTCTCATCAATTACTAAATATTTATTACTAACAGTTAATGACAACATATCAACTGTTCCTCAGGGGATCAATAGACTGGTGTTTCAATTAACATATCAAACCTTATTTGTGGGGTTCCTGTGTAATTTTCTTTACTTTTGTTTTTGGAGAGGGGGGGGGGGGATAAAGGGTTCCTGTCCTTTCAAATGAATTCAAAAAGGCTACCATTTGGACAAAGATGTTCACTTCACCCTATGGAACTACCAAATATGTTCATAGAAGTGAACAACAGTTTTTTAAAGCGGAATTGTTGTTTTACAGTCACCATTCAGAGCAAGAAAAGAAAAAGTTAAACGTGAAGAAGTAGAAAGAAGAGTAAAAGAGGATAACGAAACATATACAGATAAGTTCAGTGCACCTGCAAGACTAATATGTTCTCAGGTAAAGCATCAGCCTTCACTTGGAAAAATTTTAGTAATGTTTAAAGACATTTCATTTTGGTCACATCTATAATCTTGAGGTACTAAAACTCTGATAACAAAGGGCTAGATTCATGGTGTGATTGAATGGATAGTTTCAAAGGTTTCAAAGGTTTTATTTCCACAACAAAAACATTTTACAAAAATTGAAAAAATATATAAGAGAAACATATTGTGGAGGTTGCAAGAGAACAACCTAGAAGGTTAATCTAAGCTCTTGCAACCTTTACAAATAAATTTAAAATATTGAAATGAAGTTGAAATATGAGCCAGAGATAACGATTACATAAATATCTTGATTAATTTGAATAAACGTCGTAAAGTTTATGAAGGAGTTAAGGTGAAAGAATGAATGCATCAAGATGATAAAAAAGCTAGTTGTTTATTCACTAATCAAGTGCTGTTTATAAGCATCCCGAAAATTCTTTAAACTTTGGTGTTGTTTAATGCGAAGAGGAATTTCATTCCAGATTTTAGCCGCGGCGTATTTAACGCCAAATTTGCCATAGTTCAACTTTATTTTTGGTAAGTACAGGTTTTTGTTTGACTTAGAGCGCGTGTTATAATTATGTATATCAGAAAGGTCGGTGAAGTAGGACTTAAAAGCACTTGGTAGACAGCCGTTAAGATAATTAAAAACTAATTCTCCGAGTTGAAGTTTCATGATTTCGAAAATATTTAAGATATCTAGCCTTTGAAATAATGGTCTACTCGGGGCTTTTCTATCGGCAAAATTGATAACCCGAAGAGCACGTTTTTGGAGAATATGAATCCGTTTTAATTTGGTTTTATAATTACTTCCCCATACAAAAGTGGAATAGGATATATAGGAGTATAATAAGCTGTAGTAAAGACTTTTTAGAATATCAGTGTTTAAGAAATGTCTAACTTTATATAAGATACCAATAGATTTGGCAATTTTTCGCGATAGAAAGTCTATATGCACATCCCAAGTAAGATGTTCATCTATAATGATTCCTAGAAATTTGATTTCGTGGGTTTTTGTAATTGATTGATTCATGATCTTTAATAAACATTGGTGGTCAATGAATTTACGTTTTTGTTTAGAGCTGAATAATATAAACTTCGTTTTCGAGATATTTATGGTCAGTTTGTTGGCCAAGAGCCATTGTTGAAGTAAAAATAGTTCATTGTTCATAACGTTGACAGCTTGAGCAAGACTTTTATGATTATAAAACAAGTTCATGTCGTCTGCATAAAGAACTAAGTGGACTAGTTTTGTAGCATATTTGGCGTCATTTATAAATATCAGAAACAGAATTGGTCCTAAGATGGATCCTTGAGGGACCCCATGACTAATATTGTAAAGGTCCGATTTAGATTCGCCAATTGAGACATACTGTCTTCTATTCGTCAAATAACTTTTAAACCAAACTTTTGTTTCATTGCTAATTCCGTAGTAGGGAAGTTTATGTAAAAGAATGTCGTGATCGATTGAGTCGAAAGCCTTAGATAGGTCCAAAAAGACACCTAAAGACGGGTTACCTTTGTCTATAGCATCTACGATTTTATTGACAAAATCAAGAACTGCAAAAGAAGTATTGCGTTTTTTTCTAAAACCAAATTGATAATCGTATAACAATTGATTCGATTCTAAGTGTTCAGTTAACATTTCGCAAACTATTTTTTCGAAAATTTTTGAAAGTGTGGGAAGAAGGGAAATTGGCCTATAGTTTGTTATATCTTCATGATTACCACCTTTAAAAAGGGGAATAACTTTAGCAATTTTCATCTGTTCAGGAAATGAACCAGTCATTATGGAGGTGTTAAATATGTGACTTAAAGGCATATAAATTGACTCTGCAATCATTAATAAATGTTTGACAGGAATGTCATTATGACCTGTAGATTTTGTACTATCAAGACTATATAAGAGGTCTAACACTTTGAAAGGAGAAATATGTTGAAAATACAGTTCTTCATTTGACTCTTTCCTCAGCCAATGATCAATTGAGAAATCGCTAGAAGGTAATTTTTTGGCTAATGTAGGTCCTACATTTGTGAAAAACTTGTTAAAACAATTAGCAATATCATCTGTGTTGTTATATAATTTTCCATTATAAGTAATGGTGGAAGGGAGTTTATTGTTTTTTCTTTTTTTGTTAAGAAGCTCATTGATTATTTCCCAAGTGGCTTTCAAATTTTTATGAGCTTTATTTATCATTGTGTTATAATATTCTTTTTTTGTAAATCTAATAAGATGATTCAATTTGTTTCGGTAGCTACGGTATGCTTCAATGTTTTTAGTAGAGCGATTTTTAAGTTTTACTCTGTATAGTTTATTTTTTCGCTTTATCGATTTTAATATTCCTTTCGTAATCCAAGGGTTATCAACACTTGATGATTTAACTGAAACTGTTTTTTTAGGGAAGTGTTTTTCAAACATAACGTTAATTTGATTTGTCATATAATTATATTGGATATTAGGGTCCGTAGAATTGTATATAAGAGACCAATCTATTTTTGATATGTCTTCTTTGAATTGATTTATTCCGTTTGTAGAAAATGTACGTTTAGTAATTTTGACATGAGTTTTTTTATGTACTTTGCCGTATTGAATTAAGAAAACTGATAAGTGATCCGATATATCACAATAAAGACTGCCTGGGATAATGTTTTCCACTTGATTGAATGCATTGGTGTAAATGTTATCTATCAACGTAGCGGAATTTTCAGTAATTCTTGTGTGTTTTGAAATTAAAGGGAAAAAGGAATAAGAAAGAAGAGAGTCGACAAAAGTATTAGTAGCAGAGTTAGATTCACTTTTAAGAAGGTCGATGTTAAAGTCACCGGTTAAAAAGCAATTTGTGTTGTTCTTTTTCATTTTTTCAAGGATTTCAGTAAATAAATTCGAGTAATTATCGATATTCACTTTGGGTGGCTTATAGGACACTCCCACTAAATTGTTTACTTTGTCTTTTTCAATTTCGACAAATAAAAACTGGCTTTCGTCGCTATTGAACGATAAATCATTATTAATCTTAAAGTTATAGGTATCTTTTATGTAAAAAGCTACTCCTCCCCCTCCATCTTCATTTGGTCTGTTCAAAATAATTGGGCCACAGTAGTCCTTCATTTCAAAACAAGCTAGATCATCATTCTCTTTAAGCCAAGTTTCTGAGAGAGCAATTACGTCAAATTGAAAAACATTGAAAGTACTGAGATAACTTACTAAGTCAGTAAAATGTTTCCGCAAGCTTCTTATATTAAAATGAATTAGAGACAAGTTAATCGGCCTGTCTAACAGTGCTTCGAAGCTGTCTTCAACGTAGTATTTACAATTGTTTTGTAAATCATTTACATTTGAGAAGCTATTTTTATCTGGGTCACAAAAGTTATCAACAAAGTTTGCTTTGGATGAACCCAAAGAATTATTTTCAAAGGGCTGAAACGAAAAAGATTTTAAATTATCAAAGTTTCTAAACCGATTATTGCCGTGCTGTAATTCAAGCAACGTTAAGTTGAATTCGGTATCATCTAGATTTGCAAAAGGTAATGCGTCGCAAATACAAAAACAACAGAGGTATGATTTGGATAAGCTAAGCAGTTCATTTGCATCACTAGAGGTCTTTTTGTTTCTAAGACACTTGAGGTGTGTCCGTTGGGAACAAACCGAACATTGAACTATTGTACACTTTGTGCTGGCATGAATGCGTTTCCAGCAAATTGTGCATGTATTAGCATTTTTTTTAGTCATTGTATATAACTAAATATATAAAAAAGCAATAACAATATATTAAGCGAAAAAATAAATATATATATCACATCCAATAAACTGTAACTAATACAAGAATGTGTGTACTTAGCTGAATAACAAGTGATCGGTTTGTTGAAGTGAGGAATACTCGTCAAGTATCTGAGTTCAGTCAGTTCATGTTTTATCTTTGTTTTCATGCTGGTTGTTGTATGTCGTATCCATTGCGAAACTCGCTTGGGCGCCAAGTACACCGAACGGTTGTAGGTTTCTTGACGACATCAATCTAGGTTTAACTATCAAGCGATCCAAGTTGAAGTATGCGATTTTCCCCTCTTTTCTTGCTTGGATTAGTTTTTCTTGTTGTGCTTTCCTTCGTTGAATCACCCTAGTGGAGAGGTCCTCGTTGATGTAAATACCAGTGCCTTTAAGTTGTTTACTAGCATGGATCATGGATTCCCTATCCTTATAGTTAAGGAACTTTGCAACAATCTGCCTCGGTTTTCCTGGTAGACGTTTACCCGTTCTGTGGGCCCTTTCGATGACCATATCTTTAGCGTCTAAATCCAGGTTGTCGTTGATTAAACTTTTGACCTTCCCTTCGGTATCTGACCATGATTCGTTAACATCTTCACTGATTCCACTGATTCTGACGTTATTTCGTCTGCTTTGGTTTTCCAGATAGTCAGTCTGGTCCTCAATATCGGCAAGTTTTTTTTTCAGAGATTCAATCTCTTTGTCAATCTGATCTGTCTTCTTCACCTTACTCTTGAGAACGTCTATCTCACCCTGAGATAGCTCGAGACTCGACTTGAATTCTTGGACATCGCGAGTAAGTGTGTCTAGTCTACTACTGAAGTTAACTATTAACGTGTTTACGAAAGTTTTGAAGTTATCTTCTTGAACTTTCATTAGCTCTTTCACCATGTTTAGGCTGATTTGTTGAGAGCTTGATTCATTGGTGTCAGCCATCTTGACTCATTCATTCTGTGACACACCCTACTTTTCCAGTTTAAAAGGAATAGAATTAGTTCATTCAATAACTAAAAGAAGTGTGAAAACCTCGCTTAGGCCTATGCAGTCACATAGACCATTTCTGAAATAGCAAACATGGTGCATTATGGTCTAGCTTCCATATAAACATTTATTGTTCATTATGCCATATATGGTGTTTGTACCAAAGCTAGACCAAAATGCATCCTTTTTATCTAACTCGGAAAAGGCCAATTAGGGTTATATTTAAATTGGAGTTGATGGAGGTTTTTAATTTTGTAAGAGGAAGGCTAGCTAGCTCAATGAACAAACAAAACCCAGCATTGCTCACACTGTAGTAAATAAAGTGGTGAAATAAATAAATAAATAAATGCTACATAGGTTTTTGCTATTACTTACAATGCTGATAAGCAATGTTCATGGGTTCATGTTCTTTCACACACCTGTACAAGTCAATTAGTAAAACCTGGGTTATTGGTCAAACTACAATTGTGTCAAGAGAATGGTTAAGTAAACAAAGTTTGACATAACTCTAGTTCAAAAACCCCACATGCGACCATGACCTTAGGGTATTTACTTATTGGGGAATGTTTAGGTGAGTTAATGATTATCTTAGTATGACTTGTATTAGAGTAAATAGCACTAATTGAACAAAATAAAGCAATTAATTAGCATAAAATATTAGCACTATTTAGTGATATTTATGTTGCACAATTTTAAAGAGTGCACTCTACTAAACATTATTTTTACTTGAATTGTATGCATTTTTTTGTGATAGACTTTACAGAAAGACCCATCCAATCGATTAGGTTGTAAAGGAGATGATATCAAACAACATCCATTCTTTCGAAACATTAACTGGACACAACTTGAAGCTGGATTAACTCCACCTCCTTTCATTCCTGATGTAGGTATTAAGTCATCCATCCATTCATTCATTCTTTGATTCATTCATTCATTTGTTCATCCATTCATTCATCCAGCCATTCATTCATTTGTTCATTCAGCCATTCATTTGGTCATCATTCATCCATCCATTCATTCATTTGTTCATACATTCATTCATTCATTCATCTATCCATTCATTCAGTCATTTGTTCATCCAGTCATTTGTTCATCCATTTGTTCATTCATTTCATCATTTTGTTAATACGGTTATTGATTTTGTTCATTTACTCAGTCATCCATCTGTCCACTCATTTGTTCATCATTCATTCAGTTTCATAAAATTTATGTTCTAATCAACTGGTTATATTTCTTTCTACTTCAGCCAAGAGCAGTATATTGCAGAGATGTTTTAGATATTGAACAGTTCTCATCAGTAAAAGGTGTTAGACTAGACGATAGTGATGATGAATTCTATAGAAAATTTTCTACTGGTAGTGTGTCAATTCCATGGCAAACTGAGGTATGCAATGTTTTTATTTTATTTGGAGCAAATGAAGGGAAACCATGAAATAAAAATGAAATACTAAAAAATAGCAGTTATTTAGTAACTATTTGTCACTAACACTCAACCAGAACACAATGCCCATACAAAAGAAATAAGCTGCTGAATAGCTGCTGTTTGTTAGTATTTGGTTTATTTTTATTTCATGATTGGTTTTCCTGGGTTTGTTTGACTATTACAATACAAGAAATTTAATTTAATAAAGATATCATAGAGTTATCCAACATGTCTAAATAAAAGAAACCTTGATTTATAAAAGTTAGAGTGTAAACAATATATCCCTGAAACACTAATTACTAAATAGTACAAAATAGTGCTAATCAAACAAAAGAAAACATTAGAATTTGCATAAAATGGCACTATTTAGTATTACTAAAGTTTCACAGATTAATTGTTTGCACTCTATGCTCTAGTAAGCTTAAATTAAGTTCTCAACATTTCTTTTAAGCCACAGAAATCATTTCAAACTAAGTTAAACTACAATAACGATCAGGACAAAACATTCTCAATGTGCGATGACTGAGTAGCCTTGTTTTCGTGATCTCACTCCAGTCATATTCCAGTTCAATCTATACCAACTTGTGAACAGAGGAACGCTTATAATATAGACCATTTATAGTTAACAAACTGCTATCAATGTACATGCAATTTTTTGTTTTGCCTTCTTTTGTCTTTCAAAATACAAAGGAAAGTGAGGAATTTGGGATAAAACTGAAAGCGTCTTTTTAACAATTAACTAATTGGCTTATAAATATTATCATCATACATTTTTTTTTCTCCCTTGTATTTCTTATTACATAGATGATAGAGACAGGTTGTTTTGCTGAACTAAATCTTTTTGGGCCTGATGGTACACCTTCTGCAGATTTGACAGGAACGGCCCCACCCCCACCCCCTGAAAAGTCATCATGTACCTGTTCATGTTTTGGAGATGATGTAAGTAAAATATTACTAGTCTACTCACCTCATCCTTTCCTTCCTTAATTCTATTCTCTTCCCTATTATTTCCTTTCTTCCTATGTTACTTCAACCCCAGCTTCATTCCTTCTTACCTTTCATCATTGCACCCTTCCTTCCTTCTTTCCTTCCTTTCATCTGTCGTTTTTCCTTAATCCCTCCTTCTCTCATAAAATTTTCTTCTTGCTGTTAATAACTTCCTTCCTTCCTCTATTGCACCCTTCCTTCCTTCTGCCCTTCCTTTCTTTCTTAATCATATTCTCTCAATACTGTTTTCTTTACCTTCTCTTTGATTCTTCCTTTCATCTGTTCTTTTTCCTTAATCCCTTCCTTCTCTCATACAATTTTCTTCCTGCTGTTAATACCTTCCTTCCTTCCTTCCTTTCTTCCTTCCTTTGTTCAATTTTCTCAGTTAGCAAAGTAAGCAATACTCATGCATGTTTATCTGTTGTTTTATTTTCAGGATGATCTATAACACCATTATCCCTTTCATAGATCACGTTATTACAAGATGTTATAGGTTTGAACATATTTTGTCAATATGGGTTTGGGTATCAATAGCACTCTCTCCAAGTGGAAATTATCTGCACAATGTCTACCACATGGGGACTGGTTGCAAGTATAAGGTCTAGGTCAAATACTGAGATTGACCTGTGTTGTCTTGATGCAAAAATTGCTCACTATCATCCAAATGTTCAAGTTTTTCATCATTATTTTACGTATATTGAGTTTGACACATGAAGGATTCAATGTTTTACCTAGGCCTTCATTGTTATAATTATTTACACTTGTTTCTACAAGTTGTCACAGATAAAGTTGCTGTCCTTCCTTGAACTCTGATAAGGATGTTGCTATTTATAGCCAGTATGACCACTAGTCTCTTGCAACCACTCTATTGTCTTTGGCATGTAGTGCTCACATGACCTAGTCAATTGAGAAAGCTAAACAAGCAAGTCGTTGTCTCCAGCAATACAAAGTCTGTAATTTTGTTTTTAGAGCACAAACCCTCAAAACAAAACAAAACAAAACAAATATATTTTCTGAGATTTCAATATAGCTGACATACAATCTATTGTAATAGTACAGATTCTCATGGTCAAGTCCAGATTCAAATGATATGTTATTATTTTGGCTGCAGTAAATAATTTTGTTGCAGTTAATATATTATACTTCATTTGAATTCTGTTTATTTTACCAACATGTTTTTCAGCTTCAAGGTAAGACTGTTGGTTGTAAATTTAACTGTGACAACCTTGTTGAAACATGTGGAAACCACAGATTTTATATATGTTGGACTGTATTAGGGGTTGAATCTGTCACATGGGCTCTAGATGGAATCTTTAGTTCATTTTAGTTATTTCTGTGTGTTGCTCTAATCCAGTCAATGCTGTGAAAGACAAATCTATAGAGGCTGTGCACACTCACGTGATGGCAGCCATTACAGGGGGTAGGAACAAAGATAGTTTTCCTCTGAGAGACAACTCTTTTCCATATAAATGATTTTAGTCCAGATTCTATTGTTCCTGCCAAGTGCCGTGGATGCCATCATGTGATAATGCAAAGCACCTATTTCTCCAACCATTAACTGAATTGGGTTTAGTTTGAACCGAGTTCACAGCTGCTAAGTTTGTTTCCTTTGTCCTTCTCAGCGGAGCAAAAAATGTTTTAAACAGGCTAGGTTTAGTTAATCTCATGAAACAGGAGATGCTCATCTCCATACGATTTGGAAACCTTTTTATCAACGCTTATCAATCATGTATTCATAGATATTTCTTGCATTTTAATATTTTAAATTTATTATTGCAAAGTTCTTGTGTAAATTTCAGTGCTGTTCGAAAGAAAGCTTACATGATCAAATGACTTTGAATACTTGCACCTTCGAAATAACAGTCTGTTAGAAAGTTTAACTGAAATTTGGATGTGGAAAATCATGGTATTATTCGGGCTTATACTTTGAAAATACTCATACTTTGTTTTTCATAATACTTAGTTTAGATAGTTGTGGAAATGTCTGGGAATTACTGTTTGAGAACTTTATGCGTCAAAACCATTCAGATATAATTAATTCAATTAATTGATTTTTGAAGGAAAGATGGGATAGTGTTATTTTTGATAGTTAGCAAAATTATAATCAATTCATCAATAGTAGTTTTATGTAGATGTCAGTTTGTGGAATAGCACAGAGAAATAACAAATATTTGTTTACATGAATTATGTTGAATGGTGCACGGCTATGAAATTAATTTTAAGGAGAAAAATTTGAAACAATATTTCATACACATTCATTCTCTGTGATCAGTATGGCTTAAATTTAGGGATGGCCAACTCCTATTATGGATTAATAGTAGTCGTCATCTTCTCGATTCAATGCAATTAAGAAACAATGCGCGTAAGAACTAGGCATGTTTCTATTGTTCTGCGGCAAATGCAACTACCCCACGTAGAAATTCTTTGATTTTCACGACGTTAATATAACAAGCTATCGGTTAAACATTTCTCAAGTAAACTCTACAAAATGCTTTTTACTAGACAGTGTTTCTTTTGTGTTTAAAGTTCTTGTCCAATCATAATTTCTCAAAACAATGGCTAAGAGACGCTTGCTTTTTATAGTGAGTCACACAATAAAATTTCTCCAAAGAAAAAGACAGGATCGCTTTACTAAAACTGAAATAACATTTTAAATAAAATATAGGAAAAGTACCCCAAATATTTGATAAAATGGCCAATTTTCTAGTTTTAGCCAATCAGATCAAGCATTTCAACAATACATACATAACACCTTTATGCATTTCATTACCGTTTGCTTGCCTGGTTCTTACTCGGAGCGTTTCTTAATCTACAACCAAATAGTAAACTGTACTGTTTTGTAAAAATCATTCTGTTCTGTATTAGTTAAAAATGCTATAAAAAGAGCAGGGGACATGATAGAGCATGCTGTCCATGTTCTGTTTCCTCACAACTACAGTTCAGACATTTTGGTGACATTGTGGCATTTTAATTCTTTATGTGAAATTACAGAAGGAAAAACATTTAAAATATGAGAAATGTCATTGTACTCGTGAATGAGAAAGAAGCATTTTACTATATCTCCATGTTGTTTTTTTCGTATGTATATACTCTCTTTTTTGTTTTTCATTTATAAGAACAAACGGTGTTAGGCTTAGTTTCTAAGTTGAGTTTCACATGTGTCGAATTTGATATTTCAGAGAAGACCGCCAAATTATTGATTGGTTGTATTGTATTTGACACATGTGGAAGTCGACTCATAAACTTAAACTTGGTATGACTGTCAGGTTCTTCATTGTAATACGACACTGAATGATAATGCATCAGTGACATTCAATAGCGCCCACCACCACCTTCCCACGGGCAAACCCACAGGCATTGATATTTTGAAAATAAACACGTCAAATGCTCAAATGTGCGGTCAAAATTGAGAGAGTCAAATGGCGCAGGCTAAGCACTTAAAATCGGTAAATTTCTCATTGTTTTCCGTAAGTAAGTTTGAGAAAAAAAACGGTCTGCCAATTGAATCACCCCTCCCCCATGAAAATGGATGGACGATCTTGGATCTGAATTACATGAAATTTTCAAGCTATTAACAATAATGGTACTAAATAGGTTACGAGTTTGAAACTTTCACGATTATGTTTGCAGACCATATGACTTGGTTTTTGGATAGATTCTTGACAGCCATACTAATGCGTTTTTTTTATGTGTGCTGTATAGTACTATGTCTAACTGTGCGCATGTCAATGATTGTGGTTAGATAAACATTTATGGATGTATATAGATTAATTTTTTACTTTTATTAGGGAAGCAGGATTTAATTGCAAGTTCGGGCTTCCCGAATTCCTGGACATGCAAGTTTAATTTTCATTACAGTGGCGACACTCGAACCATGAATGCTTGTCTTTATTTAGCTTTTATTTTCCGAGCTTTCTACTGCCTCAGATTCTCTAAAAAGTAAGACTGAACTCAAATGCACTGAGTTATCAACATGAAAGTATTTTAGATCGATTTAATCAAAGGAGTATCAAAGAAGCATTTTTCCTAAGTGACAGTGATTAGCGAAAACTGCTATCATTTTACCAGAAATATTCTCAAAATGTTAAGAAAACTTAAGTCTAGAATATTTTTCAAGTATTAATTATATTGACACGAGAAAATCGTGGGATTTTTTCTTTTGCAGTTTCTAGAATTTCTTACATTGAGGACACTCTAACCATGAACACTTTATTTAGCTTTTTATTTTCTGAGCTTTCTACTGCTTCAAATTCTCTAAAAAAAGTAGGACTGAACCGAGTTATCAACATGAATTTGTTTTAGATCGATCGAATCAAAGGAGTAGCAAAAAAGCACGGCAAAGTGTCCACGGTTCGAGTGTTTTCACTGCAACCTTTGAAACAGTTTCAGGGAATTAAAACAGTTTCAAATCCTCTTCGTTACTGCCCTTGTAGATGTCCATGTTGGTTTTTATTGCGCACTTATTTCAAGTGCACAAAACGCTCCAACAGGGGCTTTGCAATGGCATGTGACAGTCGCCATATTGGATCAGAGATGAATCAAGGGTCGTTTTCAGGGGGTACATCATCACATGACCAAACTAAATACACATGATTCAAAGTCCTTTCAGGAAGGGGTGCGCATCGACCGCTCTTCTCTGCTGAAATCTATTTCCTTCCCATTATTGGGATTGTTCTTGATGTAAAATGAATTTGTTAATGTGCCATTTGATATGTATAAGTGTCTCACGTGGCAAGGGTGACAAAGGGTGGAATTATTTTATCTTTATCTTTCCAATTTCGTGACATTCCACTTCCCCCGTAAGGTCTGAAAATTCTCCAAGGTTCATCTATGAATTGCCGTGCATAGCCCTTGTTGTTTTTATACATTTGTCAAAAACGTACTCATAGTAGTAAACATTTAATTTAACAGTAATCCGTATATTTGTAGTGTGAGCATGTTTGAAAAAAAAGAAAAACGTGAAAATATTGTAAATATGTTGACAAAATTATTTTAAGAATCCACGGTTCTTACCTTCAATATTAAAAAAAAGAAATACTCAATCTGATGTTTTATTGGCTTGTTAGTTGTTTCACTCATGTTTTACTATAACAATTATAGCTGTGATCTTTCTAAAGGAGCTAGTTCGAATTTGCTCTTGTTAAGTGGCTTATTACATTATGACGTCACTTCAAAATAATCCACTGTTCAATTAGGGACGGACTATTACAAAATTGAAATGGGTGGGAGTTCCAACCATGACAAGAGTACTGACACAGGGCAAAGCCGCAGTTGCTAGTCAGAATCCTCTAAAAATTAAGATACAAAATAATAGATACGAAATTTTTAGATAAGTAGGCACAACAGACATTGAAAGAAAGGTAGCTTGTACTTAGACAGTGTACATATTATGTAGATATATTATGCAAGTTAATTTCTTTTCCTTTGGTCAAGAGTTTTTTTGGGGGGATTGTATGTTTCTTTTTTTTTTTTGTCGAGTTTTGGTTGTATGTTATATTTAATTTTCAAACCTTGTTTGGATTTTTTTGTGTGTTTAATTTTCCTCATCCACTCTTCACTTTTCTAATGGTCCGTCCGTTAAGGTAGCTAACCCCAGTTTGAAAGTAGCCACACAAGTCATTTTCAAAACACTACCATCCTTCGACAGAAAAACATACAGTAAATTGTTTACTGCAGGAATATTGAATAAAGATTGAAGTTTTTTTATGATATGTGTTATATGGCGATCGACGTCACTATGGCAACGCTAAGGAGGAATGCCTGATTTCACATTTCTTAAAATTCTCAGCTTGTAATCCTAATTATAAAAAAGCTCACGTGTTCCTATAACTGACGTAATTACCATTCACCGTCGTGAGAATTCAGTCTAAATCTACGAGAGCGTTTTTGAAATATAAACGGCAGGCGTTTTATGTGAACGGTAATTTCGTCAGTTATAAGAACACGTGAGATCAACAGATCAATCTATAGTTAAGCCTGAAACGTACAAACTGAACCCATCTCTCGATCCGTCCCAGCTTAATCTTAAAAGCACAAGTGCTGTTCTCACTGCGGAATAGCGTGGAATAAGCGTAACGCTCAAGCACAATATTGTAAAGTTTTGATTTTTATTCGATTCTTACTACGCTTGCAGGTTGCGCGTTTTCACAGCACAGGACAACTCAATTATTCGCTATTTCTATAGGCTGGGATTTTTCTTTCTTATTTCAGTACCATTTTTTTCCCTAAGTGACAGTGATCAGCAAAAACGACTGTCATTTTACGAGAAATATTCTCAAAATGTTAAGAAGTTTAAGTCTAGAACATTTTTCAACTATTAATTCGGACACGAGAAAATCAAGTGACTTTTTCTTTTGCAGTCTCTAGAATTTCTTACACACTCTAACCACTCTAACCATGAACACTTTATTTAACTTTTTTTATTTTCTGAGCTTTCCACTTCTTCAAATCCTCTACAAAAAGTAGGACTGAACTCAAATGCACGAGTTATCAAAATGTTTTATTCAAATCGATTCACTCAAAGGATGCATGTTAAAAAAATGCGCCGCCAGAAGAAATCCAACTCGAAAGCAGCCGTTTTTGCGAATAGTCTGTCACGCAATTCATGAGGTCACGCTAATCTTTGCGCGAGAAACTCGAAATTCAAGCGTGCGCTCATCCGGGATCTGATGGTTACCTGTATATCTTTCAGCTTCAAGGATATTTGAAGCGCTTGAGTTCAGTGTTTTTTATTATTAGAAGTTTAACAACGTACTCACTTAGAAAAACAAAAAGTACAACATTTGTATTTCAACAAAAGCAAAAGAGATGAACCTGAACGCGCGAAAAGAGGCCACGCAATTTTTTCATGACAGTAAGCTTACAACTTTTGGAATTTTTCTCGAAATGAAAAACATCGCAAAATTTGAATGAAAAATCATCAAAAGATACAACGAAGACGAATTACAAAGGAGAAACTTAAGGTATAGCAGCAACGCAGGAAGCAAACTCGAACAGTGAAGACAAAGCAAATTCAGGTCAGTTGAAAAAGCCGATTTTTTTAATCCCTGTGGGGACTCTTCGTATAATTTTGATATTTTGCTCTTATCATCTGAATCCTAAAGTGATGACAAATTCTCTAACCCTGAGGCTTATTGGCAGCTGCCAACCTTGGGACCCATCCTTGGGACATTTTAGAGAAACAAAGCCGGCATTGGACAAACATTTATGTGGCGAAATAGGAAAGTCATTTTGAAAGAAAAGGAAAATCAATTAATCAACTATAAACATCAAAGTAGTTGGAACACTCAGTACAACAGTGAATTGGTTATCAGGATGAATATCACAATGTTAGAATATCAAAAGCAACTGTCAACCCTCACGGATATTAGTCTCGAGATTTCAGCGTCAAATCTCCAGGATAAATGCGAAATTGAAAATTACATTGATTTTCTTGTGCTTAAATTTCTCACGGATAGAAGCCAGATAGAATGCGTACAACGTATAACAAATGGCGGACATCATGGTGGGGGGGGGAGCTAAATTTAATGCAAAATGTTGTTTTGGGGGGTAAAATTTTGTTTTAGAAGTTTTCATATAGGGGTACATTTTTCAGAACGAGACAAAAAGCAAAATATGTAAATCAAAAATAGCAGCAGCAAATTCACTGAAAAGAAGAAAAAAATGAAAAAATAGGGCCGGAATCATTGCTACAGAATAATATTTTTATGTGTTTGTTTTTGTTGGACTGGCCGGTTCCTCAAATGTTCTTGCACAGTTTGCTCAATTTGCTTGTCTTGTCTAGTGATTTTTGAACCGGCCATCCTGGAAAATGGGTAACCTGGCGATTTAAAAAAAATAACCTGGTACCGGTTTTGCTGTGCGGAGGGGTGTTTGAGTGCGGAGGGGGAGGAGTGAAATTTCTAAAGATTTTATTTTTGATGGGAGTAACTTTTTAAGAAACGCTCCGAGTAAGAACCAGACAAGCAAAAGGCAATGGAATGTATATTGTTTAAATGCTTGATCTGATTGGCTAAAACAAGAAAATTGGCCTTTTTTCAAACATTTAGGGTATTTTGTCTCAATTTCATTTAAAATCTCATTTCAGTTTTATTAAAATAGTGTTATCTTTTTCTATGAGAAAATCAGTTTACCGTGGGACTCACTATGAATAGCAAGCGTCTCTTCGCCATTGTTCTGAGCAATTATGATTGGACAAGACCTTTAAACACAACAGAAACACTGTCTAGTAAACAGCATTTTGTAGAGTTTACTTAAGAAAAGTGTCACCCATAGCTTGGTATATCAACATCGTGATAATCAAAAAATTTCTATGTGGGGAAGTTGCAGTTGCCGCAAAACAATAGAAACATCCCTAGCTCTTACGCGCATTGTTATATTACTTAACAACAAAATTTTCTATAAAAATCACCAGCCCCCTGTGACATAATAAACGAACAGTCCCTTACCGACTCATGCATTACCTTCCTCTCCGTTTGTTCACAAAAACTAATATAAGCCGAATTTTTGCACTTAAATGGAACGGAACGAGAGAGCATACATAAAGAGTCATTTAAAAATGTTTATAGATTCCGGATCTGTCTATATGAGGCGAGCCAACACGGTTAAGCGGGCTGTTGTTGTTGTTGTTTTTGTTGTTGTTGTTGTTGTTGTTTCTACGCTCTGATAGCTTGAACACAAAGAAAACCAGCCCGCTAAACCGTGCTGGCTCACTCCATATAAACAACCCATCATTCTATTTTTATTTGCAGTCTTCTCAGTCTTTGCTCCTGTACAGTTATTGATTTTTGCGTTCGTTTGTTTTATTGTTTACAGTCGTATAATACTATTTTTATACAAAAGTTTCCTTTCTTTAAAAAAAATCATCAATCGGTCATTCATAAATGTCTGCGTTTTTGTTTATCCTCGAAAATGCACCCCGGGGGAATGGAATCCGGTGGTAAACGATTGGGGATGCTCGTCGTATCTTTTAGGGGTAAAAATTAGCAATTTGGTCTCTTTTAGGGTTTAAAATGTTAGATTTGCCAAATTCACACTTTTTGGTATCTTTTAGGGGTTGAATAACACTGAAATTCATGATTTTGGAATCTTTTAGGAATGGATATTTTGGAAAGCCACGCCCTTTTGAAAAACGTCCGGTATCTTTTAGTGGTCTTTTTGAAAAATTCCGACGAGCATCCCCGATCATTCATCCCCGGAGTCCCTCCCTCCCACCCTCCCTCGGGACCCACACTGCCCCTACACTCGATATACTCTATACAAACCACCCCATTCAATTCATTTTGTAATGAGGGAGCAATCCCAGAGAACCTAGAGAAAAAACCCTGGAATAGGGATCGAAGACAAACAATACTTATAACAAATTCTTCTCACACGTTCACTCATTCATTAATCCAATAATTTTTTTTGATTGCTAACTTTTGACCATTAATGTCGTTTCCTATTCACCCATTAATTCAGTCCTTTACTTTTTGCAGCTTTCGCTATTTTATGTAATCAATAATTTATAATTATTGTTAACTTCTTTTATCTTTAAAGAATGGAGCTGAAAACAAATTCCCCAAACAATCAGTTCTTATGCAACCCTCCTGGTTACAAGAACAAAACACGTCACTGGAGAGCTAGGCTCAGCACAAAGTTTAAAACTCACCTTCGGACAAGACGAAATTTATAGAAAGTTGTAACAGCTAAGATTTTGAAACTATTAGAGTTCTAAAATGGGATCAAAGATATAGACTGTAAGTATGGGTTATTTTAAGATATTTATTGTAGTATTCTAACTAATTGACTGTTTTATAGTTTAACGGGTTTGACTTAACAACAGATCGGCTTTTTATGTGATTAACTAAACTAACAAAATTACCCAAATTAAATTTGAAATTGCACGAACGATAAACTTTTATTAAATTATTTGAAAGATAATAATTATGACGTTGAAAAGATTCACAAACAAACGTAACATTTCAGCTTATTCTCGAGATATGATTATTTTGCCGTAGCTTCATATAACTTTCGATTTCAAAGATATATTTAATTTATCTAAATCGAAATCGCCAAAATTGATTAAAAATTATAACGACTTTGTTGGTCAAAATTCGTTGAGTTCTAGCTAGTTTTGTGTTACAAAATTAACGAAAAAACAATTATAGATCAAATACATTTGACTTTGAACTCAATAACTCACGCTTCCGGCAGCCTTGTGTATAGGATTAGAATTGTCATTGTCAATTTAATATGATTTTTTTAAATATTTTTTATATATTCTTAATCTTATTTAGCAAGTAAATATTGAAAAACATTGAAAAAATCGATTCCTGAATTTCACCTGATTCTAAACATAGCTGAATGATATAGTGATTTCTTAGACCGAAACGTATTATCTTCGGAGATTTATAGTCGAATTACTGTCACACTCCTTGCTGCACACACTCTTAAGTCTTTCTTTTACTTTGATACGCATTTCGATTTTATCCAAAAGGTATAAAGGCCTGTACACAAGGGAGCTTTCTCCCACAGCATACTCGCGGAACAAAGCTCCATCGTCTGTAACAACGATTTTACGCGAAAAAAAGGTTGCCCAACAAAACATTTGCTCCCGGGTTTTCTTTAACAAATCAAAAACAGTTTTCCGTGTTTGATATTTTGATCAGAGTATCAAACACGGAAAACTGTCTTTGATTTGTTTTATAAAATAACAAACGCGCGAAAAGACCAAAAAAAGTGAATTCAAAGTAAATTCTCCCTACGTTAAGGCTGATTTACACGGTACGATTTGTCTCATGCGATTTGTAGTATACGACTAGTCGTGAGGTTCAAAACGTTCTAAAACTAGTCGTACGACATATTCTAAAAAACGTTTTAGAGCGCGAGTGACTAGTCGTATACTACAAATCGCATGCGACAAATCGCACCGTGTAAATCGGGCTTCATCCTCATTTTAAACTGGTTAGATATGGGAGATCAAGCTAAGGGGCAAATATTCAGCGGGAGTATGTTTCAGCAAGCTCCTTCGCGCGTCAACACTGACTTTCATGGCAGACCGCCTTATGAAACCTAAAGTACCCACAAAACGGTTGTTTGCGTTATACGTTCAGTTTTATCAAAATAAATGGCAGAGCATAACTTGTTTTAGTAACGCAGAAAAATTCCTTTGTTAGGGTCTGTAAATGCTATTTAGTTTTACAGAGATTTTTGTTTTTGTTGAGCTCTATAAAAATACTGTAAATTATCCTATAAAACTATTTTCTGATGTATGTAAACTGCTATTTACAAGATATTTTCCTAGACCGTACATTAATGAAATTTTCCAATGCAGAGAACATATTGAATGGACAACACGACAACGACACGTCTTCACAAATTATTACTTTTTCTGCTCTTATTACTGTGTGAAATAATAAAAAGTTTCCGAAATTGATTGTGAATTGTATGGTGCTGTTTGATGTTTCGTAGGCGTATTATTTCTGTTATTTATGCAACAGATCAACATGTGATGACGTCAAAGTATTCTCATTTTTTTCTGTGATTCTACCGATATTTTTTTCCTTGTCATATTCTTTTAAAAAAAGTTGAATAGTATTTTTTATAGAATACAAATATTATAGCAACAAGATAATCGATTGTTTTGAGAATCGTCCAATTTGATAACAAAAATTTTGAATATTTATAAAATACAATAAACTGGAAAAAGAAAATGAAAGATTATTAAATTGTATCTCCCCGTAGACAGAGTCTTCTTTGGCGATCATTCGCTAGTAGTCTCAATTCTACAGGTCTTAAGTTACTTCTTTGTATCTTTAAGAATCTCTCTTTCTTTTAAATAGGTACAATTGGTCGTGAAACCAGGCCGTAAACAGAATCATGTTCTCTTCGAAGATTCCTTTGCAACTCAGTGCATTGTTCCTTATTGCTACACTGGTGAGTAATAGTTACTATAAAGAATTGTTAGGAAACCTATTGTTATATGTCGTTTTTATGTAAGGTTCAACTGGTCTTGACGGAGCAAAAAATAAATTGTAAAATAAGTCAACATAATAACCTTTTAAATAAAAGCTAGGTTGGAGACTAGTGAGACGTAATGCTTTAGAACATCAGTGTCAAGTGATGGTTTCTTCAGTAATAGAACGATGATCGATTAATTTCTTGAACGACGTTGGAAATGTTGACTGGAACTAAAAAACATGCTCACTACGTCAACAATGAATAGAAGTAGTAACTGGAGATGTTGGTATGGTGTCCCGGGAGGGAGGGGGGGGGGGGGGTGTGGGGGAATGATAAAAGATAATGGACGTTTTTCAAAAGGGTCATATTATAGGATTAACAGACTTGGCTGATACTGACTGCACTTCAGACAGTTCACTATCTGTACTACTCGATAGATGTTGCACATCAACATTACAGCTACTTGCCAGGCTGGTGTAGACTCCCTCGCAGACTCCCTAGCACTCGTTTTTAGTTTCGGACCCATTCTCCTACGATCATTCAATGTACTGCGAGGAGTCTAAGGCTGGCGTGGATAGTAGTAATCTTAAATAAATATAAATAAATGAATAAATGATTGAATAAGTTAATGAATGAATAAATAAACAAAACCAATAATAAAAATAACAATAAATAGAAAAAATAGATGAAATAATAGATTAGAGTGCACGCACTAAAAGTGTGCAACATAAATACCACTAAATAGTGCTATTTCATGCTAATTCTATTATTTTCTTTTGTTCAATTAAAGATATTTATTACTAAATAGTAGGATGTACTTGTAATCACTGGTCAAAGTACGTTTCAAAGTTATCTAAAGCTTGGTTTCCATATAATCGCAAACGATCGAGAACGGTCACAAACGATCGAAAAAAAGATTGATTTTGGGGAAACCAAAGTTTTTCGATCCTACAACGGTTTTTGAGCGATTTCGATCGCTTTCATATATGGATCGAAGACGGTCGTAGGATCGAAAAACGTTGGTTTCCCTCCAATCGAATATTTTTTTCCGATCGCTTGCGACCGCTTTTTTTCTCGATCATATCGAAACCAGGCTTTAGTCTAATATGATTTTGTTTTTCAAGGTTAATTGTGTTAACTCTCATGAATCTAATTCCTCTGGTAAGTAAACAATAATAACGTTATGACATTCATCTTATATTAGGGATTGCCACATGCATATTAATGACTTTGCACGTCGCGGAATCTTTACGCGGCTGTAAAAGCGAATAATTTAGGAACAGAACTTTAGATAGAGGAAGGACTGGAGAATTGAATTAACGTTTGTCCAAAGTTTTTTCTTACAAGAGCTTGTTTTCTGCTTTTCCTCCTTGTACGGATTTTTTACTGTATTTTTCACAACCTTTTCGTCAATTTCCTAATCACGGTGGCTCCCTTAGCAGAAAAAGGAGCACCCCAGATATCAACTTTATCACATTAATATATAACAATTCATATGTAATCATATTTTAAAAGATAGAGATAGACTTTCATCATTGTAGTATTGAAAAGGATTGTTATTCATCGTGGATGAAGCATATAAATAAATAAAAAGTTACTTATCATTTGTCTCACGATGTTAGTCTTGTAAAAAACGCGACGTTTCGACTGCATTCAGCTAGTCATCATCAGGCGGAATGCGTAGAAAGAGATGACGCAATATTTTATACTCGTCTATTCCCATGGGAGTGCATTTTGATGGTGCGAATGTATGCCTCTGGGATTTCAATGCCGCTATCTCTATTAATGTTGGTGGGGTGGAGTCTGATCTGTATGGCCTCCTTGACGCGACGTGAATACCAATGCTGGTCTTGGTCGACATATTCGATCTTTTGCCAGTCGGGACAATGGCCGGTCTTAGTGGCGTGTTCTGCTACAGCTGACGTTTCAGTTCTGGCGAGTCGGACATCCCTGCTGTGTTCCTTGATTCTCTCTTCAAGTGGTCTTTTAGTCTCTCCGATATAGACTAGGTTACATTCGCTGCAAGGGATCTTGTAAACTACGCCGTCCTTCCTATACTTGGGAACGGGGTCTTTTGGTCGGACTAGCTGGCTACGCAGAGTCGTGTCGGACTTAAAAACTGTCTTTATGCCATGGTCTTGCAAGCATCGACGTAGCGTCTGTGAAACGCCCTCTACGTAGGGAAGTACTGCGAAGGACTTGTAGTTGGTGGGTTCTTTCGACCAGCTGTAAAGAAAGAACCCACCAACTACAAGTCCTTCGCAGTACTTCCCTACGTAGAGGGCGTTTCACAGACGCTACGTCGATGCTTGCAAGACCATGGCATAAAGACAGTTTTTAAGTCCGACACGACTCTGCGTAGCCAGCTAGTCCGACCAAAAGACCCCGTTCCCAAGTATAGGAAGGACGGCGTAGTTTACAAGATCCCTTGCAGCGAATGTAACCTAGTCTATATCGGAGAGACTAAAAGACCACTTGAAGAGAGAATCAAGGAACACAGCAGGGATGTCCGACTCGCCAGAACTGAAACGTCAGCTGTAGCAGAACATGCCACTAAGACCGGCCATTGTCCCGACTGGCAAAAGATCGAATGTGTCGACCAAGACCAGCATTGGTATTCACGTCGCGTCAAGGAGGCCATACAGATCAGACTCCACCCCACCAACATTAATAGAGATAGCGGCATTGAAATCCCAGAGGCATACATTCGCACCATCAAAATGCACTCCCATGGGAATAGACGAGTATAAAATATTGCGTCATCTCTTTCTACGCATTCCGCCTGATGATGACTAGCTGAATGCAGTCGAAACGTCGAGTTTTTTACAAGACTAACATCGTGAGACAAATGATAAGTAACTTTTTATTTATTTATTGTAGTATTAATTTCTAATATTTACAATTTTGGTCACCGCAAAAAAAATGCGAAGCTAACCTTTCAGTGGGTGGTGGTATGTTTCTTCAAACGTAATTCAATTAATATTAACCGACCAGCATCCTTTGAATTTGTGAACTATCGTGCATGGACACTAGAAAATGGATGGTCAGTGGAGAACTGGAAAGACGTGAAAAACTGGGAACAGGCTGTCCTTGTTTTATTAAAAAGTTCATTGTATCAGTTAATTATTCGCTGATAGAGTGCACGTACTAAAAGTGTGCAACATAAATACCACTAAACAGTGCTATTTTATGCTAATTCTATTGTTTTCTCTTGTTTGATTAGTGCTGTTTACTACTAAATAGTGACAACTGTTGCACACTTTTAGTGCGTACACTCTAATGTTTCATAACTATTGAATTCTAATTCTAAAGTAATCACTGAATTCTCAAACATTCATCAGCCAGTCAACCCCTTTCCCCGTTCCTCAGCCCACAAATCTATTGTGGTGTGTTTTCTGATGTAATTTGTTAAAGCTATATATTTCGTTTTATTAAATTTCTAGCATGCTCTGATGAAATCAGTCTCAAGGGGAAGTTAACAGCAACCAAATCCTTGTCTAATGCTCCAGCTAATGATGGATATCTAAACAACGTTGCCGCAAAAGGAGGCTGGTGTGTACCAAAAATATCTAACCAATGGATAGAGGCTGATCTGAGAGCTCTGATGGTTGTAACTGCAGTAGCAACGCAAGCTGCTGTAGGTGAATTAGGAAGGGTTGTAAAGTATTCATTGGAGTTCAGTATAGATCATACTGATTGGTGGGATTATATGGTTGACGGAGAGCTGAAGGTTTGTCTAGTTAACATTTAGAGGAGAAACCCGGCAAATCCTTAGGCCTACAATCGCGGTCAAATCGTTTTGAGAATTAAGTTGCAATTTCATATTCTCAGAACATTACTATAAAAAGGAAGTGAAATAACAACATTCCTCTCTCCCCCTATTACTTTTTGAAGGATATAGAGATATTTTGGATATAATTTACTAAAAATGGAATGTTCTCAACAATTTTGACCGCGATTGTAGATGATAAGCCGTTTGTCAGATGCGTCGAGTTTAATCACATCAAATAAGACCGGCCTATTATCTATTGTTTGCATTGAATTCGGCGCATGCAGAAAACGCCTTATGAACTGGGCCAAGACTAAATTAATTTATTTGATTAACTTATGAATAGAAGGATTTATAAGGTAAGGAGTAATAAGCGATTTTCATTATGGCCTAATCTACTACAACTACCAGAATACTTTGCTCTCTTTCTTTTGTAGCGCAATTAGTACAAGGATTAAGGATTTATTTTGATAAAGAAAATTCCCAAAGAATTATGGTAGTTGTAGTAAAATGAAGCCATGATGCAAGTAGGCTATTGAATAAATGATCTAGCAAACAAAATAATGAAATAATGAAAAAATAAATTCAATTCGCACTAACAAAATGAACTGAACGAAAGAATGTTCACATGAATGGATTAATTAACAAATGAGTGAAAGCGTTCGTAGAGAGGTACTGGTCGGCGTCCAGGTATATGGCTATAAACTGATAAATACACGGACGAAATTGAATGAATAAACGTTTGAAATTTATGAATGGATGAATGAATAACAAATTGGTGCGATGGAACGAACGAATGTATATATGGACTATTAAACGAATAAACAAATTCTCCACCAGAGAATGAACAAACATATACATAAATTCTGAAAGAATTAGTATAATAGGAGTATGTACTACTCTGTTGCCCCGAACACCGCGGACAAACGTATGCGCATGCCCGAAAAATATTATAAAAAATGCCGATCAAACACAATTGAAACAGTGTAAACTTAGGGTACAAAGATAATTTTTCAAAGAGTTAATGTAGACAAATTAAGCCTAAATTTTCATACAATTTCTTATTAATTGAGTTAATTGACAAACAATCTGATTGTTTACAAATGCAAATGCCACGCATGCGCTGACGTTTGACCGCGGTGCAATCTCGTACCCTGAGTCCTCGTTATTTCGGCCAGCGGCTCGAAACAAGGACTCTGGCATAATCCACTGAAAAGTCCAAGGTTTCTTGGACTTCCGGCTGCGCATGCGCCTTTACGGCCAATGTACAAACGGACCAATGTGGAATAGAGATTATGTCACAGCTGATATTTAAAAGTAAAATCCGTTGTAATCCTGATGGAATTGATATCCAGCATCGATTGGCGCATCTATCAACATACGGCGATATCGTCAATACAAATTGATTTTTCCTAGTGATATTGTGGAAGTTTTGGAACAAAATTCATAGATTGTAATGATTATTTATTGAGTAAACATAATCCGAAGGGATTTTAGGTTAATTGGTGATTTTCGACGAGCCAGAAGAGAAATTCTGTCGGCCGTTGGCAGCCGTGTGTGACGAAACATTAAATAATTTCCTAACTATTGCTTCAAATTGGCTGAAATTCTTTAGGAAGGTAAAGAAAATAGCAATTCACAAGTACATACTTAATTTTTTATCATATTTTAGATATTTTCTACTGCTAAAAACGGTCACAAAATCTAGCTTGAGTTTATTTGTGTTTCCGGTTGTTTGCGCTTGCGTGGTTGTCAAAATTGAATGACCAATCAAATTTTAACAAAAATCGGATTATGTCAGAGCCCTTGTTATCCGCTGCTGGCGGGGAAAAACGCGGGCTCTGAGTATGAGATTGACCGCGGTGCTGTTTCCCCGTTCATCTCCCACCATTTCACCAAAGAGATTGACCAACAAATATATTACATCTTGCAGGTTTTCAGCGATAATCGCGAAAACCGTTCTGAAGTCTTTAAACATGTTTTGCCAGTCAAGGTTCACGCGACTTTTGTCCGTTTTAAGCCAATTGAAACTCGTGATAACTATCATTGTCTTCGAATTGGAGTTTTTGGTTGTCAAGGTGAGTGCTCATATAGTAATAGACTGCTTCAACGGTCGGGACAAAGACAAAGCCTAACCGCTCTCGAAAGCATATGATATCAAAGACGATTTAGACTCTAATAGACCTTCCCTGCATTTGTTTGATTGGCCACGAAACAATAGAATCTCACTGAGGCTGGAGTGTATAAATCCATACATTCTCTGTATTTCGTACATTCCAGCCTCTTTGTGAATCTATTGTTTTGTGGCCAGTAAAGAGAATGCGGGGAAGGTCTATTAACACCAACAGCAGCACTTTAATTACTAGAAATACCATAAAACACCTCAAACTATATAGTAATGTAATCAAAGAAAAAACTTGGAAAAACTACGACAATGGTAATGATTGATAGTGAGTGAGAACATCCTACCTGAAGATGGAGGATTACTCTACAAAAAGAAAAAGAAAAGTTAAAATTTAGACGACTTATATGTGGTTGATATGAAAAACGTCAAAACCAACGTTTATCACATTTTCTCTTGGTTGATGTCCATAATAATTTCAAAGGTTTTGATGATAAGAATGAATGAATGCATGCAGGAATAAATGAATGGACGAAAGTATGAATAAGAGAGTGAATGAATGAATGAATGAACGAATGAACGAATGAGTGAATTAATTAAGTAAGTAATTAATTAAAACACCATAATAATGAAGAACTAATCTAATCACGTGGATTGATTTAGTGAAGGAATTTTAATACACTAACATCACGCTGGAGGAGATTACTAAAACATTACATATAAAAAATACTTTTTGTATTTTTTTTTATCCACTTAGAGTGGCTTAGTCGATGTGGGCCGTGCAGCAATGCCCCGCGTATACTCTTGTATAGTTTATGTTGCCCTTCTCGGTTAAGGTGCACACCATCGTAGCATAGAAAAGCAAAATTCGTGCGCCAAAAACCCCTATGCGACCAATAAAATGCATAGTCAATGCGTTTGTTTTTCGACCCCACCTTTGATGAACAGACAGATATGTCTTTGAATTTAGTAATTTGTTACGTCACGCTCATGCATCTTGTGAAGCGTGACGTGACATCTATTTAAGATTATATTAAATGTCACAGTCGTGGCCAAATGATTCCAAATGTGGTGAAGTCTGTTATCTGGTTAAAGTCTGATCATCAAACGAGCGCAACCCAGCATGGAGCGCGGCACATGAATTGAAAGTGTTAAATATCAAGGGGTTAGTTTTTCCCGGGAGTTATTGCGATAGAAAAAAAATACTTTTTGTACATTTTTTTTATCCACTTAGAGGTCACGTGATCCCATCGTCCTAAATCGTGCAGTCTTGGAACTATGAGGTCCAAAAATAAAAAGAACATACTAAAATTAGTCAAAGTTTAAACTCATCATACACAATCAAAGAGAAATAGCAATGTTTTAACGTTGCAACGCAAGTTCCCATACGAGTGTTAAATAAAGGGACACTGTCAATGGATGACATGCGCAGTGACGCTCCCAATTTATGGCTATACATTGCATTAGCCGCATTTTGGAATGTATGGTAGAAAAACAATTTTGATATTTTTAGCTATTTATTTACAAGTTTTGATTGTTTACAAAAAACAGAGATGTTTACAAAGCTAATATATTTTCAAAAGAAGCTGTAAATGTAAAAATGCGTGTTTGACAACTTTAGTTCGTCTACACCAAATTAAACTTGAATTTTAATTTCAACGTCTTCGTTACTTGAGAAAAGGAAAATAAAAAGACAACTAGTATATTATAACCCATCACTTAAAGCGTAAAAAAAATTCGCGTCTTACCGCCTTCGGCGTAATTCCAATGACAACAAATGATCGCCGACGAAATCATTGTCGCTACACTTCGTAACTTGCTACATATTTAGCATCTAGCCAAGCTTTATATGTTTTTGCTTCTAAATATATTCATTTGTGTAGTTTTTGCCATTCTTTTATATATTGTATTGTGTCCAAATGTCTTAGTTTTCGTCCTGCATTCGTTCGTATGCCATGCGCCGCCATCTTGGATTTATCAACTTGATTTTTCGAGTTTACTCGTGCATGCGCACCTAGTGACAGTGTCCCTTTAATAAATTTGACAAATTTCATAAGTTTAAATTTATTGTCATTTTTCTTGTGTTGTGTATTAGATGATAAACTTGGGTGCTTTCACTAATTTTGATATTCTCTTTAGTTTTATAAAGCTGCACGAATTAAGGGAGATCAGATCAGTTGACAACTCGCCTATTTAATCGATCATATTGTTTCTGAATTTCTTGCAGTCGGTAAATTGCCACTAGGTATGGAGGACCGGAGAATTCCAAATGCGTCAATATGGAGTAACAAGCCTACATTTCCAGGCACAGAGCCTGAGAAAGCAAGACTGAACAATCAAGGTGCATGGTGTTCTCTCAAGGTGGATCCATTAGCCAGTCTATTCGTTGATCTAGGAGCTGAATATTATATAGATGGCATAACAACACAAGGAATAGATAGTTACTACAAAGATGTTGATTCATTTTGCAAGTATGTAAAATAATTAAAAAGATGATGATTATGATTAAAATGATGGGGGTGATACTCTATTATTATGGAAGTAGGATATTATTTATAGCTATAACGAATATGGCGATACGTTTATACTGATGGTGATGATAATGATATTAAGAATAAGAATACCATTTATCTATATAGCGCATTATAAAAAGGTCTCTATGCGCTTATGATGATAGGATAGGATAGGATAGGATAGGATAGGATAGGATAGGATAGGATAGGATAGGATAGGATAATAGTACTTCTCACTTTACATTTTTGTTTATTTCTCAGTTCTACAGATCCAAATTTACACAGCAAGACCGATGAAAAGAATGTAAGAATTAACTTATTGTTTTGACATCAGTAGAAAAGATGTTTGTATTGCGACAATCGATAATAGAGAGCACACACTAAAATGATTTACATCCACCTTCCATTCTTTCCTTTTCAACATTCCTACACCATGTTGTTTTTGGTCTTCCTCTACGTCTTCTACCCTCTGGGGCACATGTCAAGGTAATCCCTTCGTTACAGTTCTTCTTCTCTTCCCTCATGTGTACCAACGAAAAAAAAAGTTGCGCAACAAAACTTTTGCTCCCGGGTTTTGTTTCTTTGTTGCGCAACATATTTTTCGTTGGTACACGCGAGGGAGCTGTGCTCTGGGAGCATGTTGCGGGAGTGTGTTGCAGGAGCAAGTTCCCTCGTGTGCACCAGCCTTAACACGACGACTATATCAACGTTTTATATAAAGCTATTTACATTTTCTATTTTTAGTTCCATTAACATTTATTATCTTTCTTATTGTTAGAGTCGTATAACGGTATTGTAGTATCGTAGTAAACTATTAATAAATGCACAATAGTGAATATTCATTTCATTAATTAGTTGTTTTCCTTTTGTAGTTATTCTCTGTTTCATAGAAAATGGGGTAGTTGTTGATTCCGAACAGTTCTCACATTTTCAAGCGAAAAATTTCGAATTTCTTTAAACTCGTACCAGTCCACACTCGGTAAAATCTTGAACTTGATAAACGGTTATTTCTCCAAATATTTCGCAAACCAATACGGGCACATACCATTTTTGTTCAACCATAAATGAATCAAGAGACATGGAAGATATCCCGTATATAAAGTCCCATTCCCCCTTCTTTAACTTACATGCAATCTTTTAATTGGATGTTTTTAATTTACCAGGTGACAACATGTTTTATCAGGAAAGAAGTTTCGCAAGGAGCGTGGGTAACGGGTTTTAATGTAGATTACAGTCTTGATAAAATACAATGGAAACGGATTGGACTGGATGGCAGAAAAAACAAGGTATTTAGCCATTTTTGTTTTTTACAAATGTAGTTTTGTGGGTATGGGTGCTTGAAGGAGCTTTCAGAATCCAAAAAAGAAGGGCCTGGCGTATCATTTTAGGGTCCTCGGTTGGCTTAATTATGGTTTTGAAAAAAAAAAAAAAAAAAATACCCGGGACTTAAGGTCGCCTAAAATCGCGCAAAATTTCCAATAGCTCAAAATTGTGTATAATCGCACAAAATTGCCTGAAATCATCTTAAAATCCATAACAAATTTGCAGTACGAAAGGGTAATATAATTATGGATTGGCATTTTATTAATTCTCTAACACTAAGAAAATACAACATTACATTCGAGAGTAATGCAATTTTTTTTCCAAGCCAAGATCACCTAAAATCGTCTTTAATTTCGAGAGATTTTGTCAAATTTTGGTATATCGCCTATAATGGCGTTTAATCACTCAAATATACAATGATACAACTATTAAAACGTAAATGTTAAGGTCTGAAATATCTCAATTTATATTTTAGCGCTATAGTTGATTTATGTTTCAATAAATCGTTATATATTCTGTTATTTTGTAGACTTTTAAAGCCAATAAAATGCATAACGACACTGTAACAAGAAATATATTTCCTAGAGTAAAGGCTCGTTTTGTTTCTATCATACACATATCTGCTCAAAATGCACAGTGCCTACGACTGGAAATTCTTGGCTACAAAGGTATGTCTAAAATACTGGAAAGTTGTTATGCGCATCGGGAGCAGTAGTATAGTAGAGATGGAATTAGACCCCCGGGGAGGTGGGGAGTTATCGGGGAGTTTCGGGGGAGTTAGCGGGGAGGTGGGGAGTTCCCGGGGAGGTACCTGTGGATCACCCCACCCCACCATCCACAACAACAACAAACGACCACCCCACCCTCACCATCCACAACAACAAAATCAAACGACCACCCCACCCCCACCATCCACAACAACAACAACAAATGACCACCCCCGCCCCACCATCCACAACAACAACAACAAAGGACTACCCCACCCCACCACCTATGAACACGAAAAACGACCACTCCACCCTATGAATACTGATGAACCATCCAAAATCCTTCTTTTGTGACGAATTACCCCCGTGAGGTGGTGAGGTGCTGCGTTGGAATGCGTCATCATGAGGTGGTATCACATTACATGTCGAAGGACCTTATTTGCATACCGTTCGGTGGAATGCAGTGGTAGCCAACATATGCAAAAACACACCCCACCCCAACCATTATGGGACTCCACTATTAAAAAATTACCAATAACAGACTAGGCCGACTCCATCACTATTGAGAAACACCACCAGTCCACCCTTATCAAAAATAATACCCACAAACCGTGACTAAGAAATTGGAGGAAGATTATTCGACCCAGTAAATTAAAACAATATTTTCATTTTAAATTTTATTAAAGATAGCTTTCGAAAATAGATACCAATAGTGGTTAAATTCACTGAAGTGAATCAAAATCCTGTTTTTGAATACTTATGAACCGTTCATAATCCTTCTTTTGTCACGTCATACAGACAAGTCTGGACAAGTCAAATGCTTTTGTTTTCAAATTCAATTGTAATAACTTCCCTACTCCCCGATAACTCCCGATACCTCCCCGACTCAATGCCTATCCTGGCTTATTCTAATGACAGTTTACTTATATATTCCACCTTCTAAAGGAAGTATAAAAAAGACATAAGTTCAGAATCTGTTTAAAGATTGCATTTTTTAATTAAGGAATGCGTTTGTTCTAGTTCAAAAATGCAATCTTTAAACAGATTCTGAACTTATGTCTTTTTTACACTACTATTGCATTTTTTAATTAAGGAATGCGTTTGTTCTAGTTCAAAAATGCAATCTTTAAACAGATTCTGAACTTATGTCTTTTTTATAATACCACGAATTCTAGTGAATTGGGTTGGGTGGGAGGGCCGTTACACTTCGTTTGTGGCTTGACTCTTACTTTGGAACGATAAAATGCTGTAGCACTCTTCTATTTATATGTAAATTATCATCCCTTGGGACATTGCCTTGATTGCAGTCCGCCGGAATTTGTATTTAATGGATTTTGTGTTATTTTCAATTTCGCGCTTTGTTGCGAGTATTGCGAATAGCCTCCCAAACCTCAAAACCCAACACCTAAAAATCCTCCCAAAAACTAAAACCCAAAACCTAACACTGTGTTTTAAAATGTTGACTAAGCTGTCTCCTGTTTCAAGACGTTCTTTCAATCGTAACATTCCGGTGAGTCCGCGAGCCTTGTAAGATAGCACAGCTCAATCTCTCTCGTGAACAACCAAGCTCTAGAAACAGCTAAGTAAAAGGGAATACATATACCCACTAGTGGTTTGACCGATACTGTACGACACTCCACAGTATCGCTCACCAGATTAATGATTTTCTTTTTTCACCGGGAACAAATTAAATCATACCTGTCGGTCTGCGTCTGACAAAAAACCTAAATTCAATTTTAGCTGGATTTGATATTGAATTTGACAGACCCGAGAAATGCCTAGTAGAAACAGATGATAGCTGACAAGGAAAGTAGCCCAACTAGCAGCAGCAGAGTTTTCCTCGTCCATTGCTTCGTGCATACGTACCATCCCCAACCATGCACACCTAACCTGTTTCTACATTGTAAGATTATTTTGTTTTTCTTCGTTGTTAGTGTTCATTTACAGACCAATATTCGTATTCTGTAAATGTATATTTTTGTTTGAATAGACTTGAACTTGAACTCCGTACTTGAGTCTGCTGCGGGTCGGGCTGGTCGCTGATTATCTTTTCTCATTCACAAACATTATGTACCGGTAGAGACTCGGCTTTCGGAAAACAAAATCCTAAATATTATACCCACTGCTTTGCCTTGAACCACCCTCGTAATTTCATTATCTGACATCGTTGTCACTCTCTGACTGGCCTCAATAAGGTTCCCTAACCAGTCATCCCAGTGTACGTTATATTTTGTCCCCCAACTGCCATAATAAGGTCCGGCCCAAAGGATTGGTCATATTTCCAATCTCACGCCAGATCATTCGTCCGCTATATCATATCTATATCATATGGCATGCGAGTAAGAGAAACAAGGGGGAAGGGTAGGGATACCCTTAGGCCAGCAGAAAGTGACAACTATGACCCAGTAAAAACTAGGAGAGCTTTTTGAGATACTCTTTTTTCACAGTTATCACCCACCGCGGTCTCAGACCTTTGTATATCTTTGTATAAGAATCCCTGAAAAACTCACTTAATATGCCAAGGCAAAGTCAAACACATGTCAATATCGTTATTCAGTATTCACACATCACTTATAGAATTTGTTGTATTATCATGATGGCAAAAACAACCTTAATGAACAAGTAGCAAATCAACATAAGTCAATATACATAGTACGCTCCACATATCAAATGCATAATCAATATTCAATTCTAATTACATTTTAATGAGCCTTAACGTTACAACAAGTTTCACAGTTAAACCTACAATCAAAATATACATTCACTAGCCCCTCATGTAGCAGGGGACTCGAGGTACAAATCCCATGCACCTCACCTATCTAGACTTTTTATCCTGAACACTTACAACTTTTACATTATTCGTGGTGGCATTGTTAAACGTACATCTTTACCGTGCAGGGAGCGTCCTATTCATACATGATGTCTTTTGCTAAAGGACACAGAACCAATTCACCTGACTAGGGCTTTTCATTTTAAATCCACCATTTTTGTCATAATAGTTGTACACCTATACGTATGCGAATGCATAAAACCCATCATTGCAATACGCAGACATCACTGGCTGTATACAACATCCACACAATAATAAAATTCATACCACTGCTCCATCACTAGCAGACACAATCAATTGGTACGTAAGTCATTATTAAAAAAGAACAATATATAAATGCTTATAAGCCCACATCAAATAGACACTCATTATCAATCGATACACATCGATCCCCTAAGCACTGCGTAAGTAATTTTAGCAATGAAAAAAATAATACCAGTGTATCATCAAGATATCGATGCACAATCCCAATCCCACGCTATCAATAAATTCACTGATTCATCTCGCCACACTAACCGAAACAAAATCCCTTGTAATTCAGGACCTTTTGAGGGGAGAACACTATATAAATGCATGTAAACTCACCGCTCAACCTCATTAGCACTATTTTAGCACTCAATATATAATCCCTTGTCATTGAAACACTTTTACATGAGAAAGCATCTTCAATGCATCAAACATTTATAATCCCTCGTTATGTAAGTCATTTTGCTAAAGAGAACATTATAACAATCACTGTTCCACACCATAATCCATTATTTTGCTAAGAGAACATCATTAGCAATCAATACACAGTCCCTCGCTGAGTAAATCATCTCGCTAACGAAGATAACAAAATTTCACTATAACAAAAAAACAAATAGCATTTTACAGACTACTTGCAAAGTAGCCCCACCTTAACAAACATCACACCATTCAGGCATGTCGTGGTAGTTCTTGAAAAAGAGAAATACTGCCAATACCACAGCATTCTCCAAGTCGTTTGCTTGTTCCTGTTAAACTCGAGACTTCGCCTGCGGTTGTTCGGCCATTTTTCCTACGTTTCCTACAGCGGCAGCTTGAACGGGCACTTGTGAATCTTGAAATACTTCACTAGAATTCGTGGTACGCGTAGAAAAGAAGTGAGCTTCGTTTGTGGCTTGACTCTTACTTTGGAACGATAAAATGCTGTAGCACTCTTCTATTTATATGTAAATTATCATCCCTTGGGACATTGCCTTGACCGCAGTCCGCCGGAATTTGTATTTAATGGATTTTGTGTTATTTTCAATTTCGCGCTTTGTTGCGAGTATTGCGAATAGGATTTTGATTCACTTCAGTGAATTTAACCACTATTGGTATCTATTTTCGAAAGCTATCTTTAATAAAATTTAAAATGAAAATATTGTTTTAATTTCCTGGGTCGAATAATCTTCCTCCAATTTCTTAGTCACGGTTTGTGGGTATTATTTTTGATAAGGGTGGACTGGTGGTGTTTCTCAATAGTGATGGAGTCGGGCTAGTCTGTTATTGGTAAATTTTTAATAGTGGAGTCCCATAATGGTTGGGGTGGGTTTTTGCATATGTTGACTACCACTGCATTCCACTCCTCACCTCCCCGGAACTCCCCACCTTCCCGGAACTCCCCCTCCCCGGTAACTCCCCTTAAACTCCCCACCTCCCCGGTAACTCCCCTTAAACTCCCGATAACTCCCCACCTCCCCGGGGGTCTAATTCCATCCCTACTATACTACTAGGGGCGTTAACAATTTAAGCGTTGATGACGTGATAGATTGCACGCACTAAAAGTGTGCAACATAAATAGTCCTATTATGCTAATTCTATTATTTTCGTTTGTTTAATTAGTGCTATTTACTACTGAATAGTGAGAACTGTTGCACACATTTATTGTGAGCACTATATCACAGTGATTGTATGATATGTTAGGATCAACTCCTCTTAGTGACAAATCCTGTATACGCGCTTGCTCGCCTTTATATAACTAGTTTTTATCTCGCAATTTAAATCTATTGTCAGTCATTGTATGTATCAAAACTGTCATGTATTAATGATGATTATTAAAACTACTTGCACAGTACAAAAACCTCAACACTCACGAGTGCTGTAATGGAATATAATGCATACTAAAACGCATGAATCCGAAACATTTTTATGCACATTTTATTGTTAATGAGATGTGTTTGTCACGGTTTTGTAACAAAAATCGTAGTTTTAAGTTTATCCTGCATAGTATAGTCATGTTCGAATGAAAAGTGAGTCAGTTTTTTTTTAATTAATTGAATAGAACATTCGATTGGATTGCTTAAATTTTTGTACCAAGTTGATCATCACATACGTGGCTACAACATCGTGTGGACTTTTTTTTTATTTTGCTACTTTTTTATTTTTTGGTGGTTAGTGTCAGATTTTTGCTAAAAAAAATCGATTGCAAAATTCAACTACGGCTCATTTTAACTAAATAAAATACCAAAAACTACTGACACGATTTTGTAGCCACAAGAGAAAATGAGCTAAAAAAACCTATCCCCCATATTGGCTTTGCACACATCATAAGCCACGTTAAGTCTATTTATTGCCGTCGAGGTATTTAAAGAACGGGACGTGACTGATTTGCAAAAGAAAAAAATTAAAAATAGCCTGGTTTCTAAAATATAGCACCAGCGCGGTTCCTGATAAGGTCCGGAGATAGGTTCTTTTGGCGATTTTTTTACGAAGAGACCCCGCTCCTTTTCTGTAACCTTAAACACCCTTCTAATCAGAGCCATTTCAGCCTGACATTTCAAAGTAGGTTCATTTTGAAATGTAATTTCTTAATGAAATGTTTATTTTATACTTGAAGTTTGCTCTATGTCTTTGATGTTATTTTGTTCTTATACGCAATGCGAAATTGCGCTACATGGTTATTTTAATATTTAAAAATATTATTAATCATTATATGACCGTTATAATCTTAGAGTCTGGACACTAGTAAATGGAGCAATCTGATTTGTCCTACGTGCTTTCCGACCAGTTAATTTTCCCCTATGTTAAGACCGCCGATCCACGTTTTTTCAGATACAAAAGGTCATATAATAAATGTCTTATTTACCAAGCTTGGTCGGTCTGTACAGGCGAAACTTGACCCCTGTCCGGGAGACACATCTCTTTTGTCAAGGTTCTCCTGGACAGACCTCTCGCTCGGTCTTGCTCCCGCAACATGCTCCCGGAGTAAGCTCCCTCGTGTGTACCAACGATTTCACGCGAGAAAAACATGTTGCGCAACAAAACGTTTGCTCCCTGGTTTTGCTCCCTCGTATCAAACTGGTTTAATATGAGGGAGCAAGTTCCAGGAGCAAAACTGCTGGATGAACGTGTTTCAGGAGCAAGCTTCCTCGTGTGTACCGGCCTTAAGACCTAAATAGTACGGTTAACCTTGCTATATATATATATTCTGTGTTGTTTTCGATCCCCGATAGCTTGTACACTCCCTCTTGGCATTGCAACTGGAAGGATTCCAAACAGTCGAATAACAGCATCGTCAGCACCAGGTCTAAATTATAGGCCACGATTTGCTCGGATGAATAATCCCACGAGGACCTGGTGTGCAGGATCAAAGGATAATACTCCATATCTTCAAATTGATCTTTGGATTACACATAAGGTAGTAGCCATAAAAACACAGGGAGGAGATGGAAAGTATGTTACAGAGTACAAGATAAGATATACTACTGATGGAGAGGAGTGGTTTACGTATCAAGAAAATGGTGTCGACAAGGTATCTAACCTGTTGTTCTTTTTATCTAATGTTTTGTTTATTGAACTATTCATATTGAATACATATTCTCCATAGACGCTATAAATAAAGAGCAGAGGACTGGGAATGAGCACCTTAAGCATTCAGTGTTTTTAAACATCTGAATTGACCAACAGAAAGAGCATATCTTTTATAGTAATTTGACAGAGGCCTAATTGTATATGTGGAATAAAGGCAGAGCTGTGTTAAGATGTTACCGTAACCACACCTTTATTTATAGCGTCTATGACTAACCATTTTTTTCTTTACTCCTTAAAAGTATGTTCGTTTTGCTTGTTAGAAAGACTTTTGTCCAAACGCTGGTTTCGTTCATTGTTAACATGGTGTGCACACAGACATGAAACTACAAAAATGTTATCACATGAAAAAAAAAATTCATTAGAGCAAACGCAGAAAAAAACATGAAATAAAAACAACTTAAATACTAACAAATAGTAGCTATTTAGTAACTATTTGTCAATACCAATCGACCAGAAAATAATATCCAAATAAAAGAAATAACAATGTGCTGGTCGAGTGAGAGAGGCAAATAGTAATTAAATAGCTTCTACAGGTTAGTATTTAGTTTGTTGTTATTTCATGATTTCCCTGCGTTTGCTCTAATTCATTAATTCAGGGTTTTTATAAAATGCATTACTCCATCGGACTCTTACCCCTGGAAGGGATCTGGTGGGCAACATACAGTGGCGATCGTCATATCAAGATAATGAATCTCGTATTTTTGAGCCATCAAAGTCTATGCTGGCATCTTGTAGGGTCCGACAACCTTCATCCATTTGTTGTTGTTTTTTCTTCAAAATATCTGACTATATCGGAATACACTGTCCCATCCCCGAATCTTACATAGATGTACGTAAGCCTTAAGCCGTTTAACTATGCCTACCCAAAAATGTGCGATTCTTCAAACATTTGTAGATGTAAAATAAGTTAATCTTGAACGTCACCTCGATCACTTTGCAACACTGAGTTGTTTTCAGGCCATGATGCAAACTCCCCGCACAATAATCCTGCGCACACCCTATCCTCCCTAAAGAAATTTATTATTTTCAATCTAAAATGTGTTTGTGCTTTTTTATCTTTAAGCTCTTTCCTGGAAATTCCGACGCAAATGGCGAGAAACACAATACACTGTCACCGGCATTATATGGAGTATTTGTGCGCGTCTATCCCACAAAATCGACGGGTGGTGTATGTATGCGACTTGAGTTATTTGGATGCCCAGGTAAGTAAGATGGTCTTTCGCAAGACAAAACACACCGCGACATCCACAACTTATTCATGGTTCTTGTCAAGACTAAACACACACAGACATCCACAACTTATTCATGGTTCTTGTCAAGACTATACACACCAAGACACCCACAACTTATACATGGTTCTTGTCAAGACTATACACACCAAGACATCCACAATTTATCCATGGTTCTTGTCAAGACTATACACACACAGACATCCACAACTTATACATGGTTCTTGTCAAGACTAAACACACACAGACATCCACAACTTATACATGGTTCTTGTCAAGACTATACACACCCACACATCCACAACTTATTCATGGTTCTTGTCAAGACTATACACACCAAGACATCCACAACTTATACATGGTTCTTGTCAAGACTATACACCCACACATCCACAACTTATTCATGGTTCTTGTCAAGACTATACAGACCAAGACATCCACAACTTATTCATGGTTCTTGTCAAGACTATACACACCCACACATCCACAACTTATTCATGGTCCTTTACAACATTATACACATTAAGGCCACTGCCTATAGTTTCGAGACGCTCGACCATACCAAATTCAAATGACTGTAGCTCGCACAAAAACCAACCCAAAGTTTTGAGTATTTGCCCAGTTACTATAGAAAGGTTCAAGTTTTTAATGATGTATTTTTTGTTTACATAAGTGTTACCATGGCAACCGAACAATGGTGTCATAAGGTTTACGTTTAGCTCATTCTACGCGCTTTTCGATCTAAACTTTTAAAACCACACCCATGACGGTATTTTTCAAGTAATTGCCTCAAAGTATACGGAGTTGCTTTTCTCGATAGTGAGTGTAATTAGATATTTGTCAATTATGGTATTCCAAAAAGCATCCAGGAAGGGGAAGGCGGAGATTTTAAGTAATAATGTCAGAAACAGTAAAGAAACAACTTGTAATTGCCTCAGAGTATACGGAGTTAGGAAAAATTGTATCAAGCCGATTTTGAGTTATTAGAGACGACTTTTTTTAACCCCTAAATTCATAATTGTTTGTTAGTGTTGCGATAATTTTGGGAAGAAGACACTTATGCCACTATAATACCGTCAAAATATTGCTCAAATATTAGGCTACCTTCCTGTAAAAATTCAGGTTATATAGTGCAACATTGAGATCTTAGTTAGTAATCATCGAAGTAAACATAACTTTGAGCATTTTTTTCGCAAAATGTCTAAAAATTACGTTCACCGCTCGGAAATAAAAAATCGTCGATAACTTTTTTTTAACTTTTGTCAGTCAATTTTGACTATATTTTCAAAATGATATTTGAATTCCAATTTGATTGAAGTTTTCTAACATGCTCAAACAAAATTCAAAGTTAACCATGTCTAAAGCAACTTCGCTTTCGTGATTTTCAGTTCTTTGATGTTGTTTTCATCTTCACATTCCTGCGTGCTGCCTTGTCGTAATATGCAAATTTGAGGCAAACGGAACAACGGCGTGTTGCGCTAGTAATTTCTTGCGTTTTCGTGCAAGTTGTTTCTCTACTGTTTCTGACATTATTACTTAAAATCTCCGCCTTCCCCTTCCTGGATGCTTTTTGGAATACCATAATTGACAAATATCTAATTACACTCACTATCGAGAAAAGCAACTCCGTATACTTTGAGGCAATTACTTGAAAAATACCGTCATGGGTGTGGTTTTAAAAGTTTAGATCGAAAAGCGCGTAAAATGAGCAAAACGTAAATATTATGACACCATTGTTCGGTTGCCATGGTAACACTTATGTAAACAAAAAATACATCATTAAAAACTTGAACCTTTCTATAGTAACTGGGCAAATACTCAAAACTTTGGGTTGGTTTTTGTGCGAGCTACAGTAATTTGAATTTGGTATGGTCGAGCGTCTCGAAACTATAGGCAGTGGCCTTAAGATGGACTTCTTCATATTGCTGTTACGTCGACTTTCTAGCATTTTTCCTAACCTAACCCTTGTCTCGTGAACGACTGTTGGCAAGCTAATCACTTTGCGTTTATCACTGGTTACAGTTGTGGCTGAGCCATTAGGTCTGAACTCAGGCGAAGTAGGTGTTAGGCATATAAAAGCAGATAGTTGGAATGGCGTTCCTTACCCTCCTCAAAATGTCCCACTTTACCATGCTTTTGGATGGGAGACCATTATTTTCAAGAGCAAGCATTTTCTGCAAGTTGACTTTTTCTCAACCGGTGCAATTGTTACGGGAATAGCAACAAAAAGTAGCAAGAATATGTGAGTATTTTACTAAAACATTCAAATGTCCAATAATTTTTTAACATAAAACACAAAGAAGGTCGCTCATTTACTGCCGTCTTTGAAAAAAATCGTATTTTTCCACATAACTACGTTTCTAATTTGTCCCCATCCTGTAAAATTAGTGCTTCGTTCGGAGGCTTGTTAATGATATACTTCTATTGGATTAACTTACTCTTCTAATTCTTTTTCCATGTAGGTTCCACGTAGCGAAGTACATCTTGGAGTACAGCGAACAGAGTATCAACTGGAAAACATACATGGAAGATGGGCAGCCTAAGGTATATTTTCTTTCCTTTATAACTTGTTCCTTTATTTAGCAATGAGTCCGGTAAAACTACAGGTAGCCCAAGTTCTTGGGTAGAGTTGAAATATAAATATAGATGCGAGGAGACAGACAGACAGACAAATAGCACTTTATTGCTTTGTCTGTCTGTGGCATGGGTGGACGAGCGGTTTAGCCCCCATCTCACCTCTCTCCGGGTTCGAGTTCCGGATCGATTGCTAGACTATATGCTCAAGCCAGTTTTAAAAAATAACTGTTTTTTTTTAAAAAGTCCTGAATTGATAATTAAAACTAAAGGCCAAAATCATAATACTATTATTGATTCCGTTCATTCTCTATCAAATCAAACAGTTTTTTTGCTCAATAACATTACTTAATGACCTTAAATTTTTCACATCAAAATATTTGTGAATTGCTGATCACGTGACCTTGACCTTCAGGCCAGGAAACTCTAAATGTTTATACTGAACTGGGGAGATGGATATTTTCTCTACCTTGTAATACATGCTTAGACATTATGGGATACCCTGAAATATATATTGTTATTGTTCTATTGGACTAACAACAAACTTCAAACAAACGAAGAATTGAGACAGAGTTATCTAAATATATTTTGACATTGAAAGACGAAAACAAACCGTAATAATCAAGGAATGTCACCCTTACAACAATATAAGCAAAAAATGTAATATATATAAATATATATTACCTCATTACAGGTTTTTGTAGGAAATAAACGAGTAAGAGACACTTCCGATGGAACATTTGGTATCATACGACATAACTTTCGTTATAACATAACAACGCGTTATCTTAGGATTGTGGTGAAAGAATCTGACGGAGAAAAGGTTGGACTACGTATGGAACTCTATGGACGAAGATGTAAGATTAGCGATTATTTTAGGAACGTTTTAAAATGCGAGGCCAGACAGAAATATTTGAGGAATGTTTTCTTACCCAATCAGAATTAACAACATTCCTGAAATTTTCCTGTCTGGTCACGGTTTTTCGATTCGCACTGTAAAAGGGATGGATGAACAGAGAGTTTGGTAGATCTGCATGTAGAGAAAGCAAATCTTCCCATACAGTCATTTCACTAACATTGAGAGCATAACATACGAGAAGGAATCGCTGGTACTTGGCTTATTTCCATCATATCACTTTTCAATTCTATTCTTAGAACAATGAAGAATGAAATAATATTTTAGGAATACTTTTACATTTATGCAAATTTTACGATTATGCAAAGAAATCATGTCAATAGTTTCTTTGTTCTAAGAATAGAATTAAAATGGATGTGATGGAATAGTACCAGTGGTCCATTCTTCTACCTCTCATGATCATCAACGTCACCTTCATTGTCGTCATCATTTTGACATATTTCCATTAAATACTGCAATATGCTGAATTATCGTTAATTTATCAATCAACAAACAATGTAGGAAAGTATGTTTGGATAATAATTTTCAGTCGTATGTCGTCTTTGCTCATGGGCTGTTTTAGAGTTCTGTATATTTATGCATGTATTCATGTATTTCATTTTTAAGATCACTTCAGATAGAAATCATCACCATATCAAAAAAGCCGTCTGGTCCATGTTGCATTGCAGCCTTCACGCATACCAATAGCTAGCGGACGCTATCTTTCCCGTGTGTGTGTGTGTGTGTGGGGGGGGGGGGGGGGGGGGGGGGACTTCGGGGATAAACGATGGGGGATGCTCGTCGGAATTTCTCAAAAATACCCCTAAAAGATACCCGACGTTTTTCAAAAGGGCGTGGCTTCACAAATTTTTTATCTCTAAAAGATACCAAAATCATGACTTTCAGTGCTATGAATAGATGGGTTCAATCCCTAGAAGATACCAAAAAGTGAGAATTTGGCAAATTTTATATTTTAAACCCTAAAAGATACCAAATCACTGATTTTTACACCTAAAATATACGAAGAGCATCCCCGGTCGTTTAGCATTTTATTTATTTATTAATTAAGTTTTTATTTATTTATTGAAGTCATGTAAAATAACTCCTAAGCGCAGTGCATTCAGTATGAAACGGTTCATATCTCACTTATCATTGTTATCATTGATTATCATTATCACTATCATCCATCACATCATCGTCATCATCACTATCATCATCAACATGATTATCATCATCATAATCACCACCACCATCCTTATCATCACCATCACCACCACCATGATCATCATCTACATCATCATCACCATCATCACCACCACCATGATCATCATCTACATCATCATAATCACCATCACAACCACCACCACCATTATCATCACCACCATCACCACACCATCACAACCACCACCACCATCATTATCATCACCATCATCACCACCACCATCATCATCACCACCATCACAACCACCATCATTATCATCACCATCATCACCACCACCATCATCATCATCTACATCATCATAATCATCATCATTATCAGTGCAAATGATACAATATTTATCTCAACAGTGTGTGATTCTCCTCTTGGGATGGAGAGTGGATTCATTAAGAATTCTGCTCTTTATACTGCTACGATTATTCCTGGTCACGAACCCAAGTATGGAAGACTTAATAACGCTGGCGCATTTTGTGGCAGTACAAACACGTATTTGGGAATACATCTCAATCATTTTTATAAAATAACTGGTGTCAGTATTCAGGGTTTCCGCAATGACACGTCTAATAGTTATGTCGAGGAGTTCAGCGTGTCATATCATGCGAAATGGGATCAGTGGATGTGGCTATATGACGGTCACCAAATTAAGGTAGGAATTTGTTTATCCCAACACAATTTAACCATGATTAATGCATAACGTGCAGCTATAATGTTTCACAAGAACAAACAAATATAAACATTTAAATGTAGTTTTATGTGTTTGATACTCTGATCAAAACACTAGAGGGGACAGGAAACCACGAGACGTAAATTCTCGCTACGTTAACACCGCCGCAGACAGGCAAGCGAGTAAAAAAACTCACCGTGTGCGACAGTTTTCTACCATGTTTTAAATCGTCTAAACACTTCACGAGAGGTGAATAAGTAAGAGGTAGCTACAGAGAACGGAGGCATTAAGCTATATACAGCCCGAGGGCCGTATATAGCTTAATGCCAATGTGCGAGGTAACTAAAAAAACTCTAGTTCTCGATCCACTTGGTTTTCGTTGTTATTAGAGTGATTTTCATATGACCGTGCAAGAAAATAGACCATTTATGCTCGAAGCTTTTAAGAAGTTGTAACATAGCATAGTAACATAGCGCTGGCGCGAGATCTTTTTGGTGAGAACAGGAGATAAATAACGTAGCAAAAAGTTGGCATATATTGGCCACGTGGGTGGCCGTTTATTGACAAAAACGATAGTATCTAATTGTACAACGTAATATATTCAAAAGTTCTCAACAAAGGTGCGGGTAACACCGCAGTTACAGGGAGGAGATGGGGTGGAGGAGGGTGAATTGCAGTGTGAATTCATTTAAACGAATCTCTCGCATAAAAACATTTATTCCGAAGACGGAATAAATTAGCTTTAGTTTGTAGTAGTTGATAAAGAATAAAAGAAAACAATGGCTTCAGCGTTTACTACTAACTATTAGTTTGCCTATTCTTTCACGATCATATGAAATCACCCAGAGAATATGACATACGAGAGCTTATCCCCCGTATTGAATTACTCATTAAATTTATCATTACTATATACAAGTTAGCCTCCTCCGCAGGCGTCTCTCAGTTAGCTAGCGTTTTCCTTTCTAGTTTCTTGGATGGGCTTCCTTATTTGCAATTGACCTTTGGGGATTATGGGATTACGTCACCTTTTTCTCTTGGGCGCCAGGTCTCTCAGTCGACAGAGCAACAAAGGAATCTTGAATAAGTAAAAAAAGCAAAAAGGGCCGAAAAAGGGTTGCCTGCGGAGGAGGCTATATACAAGTGTCCTGCGTTAGCTCGTGTAGCCCGCTGAATTTTAAATGAGCAATCCAATTCAACCCCACCTATTACCTGTTGAATATCAAATCCCTCCCCGAACATGAATTAAATAAGGCTAGAATAGAGTTGTATATACGTATTGTGTTTGAAGGTATTTCCAAATCAGGTATCAAATTATGACAAAAAAGTATAAAATTTAAGCAAAGAAAATGTGTTTGGCGTAATGAATATCATATCATCGTCACTGCATGATTCGCGCCATAGTTTTCGCTGCGATTGATGAGCAAAAATATTACTATATATAATTTACTTTATAGAACTTTTAACTAATACACAGCCCGGATAGACTTTTTATTGGATAGGAATTCCGTTTTTATTGGATAATTCCTTCAGTATTACTCCCAGGAAGCCGACGCTGCGCACTTCCCCCCCCCCCCCCCTCTCTCTCTCTCTCTCTCCTGCTCCTTTTTAACGGGTATTTAAAGCTACTACAAGCTACACAGAGTAGAAAGAAGTCAAAACAAGGACGTGAATTCGAACTCGTGCTCTCTTGCACTGACAACTTTCGCTTGCGAGCAAGTGCAGAAACGTTTTCGTGAGTCAGATTTGATTAAACTCTCATCGAACATGATTTTTTACCAATAGTAGCGCGCTTACTATTCCAATCAATGATCAACAACCATGGATGTATTATACCTGAGAGTACAGAGAAGAAATCTCTTATTTTCTAACAACACTTCGTCTTCGATTGTTCTATAATAAAGCAAAGTTTTTAAAACCTAACATGCGCATTGTGCAATATTCCTTTTCTTTCCGGTTTTTATAATTTTATGAAAACCGGAAGAAAAGTAAACCGGATATCGCACAATACGCATGTCAGGTACCTGCATGGACGTCATTTCCGTCATTCGGACGACCATGTAAAAATACAAAAAAAAATTGCTAACTTGATATACCTCATTCGAAAGCTGACAGTGAGTAGAATGAACTACATAAATTTCATTCAAAGGGTTATAACCACTTTAAGAATAGTATGAAAAGGTCTTATGATAAAAAAAATCCAGTAACACCGATTCCTTTTCTTACCTTTTGCTCTCTTGGCATCATACATTACACGTTTTTCCTAAAATTATCAAAAAAAAAAAAAAAAAAAAAATTAAAGTAATAATAAAACAATAAAATAACAATAAAAATAGATAATAATAAATCAAATAAATTAATAATAACCAAAACAATGCAAACAAAATAGACAAACAAAAATAAAACGTTCTTGATAATATTTGTTTTTGTTAAAGGCGTTTTCAACAGGTCTTATAAGTGGAGATCAGACAAAGTACATCGAGTTTTTCTTAGACTTCATCGCAATTAACTTGCTATTTACGGTCAAAAAGTTTGTTAAAGCACCGTGTATGAGGCTTGAGGTCTATGGATGCTTAGCAGGTACGAACATATTTTTTTCCTTTTAGTCCAGCACATGCGAGTTACGGCTTTAACCTAGGCCTCATTTTTTCGTGTAGATTCTCCCGAATGTTCAGGACCAGTAGGATTGGCCAATCATTTGATCCCAGCTAAAGGCATTACAGCTTCTTCTTCACTCGGTGATCAGTATCTTCCTACATATGCAAGGCTTAACACAAACATAGGCAATGGAGCATGGTGTGCTGGCACTCAGAACGATAACCAGCTCCTACAGATAGATTTAGAATGGGTCTATGAGATCACTGCTGTGGAAATACAGGGAAAGCATCTTATGTCTAAAGATAGTCTTAATTATGCAGCAGTGTCGACCTTTAAGATTGACTATAGTGAACATGGTGTATCATATACAAGTGTAACTGAATCCAGTGGTGTTGTCAAGGTAGGGCGTGTGCAATACGTTGGGGGTACTAAGGGATCTAACTCTTCAAATTATAATAAAATCTATCTTTGCTAAACAAATAGTCTAAAAGTGAGAATTAATTATTATATTCATTAAAAGTAAGATTTTTGTCCAAGATAACTCCTAGGCCTAGCCTTTTCTTTCTTCATTGAAGAGCTCCCCTTGCCAGGCTTGAATTTCTATATCTATTAACTTGTTTTAATTATTTTACCTTTTACCAACATATTGACCTTGCTTCACGGACAGACAGAGATATGCGCCCGAGTTGTTGTGACATTAACCAAAAGATATACTCTTAACGTCGTTGACTATGTGCTACCATGTCTCATTCGGCTCGTGCGCAAATGGCGCTACTCGGCCCACAAATAAACAATTTGCCCTCCAAAAGTCATGTTATTGTCCTATTATTTTTCTTAATCAAGTTTTTTCTTTCGTTTTCTTAACGTCTGCAATATCTCTATTTTTCATTTTGATTTAGGTCTTTTCTGGTAATAGTCTTTCAGCAAAAAAGGTGAAACATGCCCTACCAAAGCCTTTTAAAGGGCGGTATATTCGATTTCGACCTGGCACTTGGACAAACAAAATATGCATGAGAGTAGAGTTATTCGGATGCAAAGGTACAATTAATATTAATTTTGGAAACTGCATTAAATTCATTCATTCATTTATTTAACTATAATCAACTGTATTGTGTCAAAAAAAATTGTTGTACGTAGGTTTCATATTGATACAATCTTTGTTTCGGTTACGTATATTTTACAATATTACCAAGCTTTCGGAGAGTATCCTCCATCATTAGAGCTTGAAAATAATAAAATCGAGAGGGAGAAAAAATTTTTTTTTTCTTTATTTTCCTCGCTCTCGATTTTATTATTTTCAAGCTCTGATGATGGAGGATACTCACCGAAAGCTTGGTAATATTGTAAAATATACGTAGCCGAAACAAAGATTTATTGATTGTATTGTTGTTATAGCTGTAGTTGTCATTAACAATGATTTATTCATTGATTTTATCTTCCCTCGCTCTTCCTGTTCTTTCTTGTTATTAGTTTATTCATGTATTTGTTTATTCCGTATTCTGATTAGAATGCTTTAAACCTTTGGGTATGGGTAACACGAAAATATCCGGACACCATATTCGAGGAAGCGATTGGAGTGGTAGCTTTAGTTTTCCTCAGCATGGGAGACTTGGTCATCCAACTAGTCACGGGTCAGGTTCACTAAGAGATTACGAATCTTTCATGGAAATATACTTTCCAGACATCTTGAGATGTGTATCAGCTGTAGCAACGGAAGGAACTGACCATGGTGTAATAACAGCATATACTGTATCGCACAGTAGAGATGGCACGGACTGGGCTGACTACCTAGAGAACGGGAAAGTGAAGGTATTTATAACAAATAACTAAGGTTCAGCCTCTTATAGCTGTACGATGAGTTCTTTAAAGTCACAGGTAGCCCAAGATCATAGATAGTGGTGAATAGAAGAGCAATAAAGAGACAGACAGATAAATAATATATGGATGTTGGATGAAGAATTATAATGGTTACTTTTGAGCCACCATTTGGCACCCTTAAAATCATTAAAATTCAATAAAACTATTATCTTATATGGTAAATGATTTTATTATTATTATTATTATTATTATTATTATTATTATTATTATTATTATTATTATTATTATTATTATTATTATTATTATGAGCAGTATACACTTTTGAATGCTAACTATTACAGCTGGATAGGGCGGGTATCCGTAGCCTATCAGCCTGACAGGAATTATGTTACAATGAATCAAATATAATGCACTTAGCTTAAAATGAAAAAACTATACAGATATCTTTTTCCTTATTGCACATATTTCTCGTTTTTATAAAAACTATATCTTTTTATATATTAATTTAAAATGTCCATAATGTTCATTTGCAATGTATAAAACTAAGAAAGATTATAATGTTCAAATTATATAAGTGTTCATAAAATACAGTTCTGGATGATTAGAATGTTTTTAAAATGTGACCAACTTAAATGTTCTTGCAATGTTCAATGTACCATTCAGTACAGCTTTCTGCATTATTATTATTATTATTATTATTATTATTATTATTATTATTATTATTATTATTATTATTATTATTATTATTATTGTTATTGTTATTATTAATGTCATGTTGGTGGAGTAGTAAGTAACATATACAATATGAGAGGCCGATCTATATGGGATATTCCCATGCAGCTCGGACGCGAATATTGTATATTAATACTTATGAAACTATCAACATAGTACAAATGATCAGTATATTGTGAAACAAAACTGAAAATATCTTTATTGAATTTGAGCAAATAAAAGTTAGACTTTATGCAAATCAGGACGAATCTGTATCTGATTTTCAGATGCTGCTATGGGTTGTGATTTGCCTTATTATGAATTATTAATAAGTTTGATAATATACGATACAGTGATATATTTGCATAACGATTGTTGATATTGTGAACAAAGATGTGTTTAAACAAATTGGCCGACAGTCCACTGACTTTCTTTGCAGTACTTTACCACCAACATGGCGGTTACGTGACGTAAGTGAAATCCTTTCATTACCATTAATACTAAGTGTATCTGTTTTCTGTTTCAGATGTTTGAGGGACCTTCAGATAAGTTTATTTCTAAAGTAAATATATTTTCCCATAAATTGAAGCTACGCCACTTCAGAATGCATTTTTGGGCTATTGATGTTGGTCGACATTTACGTGCTGAATTGTATGGATGCGAAGGTATGGAATTTGTTGTAAAAAATCAGAAAATAATAATAATAATAATTTTTGTGCATTTTGTCCAATCAGTGGTCCAGTTTTGTTCAAATGCATGAAGTTTCATACCGCCTTGAGTGCTAATATGCACACATCGGACACCTTGCGCACAATCAGAAGGGTCATAATTTTTTAATTTGTGTGGATTTTGAGATTTTCGAGCATTTTTATTTGGCTCAGAAACCTGAAGGAGTTTAAGATAGTCTTCTAGCTAATAAAATCAAGCAGGATGTCTAGTCAAATAATTATTCAGCTTTACCAACAGACTATAATTCGGTCATGAGTTAGAATAGCCTAGTCTGTAAAGAATTATTTAAAAAAAATTGAAGGAAAATTGCTGATACTTCATTGGATCTCATACTTTAGTAGTTATATTTGTGATTTTAAAGCCATTATATAGTACATAATTGATGTTGCACTAATATAAAAATTAGGTAAACCTAATAGCGGAGCTCCGATTTAATGAAATGAACTTTTTATTCAAACATTCATTCTTTCATTTGTTCATTCACTACGAATTATCAAATTCTTTATCATTTTTTTTTTTTTGCTATTATTTTTTTTCACGATCAAATAATCATATAATCAATTGAAATACACAAAGCTTTATGCATGCGACAACATTTTATTATACGCAAAAATGCGAAAAATATGTTGTTATGCATGGTAAAAATAGCACTTGTCAATTAAAATTGATTGTCCAATGAGAAGTTAGAAAAGCACTAAGATGGCTTCTTTGAGTTGTAAGCAAATCCCGCGTGCTTCTTGCTTTACGCTCAGTTTCACGTTTGAAAAAAAAGTTATAACAATATCGACAAAAATTTCACTTTTCTGGTGAAATTTGAAATGAATTACTTACTGGTAATCTAGCTATCTAAAACGGTTGTGAATTTTTAATTATCAAATTTGAATATTGCGTAATTAAAAAATAACTAGTATGAAGTTTTGAAATTTTAACTTGCAGATGAGTACACTGACGAATTCATACAAGCGTTTTATTTTCAATAACAAATCAAAGAATTACAAAAATCAAATTAAAAAAAAAACCACACACACACACATAAAGATATCAACGATGGATAAATATCTTACAAAAACAAGTGAATATAATTATTGCAAACTGCTTTCATGTGGATGGTAAAAAAAATTTATTAAAGATCGTCAAAGAATGTAAACATACCGGCGCCACGTTTCTTGTCCTGTACTGTCACTTTTCCACTGAACTCAGTTCTGATTACAATAAGCTTGTTCATGTTTTTAGAATTTTAAAAGTAGCAAAAACCATTTTCACCGCCTCTAAAAAGTTTACACAGTTCAACTGAACGGCGATGGCAAGCTCGTGTTGCTTGATCACACATTGTACTAAATTTGCATTTCCATCCACTCCATGAATTGGCAGTCCTACTTTGTTGACAAACATCTGTACGTATTTTCGAAATCCGGGCTTCCTGTGGTCGATTTCAAATGAGCTCGATGGTTTACCATATTTTCTTAATTATGGTGCTCCGCTATAATCTTAAGATGTCTCTAAAAAGTAAGAAAAATACTAGCTGTAATCGCTCGAAATGAAAAAAAAATGTCGAAAAATGTTATCATGAACCTTTTTTAGACAGTTTTGTGCAAATTTGCAAATGCTTTTGAACTCATTCAGTAGTTCAATTTTTGTTGATACAAATACATACAAAAATTTTATAGACACAAACTATAAGATAATTAATCAGAGATTAGTTAGAGTGCACGCACTAAAAGTGTGCAACAATTGTCACTATTTAGCAGTAAATAGCACTAATTAAACAAAAGAAAATAATAGAATTAGCATAAAATAACACTATGTAGTGGTATTTATTTTGCACACTGTTAGTGCTTGTACTCTACAGCTATGTGAATTAAACAAAAACTAAGTATTAAATTCGACATATAAGTTATATTGCTTACATTTGTTGCCATTTATCAAATCTAATTTTGAAAGGAGTTAGACAAACTGAACATACACTTGATAGAATAAACTGAGCTATTCAAACCTACAAGTTCTTATATTCAGAATATTCGTTCTGCATAGGCGATTAGGCGTCATTTTACTACGGCTACCAGCAATCTTTGCGAATTCTCTTTCATATTCAACTTCTTAGGGGCTGTTTATATGGAGTGAGACAGCCCGATTTTTGTGTTCAAGCTCCCGGGGCGTAAAAGCAAAATAACACAGCCCGCTAAAGGCCGGTACGGCAAGCTCCCTCGTGTGTATCGACGATTTCACGCGAAAAAATGTGTTACGCAACAAAACTTTTGCTCCCTGGTTTTGCTCCGTCATATCAAATTGGTTTGATATGAGGGAGCAAATATGTTGCAAAAGTGTGTTTCAGGAGCAATCTCCCTCGTGTGTACCGGTTTTAATATGAGGGAGCATAACCAGGGAGCAAAAGTTTTGTTGCGCAACATATTTTTTTAAAGGCCGGTACACACGAGGGAGCTTGCTCCCGCAACACGCTCCCGCAACACGCTCCCGCAACACGCTCCCGCAACACGCTCCCGCAACAAGCTCCCGGTCAAAGCTCCCTCGTGTGTACCAACGATTTCACGCGAAAAAATATGTTGCGCAACAAATATTTTGATCCCGGGTTTTGCTCCCTCACATTGAAACACGAGGGAGCTTGCTCCTACAACACGCTCCCGCAACATGCTCCCGGAGCAAGCTCCCTCGTGTGTACCAACGAAAAACATGTTGCGCAACAAAACCTTTGCTCCCGGGTTTTGTTCCCTTTGTTTCGCAACATATTTTTCGTTGGTACACACGATGGAGATTTGCTCCGGAAGCATGTTGCGGGAGAGTGTTGCAGGAGCAAGCTCCCTCGTGTGTACCGGCCTTAAAGCAGGCTTACTCACTTCATATAAATAAGCCCTTAATCCCTTTGGAGTTTAACAGAACAATTTGTGCTAATTGCGCTACAAAAGAAAGTAAAGCAAAGCATTCTGATAGTTGTAGTTACTCTTGAGACCTTCAAGTCTTTATTAATAAACTGTTCAATTGTTAAGTCTCTTACTCTATATTTCTTAGTTAACACGCACAAATAAAGGGTTCATATAGGTTTGGTCACATTTCAATGTATTTCTCGTGCTAACCGAAATCTGACCGCAGATGACCCCATATCTCATTGCAGTTTATATACGTTGCCGGAGAAAAATAGGAGAAAACAAAAACGAAAGGAATTGTGGACAAAGGTTTCTAATTCTTTATGTTTCATTTTATTTATTTTATTTGTAAGTTTTGCCAACACATCTGGCAGGAGTGAACTCACAGAACTGTAGGGTTCCAGTAACGAATGTGAATGTATTGCTGCGATTCATATACAAACGATACAAGCCATAACCATCTGTCATCCATGGACCTTTTATGAAGTCAACATCATTTACCTATATTGCTGGTTATTTGTTAATGTTTTGTAACAGTCACCTTTCCCTTCGACAAAGTCTTTTGAAATGAGTGTGTACTATTAGCATATTACCAAAACAGTTAACTCTTTCTGGCAATGAAAACAAAATCTGATTAATTGTAATATAATCATTTGTTCCTATTTTTAGCTGGTGTGGAAGAAATAGGTCTCAAGAGCAAACACAAAGTACCAGATTCCAGCTTTCAGGCCACTTCCTCAGATACTACTCATGATTTCTATCCACATTATGCAAGGTTGAATCATTCCAGAGCATGGTGTCCAGCAATCAACGGTGGTGATTTAGTGGTGGATTTAAGAAATTATACAAATATTTGTCGAATTGATTTTCGAGGAAATAGAGTAACTTCTCAGTACACAACAAAGGTCAGAATGTTCTTTAAGTATAAAGAACAGTGGAACATTGCATTGAGTCGACATGGATATTCGGTAAACATTTTTTCTTCTTTCGTATTTATTTCAGAAAATAAAGCAGCTATCCATCCAATCAACCAACCAGACAAACAAACAAACAAAAAACCAACTAACCAAAAAAAAACAACCAACCAAAGAAACAAACAAAGAAACAAACGAACAAGCAAACAAACAAACAAAAACCACCAACCAAACAACCAAGCAAACAAAAAAGCAAACAAACAAACAGGCGAACAAAAAATCAAACAAACAAACAAAAAACCAAGTAACCAAAAAACCAACCAACCAAACAAAGAAACAAACAAACAAGCAAATAAACAAAACAAAAAACTAACCAAAACACCAACCAAAGAACCAAGCAAACAAACAAACAAAAAAAAAAACAAACAGACAAAAAATAAATAACCAAAAAAACAACCAAACCAACAAACAAACAACTAACCAACGAACCAAACAAACAAAAAAACGAACACTAATAAACGAACAAATACACCAGTAATGAATAAACAACCAAGGATAAACAACCTTAAATAAACCTGTATAAATAAACAAATAACTAGATAAATGAATGAATGAATAAATAAGTAAATAAATAACTATTTGAACAATTAAACACTGACTGACTGAATAAATAAATAAATAAATAATTAGATAAATAACTGAATAATACTTGAACCAATGAGTGAGTGAATGAATGAATAAGTACGTAAATAAAATAACCAGCGTTGCAGATCGACTGTTCGAGTCTGGAAAAGCCGGATGTAACACAGACTAGTAAATAAATAGATCATTGAAAATAAATGAACAACGTTGAATCATATCAAGATTGACATACCCAATATTTACGACTTGTTTACGACCAACTACATTGTTGATATATATTACTTCTATGAATAAAACTTTATCGACCAAGGGTGACATATTGACCCATACCGACTAAATAAAAAGACGATCTTTAATCATTATTTCAAATTTTCTAACATATGTGGTCTCTTTTTTTCAAGGATTTGTCAATAAACAGGGATTTCTACAGCACAGCCACATTATCATTCAAATTTCCTATGAATGCAACACAATTCAAAATTCATACTCTATATTATTTTTACCGAGGCTGCCTGAGACTTGAAATGTATAAATGTGCCGGTAAGCTACTTTGTCTTCTTAGATAAGCCATGGAGCAGCTGGGAGGGGGAAGTAGGTCTGGAATAATATGCTCACTCTTTTTTACTTTCTTTCATCTCCACTCCTCTGACGCCCTGGGATGAAATATTTACACACATCTTATGTTAAAATAAAAAAAAGCAGATAAAAAGTTCACTTACAAGATGATGGTATACAGGATATGTCAAAAACACAATGATTTACTGAGAGTGTAACCTAAGAGAACGAACGTCGGAATGGGATCTTATCCCTTTTGAATTCTATTTTAAAACAAAGAGCACTATTCTAGGGCTACTTTTGTATTTTATTATTTTTTTAGTCGCGATTATGCAAATCAATCATTTTAATAGATTGTTTGTTCTAAGAATAGAATAAAAAGGAATGCCATAGAAATAGACCTATTACCAGCTGTTCATTTCTTTACCTTATGCTCTCTTGGATTTACGCCTTTTGCTGTTCATTAACGGCACTTAAACATTCAATAAAGCATAGTAATAAAGCCTGGTTTCCATATAATCGAGAACAGTCGAGAACGATCGCAACATTCCGATCGTATGATCGAAAAAGGTGTTTCCATATAATCGTAGACGATCGAAATTGATCGAAACGGTTCATAGTATCGAAAAACTTTGGTTTTCGTATAATCGAAATGTTTTTTGCTCGATTGTTTGCGACCGTTCTCGATCGTTTTCGATTATATGGAAACCAGGCTTTAACGCGATGTAGGCATTCAGTAAAGTGAACAAATATTCGATAAGCTAGAATGCAAATGATAAATCTGTGAAAGATCAGTAAAAGTGATTAGTATCATATTTTTATTGCTGTTGTCAGAATGCAAAGACGAAATTGTTATCACCAAGAATTTTAGTCCAACATATGGCATGACAGCGTCTACCTACTTTGACTGGTTATTCAAGCCAGAATATGGAAGTGTGCGCATAGGTGGACCAAACAAGACATGGTGCGCATGGCAGAATGACGTCAATCAATATCTACAATGGGATAACGTTCTCGACCATAAAGTTGTTGGCATGACAACATGGGGGTCAGGAATATCCCCGTATGAAGGAAATGGTTCATGGGTAACAAAATACCGTGTTGAGTACAGTGTTACAGGAGAGACTTGGTCAGGTTATAAAGAAGGCGGCCAAGTGAAGGTACATTAAACTGAAATTACATACTCAAAATCACACATACATTTTTTTTTCATATTGTGGTGCGTGACGTTGTAAATTATTACGGTGGTATTCGCATTTCGGGATATCATCGGGTTCGCCTAAAGTTAAACAGAACTGCTTTTCAAATTATCCTAAATAGTAATTCTATGAAGAAAAAAAACACGCAGAATCTAAAAAAACTGTTATCTAAGACCAATAGTCCGTGAAAGTTTCAACTCAAACAAATTAGATTGGGATGTTCGTTAAAACGAGGTATGGCTGTTCAAGCTTATTAAAAAAAACTGTAGAAATCTTAATTAAGAGTTGTTTTTCTGGGCCAGTTGTATGAAGCCAGTATAGCGCTATCCACCGGATAAATAGATATTATCCTATGTGGTGGATATCTTTATCCACGTTTTGTACAAGGGGTCTCTGTCAATCATTGTATTTTCATTTATAAGAACTTTCGTGATGGCACGGGACTGTTTTGTGCTCTCACAAAGTGCGCGCATAGCGTACAGGCAAGTTTTCTAAAATTATTATTATTTTTATTATTTTTTTACTCTTCAGATATTTATTGGGAATAGTAATTATCATATCCCTGTCACACACTGGCTAAGTAATACCTTTTTAGCACGATATGTACGGTTAATTCCTACAGAATGGCACAACTGGATTTGCATGCGAATGGTTCTATATGGATGTCCAGGTATTCCACAGGCATCATCATTATAATCATCATCATCATCATCATCAACACGATCATGATTACTTATTCATCTATTTTGAGTGTTGTTCAATACTTGAGTTTCATGTTCTCGTTTATGCTGTATACCTGAATGAACTCGGGCTTCTTTTTGACATATGTAATTTATCTGTTTGTTTCGCTGTTTTTAAGCGCTAAAACTAAAAAATGAAACAAAAATGATAAAATAATGCCAGTCGGACGATTTTTGTTTTTTGTTATAAAGAAATCTGCCCTTTTGATGTTTGTTGCTTTTCGAAAGTTTTTCGAATATCGCATTTTCTATTTCAAGTATTCAAAAATTCTTTAAAATGTGTTCATATATGAATGTAATGATACTGAGGTTTGCAATACCAGCTTTCACCCATTATTATTATCATTTATTTTGTCTTTTCTTTGAGGGGCATATCTTTGTCACTGTTACGATTTACCGCTTTTTCTGCTCTTGGGATTCCTGTGCAACAACAGAAACTTGACTTAGGGCCTATTTAAGGCCGGTACACACTAGCAACTTGTTCCTGTAACACGCTCCCGCAACATGCTCCCAGAGCAAGCTCCCTCGTGTGTACCAACGATTTCACGCGAAAAATGTGTTGCGCAACAAAACTTTTGCTCCCTGGTTTTGCTCCCTCATATCAAATTGGTTTGAAATGAGGGAGCAAAATCAGGGAGCAAATATGTTGCAAAAGTGTGCTTCAGGAGCAAGCTCCTTCGTGTGTACCGGTTTTAATATGAGATAGCAAAACCCGGGAGCAAAACTTTTGTTGCGCAACATATTTTACATATATGCTAATTTTACAGCTTATTTAAAAAAAATATGAATCATGTACTACTCTGCGTTTGAAAAAAGAGGTAATTTGAATGGTTTTTGATTGATAAGAAAGTTACATGGAAGCAAAACTGAAGAAAATCAAAACCGAACCGATGGAAAACAAGGTGAAAATAGATTATTTTCGGACGTTCAACTTTATTTTCAATGAAGGACTAGCATATGTACGATCGTCGCTTTCAAGACGATGAGAAATGTGTCAGGGGTGGTGTGGGGAGATTTGTCCAAAAATCTGCCTTTTGTGACTGAAGACAACGACAAAGGAAAACACGACAAACACAGCCGAATGTTAAGGCCGGTACACACGAGGGAGCTTGTTCCTTGTTCCACGCTCCCGCAACATGATCTCGGAGCAAAGCTCCCTCGTGTGTACCAACAAAAAAATATGTTGTGCAACAAAGGGAACAAAACCTGGGAAAAAAGGTTTTTGTTGCGCAACATGTTTTCCGTTGGTACACACGAGGGAGCTTTGCTCCGGGAGCATGTTGCGGGAGCGTGATGCAGGAGCAAGTAAAGGCCGGTACACAGGAGGGAGCTTGCTCCTGCAACATGCTCCCGGAGCAAAGCTCCGTGTCTACCAACTAAAAATATGTTGCACAACAAAGGGAGCAAAACCCAGGAGCAAAATTTTGTTGAGCAACATATTTTTCGTTGGTACACACGGAGCTTTGCTCCGGGAGCATGTTGCAGGAGCGTGTTGCAGGAGCAAGCTCCCTAGTGTGTACCGGTCTTTAAACTCGGGCCCTCCTTTGAAAGTCCGAGTAATAAGAAGAGTCAAGACAAAGCCTCCAATATTTCTATTGTTTGTTGACAATGCGTGCATTTTTACGGGATGCTAAATACAAACGAATATATCTTTCTATCGAGACCAAAACAGCGTAAAGGCCGGTACACACGAGGGAGCTTGCTCCCGCAACACGCTCCCGCAACATGCTCCTGGGTCATTTTTCAAGACCAGCACACACGAGGGAGCTTGCTCCCGCAACACGCTCCTGCAACATGCTCCCAAGCAAAGCTCCCTCGTGTGTACCAACGATTTCACGAGAAAAATATGTTGCGCAACAAAAAATTTGCTTCCGGGTTTTGTTCTTGTTATTAAAATCAGTACACACGAGGGAGCTTGCTCCTGAAATACGTTCATGCAGCAGTTTTGCTCCTGGAGCTTGCTCCCTCATTTTAAATCAGTTTGATATGAGGGAGCAAAACCAGGGAGCAAAAGTTTTTGTTGCGCTACATATTATTTTTCCGCGTGAAATCTTTGGAGGGAGCTTGCTTCGGGAACATGAGCGTGTTGCGGGAGCAAGCTCCTTCGTGCGGTACACACTAGGCGACAAGTCGCAGGTACATGTCCCTGCAACGGGTCGCAGCGACAATTTGCCCTCGTGTGTACTAAGTATTTTTGGTGGAAATTGTTGTCGCCGCGACAGAATTTTGTCGCTGTGACTTGCCGCATGAAATCCAGCCGGTTGGATCGTTGAACCAGTGATTACTGAAGAGAACTGTGGCGGGGACAAGTCGCTGCGTGTTGTCGCCTAGTGTGTACCGACCTTAAAGAAAAACGTGAAAATGGCTTATTCTGTGACAGGAATATATAAAAAATACCCAACATCAGAGATAACCATGTTTATTTTTCTATCTTGACGGTTTGCTTTTTTGACACTTGAGGGTAAAAGCATCTTTCATTTTTTATTTGACTATTCATTTTTTGCCGTTTGATGGCTGAGGGATAAACGCCCATTGAGACACGATATATTTAATACCAGCAGTACATAGCCATTAATTAGGATTTTAATTATCATCAGAATTTTCTCTTCATCAGTTTTCATTATGGGTTATTTTCAGATCGTTCTTCATCTCTTCGAACGGAGCAGAGTCGATTTGGCGTGACAGTTGGTTCTCATTCACACACAAATCCTACTGATTCCAAACTATATTCACATCTTGGTTTTCGACTAATGAATGACATTTCCCCAGTATTTCTTGAGATTGATTTAAAGCTAGCTGGAGTAATAATTTATGCTGTAGCTATGCAGGGCGGATATGCTCATTATGAGTTAGTTTGGACTTATTACATGGCGTACAGTCCTTCTGGTGCAGAATGGATCGACTACACAGAGAATGGAGCTGTTAGAATGTTCCGCGGACCACGTCTTCGATCTGATGCTAATAAAGTTCCCCTTAAGCGACCAATCACAACACGACTAGTTAGATTTTATCCTACATACTGGAGAAACCTGGCATCTATGGCAGTGGAGCTTTACGGATGTGATGGTAAGATTTATCCTAATTTGCATAAACTTAAAACTCTATTTTCTTCCGATAAACTTGAAAAATCCTAGAGTTTTCGATGGAAAGATATAGCCTTACGTTTGTAGAATTTTAGAAGCAATTTCTACATAATAACTTTTGTATTTGATTGTTTATAATTTCAGCATGCAACAAGACGCTTGGTCTCAGCAATGGTGCTATTTCTAACGGTGCTATCACTGGATCGTCTTACAAATCAGGATATGGATATTCACTAGGACGAATGGATAGTAATGGAATATGGTGCTCAGCTAAAACTGAACCTGCAAGCTGTTATTTTCTACAAGTAAGAAAAATAGCTTGAGTCAAATGATTCAAATCGTTGGCCTCAAACCAGTATAAGAAAAATATAGCTATGACATGACATGCAGAATGTCAGTTCAGCTAAGTAAAGGTCCTCATTATAGTAGATAATATGTTAATTCGGAATATGAAACAATGACGTCACCTGAAAACCCCTTCTCGATTTTAGTATTTTATATCTTTATAGACATTTTGTGTGAGATAAGTTATGGGTCAGGGTGCTGAGAAAGAGAGGAAGTAGTGAGGAAGTTCTACTACTACTTCTGCTGCTACTGCTCCTGCTCTTTCTCCCGGAAAGGGGGGGGGGGGGGATGAGAATCCGGGGATAAATGATCGGGGATGCTCGTCGGAATTTTTTAAAAATACCCCTAAAAGATACCGGGCGTTTTTCAAAAGGGCGTGGCTTCACAAATTTTTCATCTCTAAAAGATACCAAAATCAAGAGTTTCAGTGCCTTTCAACTCCTAAGAGGTACCAAATAGTGAGAATTTGACAAATTTCATATTCTTAAAGCCTAAAAGCTAGAGACCAAATCGCCGATTTTTACCCCTATAAAATAAGACAAGCATCCCCGATCGTTTATCCTCGGAGTTCCCCCTCCTCCCCCTCCCGGACCCTTTCTCCTGCTCCTGCCTATTAATTTGACACGAAAATTGGGTGATTGGTGGCTTGTAACTAATTCCTTGTTTAACCATTACTCCTTTCCGAATAGGTGGATATGGGTTTTCAAGCCGTAGTAACTGGATTCCAAACGATGGGCGAAATCAGTACTGGTAAACGTGCAAAGTCTGTTACTGTATCATATTCAGACAGTAAGGGTTTTTGGACTTTTGCTGCGGTGAGTACCTCTATTAACTCGACCTACGTTTTAGCATTTCCACTATAACGGTGTAAATATCCATTATCACGATGAGAGTAACTTGTATTTAAAGTGATGAAACATAAAATGATATCCAAAAAAACTCTGAAAATAGCTATGCCAACAACCACGTCAAAATAATCAAAACAAAAAATCGAGCTTTATAATCAGGAAAAGGTTAAGGTAAGCAGTGACTTTCGAGAGACAGCATTCCAGAGCACCATCGAACGGTAAGAAGACGAGATGTTTGATGAAGCGCAATGTCCGTGCGGGTATGGCGTTCCCAACCGAGTCGAGGAATTCGATTGACCTCCATTCAAATCATGAATTTCAAACAAATAAAGACAGATGAAACACAAAGCCATTGGCCTGTTTATTCTTGGTAATATTTATTCCATTCAATATAAGCTGCAGATGCTTTTTCATAAGGTCTTAGTTACTCCTAAGTCAAACATACCAAAAACTCCTCACAGTTCCCTAAGTCAACAATCACTTCAAATAGTTCTGTTAAGCGTCCAAGACCAGACAAACTTATGATATAGTAAGACTCGATTTATGTAGTTCTAGCGAGACTGACAACGTAATTCTGTACAGGGACTTTAAGGGCCCGGTTCCTCTTCACTTGCATGTTTCTTCTTGTACTTTTCAAAACTAGTTCCGGGTAATTTCTTATGTACATGTGGAACTCAAAAGACGAGGAAAACGTTTAGCCAAAAGAGTCATTATTTGTATTCAAAATTGTTCAGTTGCGAGAGCATTGATCTGTCAACGGGCCGGAGGCTGTGGGTTCGAACACTCAGCTGGCCCATCACTCACGGTCTTAAATAATTAAGGAGAATATTCTTGGAGTTATAAATGGTAGGTTTCGTGTCATCTTGGATAAGGAAGGCTTGTATCGCCACGCTTTCGCATTAACCAGCAACAGGAGGACGTAAAAGAACGACTGGCTGAGGACACATGTCATGACCATCCTCGAGGATACACCTACATTAATACATACTAATTCATGACTATTAATCAACCTCATTTGTTTGTCTATCATTTCGCAGTTTGCTATTGTTAACTCTGACAACCCTAAACTGAGGGAAAATTGGTTGGTGAAACCATTCAAAACAAGAATACTTCGACTGAATGTGAAAGAATATCACCTGGAGCCTTGCATGAAAATAGAGATCATAGGCTGTAAAGGTACGTATGCATTTTATTTATTCATTTATTTATTTATTCATTTGTTTGTTTTGTTTGTTTGTTTGTTTGTTTGTTTGTTTCTTTCTTTCTTTCTTTCTTTCTTTCTTTCTTTCTTTCTTTCTTTCTTTGTTTGTTTGTTTGTTTGTTTGTTTGTTTGTTTCTTTATTTATTCATTCATTCATTCATTTGTAAATTCATTAATTAATTCATTCATCCAGGCCATTCGTACATTCATCAATTCATTTGTTCATTCATATAACCATCCATTCACTCGTTTTTTGTTTGTTTGCTTATTCTTATTCGTCCATGCCTTTCCCACTGAAGTTCCCAGAAGCAGGAAATGCACTCAGCTATCAATGCATCTACTCCCATTTATCAATAATAACCCTTTAATACCTGGATTTTCATTAGCGTGTCAGAAGCAGATCACCGCTAATCTGAGCATATACACAGAATATGCGTGATATAAATATCAAATATCAAAATTATTAAACTATCCTGCTTAGCTGATGAAGAAAGTACGTCACAGCTCTTTTAAGATTAACGTTTTAAAGGTTTTTTTGGGGTTTAAAAACCCACCCAGGCAGTGCTACAAACGGATGTTATATTATGTGTGCACCAAAGTTAATAGAGTGAAATGGTTTGGAAACTCCGTTATATGTTATTGTACACGTTTTTCAAGCATGACCGTGAGCTACCGTGCACAATCTTTTGTTTCACTATTGTTTTACCCTTGTTTGATAGGGCTTAGTGAACAGATCAAAATCGTCCTTTTGGCTGCTCGCTCCAAATGCCTAATAATTACAAACAATTACAAACAAATTGAATAATCCTTACCATAATATCATAGGCAAAGTTTATGTCTACTAATAATATACTTGCAAAAAATCCTCGATTCTGATTGGTCGAGAGCAGTGCAGTTCAGGCGTAACACCAGTGCAGAAAGCTGTAACGCCAGTGCAGAAAGCTGTAATACCAGTGCAGAAATTTGTAATACCAGTGCAAATTACAACTTGATTCAAAAGACCAAATACGCCCTAAAACTTAATGTTTTTGGATTTTTTTACTTTATAGAGAATAATTTTAATTTTCTAAAAATTTCTATTTGCAAAAATTTTGAAATTTTACAAAAATACTCCAGAAATCTGCAAAAAACTGAGCGAGATCTCGTTGAAAAGTTTTCAATTTTCGCTTTGAGCGCGCGCTAGATGACGACATCATCACGCCATCATCGGCACGCGCTCGTTCGAATTTGAATCAAAATCTAAACCCACAGGTAGCCCAAGCTAGCTGTTTGTGACCGTTTTTAACAATAAAACGAAAAAAATAAAATATGATAAAAATTAAACTCTGTATGTGTATTGTTTATTTATTTATGTTCCGGTAGAGTTTCAGGCCATTTGAAGCAATATTAAGCGATTTATTTAAAATTACCCACCAACGTCCTAAGAAGAAGGGAAGGTAGCACACTCGACCGATCTCGCCGCTCACAAGCCGTCAGAAATCCACTTCCAACTCATCCAAAACTTCAAATTACGCCAAAATTCTCGCGGATTATGTTGTTCGAATAAATAACCCATCCACTCTACGAATTTCATTTCAATACTTCCACTATTTCACTTCAAAAAACCAATTCTCCTAAACGAAATCGCCGTAAGTCGATGCTTGGTTCCATCTACCCCGTAACGGCTTCAACGGATTTTGACCTTTGGTAACTACCACCTCCCCCAACGCAAAAATACTATAAACGAATTACAGTTGAAATTTTTCGAACATAAGATGTTGATATAATGTCGTTTTCCCATTGGTCGGTTTTGTACAATGGCAGTGACGTAGTTTTGCGTTGGGGGAGGTGGTAGTTACCAAAGGTCAAACTCCGTTGAAGCCGTTAGGGGGTAGATGGAACCAAGCATCGACTTACGGCGATTTCGTTTAGGAGAATTGGTTTTTTGAAGTGAAATAGTGGAAGTATTGAAATGAAATTCGTAGAGTGGATGGGTTATTTATTCGAACAACATAATCCGCGAGAATTTTGGTGTAATTTATAGTTTTGGATGAGTTAGAAGTGGATTTCTGACGGCTTCTGAGCGGCGAAGTCGATCGAGTGTGCTACCTTCCCTTCTTCTTAAGACGTTGGTGGGTAATTTTAAATAAATCGCTTAATATTGCTTCAAATGGCCTGAAACTCTACCGGAACATAAATAAATAGACAATACACATATACAGAGTTTAATTTTTATCATATTTTAATTTTTTCGTTTTATTGTTAAAAACGGTCACAAACAGCTAGCTTGGGCTACCTGTGCTAAACCAAATGCTTTTAAAAATCGACAAAATGGTTGAATTTTTTGCAAGTATATTATTAAAAGGTAATAAAGATGGTTTCTCGTTCAATTTGGATTAATTTGCACTCGTTTGTTTTTCAAAGAGCCAAATTGCATTCGCCCTACGGGCTCATGCAATTACGAACTCTTTGAAAAACAAACTCGTGCAAATTAATTCCAAATTGAACTCGAAACCATCTTATTACCTATACTTATTACACAATTTGGAATAAGCACAAATAAAACCGAACATAGACATAAAACAATAGGATTCCTAATCATTCTTACTATGGTGTGCAGCAAGTGCCTTGTTCTCTTAACTCACACTCTTCATTAACTGTTAAACCAGATATCCATTCGAATTGTTCTCAACCGATTGGAATAGAATCAGGTCTTATCAAAAACGAATCAATCACAGCTTCCAGCTCTTTAGGAATATCCTTCCAACCGTGGTTTGGTCGTCTTAATACTAACATGTTAGGTGGTGGGTGGTGTTCTCGCATCAACGGTTCTAATCAGTACATGGAAGTAAATCTAGTGGAACAGTTCAACATAAAACGGTTTATGTTACAAGGTGTTGGAACATCATGGGTTAGCAAGTATTCTCTTAACTATAGTCGTAATGGATTGGTCTGGAAAACCTATTCAGAGCAAGGCAATGAAGTAAGATTTTACATCTATTTCAGAATCTAGATTTCAACAAAATTACTACGACTGCTTAACTCTGGGGCTGGTTGTTTAATTCTCGAGTGGCGCACCAATCCTAGCTATACTTTATTTTTATTTTAAGAATTCAAACTCTTAAGAAAACCTAAACAGTTAACCCTAGATTGATATATACTAACTGATCTTTAAACAACCGGGCCTAAAAATGAAAACTGTTTTAAGGCCGGCACACACTAGGCGACAAGTCGCAGCGATTTTCGCCAAAAAATGTTAGTACACACGGGAGGAAATTGTCGCTGCGACATGTCGCGGGGGCAAGTCGCTGCGACTTGTCGCCTAGTGTGTGCCGGCCTTTACTCTTTGTTCATACACGATAGCATTAAAATTCGTGAGTACATCTAAGTACACATGAATATTCATCAACTCTATTTTTTTACTCGGGCTGATAACCTTTAAAGTTTCAAAATCTATGCATAGTTTATGTGGGATATACAAAGTCCAACCCAACCAAACAACTCAACAACCAAACAACTCAACAACCAAACAACAACAACAACAACAACAAAAACTCAACAACAAAACAACCACCAATCAATCAATGTAAATCACGCGATCCATTCCATTCATCAATTTATCACTTTTGGAAGTCAGCCAAATAGTTACTAAGCAATGCCGTTTCAGTACATTTTTGACCCAACAATGATTTAGCTATTTTAATCAATGAAAAATTTATAACAAGATATAAAATGCTGATTAACATTGTGTTAATCTCCTCAGGTATTCGATGGCCCCAGTAATGGTAATGATGCCATCATAAAGATATTGTCCACACCGATTACTGTACGGTACATACGGGTTATTGCAAAACAATGGATCCAATGGATATGCATGAGAATAGAGTTTGGAGGATGTAAAGGTATTCCATCTTGATCATTTTCAATAGCTAATACATGAATCTACTTAAACTGGTTGATTTATTTATCATTTAATGAAAAAAAGAGCGACACGAAATTTACAGTTTCGTTATCTTACGGTGTCGTTATCAAGTAAAAAGAAATACAATGGCAGTATTCATTCATTCTCATTAATTAATTAATTAAATAATTCATTCATTTATTACTTAGAGTGTACGTACTAAAAGTGTGCAACATAAATATCACTAAATAGTGCTATTTTATGCTTATTCTATTGTTTTCTTTTGTTTAATTAGTGCTATTTACCACTAAATAGCGACAACTGTTGCACACTTTTGGTGCGTGCACTCTATTCATTCATTTATTTATGTACTTACTTAGTTAATTATCAATTTATTAATTCATTAATTAATTTATTCATATATTCATTCATTCATTCATTCATTCATTCATTCATTCATTCATTCATGTATTTATTTATTTATTTATTCATTCACTTATTCATTCATTCATTCATTCATTCAATTATTTATTTGTTTGTTTGTTTGTTTGTTTGTTTGTTTGTTTGTTTGTTTGTTTGTTTGTTTGTTTATTTATTTATTTATTTATTTATTCGTTCATTCATTCATTTATTTATCTTTCCAGTTTTTGCGGATCCTCTTGGAATGGAAAATTCTGACATCTCATCTGCTAATATATCTAGCAATGTAAATTACGGTAGCCATAAACTTAGGCTGTATTCTTTGGATTACTGGCGAATAGTCACTTTTACGGGAACTCAATACGCAGTTATTGAGTTGGAGCCTTTTGGGAAGGTTATCACAGCTATTGCAATGCAAGCACGGTTCCATGTGACGTCATTATATACTTTAGCTTTTGCTGGAACTAAAGCGCAATGGCAAGATTATATCGTTAATGGAAAAATAAAGGTAAAGTGTACTTAAGTTTTATAACTTATTCAGTTATAATTCCTTGCGACTTTCGCCGCTACAATGCACATGTCAGATATAATATAATACGGTACTGACAATTTGGTATCATTGACTGCACTTTCAAAAAATCTGCATGTCAAGGGATAACGCAGATAATGCAAGACAGAGTAAAGGTTACAGTAAAGGTTCACTCTAAAAAAAGCTTAATTTTTAACTTTTATATCGCGGGGGAATGAACCATTTCCATAGGTTGTTTGCTCTAAGAATAGAATCAAAAAGTGATATGATAGAAACATAATCAATACCAGCGATTATTTCGCTTACCTTGTGCTGTCTCGCCTAAATTCTTTCCATTTTTCTTTGTTTTTATACGACTTTTACGTCATTTTACTATATATGGTAACTCCGGAGTGCAAATACACAGCCGTATTACGCCTTTGAAAACCGTATCACACGGTAGAAACTAGTCTACCTAACAGGTAGCAAAATGCTGGCTTAGATATTTGCTTAAATGATTTGAAATTTGTGTTGTTACAAACAATCTAAAGCAAGTGAGTCATGGTTTGATATTTTTGTATAGCATTGAGGCAATAAGGACTATGTCAACAACACCAAAAACTAGTTTCAATTCCCAGATTTTATTTTCAACATATTTATTCTTTTAAAAATCAAAATGTACAAGAGGTAAGCGAATCACTATAAAAAAGTACAAGCAAGAAAACGGTGACACGCAAGTAATAGTAAATAGCAAATAGTGCAATTGCATGGTACATTTACGTGGCACCAATAGGCAGTAAGAGTTTCATTGACTTATTGTTTGCACTTTTGGAATTATTTGTTCAATTAAAAATATTCATTCTTACAAAATTTTAATGAAAATTATTAATAAATAATAAAAACTTGTAATATGGCATTTGTTTTATTAAGCTTGAGAAGCATTGTATATAAATGAACAATAACATCACTTCAGGCTCGCTCGCTGCGACAGCAACCATTATAACCATATCTTGATTGACACTCTAAAAAAAAGAAACAAACAAGTCATGTCAAACAACTCAGATTTTAATCAAACTCCTTTGAATTTGTTACTTTCAGATTTTTGAGAACATACTTGATAATGCATTGTTGACCAGAAATGTTCTTCCAAGATCGATATACGTATCCAGTCTTAAAATCATCCCAACACAAGGATATTATCAACCAGAAATGAAAGTTGAACTCTATGGATATGACGGTAATAAGACCAATTTAGAGGAGCACGAGTTAGCTTCTTAGAAATTTTAATATCTGAAATTTCCTCCTATTTTTTAAGGTGTTTGTTTTTAATGGTTTTCAATGTTAAAATTGGCGAGTAAATATATGAACGTTTGGACGCCATGCATTGTTTACCTCAAGAATAATAAAATTTGTTTGAGTAACACAAAATAGATTTAGATTTTCATCTTGGCCTGTTTAGTTAAAATGTACAACTACTATGGTGAAGATACAATGAAGTGATGGAAAACTATGAGCTGCAAATTGGAAGGCAGTGATTGTTCAAACCAGTGACAGTGCGGTCGCGCCTCTTATAATCTAGCCAATCACGTTCCGTTCCCGGAATAACTTCATTTTAAAAATAGAATGAAAAGATGTCCTAATGAGTGTAAAGGCCAATAAGGGAGATAAGCTCTCTTATCTCATACTCTCTTGTCAAAGCATTAACATGTTGACATTCTAATGTATGTCAATTTTGATTTCAGGTTACATGGATCCAATTGGAATCCATTCATTGCCAGACTCGGCTTTTACAGCTAGCTCATTTGCTGTTGGTAATGAGCCATGGCGAGCCAAGCTTAGCAGCGCTTTGGGACAACATTGGTGTCCATCTTCATCGGATCCCAGCGAGTACATCGCTATAGATCTTGGCATGGTTTATCTTATCTCTGCCATCGGGATGGAAGGCGACCCAGTTGGCTTTGATTATGTTCATAGTTTTCATCTTTATTCCAAAGAAGAGGACATTGAGCCTTGGCAGCCATATACGTATAATGCCCAAACAACAAAAGAAATGGTAATAACAAGCTCCAATTAAACCATTGTTGTTTTTAAAAAATCAGGGACTGCGGCGAAGGTTTTTTTAGCCCACACTTTTTAAGAAAATAAGACTTTCAATGACCTTCACTTTAAAAAACTGCTCCGCCGTCACTGAAATACTTGTCGCACATGATGGCTAATGATCAATAATACATATAGTTTATCACTTTATAGGTGATTATGTTCAGATAAAAATATAAAATATTATGTTGTTACGAAATATCCCTGAAAACAAATTTTTGGGCTAAATTTCAGAAATGAAAAAATTCAAAAATGGAAAGTTTTTGAAGTGCAATAATATAGTATATCCTGCCAAGGGCGTATGATATTTTTTCTCTTGACATTTCTTTCATTACTACACACCGAAAAAATAAAAATTACTACTTAATAATATAAAACGATAACAGCATCTTAAGGTCGGTACACACTAGGCGACAAGTCACAGCGACTTCTCCCCGCGACAGGTCGCTTCAGTGTGTACTGGTTCAACAATCCAACCGTCTGGATTTCTTGCGGCAAGTCGCAGCGACAAAATTCTGTTGCGGCGGCAACAATTTCCGTCAAAAATAATTAGTACACACAGGGGGAAATTGTCGCTGCGACTTGTCGCCTAGTGTTTACCGACCTTTAGACGATCTAAACAATGTTGTATGAGTACAATTTTTTTAATTGATTTTAAATGTTTTGTTCAGTCTATACATGTTTATCTTTAATTCACTATATATTGTTACACTGTTTCATTTTGTAATTAGGTAATTTTTAAAGGTGTTAATTGTGAAATCCCGAAACGTCTGATCAAGATGAAGCACAAGCTTGAAGCTCGTTATGTCAAAATACAGCCAGTAGCCAAAATAGGCAAGCCTTGTCTTCGTTTGGAATTCTATGGAGACCGAGGTAACATCAGCAGGATATAGACAAACCATGCACAACCATGTATATGTGTATTATACTAATAAGGCAATGGTCAATCAATTACTCAGTCAAGTAATCCATTCATTTATTCTTTCTTTAATGCATTCATTCAATTGTTCACTCAATCAAAAACTCGTTCATCTATTCATTCATTTTGTATTCATTTAATTGTTAATTCATTTATTTATTCAAAAATAGTATCTGTTCATCTTTTCAATGATCCTTCGTTTTTATAGGCTGTTCAACACACATTGGCATTAGCTCATATGAAATCAGTAATGACGCAATCACGGCATCCGGGTATCTGAACCCACAGACAGCACCTTATATGGCACGCTTGCATTCTACTTGGGGACTGGGAGCTTGGTGTGCAGCAACCAATCAAAACCAACCTTATTTACAGGTTGATTTGTCATTTGACCACAAAATTCTTAAAGTTGCGAGCCAAGGTCGTAAGGACGAAAGTGCTTGGGTCAAATCGTTCACATTGTCATATAGAGAAAAAGATAAGAACTGGCAGAATTATACTGAGGGAAGCAACCATGTTAAGGTACAAATGTTGACATCAAAACGTTCCTTTCTGACTGACTTCAATCAAAGATTTTCCTGTCAGCAGAGTCTCTCTCGCTGTCATATCTTTTCACCTAATTTACGAGTGAAAATTCGACACCGAGAGAGACTCTACCATCAAGGCAATGACCTGATGATTTTGCAATCAATTGTCTTTGAATTGTCCTTCATGCTTCATAATGATCTACGTTAATGGGAAATGCAATAATGTTTTTTAAGTGGAACAAGATTGAGTGAATATTATTTTTAAAGAACCTACTCGGACAGTTGTAATATTCTTCGTTTGCAACCACGTGATAATTCAGGTAAAATGTTTTATTTTAAATCCTACTGAAAAACTACGTTCATATCCTTTGAAAGCATTAAAAACAACGTAATTCTCCCAAATTTGAAGCTTATAGAGCGAATAATTACTGAACTATTGACGATCAAAGATTCGTATTATTTGGTAAAAATGTATGGCTTCGCCATGTTGGATGATGACTTATATCATCCAACATGGCGGATAGAACTTTAGTGGTCTAAAAATAAGGCAAATTCAGTATTTTTAAGTTTTTTGGATTGTGTACTTGAATTGAATCACCAGGAGCCTATTTGAGACAACTTCTTATAACAGAGATGAATTTATGGCGATATTTATCCTTCGATTCGAATTACGCGATAGCGTTGCGTGACACAATTTAGACCTAAATATCTCGCAAGTGAGCAACATTTTTTGGCCCATATTTCTACAAAGTCTTTTAATAATCGTTAGCTATAACATATAGTAGTTATGTTTCTATTTGATTAAAAATGAATTTGTCATACTTTTGATGACGTCACATGAAAACGAAGAATACAGTAAGATTTCGGAGATATTGTTAGGTTATTGTTGTGTTAATTAGTTTCACTGGATTTTAAATAGAGTACAAACAGTTAGTCCGTGAAATTACAAAGTAGTGTTAATAGAACAATAGAAAACAACAGAATTTGCATAAAAGTGTACTATTTTGTCTTAAGTTTCACGGTTGTATTGTTTACATTCTACACTCTGTTCTTTCTATAAACTACATTGAATACACGATATAAAAATGCTGTTTAACTATCCTTTGTTTAGTTTTTTCATAGTAAATGAAGCGAAATGTTAGGAAACTCCTTTGTTATAACTTATTGTACACGTTTTTCAAGCATGAACGTGCACAATCTTTTGTTTCAATATAGTTTTAGCCTCGTTGGATAAGGGCTGAGTGAACAGACCACAATCATTTTTTTTAGCTGCTGGTACGAAATACCTAATAATTTATGCAAACAAATTCAACAATTCTTACTATAATATCATAGACAAAGTTAATTTCGACTTTTATCACAATTTCGAATGTGCATAAATAAAAACCTGGGCACGGTGAAGACCAGTTCAACCTCAAAGACGAACAAAGACATAAAACAATAATCTTCCAAACCGTTCTTTCTATTAACTATGGTTTTGTTGAGACGTAGAAGATACGACAGTTGAAAATGAAATCGAGGCAGATGAATATTGCGTTTCGCTTTACAATTTTTTTTATTTTTGTATCGATCCAGATCATCCCAACTCATATAAATATACCTTTTATGTCTTTTTAGGAGTTCACGGCCAACATTGATGGTAGTTCTGTAGTTACTCAAGTGTTGAAGATATCAAGAGCAAGGTTCTTAAGAATCTATCCTAAAACTTGGCATACATTGGCTTGTATGAGAATAGAGGTTTACGGATGCATGGGTAAGCTAATACTCACATTAGTAAAATCAATGTTGCGTTTTGCGATATGTTGCGTTTCTGCGCTGTTTCCATATCCAAGAATTGTATGCTGTTCGCGCGGGAGCCCTGTGTTTTTTCAAAATTATGGGCTTTTTTCACGAGGTCGAGGCTGCAAAATTAATCAAATTTGACGGATATTTTGAGTTTTTGGATTCTCTACAATATCTGTCAGTTTTCTCCTAACTTTAAGCCTTAAACACTCAGAAAAACCGGGCAAAATAGGGTTTGAGCGTACTTCCAAATAACGTAAGATTTACCAAGTATGGTTACAAATCGAACAGCAATTTTTGTCAAACAAATTCTTTGATATGGCGTTTTGTTGAGTACATCCTTAAACATGGCCAACATAGCATACAATTATTAATGTGATTTTACTGATGTATAGGTTATAGGTGTGTAAATATTATTTACAAAACGTGATTAGAGTACAAACACCAAAAGTGTGTTAAAGTTCTCACCATTTAGTAGCATAAAGCACTAATAATTAGAGTCGTATTCAAGAAACCGTGAAGCAAAGTGTACTAACTAAAGCGTTATAAGATGTAGTAAAGTATAATACATCGAAAAAGCAAAATCAATAGAAAATGCAATATTAAAGGTTTAATAAAACATAATACGATAAAGTGTGTTTTTGAAATCTACTCTAAATACCAACAACAACAACAACAACAAAAAACAAAAACATATACAATAAAGTTAAATTAGCGCAATTTTTAAAGGCACAATCAGTTTTCACATGTTAGAAATATAATTCTTCCCTTACCAGCGGAATTAAACACACAGACACGTAATACATTTTAATGAATTGTATTTGGTCGTGTAAGCGACTGATAATACAAGATAGCACATAGTAACAATACAACAAATACTGCTTGACTGAAGTCATCAGTGATTATATCTGACTTGACATTGAGGAGGGCAACCGGGGAGGCCAGAAAAAAACTATTTATTAGGAAATCTGGGTCAGGCCAAGGTTAAGAACCCTCATCCCCTGACAGGATGAAAAAATATATAGATGAGCGTATAATTAGATATTTAATGATCTTGAAACTGTTAATAGGTCGTCTTTTGAAAATTTTATGTATCTGTTCTTGGAGGTCGGACAGCGCCAGGCAGCGTGTCTGTCAAGTAAGTCATTGCTCAATGAACGGCAGCCAATGTTCGAAGCAGCTCCTGACTTTAAGCTGTGCAGGCTATAGCGAGAAATATCGTTGACAAATGGCTTAACATGGCTTTTAAATTCTTCTCTTATGCTAATAACTGAGATACCTTGAGTTGCGTGATAGCGTTCACTGCTTTTGGACTTCACTATACGCCTTATCAATGGAGCGTCAGATCCGGACCCACTTATGTTCTTATAAAGCTTACGAACGATCGAGACTGGGCATGTAGCTTTTCCTGACTTAGCGATAAGGATAGTATGGCCTTCTCTGTATTGATCGTTTTTCCTCTTTGGGATGTTAACAGACATATAGTCCTCGTGAATGGAAATATCTTTGCATTGAAGTGACTTTATTTCGTCCACCCGAAGGAAACCAGCGTAACCCAACAGGAGAATTACAAGGAAGCGTAAGCTTGCGAGTGAAGAGCTGCTGTTATAATGCTCACAAAGTCGTTGGACAAGCTCCAGGCTAATAGGCTCTTTAGGTTTTACAGGATGACCGAGTTTCCGCTTTGTACCCTCGAGGCAAGACTTAACAATTTGATGATCTGTAGGGGATGGTAGACCCGCAGTACAATGTGCCCACCAATGGCGTAAACGCTGGATTCGATGGTTGAAGGGCCGGCACCTTTTTGCAGACAATCAAGGTACAACTCGGTCAAGAACAATGCCACGTGAAGTGGATTGGCTGGGATGGTGGTAATATCTGCTCTTGTGGAACTAATTTTGACAAAAACAGCTGTGATTATGCAAATGCGCGAAAAAAGTAGCAAAAAAACGCAAAAAATGCATTTTTTGAAAAAAACATTTGCATAAATTTGCATTAAAGTGGAACTTTTGATTTCTTCATTAGTAGATCACTCTTGTGGAACTAATTTTTACAAAAACAGCTGTGATTATGCGAAGGCGCGAAAAAAGTAGCAAAAAAACGCAAAAATTGATATAATATAGCTTATTTACAAAAATCACTGAAAATTCAGACGTAAGGCAAGCATATTAAGGTAGTTCGGGATCCACACTTCCCGCCGATAGAATTTTTTTAAACTTTTTCTACTTAAGGACTGACACATATGAAAAACAAAAATGAAATAAAAAATAGGGGTCACCGCGCTTGTTTCGGAACTGTGTAGGGTGGTAAAAGGCCCATTTTTGCACCATTTCAACTAAAAGAAGTAACATCATAGTATATAGACTATTTATTTAATTACCATTTATTTATGTTAATTTATCTCTTCTTGATACGAAAGTGCTGAAGAGTAATAAAGTAGAAGTAGAATCAAATTTGTTGAAAGTAATATTCTTGCGAACAAATTTGAATGTTTTTCACAAATCTGCTATAAGAGTCTGACAAAATGGTCCCTTCGCTATAGCTCTCATGAATTTATTCCTTGGAAAAGACATCGACTGAGATATTTTACGGAGATTTAAATGAAGAATTTGAACACTTTGCCCCAAAAAAGTCAAAATTACAATGTTTTGGTCTCGAAGACCATGTACTTTTTATTTCAAAATTTCAAAGCTGGGTTTATGCCAAATATACAAATGGAAAAATAATCGGGTGTCACCGTGCTAATTTTAGAGCTATAAGCAAAAAACGCGCGGAAAATAAGATGATTTCAATGTTTTGGACGCGCGGGAATGGGCGCTAGCTGTTTTTGAGGCCCGTATGCAATGATATGATGTTTTTTTAAACAAAAAGTTCAAGAATGACCATATTTTGGCTCTACCGCAAAATTTATTTTTAACCGCACGAGAAATTTTATTTGATTTCACATGCGCGAGCAGGATGCGCAGTAGCAAGGGTCCCGAACTACCTTAAATGCTGGGCAACCCGAGAAAATAGGGCCTTTTCTGAGGTACGTTATTCTTTGACCAGGACCCTCTGTGATCAAGTCGGCTACTTTTGGAAGCACCATGCACCCAATGACGTACGTATTGAATGCTGAGCCAGAAGAGCGCAAATAAGGCCAGAACAAACCAGAAGGCCACTCAGGGATGATCAGAGTACCTTGTCCTCCAGACTCCTTTAGTTTCTTAATGGTTGCCACGATTAAATGGACGGGAGGACATAACCAGTTGCTACCAGATGACCAATCTTGGCTGAAAGCATCCACACCGGAGCTTCCAGGTGAAGCATACTTAGAATTGAAAACCGGTAACTGTGAATTGTACTAGGAAGCGAAACGTTCGACAGTATATGGACCCCATTTGGAATTGAGCATCTGGAAAACGGTGGTATTGATAGACCAATCATCTGGGTCAATAAACCGACTAAGGATATCTGCTCGGATGTTGGCTTCTCGTGGGATCCACAGAGCTTCTATTTATATGGAGTTGGATAAACAAACGTTGAAAATGGCCATGGCAATTTGCTGAAGTTCAGATATTGAACTACCGATCGACACTATCCGGGCTGCCCCTTGATTATCGGTGAAGAACTTCACTTTCTTTCCACGCAATTGCTCCAGGTACGACAAACACACAAAATATATCGCCTTCAGCTCCCGGTGAGTCGAACTTTTACCAATGTCGTCTACAGACCACATGGCGCTGACAACGGAACCGTCCATGGTTGCTGAAAAGCCGCCAAAACCTGAATCACTTGCGTCAGTACATATGATGGTACATGTCGTGGCGGGCTCGTTGATTCGATAGCCGTTGAGGCATTCAATATTGGTATACCAGAATCTTAATTCTTCAAGAAGGCTAGGCGAGAAACGAACAACAGAGTCCCATGATCGTCTAGTCTCTATGGTATAGTACATTTGTCGGGTAAGCAAGCGAGACATCGGACCAACAGCCAAAGCACATGACATCATTGTTCCAGCTATTTTAGCTAAGTTACGATAACTACAATAACCGTCTGCGAGGGCGCTCTGCAGAATGGATTTAAGCTTAGCGACTTTCTTTTCCGGCAAATAAAATTTCATTGAGATAGTATTGACAATAAGACAACAATTTTAAAAAAATGTGTTAGATCAATTATATTCTTTCCTAAAAAAGACGAAAGTGCAAATCCCTATTATATATTATTCTCTATTCCAACATTACAAACATTAGAAAACAATCAAAATAAAAACATGTCAATTTATTCATAAAATATTATATTCGGGATATTATATAAGGGATGGACCATTAGATATTTGAAGGGGGGGGGGGGGAATTTTTTTTGCAGGAATTTTTTTTTCATGTGATTGTTGTGCAGGACTTTCTTTCCTTCATGCACGATGTTTTATTTTGACACATCTGCCGTGCACTATTTTTTTCTGTTTACTATAAGGCTTTGCTCGATATTTTTTTTTGGTATTTGCACAAATATCTAATGGTCCGTCCCTAAGAAAGTACCCGGTGATTTGCCTGGTAATTTGTTTAGCTTCAAAAACCCACCGTTTCGAATGTCGATACTCGGTTAACAATAACCTATCTAGGCCAGCTTCTAAGATAAATTATGGCACTTCACGATGTTGATCATGTGCTTGTCGTATCTGGGAGTCTGTACCAAAAATGAAATTAAATCTCTTCCACTTTAATAGTACAGAACCGCCGACCGGTTAGCTCAGTTGGTAGAGCTTCGGACTACTGTGCGGGAGGTCACGGGTTCGAGCCCTGGCCGGACCAACACTCAGGGTCTTAAAATAATCGAGGAGAAGTTGCTGCCTTTGTTTCTCTATCTGCAAACGGTAAGACCCCGTCTACTCTATACTCTAATCCAATTGTGGACGTTAAAGAACCACTGAGGACGCAGGTACGACCATCTTCAGTGTCTGTACTAACTAACATCGGGGGCATAACCATTAACAGTTGTTCTGTATACTCATGTTTGTAAACTGCATATAGCAGTCCGTAAAGTCCCCCAAAGAAAATTTGTAAACAGTAATTGAAAAGCCCCGAGGAGAATTACTGTATAACTCTACATTCTACATTCTACAGTACAGATATCAATTACTTCAATGCTAAAGTGAATAGAATGCTTTATAATTTCTACTTTTGTGACGCAATAATTTCTGTGCGATCAGATCGGTATTTAGTTATCTATAGTTTTTCTTCAAATTGCTGATTGTTTTGTCTCTATGTTCTCTTACAAAAAGAACATCGTTGGCCTATATATTTCTCTACATTTGCTAGCAATTTGTTATGAAATGTTGGTTAATTTTATTCATATCTAATTATTTAATTTTCTCTCAACCTGCATTACGATATTTCGTTGTGGGGCTCAACTCGAAAGCTCTGCTACTTTGGTCCTCACGCACATATCCACGATTTAAAATTCTATTTTATTCTATCCAAATTATGAACTATAATTAAATATATAATATAAAAATTAGGTAAACCTAATAGCGGAGCTCCAATTTAATGAAATGAATTATTCATTCAATCATTCATTCGATTCATTTGTTCATTCACTACCAATTATCAAATTGTTGATCAATCAATCAATCAATCAAAAATGACTATAGATAAAGTAAACAAATTAATAAATTAAAAAATTAATGTATCAATTCAAATAATCATGAAAAGAAAATAACATAGCAAAAAAAAGTGAGAAGTGAGGGATAATTTTCTCTCTCCCTTTTTTTTTTTTTTTTTTTGCTATGTTTGCTTTTCATGATCAAATAATCATATAATCACTTGAAATATTCAAATCTTTATGCATGCGACAACATTTTATTATACCCAAGAAATATGCCTAAAAATGCGAAAAATATCCGCCCGTGTTTTTGGCTTCCTTTTCCATAAGGTTATGTTGTTATGCATGGTAAAAATAGCACTTGTCAATTAAAATTGATTGTCCAATGAGAAGTTAGAAAAACACTAACATGGCTTCTTTGAGTTGTAAACAAATCCCCGCGCGTTTCTCGCTTTACGCTCTTTCACGTTTGAAAAAAATCGACAAAAATTTCTCTTTTCTGGTGAAATGTGTAGTGAATTACATATTGGCAATCTAGTTATTTAAAACGGTTGTGCATTTTTAATTATCAAATGTGAATACTGCGTAACTCGTTAACAAATAGCTAGTATGAACTTTTGAAATTTCAACTTGCAGATGAGTAGAGTGCATGCCATATAAGCGTGAAACAATTCCTAACTATTTAGCCCTTAATAGTATTTAGTTATCAACTACATAGTTATCAACTAACTAACAAAAGATGTGCAATAAAACAAAACGTGCAACATTCCTTGTAACGTGTCTTTGAATTTCTTCATGAAAAGAAAATAACATAGCAAAAAAAAGTGAGAAGTGAGGGATAATTTTCTCTCTCCCTTTTTTTTTTTTTTTTTTTTTGCTATGTTTGCTTTTCATGATCAAATAATCATATAATCACTTGAAATATTCAAATCTTTATGCATGCGACAACATTTTATTATACCCAAGAAATATGCCTAAAAATGCGAAAAATATCCGCCCGTGTTTTTGGCTTCCTTTTCCATAAGGTTATGTTGTTATGCATGGTAAAAATAGCACTTGTCAATTAAAATTGATTGTCCAATGAGAAGTTAGAAAAACACTAACATGGCTTCTTTGAGTTGTAAACAAATCCCCGCGCGTTTCTCGCTTTACGCTCTTTCACGTTTGAAAAACATTTCTCTTTTCTGGTGAAATGTGTAGTGAATTACATATTGGTAATCTAGTTATTTAAAACGGTTGTGCATTTTTAATTATCAAATGTGAATACTGCGTAACTCGTTAACAAATAGCTAGTATGAACTTTTGAAATTTCAACTTGCAGATGAGTAGAGTGCATGCCATATAAGCGTGAAACAATTCCTAACTATTTAGCCCTTAATAGTATTTAGTTATCAACTACATAGTTATCAACTAACTAACAAAAGATGTGCAATAAAACAAAACGTGCAACATTCCTTGTAACGTGTCTTTGAATTTCTTTGTGTCTTAGTTTATGCCTTGGCGCATTGTTAGTTAGTTGATTAATAACTATGTAGTTGATAACTAAATACTATTAAGCGCTAAATAGTTAGGAATTGTTTCACGCTTATATGGCATGCACTCTACAATGACGAATTCATACAAGCGTTTTATTCAATTCAATAACAAATCAAAGAATTGCAAGAATCAAATTAAAAAAACACACATAAAGATCTCAACGATGGAGAAATGTCTAACAAAAGAAGTAAATATGATTATTACAAACTGCTTTCATGTGGATGGAAAGAAAGAAATTCATTAAAGATCGTCAAAAACTGTAAACATACCGGCGCCACGTTTCTTGTCCTGTACTGTCACTTTTCCACTGAACTTTTCGTCCTCAGTTCTGATAACAATGTATTTTTAAAAGTGCCAAAAAAAATTTTCACCGCCTCTAAAACGTTTACACAGTTCAACTGAACGGCCGGCGATTGCAAGCTCGTGTTGCTCGATCACACATTGTGCTAAATTTGCATTTCCATCCGCTCCCTGAACTGGCAGTCCTACTTTGTTGACAAACATCTTGTGTGAAAAGTTTTTTGTCGTGAATAGTTGATAAATTTGCATTGATCCTGAAGCTCTCCGTGGAATGAATATTACGAAAAAAATGATGAATGAACAGAGTGAAATTATCTTCGTAAGTCGTGTTCGTCTTGCTGTTCACCTCTTTTGAATTGCTGCAAATGCAGCGCGTATTTGTTTTGTTTTTGTTTTTATAAAAGTTTTATCGCCGTCGATTTTAATTTTAAAAGTAGATTAGTCGATAAGTAATGACTGAAAAACGCCACGAAGAATCCATGGAGAATACGACCTTTTTAACCATCTGACAAACTTGTCAAATAAACTCTTCCAGAAAATCTCCAGCTTTGAATGACTATTGAATGAATTATGACAGCTCTGCATGAATGCACATTTGGATGGTTAAAAATAGCGCCATGAGCGACTTTTACCCATTTTGTCAGTGAAAATATTTTGAAGTAGCTTTTCATCGTTGAATCGTAGTTATTTTTTTTATCACGCCGCGGTCTTTGTTTCTCTTTCTCAGTCAAATCTCTTCAAGCCGTCAGCTTAGCTTTACCATTTTCATGCTCTTTTTAATTGTCCAGTGTAGAAATACATTTTGTAGAAAAATTTCAGTGAACTGCATCAAACTGCAAAAATAATGATTGTTTTGGCGCCCACTAAAACTGGTCAGCAAATTTTGCGTGAATGTACACGGACGGATGTTGTACGGACGTATGTTGTACGGACGTTGCACGGACGTTGCACGGACGTTGTACGTATTTTCGAAATCCGGGCTTCCTGTGGTCGATTTCAAATAAGCTCGATGGTTTACCATATTTTCTTAATTATGGTGCTCCGCTTGCGCGGGCCTTCGGCCCGCGCGGAGCTCCGCTATAAGAAAAATATGTACATAACTTTATAGTGCAATAAATAGATGACTATGACCATGGCCAATACAACACAATCTCTTGTTCATTACACATTGCTTTACAATTAGCCGTTTACATTTATATCAACTTTCATATTTCTATTTCAGTTAAAGACGAAAGCGTTGCTCTGGGAATGCAAAGTCGTAAAATACCAAACATGGATATCACTGCTTCCGAAACGAATAGTTATAATGCTTGGGATGCCCGACTTTTTAACGATTACGGTTGGAGAGCTCCTAATCGAGAATACATTGTGTATCTTCTGATAGACTTAGGGCTATCAAAGACAACCGTATCGAGAGTAGCAACGCAAGGGCTTGGTAGATATAGGCATTCAGTGCAGTCTTACTATCTTTCATTTAGTAGAGATGGCCTTTTCTTTTATCGATACACAGAGAGCGATAGACCAAAGGTAAGTGTTGATAATAACAAAAATTGTAATCTTGCATTTGAGTTAAGCCAAAAGAGTATGAGATAAGAGAGCTAATCCCTGGACCCCATCAGGGGATCTACTCGTCATGCTATTTTTAGAAACTAGTAACCAATCTACGCACTTTTGTGTTGAGATGTTTTGACGGTGCGACCACGCCTCCTGCAATCTGGCCAATCCCGTTCCGTTCCCGAAATAACTTCAATATTAAAATAGAATGAAAAGATCCCTGATGAGTGTAAAGCCCAATACGGGGGATAAGCTCTCTTATCTCATACACTCTTGGTGAAGCTCAGGAGGACACAAAGAGGTATCAGGCCACTTGCTAAGGGATTCCCCTCCACACTCGGCCATTTGCTATTTACAAACTCACTACATTGACTCACTACAATGATTTTGCTGATAGAAAAGAATCCAAAATCAAAGCTAAAAACTCCGCTTCCCCAGAGTCTTTTGTTTCTCGACGCTGGTAAAAAGAAGCGAAGGCTTTACCTACATTCTCTATTGGCTTTCAGGTTATCATCTATCAGTCTATTGCCTATCGGCTATCATTTTATTGAAATATAGAAAACAAATTGATTCAAAGGCTTTATTATTAAGTCTATTCAAAATAGTTGCTCTTTTAAAATGTTTCTTAGTTGCTAAGTTTTCTAAGTCATTAGGTAGAGCGTTCAGGTCATTGATAGATCAATTAAGTAATTTCTTTAATGCTTTTGTTCTCGAGGTATATGGTGGTAAATCGACGAGTCTGCTCTTTTTTTTGAAGAAATCAGTGCCGCAGTGAATGTACAATAGCTTTATTGTTCTTATCTCCCTAAACTAAAGGTCGGCACACACAAGGCGACAAGTCGCAGCGACTTGTCCCCGCAACAAGTCGCTTCAGTGTGCACTGTTTCAATAATCTAACCGGTTGGATTTCATGCGGCAAGTCGCAGCGACAAAATTCTGTCGCGGAGACAACAATTTTCGTCAAATATACTAAGTACACACGGGGCGAAATTGTCGCTGCGACCTGTCGCGGGGACTAGTCGCAGCGACTTGTCGCCTAGTGTGTACCGACCTTAACGGCATGCATAATCAAAAACATCACTCCGCCCTTTTATAGTATTACTATTGATTTACTAATAATGTGGTACTTATGTGCTAGGCCTTCCGTGGCAATGAAATGAATGATCACAATATAAGGTGGCTGACAGTGGTGCACAGACTTCGTTCTGTTATAACAACTCGTTACATAAAATTTGATATCATGGACAACTTTGGGTCGCCTGGCTTACGCATTGAGATCTATGGCAGCCAAGGTAAGTTCATTAATTGATCGTGTATTAGTTTATTGATTGGCGTGGTTATTGATTGATATATATTTTTGTATTTAAAGTGACACATACGCTACCATCCAGATCGAATTCAAGTGTTTCTTCCTTCAGCTACAATGTTACTTCATCAGGCAACCAGACTACGTCAAATGCACATAGCACAGCTGACGTATCCACAATATCATGGTGTACAGAATTCAAAGATGCATTTGTGTTTTTGAATATAAAGCTTGACAAGAATGTCCAAGTTGTTAAGATTGAAATCAAAACTGACAATCCTAAAGGATTTTATATGTACTATGCACCATCTGGACAAGGATATAGATTATTTGCTGAAAATGGCGTTGTAAAGGTATGAGAATAACAATAACAGTAATAATTTATTTCTCATTGAGCGCATCTTAGTATATTTCGATAATCTTTACAAACGTTTACAAATAACAAGGCATTATTTTACCTGCACATGCGCTGAACTGCTGAGCCAAACAATTGTATAGCCGGCTCCTCACAGGAATGACGCGCACAAAGCCTATATTGTCAAAATGGCGCTTGTTGTGTAATATTTTTTTACTATCGCTTGTTGTTCTTGCCTCCTTTTACAGATGTAAAAAAACAATGTACAATATAAACGTTTATTTCATTCCTTTAATATTTAATTCATTGACATTAACAAATAAACAACCATAAAATATGTATTCCAGAGATTTGAATCAGAAGTCATTGAATCAGTAGGCCAGAATGTCAGTGACAGGTCAATTTGAAGCCATGTTTTGGTCTCTTTGACAAATTTTCCCAGTTGTTCTCACCTAATAACATAAAAGTGTACATAACATAGATAACAGAACAAGTTATAACTCAGTGGTTGATGTTCGAGAATTCATGTTATGACACAAAATTAAATATTCATGAACAACAATATTCAAGGTGAATTTAAACTTCGGACCATTGTAATGTCAGATCACCGATTTTGCAAAGAAATAAATGGAATTGTAGCACACGAATTGGGAAGATAGAATTTAGAGCTGCAAGGCTATAATATTCTCTTGATTTGAAAATGGAACCGATATTCTGTCTGCCGCTAAAACCACCATCAATAATATTTCACTTGAAAACCCTAATTAGCCAAATTTTGCCAACAATAAGTTTCACATCACAATGATAAGGATGAACTTAGGGTCTCATCAGTAGAAATAACTCAGTGTTTTTTACCCTCCAATAAGAGAATTTTCCCGTTTGATATAAGCTATAATTACTCCAGTGCACAATATCGAGAGATTTCAAACCAAAGCAAAATCCAATTCGGATAATCCGATTTCAAAACACATAATGAAATAAAAACATATTTATCATACACTTACCTAAATTTATTGATTAGAACCATGACTTTTAGTAAAAGTGATGAAACAACAGCTCTTCTCAGGCAAAAACAGGCAACAAATGGCGAAGATTCTTCGCACATGTTCGCAGAATACTATTACTTTGACTCCGTTTAGCGAGGCATCATCAGTCTAAAATTGAACGACTGGAACTTAAGCAATAACCTTAAAGTTATTTAAAACTATACTGGACTTTTCTATGCTCCAAAATGTTCTAAAGGTGGAAAAAAATCCATCGGCATACCAAGCAGTTATGAAAACCGACAGCGAACGCTATGAGGATGAGGTGTCTCAAAAGGCAATTTCGCGCATGCGCAGGTAAAATAATGCCTTGTTTTTACAAATAGTTTTAAAATGTGAATAACTAAGAACAACCACTCAATATGAAAGAGATTAAAAATGTCAAAATAGCAGTCTTCAGACGTTTCAGCTGTTTCAAATCTTTGATTTTGAAAGCTACAAAAGTTTAAGTTAGTACTTCGGAATGACATCTGATTTGTCTGGTTTTGTTTTGTAGGTGCTGTATAATGGTGAAACGTCTATTAAAGGTCGAATTGTAACTAAGCAAGTCAAATTCAAGGCTGTAGCGTGGGAAGTATCACTTTGTGTTCAAATTGGTTTACATGTAGTTGGTATGTAAAATTATGTCAAACAATCGTTGATTTTCCCTTTTACACAGACTTAGCCTCAATTGAGCATAAAATATTCAGAATTTTAATTGTCTTTCTCACACCAGCAGACTTCACGTTCCGTTATTAGAAGAAAATATATGCTTTTGAGGCTATAGCTGTGTAAAAGTGAATTCAAAACTGGACCACTATTGTTAACAAATCAAAAACAGATCTCGTCGTCAAACGAGAGATTAGTGGTTCGAAGTTCGTGTGAATCCATTTAAGGCAGATTTTCTAAATCTTGCATTACACTCGATTGTTTTATATACATTTCAATTAAAACAGTTTTTGATACTTCATACTGAAATTCAAGCCTTATCCGAAGTCTGAACGTTTGTTTTCAGAAATGAATGCACCCCTTCTAGAACGTAATCAACCTTCACCACGAAACATCACAGCGTCTACATTCCTATATCCTTACAGTCCAGAAAAAGGTGTCATAAACCAAGAGAATGTTTACCAGGCATGGTGCGCAGGTATAAATGACACCGAGCAGTTCTTGAAAATAGATCTTAACTATCCACATGTATTGGAGGCTATTGTGACAAAAGGAGTACACAATACTGGACTAGAGGCCTGGACGAGCTCCTATACTGTTGAGTACAGTTTAGATGACGTGGAGTGGCAGTGGTATCTTGGTAAAGAACAAGAAAAAGTCAAGGTAAAAATCTCTGCTTTAGATCACTCTGTTTTTGAACTTTCTATTGTTCTGAAGTGCAATAAGCAACAGGTAACGTTGACTCAGTATGTAACACAACAAGACAAAAACCTCCACAGCTAATGAATTTATGATTAGTTTAATAATTCCAAACCTCCCATAATTCTATTGTCTCAGGTATTTGATGGGAATACAAATGCTCATTTAACAGTCAAGAACTCACTAGATCCAGCAATCATTGCACGTTATGTGAAAATACATCCAGTAACATGGCAAGAGAATATATGTCTACGAGCTGATCTTTATGGATATTCAGGTAAGTTAAAATCACTTATGTACAAGACATATATTTAATTTCATTTATTATTATTCTCACTGATGAAATATCCACAAATTTTCACATCGAGGCTGAGTTAAACCCCCATAAAGCATCCCGACCAATCCCCGAGCATCACGTTATCCCATGTGACCCTCTTCAAGGTAAAAAATCCACAGCATCTCCAAAATAGACCTCTATTTGAGAAAATTGCAAACTGTGCATAGTACAGAACTCACTTCGCACCTCCCACCTCCTCTTCGTTGGCGTCTTCCTTCAAACATTTCATACTTTGGGCTACCAGCACTAAGAGGTCACGTGACCAAATCAAGCAGGTTGGTAAAAATAAAGCTCAAAAATAAAAAAAAGAGCATATGAAAAGTCAGTAGTAAAGTTGGTAAACACTGGTAAAGAGTACCACCCAACGCATTTTCTTAATCTATTCTTAAAAAGTGCTATTTCCGTTTACTTGTGTATGGTGAGTTGAAACTTGGTCGTTTTACTCTTTTTGCTCTATTCATTTCTGGACCTCATCTTAAAGACACTTGACGAATTAGGGGAGATGAGGTGACGTGACCTCTTAGTGCAAGTAGTCCATTAGAAGAATATTTTATCAGTGAAGATACAATACCATATTATGCCACGGTTAACCACCACTCAGGGGAATGTTAGGGCAAGGGCGCTAATATTGTGAAGATTAATTTCCTCCACTTCGAGCAAGATCACTCAAAATCATGACGGGAGGTTAAGTTATGAGGACGAATCAGCAAGTACAAATACTCATTTGACGGACTTATGAGATGCTTTGATATTATATCCATGTTGACATCATACTAAAAATGCAGTGGAAAAATTAAAAAAAAACTTCTGATCTTTTGACCTTTATACCAGTTTTTTTTCTGCTTGGATTTATTTAAGGTAATTCCGTAGTAATAGAACTAGCCATAGAATTTTGATAAAACTTTCTACGGTAAAACATTTTGAGTTTTTCATCAACAATATAAAATCAAAAAATGGGGTCACCGTATTGGATTTCGCGAGAAAAATTTTTAAAGTATACCCACTTTTGTCAATTTAGCGTCTAACATTCAAAAATAGGCATCATACATAAAAGTATCTCTTGACTGAGATTGGTCAATACCAAATATGTTTAATGTGCTTAAATGTACTCCTTATACATTGGGCTACCGATGTAAAGCAAAAGATTTTCACTAAAATTTAACAGCGAAGAGAAATAAAGCAAAAATTAAAGTCCCTATAACCCCTCGGACTTTTGGTCATTTAATCAAAAGTTCTAACTAAATAAAATATTTTTTATCGTGAAATGGAGTCTGAATTATTTTTTGTCTGCCTGAAAAAGCAAGTCAACCTTCGCGAAAAATGCCTTTTTGGGCTTCCTGTCCTAAAAAATGTGAGCTGGAGATTGGTACTCTTTGTGACGTAACGGCCGGAAGATCGCGAGAAAGTTGTATAGATATTTACCAAAATAGATGCAAAATAGATACGACATGATGATTTACAGTTTATTGCGGACAATAAACGTCAAATTGCTGTGTAACAACAAGTAAAGTACCGCCGGCTTTATACGGCCGGTTCCGGCCGTTACGTCACGATAACTAGTGCCAGTCTTTTTTCGAAACCCGGATTTTCTTGACGAAATGCGAAGTTTGAACGGTCACCAAAAATCGAGAAAAATACAAAATTCAGATTTTTTTTCGAAAATGTAACTTTCAACGATCCTACTTTTATTTAAAATCATTTCTGGCTAGGGGTTATAGGGACTTTAACAAAATGTTCGAATTTTACGGGCCTCACTAACGCTTTGAACGAAACACTTTTCGAAATATCGAAAAATCTAGCCATAGAATTTTGTCACCGATCACATATGTTTTAAAAAACATGATTTCAAATGATATTATTAAATAAAAAAGATAGGTGCCCGTATTGGTTTGCGAGATATTTTGAGAAATATTCTCAAATTTCAATAATATCAAGGATTTTCCGAGAGAGGAATGGGGCGAGTTTAAAGAAATTCGTAATTTTTCGCTTGAAAATGTGAAAACTGTTCGTATTTTAACGTTAAAGTGTTTCTTAGACATAGCTCTGTATCTATTGATGATAAGAAATGTAAAACTTTAAAATTCGAAATATGCGCAGAACTGTGCGCAGTGCAAAACTACGGAATTACCTTAACTCATGAAATCAATTCGTGTTTGCACTCATATTCTCATATTCATATAAAATAATCTAATCTCTCTAAGAAGATGGCAATGAATTAAGTTATAATCCTAAACAAGGAAGTCCGGAATTTGCTTTTTCAATCTAGAATCCTACATTTGGAATCCAGACCATTTGAGTCCGTAATCAAAACGTACATTGTACCTTAAAATCCGAACATTTGGAATCCAGAACCACTGAATCTGAACCCATGCCGTATTCCCTTTCGTAGGGCAAAAAGTCAAAACTTCTCTTCAACATCTACAAATTTAACATACAAAATCAAACAAGTGGCATATATCGTTCAACGTAAAATGTCTCTTGAACTAAAAGTGACTTATTTCAGAAACATTTTTTTTTGCAACAATGTTTCCACAGCCCATGTTGCAAAATTAGGCAAGTTCGTGGAAACATGCAAGCACGAGTGATGTTGCCGCAACATTAATGTTGGCTCGTTTAACCAGAGCTTAAGATTGATAAGTTGCCATTAACTCCTTTGATTCAGAATACCTTGGTACTCTGGGGATGAACTCATTTTACATCCCAAACTCTGCCATCAACGCAACAAGTTTCATAACAGATAGGGGACCATCACTTTCTCGTCTTCATCGAGACAATGGATATGTCTGGGTGGCAGAGTCAACTGATTTGAAACCTCATATAGAAGTTAATCTTGGTGAGAAGGTCATCATAAAAGGTATTGCTACTCAAGGGGGTGGAGTATACTCTGATTATTTTACCAAGACCTACTCACTTTGGTACTGTGTGGATAATTGTACTTGGACACCTTACATCGAAAATGGCACCATAAAGGTAGGACAATTTCAACCGCTTGATACATTTATTTTCTTATACGGCCAGGACTAACTCAATCATGAAAGGACCGTTTGCGATAATACTGTAAATACAGGATCCTTTAAGGGGTACTTGGACGTAATGTATGTGTTTACTCATGCACGACATTTTGATGACGAAACACACATAAATCAAACACATGGTCCATACATGTTTACCATTTATTCTGTTCGTTTCGCGCTAAATATTTTATAAATACACTCTTTCGACAATTTTTTCCAAAGATTTATATTCTGATCAATTTTCTTTGCTTAGCATTGATTATGTTGACAATGATCATCATAATCAACTTCATAGTTACAAAGAAATGTATGTGATTAATGGTCTGTGTTGTGCTTATGACATCATCAACATTTGTAAAAAAGCTCCTAAATGAAATACTTCTCTTGAAAAGTTTTGAAAATTAGTGTTGAAAATGATTAGTTTGGCTCTTGCGTATTCTTTTTGTAATGTTAGATTGTTGATTTATTGTAATGTAACTTCATCCAAGTACCCCCTTTAAAAACAACTATCTTATACCATACTGAACCACACCTCCGCAGAATAGGCTAAATAGGCCAAGTAGGCCATATAGTCCAAAAAAGCTGTCTACATTTACTGTTTATTCAGGCATAGTTAATAGAGGAAAATGGTCCGGAAACTCTTATGTTGAGATCTTTGTTAACTATTTCCAAGCGTGACACTGCTCGATCTTGCTTTACCTCTGATGGATACAACTGACTGAACAGACCAAAATCATTATTTGCCTGCTAGTTTAAAATACTTTTGATATTTATGGTAGATATGGGAATGTTCCTTAGAATAATGCCATAGACAACGTTTATGTTTACTCATTTGACAATTTCGGATAAAAATAAATTAAAACTTGTCGAGGGCCAAGACGATTTCAACCCGGCAAAAGCGAACAAAGAACTATAGCAATAGTAACTCCTTAATATAACTATTATGGTTCAGGCGGACACCTTCGTGTTGTCGTTTAGTATCATATTATAATAGCAGTTTCTCATTTTACAATTCCTCCCTTCCTATTGTGTAACCTCAAATTTATGCACATTAATAATGACTAAGCATGATTAAATATATGGCGAAACTCAAGCAAGTGCATTAGTCTTTGCAGCTCTAGTCTTCTAGTTTAACCAGGTTTACGCAACGTAACACTTTGTTCCTTCATTTATTCATTAAATGCTGATGGAAAATAAATCACTTTATTTATCAGACATTTAATGGAAACGTGGACCGTGCCACGGTTGTGACACATATGTTGAATCAATCCTTTGTAAGCCACCAAGTACGTATCAACCTGACATCGTGGTATAGAGCTCCATCACTGAGATTTGAAATACTTGGTCATAGAGGTACAGTTTGTATTGCATTTACAGCTTGATCTGATGATGGCATTGCCGAAATATTATACACAACATTAACTTTGATCTAATTTATATTACTGAACATGAACTTCTCCGGAATCGTTCAGCTTGTACAGGAAAAAATGTTGTACAGAGAACAAGAGAACTTTCCACTTCATCCACACTAAATTCGTTAACAAGTCGTAACTTGCAAAGCATTAGTTTTCTAGTATACTTCCAGTTTTCGGATGTGTAGTTTCAATTCGACAATTACCATTGATGATCATATCAAAGAACAAATCTACATACATGCATGGATTTTTACAAAGACACTAACAAATTTGCACAAACAGTTTGGCTAGATCTTAATATACTTACATATTTTATCAAACGTTTGTCCCAGTTCCTGTAATAAATGGTGGTTATACCAAATTCTCTAACTGGACAATTTGTAATGCAACATGTGGTGGTGGTGTTCAGTCCAGATCACGAAACTGTACCAACCCAGTACCAAGTAATGGTGGATTGAACTGTACAGGGCCAGCTGAAGAAATTGTAAGATGTAATGTTCATCTTTGCCCAGGTAATGCTACTTACAATACTGTCTTTGGTGTTATTATAACAATTAACACAGTGCAATCTTGAGAGAGATCAAGATCGACAATTATGCGTAATGAGTGCGGGTTTCTCTAAAAAAAGTTAAAAGAAAAATCATGAATAATTAATAAGTGAGTTCAAAGCAAGTTTATCGCTAATCAAATAAACTTTAAATGCGAATGAAACATGTTTTTGTAGTTTTTAATGGGAAATGTAAAACTGCGTTGGGTTTTAGAAGCCGTTTACAGAATTCGAGTTCGTATTGTATCTGTATCTCCGATATCAGCACTCTCTCATTCTGAAAACGTAACTTGATGATCATCTCCAATAAGTCGCTATTTAAATTTAACTATTTCTCAACCACGGATAACTCGAATACGTTTTCTTTCAATAAACATTTCTGCACCCACTATTGTGATGTTTTGTGGATCTTCCATTGGAGTGAAAGTAACTGCAGTCAGATAATAAGACCTCAACACCACCCATCTTGTGCACACACTTCTGATAGTTCATAGCTCTCAGTGGTACCTGCAAAAAAATCCTATGTACCACTGAATCTTTTTTATATCATACATGTTCTATCGTTTTTTTTTCGTATTTTTCAGCTCCAAATGTGACCACTGACAAAAACATAATTACAACCAGCCAAACAGTTGACTTCTCCATCACTAACTGCAACCAGTCCCTAGAAAAGACAATCAACTTTGGTGATGAGACCAACTCTGTGTCCACCACAGGTTGCGCCTTTCAGCACACTTTTACCAAAGCTGGTGTATATGAAGTCATAGTTGAGATCCCCAAGCACCATAATGGCTCTGTTGTTATATATGCGGAAGATGTATTGCAGGACCTTCGTGTGATAGAAAGCCCAGAAGTTGCTGTGACAAGAAGGATCTTTTACATGAACTGGACACTTTCACAAGGAACAACTCCTCGTATCGAGATCAATTACAATGACAGCACTGAAATTTCCAAGTTCACTATTGGCAGCATAAAGGCCGGATTCTGGAGATACGACACTCATATTTTCACTAGAGAAGGAGTTCACAATATCACAGTCGTTGCATATAACTTAGTTAGTCGCTTAGACATAACTGTGGGTGTAGTTGTAGAAGACTACATTGATATATACAACGCATCACTGTCTAATTTAGGGCTATATGATCGATATTATCAACTTTATGAAGTGGGAATTAACGTTACCTTAAACGGAGGGAGTACCCCTCATTACAAATATCACATGGGTAATGGCGTCATCATCAACAATACAGTCCCGTATGTAAGCTACAAGTACCCACAGCATGGAACGTACAATATTACAATTGTAGTCTATAACAATGCTAGCAGTATGAATGTTACTAAGAACATAGTCATACACCCAGTCATTCCTATTAACGACAAAGCAAATGCTACGGTCAACAACACTGCATTTTTAACACCAACTTTGTTTTATTTCGATCTGGATGATGCCAACCCCTATCAGTGTATTTTTGACTTTGGTGATGGTAAATCCACGCAGATACTTTCTACCCAGAACCTGTCGGTTGTTTCATACACGTACGCAAACTTAGGTACTTACGATATTAACGTTACATGTGGTAATGCTCTGAGTAGTAAAACCTTTAACTCGAAGGTCGCTATACAGAAGCAGATCACGGGTCTTAGTTTTGTAAATGATGGCCCGAAAGAGATGAATGACACTGTAAGTCATAAAGTTACAGCGACTGACTTAGGCACAGATTCCTGCTATTACATCGACTTAGGAGATGGTAATTCAGTAGGGTTTGGGAGAACACACTGCAAATCAAAGTATCCCCATGTAACTTTCAAAGACATTAACAACGCAAGCTACTTAGTGCAAAACATGTATTACGAAGTAAAAGTATTCTACGACTTGCTCCATGCCTGGAACTTAGTTTCTGAATTCAAGATTGAAAACAGACTACCAATTTTAAAGATTTACTGTGGTTATCCAAATACTTCTATAGTAGAATTATCGTCTGATGTGAATGCTCCCACAAAGATTTCTCGTTCAACATCAGTACGATTAGAAGCAAAAACGACTGTGATATGTCGAGCAACTAATATCAAAGATTACACATGGAACTTAAATAAGATAACTTCAACGAAGTTGCTAATTGGAGCAAAACAAAGTTTGGGAATAATGGAATCATCTCTCATTCCTGAAAAGTCCTTGGACTATGGTCTCTATATGGTGAATTATAATGTCTCGATGAGGGACCAGGATGGTGTGTGGACAGCTGTAGAAGCTTTCATCGAAGTTGTTCCAGAAGACTTAATCGTTATCATAAGCGGCGGTCAAGAAATTGAACGTGGGTATGGTACTACAGCTAGCTTCGATGGCAGTTCATCGTACGACCCAGATTACACAGGAACATCTGATCTTGGATATTATTGGCTTATTACTAATGATACAGGTATTGAAAACTTAGACATCAAAACAGCTACCCTTGGACAACCTATTGAACAGTCACCAGTTTTTAATGAAAATGACTTCTGTAATATGTCTTTGTCAAGAAGGCTCTACAAAGGTGATGCAAAAATCAGTTTAGTTACAAGTAAACTGCAGCTCAATGAGACGTATGAGATATTTCTTGTGGTAACAAGAACGATAGCAGGGGTTAACAGATGGAAAGCTACTTCTCAGTTATTGACAGTAGTTGAGGGAGATCCGCCTGTGCTTGGATTGAGGTAGGTTGTCACAACCAGCTACATGTATGAAGTATTTGTCACAGACTAAACCATTGGTACTCCATTGATACGCTGATTTATAGTTCTGCACAAGATTTTGCCAAAAAAAGCTTACCTCTCATTTGAGAACTGAACACTTGCAAGTTCTTCCTAGATTATTTCTAGGCTCTTCCTTAGGTGTTACCACCAAGACAAGAAAAAATACTTTGAAAATGATACAATGCCCTGCACTAAAAAAAATTAAGCAAGTATATAATACCCTCGCAAAGCCAAGGAAGATCCTCATTATGATCGCGCTACTAACACTAGATCAACAGAAAGGACATGTTTGAGCTTTAAACTCCTAGGACGGCAGTATCGGTTTAATAATGTCCAAATGCTATAAATAATAAATAAATGAAATGAATAATAAACTCATGCTAGCATATCAATTTAGTACCTGATTTCCAACCCTCTAAACTCGACTCACAGTGTTGATTATTGGTAGAGGAGGAAAACCGGAGGGCCCGGAGAATTTTCCTCTCAACATCATCATCGTGTCGGTGGGGGAAACAGCGTTGTAACCAAGTACTTCTACTTCTTCGCATACTTTTGGAATTCATGTTTACCTTTTTGCCTGGCCCATAATATTTTCTTATCTGATAATTTTTTTTTTTTTTGTGAGGTAGAACTCATATCATTGTATACTCTTATTTCATTCTTAACTGTCAATTTCAGGTGTTTAACCAACTGCTTACCCAAAGTCATATTAACCGACAAATACACATTAGCAGGCTCATGCGAAGAGGAGTCGCCTACCCCAGTCGTATCCTACAGATGGGATCTATCAATGTTAGAAGGAAATCCATCTAAAAGAAAACGTCGTGCGATCACATCACCCTACTGGAGACCAATAAAAAACCTACGTAATTTAACATACACAGAATTAGACAACAAAAACATTGCTATAAAACCTAACAGCTTAATAGGTGGACGAACCTATCGATTGACGATGACTGCCAAAATCGTCGGCCGTCGTGCGGCACGAGCTGTTATGACACTAAGAGTGAACAAACCACCTGTGGGCGGTCAATGCACTGTTGATATACCAAGTGGTTTTGCAGATGATACAAACTTTACATTCACCTGCCATGGCTGGCAGGACGATGATGTTCCACTGAGCTACGAACAAAACTATCGTAACAATTACGGGCTTATGACGATGATATATTATGGTCTACGAAATAGTATAATGTCAGCATTGCCTATTGGTGATCCCGAGAAAAACTTTACTACAAATGTGGTTGTTCGTATATTTGACTCTTACCGTGCTTATACTGAATATGTACTGCCCGTACAGGTACGTCTACACCTATTTCAAAAAAACATCGGTAAATGAGTGAATGGTCAGATTAATAAATTGAATGGATCAAGAAGTTCCATTAATGGATGAATGGATACTAAATCATGAGATGGCGAATCGATAGATCGATAATCAAACTGATGTCACTGCTGTCATTTGCTCTACTTTTTGTCAACACAATTTCGTTTTATTGGTCATTTGATTATAATCAGGCTATTTCTTCTGACAAAGTTTTTTTTTTGTACTCCAAAGGTTACACTAGAGCCAGGTTCTGAGGAGGCTCGCTTAAAAGATTTAAAATCAGCCCTAGGGAGCAACAACAGTGCAGTATACGATTTGTTAAAAGATGGTAAAATACAGGAGTTCACACAATCAGTTAATGCAAAGTTGTCTGTTGTCAATGTTTTATCTACTGGAAAAGATGATGAAGAAAGCAGGAAAGAAAGACAACAGGTAAATACAAAGAACGATGTACATGCAATAGGGATGGAGGAAGTGATTTGATAACAGGTTAGACTTAAGGACGATTTTTACTAGTGTCGTAAGTAGAGACGCAAGCGGTGAAGGATGCAATGAAAAAGACAGACCGAAGGTTTTCTTCTGCTTTCGTCGTGCTCCTTCTCCGCTTCTGTCTCCGTTCGTTGAAGTGTATTTACATCTTCGTCTTCTTCTCCGTCGACACCGCTTACTTCACTAGTGGGTCTTTAAGCGTTGTTGGTATCGTAACCTTGAGGTACTGCATTTAATGCCGTTCTTGCCCCTTAAAGAAACTCCATTTGTGTGAATTTGTTTGAGCACATTTCTTAACAATGTGTAGTAAATAGCGTATGCCAACTGGTTTAGCTCCAAGCAAATGGAAATGGTGTTATATGGCTTTTTTCTTGTTTTTACGGATAGTTTATTGTACATTTGACAACACTTTTTTCAATACACTTACAAGATGGATAATAACGAAGAAAATGATGTCAAAAACTACATTTACTGGACTTACTGCATTGTACCTTAAAATTGTCACAGATACACATTGAATTTCTTTTTTCCACGAGTATGCATGTGGAAAAAATAGTTACTGATATATGTTCGAAATCCAGTGGAATAGAACAAACCTGACTGTCCATCTGAATTAACCTAAGTTTCATATTTAGTATTAATGAAATGAAATAGTAAGTGCATTTTAAGGCTATTTCACGTTTTCTTCGCGCAAATTTTTCCCGTCAAACCGTTACATCGTAATCCACCGTTTCGATGACAGCATGTCTTACAGCAATCTCCACTCAATTAAACAAGTATGTCGCAGAATCTGATGTGATCGGAGATTTAGAACGATATTGTCATATTTTCATTATGATAATTTCTATTGTCTGACAATGCAGGTACTAATCCAATGGATTTTGAAATCGCATTTTTAATCAAAGCTTAAAAATCTCACGAGCAGTGACATGACTCTCAAAATAATTGTTTGGCTGTAAGGGTCTGTAAGTGATTTTCTGTGAATTTATTAAAATTTATCCCAAGACGACAATCCTTTGTAAAAAGGTCAAATGTAAAGCTATTGTTTGAAAAACCGTGGAGTGGTTACCCAGTTCTCTCACGAGGCTTGTGTTTGAAGGTTTCGAAGGTGCACACTCTACACCCTCTCTCTTTCAGTGCTTCTTATTACGGTTTTTTAAAGCTACACGGAGCAGAAAGAAGCCGAAACAAGGACCTCTCGTACGAAGGTCGTGCGCTAACCAACTGTGTCACCCTTTCTCATCCTTGTGTTTGGATACCGTTTTTGTTATATAACTGCATCATGGTGCATGGAGCTAAATTTAGTCATGTTATCTTTATATCAGATGAGAACTAATGTTATCAAAAATACGTTCAGCCTGCCTGTTGATAGCCTGCAGGCTATTAACCAAATTGGTCCAACCATTGCTATGGCCAGTTCTATGAAAGAAGAAGTATCTGTAGAATCTCAGGTATCATCTTTTCTTTTGAAAGAAAATGGAGGGGGGAGCCGGGGGGAGGATTTGTAACCATACTTGTTTCTCTAAAACGACGCCTGTATGATTATCATGACACCTTCAGAATTTGAGACAGATCGCATCCAGATTATCAGGTCCTAAGAAATGTCAAGGCGAGAAGTTAGAAGCCAGATTGGGAAAAAACAATTGGCTTTATATGCAACCCAATAAAGATATTTATTATTAAGTTACGAAGCTGTTTTGAATAGCTTTAATCGTAGCTAGAGAACCGTTGAGTTTTTGACCAATCACCAATGACCAATCTGCTTCAGGAGACTTCATGATGACCAGGTAATACGATGTCACTTTCTGACTTGCAGATTTTGTACAACTAATATCTTTTTTTTAAATTCTTTTATCAGAAACTTGTTCTGCAGGCATGTGGTAATATGGCTAATGTTCTTGATACAAAAATGAAAAGCAAAGCTGGTGTAGGTACAACTGCAATGATGGAGGCTAGTACAACTTTAGCATTCTGCATGGGGAATCTCATGGCTTCAGCTGGAGATTCAGCAAGAAGTTATGGTCCTCCAAGTGCAAAAGACTCAGAGAGTGATCCCCAGGAAGCTAAAAAAGCAGTACGTTCTGACGCTTATTTATTCGTGCACTGATTTATTCGTCCATTCTGTCATTCATTATTACAGTTTAACCCCGCTTTGCGCTCACCAGCTTAATACACCCACCCCGTTATTTCGGTCATTCTTTTAGGTTCCGACAAAACCCACATTCATATATTTTCTGTTACAATTACACACTTAATACAGCCATCTCAACAAGGCCACTTTGAGTTGTTCCTTCCGTGGCCGCAATAACTTCCACTTTACTTTAAACGTCAAAATGTGATTATGGACGTTTTATTATTAGTGTGATATAATTATGAGCATGAGTATAGGAAGGAAGTTCTGACACATACTCATGCCAACATGACTGTTAGCGATGCTGGTTCACTGCGATGTTATTCACAAAGGAAAATGGATGTGACGAATGTTATGATCAACAACGGTTATTTGGATGTGGTGTTATGTTAGGGTCCTATATGCCAGCACGTTTCACACAAATAAAATTTGAAAATTATGTACCTTTGCTAGGGAGTAATTTCTCAAAAGAAACCTCTGCAATTCTACCCACGTTTTTTTTTTGACTAGAATAAGCAAATTGACGTCATAAAACGCCAAACGATCTAAATATTTCCAGTTAAAACTCTTGCCCAAACGAATGTTCAACACCGTCTTTGCCGAGTTTTCTTTATGAAAATTCTGCCAGTAGGGCACAAATCGCGTTAAACAGTTATTTTCACACACGAGTCCCAAATAAAGGACCATTAGATATTTGAGGGGGGCTTGGGCAAAAAAAAAAAAAAAAAAAAAAAATATCGAGCAAAGCCTTAAACAGAGAAAAAAAATATCGTGCAGGGAGAAAGAAAATATCCTGCACAATCATCATATGGGAAAAAATATCCTGAAAAAAAAAAAAAAAAAAAAAAAATCCCCCTCAAATATCTAATGGTCCGTCCCTAAATGCAGTCGAAACGTCGCATTTTACAACAAGACCAACATCATGAGACAAATGATAAGTTCCTTTTTATTTATAGGCCAATCCCTATTCCTGTAAAAGTTATAGGGAAACCCGATTGATTACACATCCACTATTGTTTGTCGGTGGTGATAGAAACATCTAGTAGTGTCGTTTTCGTACGAGTCTGCCTACGATACGTCAGAAAATGCGAATACTTTGTTAGAAACTACGGTTATTATACGGTATGGTACTGATTCCCGCTCATACGAAAACCACTCTATTTGCATACTCTTTTTCACTGTCAGGGTAAGGAAATAGCAAAAACATCAAACGAAATGGTCAAGAAATTATCCAAGTCCTTGTTAGACTACAAAGTAGCAGGCGAAGAACCTACAGTTGTCAAGACTTCATCGATGAGTTTCGTACTGGCCCGTGATAGTCCCAGTCAAATGGGAAACAAGTCATTGGGAGATGGCAATGCCAAAGTAGGACTGCCTAACGCTGATGATATGTTTGGCGACAAAGTGAAGAATGACTCAATTGTTGATGCTCAGGTAGGAAAAATAGAATGTTCATTAATAAATGAAAGAAAAATGCAAAGCAAAACAGAATGGGGCTAAAGGTCATATTTCTCTCATCCACAAAATGTTAAACGAAGAAAATTACAATCAAATTAGTCGTATCGCGACCTGCCGTTTAAAACCTTTGTTTTTGCTTCGTCTTTTCTCGACCATCATTCAATTTTAGGGGCGGAACAACAGAAAATGGTAGGTCAAGCTACCCATTACTATGAAATTGATCGACGGTTCAGAAACTAAAAAAATCAAAACAAAGTGTTGAAACGGAGGGTTGCGAAACAAATAATTTGGCTGTAAAGATATAGAGATTTTAACTAAAATAAACACGTGCGTGAGAAAATATAAGAATTGCTTTATAGGCGCGCGAGCGTATTAGACACACTCGTAAGATATTGAGTTCAACTCGCCAATGTAAACGTAGTTTGATTCTTGGCCATAAATAAGCTAATGTAAAATAAAATTGTATTTTACGGGTGAAAATATAATCATATTTATTAGTATTATTGTTGCATCATTAGACATTTCATGACTATGTAAAAGTATCATGGAATACAATTGGCCATTTCGAAATTGCGCAAGAGACTGGGAGACTGGGTACGACGCAATGATTTATGGGAAGGTTTTAAGGGACGCGTGCTGTTTGCTCCACTAAATCTCCTGCGAGTTTACTGCAATTTACGGCGGAAATACATAGTTTATGTGCACTCAAATACAAAAACATTTGGCATACTGTTACACCAAAATGCACCTTGGACACTCTCAAGTGTGTAAAAGTTTACAAATCGCTAAAAGGCCTACTTAAAAAAGCGAATTTTAAGTCCGAATTCAGCTTTGTTATCGTCCAGTTCGACGAAAGACAACATTGCGGCGCCATGCTTCTAATTATAAAGAATTATAATTATATCCAATCATTTTGAATGGAAAACATGAGATCCCAAACATGCTCTTTATTCTAACTTGAATAATCTCTTTTATTATATATACTCATATTTTTTTATAATCATTCAACATCGACAGCGGCCGGTCTGAATCTACGTACAACGGCGGTCGGGAATCAGAATTGAATTAAATGCCAAATAAACCACACAATAAACAATCTATTCGAAAACAATGAACATAATATATTCCTTATAAAAGTTATTTAATGTTTAATGTTTTGCCATGTAAAATGCATGTCAGTTGTTATATCGCACTTATTTGAGTATGCCTTAGTTATTTAAGAAGTAAAAACTAAAAGTCGAGTCGCTTTTCAGTAAATGAATGCATATCGACGACTTTGATAATGCTGAAAATAGCGACATTTTTCAAATTATTTTTTTTCCATAGAGCAATCACAGTTTATGTACTATAAAAAATGAACTTAAAAGGAACTTGACAAAAGCAAAATGCACATTTAAAAAAAATTAAAGTTAGATTTATGCATCAGTTCAAAGTGATGGTCGTCGATCTGTTCGAAAAAAACTCCCAAATAAATCTAATGCAAGACAATATGATAGAAGATATTTTAAAAGTATGAATTAGCAGCATAGTTTGGGTGTCATTTTTCTTAGTAAATTGAGAGAAAAACTTGGAAAAGAGTTATGATATCAGTCTTTCATCGAACTGTACGAATCGAAAACAAAGCTGAATTCGGGCTCCAAATTCGTCTTTTTAAGTAGACCTTTTAGCGATTGGTAAACTTTCACACTTTTGAGAGTGTCTAAGGTACATTCTGGTGTAACAGTTTGCCAAATGTTTTGGCATTTGAGTGCACAAAAACTATGTATTTCTGCCGCAAACTACAGTAAACTCGCAGGAGATTTAGTGGAGCAAACAGCACGCGTCCCCAAAAACCTTCCCATAAATCAATGCGTCGTACCCAGTCTCCCAGTCTCTTGCGCAATTTCGAAATGGAGAATTCCTGTGGCATGGACACGTCTCAAGAGTGAATTAACCACAAGCACTATGACGTCACATGTAAACAAATCTATTGTTTTAATGCTAAGAATCATGGGCAAAAAAGGGGATTTAACATTATAAAATCAATGAAAAATAGGGTAAAAGTTTACTTATAATATTGGAAAAAATTATAAGTATAAGTACAATGGCAAATGTATTAAAGGGAAAATATTACGTCAGAACTAGATGCATTTTTATTCATGTAAACAAGCCATGACGTCATAGTGATTGACGGCAATTGAATGACTACTCTCAAAAAGTCTATTCGATGTTTATCTAAATATTAGACACAATGGATTAATTTGGATTATCCTTTCCACTATAGTTCTTACGATTCAAAGACAACCCTATGACATGGGATGAAAGTGCTGCGGACATAACATCCAGTATGGTCAGTCTCCAGATCAAAACCGGCAATGATTCGGAGATTAAAATATTCGGAGTTCCAAAACCGTTTGACTTGTACATCCCAAGGATAAAACCCCAACCTGAACCTGCATCGAACAGTACCTTTCTCAAGAAGAGAGTGGGCTCAAAAGCTTACCATCGATATAACTGGACATTGAAAGAACTGCCTCTCTTTATAATTCTTAAACCGAACTCTTCTAAAGCCGTTTTTGAGGTTTACATCAAGGAAAGTGAACGACCAAACATTAAGAAAGATCCCATATACATGACTATCCCTGACATGTCCAAATGTGAAACGGATTCATCAGGGGCACAAAAGTGTGATGTCGATGTTTACACTATACCAATTAATGAGTCTATCGTCAAAAACTCTGGAGTGTACTATATAGGATTGAAGTTGAAAAGTTTCGAAGAAGATGGAGAGACTCCGAGTCGAAAGAGAAGAGATTGTGGCAAAGGTATGTATATGCGCTATCCTACCTACTTGTTGTTAAGTGCAAATAATCATTGCTCTCATCAAAACTCATTGTTTTTACTCAGTATTATCCCAACGAATGCATAGGTCACACTTCAACAAACAGCAAACTGCATTATCAAAAATAATGCTTCTAGCTAAAAGCATTATTTTAAAAAATGCAGCGAGTTCCCTAGCAGTATATATAACAAAAACGAATAAGAACAATGATAAGAACAATAATTATACTAGATAATCACTTCGGCACACAGCATTTGTGGGTATAATGTAGGCAGCGTCGGGCTGCGCCCTCAGCTTCCTGCATTATACCCACGAATGCTGTGTGTCTCAGTGATTACCTATTAAATAATACGCCTGTCACTTATAGTTAACTAATTAATTATTTAGTACTAAACTAGTGCTAACTTTGGAAGTTGCGAAGAAATCGAAGATCGACGGTGTCAAAGCTTGCCACTTGTATCAGGCGAACTGGGTTAACTCCAATTAAGTTTAGTATCTTTAGTTCATTTCTGTACTCTACCACATACAGGTTTTGAAGGTTTTAGGTTCAATTCATGCATTCTCGTTTACCATGTGTCAATTGTAGGTACTCGTGAGAAAAGATCATGCTTACAGTATAAAGACCCTCCTGAGAGACCGATCACCCCTCCCCCAGGTTTTAGCGGTGGTTCTCTGGTCGATTCCGTCCCTACATTTAATCCTGATATAGACTTGGCTTATGGACTTCAAACTATCAGTTCACCGTGTAAATTCTGGGATTCAAAAAGAGAAATATGGACATCTGAAGGGTGCAAGGTATGTATATTATATTAACATAGGAATCCAATACAAGTCAAAAGGAGTCCAATCAAGATGACTGCTTTTTCATTCAATTTCTGTATGGAGACTTCCGATAAGCGAAGTAGGCAAAATGTATTCTGAACACTTTAACAACACAGTTTTTGCTTGTACCGGGCCCTTGATACTTCGCATCCAGCTCGTGCATGTAAATCGGAATAAAATGCTTTGAGCAGCTAAAATGAAACCCCACGTCAGAGACAAAATATGGCCATTCCTTTTTATTCGAAGCAAAATATCATTCTGTGGATTCATTAAGGGCAAAAAAGGTCCATAGGCCTTCTCTGAGTTTGATAAAAAAGATGCATTATGATCTAGCTTCGGTAGAGACAACACCATATGCGTCATAATGAACAAAAGATGTTTGTACTGAAGCTAGACCATAATGCACCATCTTTGCTATTTCAGAAATGGTCCATTTTAGCGCTTATCGCAATTTTTGTATATAGGTATATAGTCACTATTATAATTATACTAAACGGTTTTCTTGTCTGTAGACGGGCAATTTTACACGACTTGATGTAGTCCACTGTCAATGTAATCATCTAACCGAGTTTGGTGGTGGCCTCCTGGTGGCCCCTAATCCCATAGACTTTGACCAGGTTTGGGCAGGTTTTGGTAATATCTCAGATAACCTGTCAGTCCTCTTAACCATCTGTACGGCTTTTGGACTGTATGTATTGATTGGAATATGGGTACGCAAGAAGGATAAGCAGGATCTTCTTAAGGTAAGAGTACATGCGGTTGGTTTTCAAAACCAATAGAGCTCAGTATAAAACTGTTAATTCATATCGAGTTCTATTCTGAACAATATTACCTTAATCATAACAAAATATTCACATGTTCCTATTTAAGTAAAAGATAGCACGTTACAGAATAGTCCAGTTTCGTGATATTTGTTGCTCAGACTAAGCCTTGATAGCATGTGATATATTGTTTTCAACTAAGTATCGTACATCCTGTGGGAACGCACAAATCAAATAACAATATAAATGTCAATGGTTTTGTCTCTACTATTTTGTTAATTTGTCTACAATGGAGGCTTAGCCTGAGCAATTAATAATTTGAAACTGGTCTAATTCAAGTCGTATTCTGCTCTTTTTTATCTATAACTGATAATTACCTTTTCAGGGAGGAGTTACTCTGATCGAAGCTGAAAACAGTCGTTATTTGGGAGCTAACAGTAGCGAATACCTTATAACAGTACAAACCGGATCATGGAAGAACTCTGCCACTACAGCTAAAGTCTTCCTCAACATTATCGGTTTAAAAGGTCAAAGTGGAACTGTCTCTCTTCAAGATGATTCTAAACAACTCTTTGCACGAGGAGCGACCAACGAGTTCAAGCTTAAGTTACCCAGAAGTCTTGGTCCTCTGCAGTACTTGAGAGTATGGCATGACATGTCAGGGGAGGATTCCTCGTGGTATTTAAGTTACGTCATCATCCGGGATCTTAGTTCCAACGAACAGTGGATTTATGTTTGTGACCGCTGGCTTGCTCTAGATAAGGATGACGGTCTAGTGGATCGGCTCATAATTGTCAGCGGCGAGGAGGAGTTGAAGAATTTCAAGACACTTTTCCGTACTAAGACTTCGCAAGATCTTTTTGATGGACATTTGTGGTTATCTATTGTAGGAAAACCACCGAAGAGTACGTTTACAAGACTACAGCGTCTTTCATGCTGTATGTCACTCCTTTTTACAACAATGATGACAAGTGCTATGTTCTATAACATTCCAGGAGGTGAAGCACCCAAAGACGATTCCATAGTAATAGGGCCCCTCAGATTCAGTATACGACAACTGATGATAGGAATACAAAGCAGCTTTATCGCTCTTCCTGTCAACGTTATTATTATTCAGATCTTTAGAAACGCCAGACCAAAACCAAACGAAGAAGAAAAAAAGAAAGAAAAAGTAGAATTCATAGATATTTTTGGAAGTGATAGTGAAGAGGAAGAAACGGAACCTAAAGATACCACAAATAAAAAACAAGGTCTTCCATATTGGACTATCTACATCGCGTGGACTTTGTGCTTTCTAATGACGCTGGTCTCTGCTACTATCACTTTGTTTTACAGCATGATGTGGGGCAAGGAGATCTCAGAACAGTGGCTCACATCTATGTTGGTATCGTTCTTCCAAGATGCATTTGTAACACAACCCATTAAAGTATGTGGGATTGCACTTTTTGTAGCCGCCGTGCTTAAAACGCTTCCCAATGACTTTAAGAACGCTAGTAAACGACCCAAAGGTGATGATGGTGAGTCGCAAGGAAACCAGCAATTTAATATCGAAGATGCTGTAGGTTTCGAACCACCTGATCCAGAGGTAATTGAAAAAGCAAGACAGTACAAGTTGAAGGAGAATCAGATGTTTGGAATAATGAAAGAAAACATCTTCCATGCAGTTTTCCTGTTGATGCTAGTGGTTATTAGCTATTCCGACAGGGATCCTATGGCATATTTTCAGAAGAAAACTATTCAGGATCGTCTTAACTCACAGGTAATTCATTGCTAGCGTTTTCATCATTGTGACGGTGTTATCATTGTCCATCATTATCGCCTAATTTATCTTAAGTTTATACCATATTTACCTTTGTCGTTTGAAGATAGATGTTTTTCTTTGTCCCTTTATCTTCAATTCTGCTTATGTTTGCGCCTATGCTTATTGCTATGCTTCCTTCATGTCTTATGTCACATGCTTGGATCCTTTTCTTTGTTCTCGCTCATGCTTACGAGTATTTCACCAGTGAGGATCAGACCTTGTCATATGGAACTTCATATGGTTATCATCACTATCCCAATAATCATAAAAAGCCTTAGGGTTATAATTGTGGTTATCATCAGATATGTTTCTTTCTTGTCATCATCGTCATCATCACCACCATCATCCTCACCATCATTTCGTAAACATAATCAGTCTAACCACCGATATTCCTACAATGATTCAAATGTTGAATTGAAGCCATTTCAACCATTGTATTCTGACGGTATCACTTGCAGATTACAGATGCCAAAGCCTTCTGGTCATATTTAGACGGTACTCTTCTCCCCTTTGCGTACGATGGACGTACATCCAAGTCTGACCCAGATCTCGAAGGGTTCACAGTAGATGGAAATCTGTACATCGTAGGAATGCCACGTCTAAGGCAACTACGAGTTCAGAAAGGTAAAAAACTGCAATAACTTTTAATTATTTACTGCATGCGCTGTTACACGAGTAAAAAAAGAACCGATGATATTCGCCGAATATGAAAATGGCGGACGACCTCAAGAACGAGGCTAGTCAGTCATCTAGGTGAGCAAAACTCATGGAAACTACTCTATTTGAAGTTAAACAACAACATAAGGATAAAAAAAAACATTATCGAGTGTGACGACTGACTAGTCTTGTTTGTTCTCGCTCCAGTTCATAACCGTGCCTTCCGCCATACTTCGATTCGGTGTATCAGTATATCGTCTGTTGATGTATAAAGTATTATTGTCCTGACAGTCTAAATAAAAGTGTGTGGAGAGGAGAAGTGGAGTTACGGAAGTGATGACAAGCAACGCTGAGGGAACAGGGAAACAGAGGTTCAAAAAATGGTACCTCATCTCTATCATTGCAAAATGGTTCTGATCTTGCCAATTAATAGACGCTCTTACCGACCGACCTTCCTTCTAACAACGACAACGAAATAATAATAATAATAACTCAGCAACCAACCAACCAAAATTAACTATCAAACCAAACAACTACACAACAGACAACTGCGAAACAAAAAAAAGTCGTACCCAAACTCTCATTGCAAAATGATTTCTATCTTAAAATGAACTATTGTAACTGGTAGCGCTATCGTGATTACAGATGGTCAGTTACCGACCGACCATCAAACCAAACAACTACACAACAAACAAACAAACAAACAAACCTACCAATCAACCAACCAACCATCAAACCAAACTACGCAAAAATCGAATCAGCCAACCTATCGACCAGCCAAGCCGCATCCATGAATCAACTAATTTACCTACATTACCCACCAACAAACACTTTATACTTACTAGCATATCAGCCCATCAACATCTTCCTACATACCTGCTTACCTACCATGATAATCATTGATATACTTCCATTTTCCCCAGGACCATGCCCAGTAAATTTTACAGAACATATTTGTGAAAACTTCTACTCTGCTTTTGATGAAGACCAATCATTCTACCTTCCTGGCTGGAGAAAGGAAGCTAACTTAACATCGGATGCATGTCCTGAGCCATGGAAGTACCGTGGCATGTTGGAATTGAACGGTATGCCTTATTGGGGCCAGGCTAACATGTATGGAGGCGGTGGATATACAGCCAATCTTGGTTATAATACAGACCAAGCCAATCGAATCATACGAGACCTCAAAGCTAATAAATGGATCGATGATCAAACAAGGGCAATCTTTATCGAGTTTACCGTATATAATGCATATTCTAATCTCTTCAGTGTGATGACACTACTCGTTGAAATGCAGGGACTTGGTGGAGCTATCTCTCTTCTGAGGATCGAAACGTTTCGCCTGTATCCAAACCCTGGACCTAATGATTCTGTCGTAATGTTTTGTCAATTTTTGGTCGTTTTGATAACCATCATCTCAACATACACCAACGTAAAGAAGATTTACCATCTGAGAAAAGAGTACTTCAAAAATACATGGAACATCGTGCAGCTGGTCATCATCATACTCACCTATATCTGTGTAGGTTTAGTAATCATACGAAAGCTCGATGCAAAACGAACGATTCAAAAGGTGTACGATAATCCTTTCCTGTTCATCAGCTTCTACTACACGATGCAATGGTCTGCGATGAATACGTACTTTATTGCCCTCATCGTATTCTTCACAACTCTGAGATTCCTGTACCTGTTGAGCTTTAATCATCACATCATTGTGCTTTATAAGACCCTGATTAAAGCCAAACCAAGCCTTGCACTGTTGGGTATAGAGGCCTTTATATTATTTGCATCTCTTGTATCTGCCTTCTATTTAATATTTGGTCGGACTACCGATGGCTTTGGATCTGTATTTCTCACGGTACAAACCCTGCTAGCCATGGTGCTAGGTAAAGCATATTTCGTTGAACTTTCAAACACCGACACATATCTGGGACCCATTTTCTTTGTAGTTTTCGCCATCTTCATGGTGTTCTTCTTGCTCAACATGTTCATGGCGGTGTTAATGGACAGCTACGAGGAGGCCAAGGAAGAGGCTAATCCATCAAATGAAGAGTTTGAAATAGCTGACTTCATGATGCAGAGGCTGAAGGTTATGATAGGTGTTGGACAGCCTAGCCTCCAGCCATGGAATGCACCCAGATTGGAATACATACATGGCGTTGACGAGGAAACACAAAAACGACTCGACTTTGAAAAACGTATTGAAGAGCTGCCAAAAAAGGTTGTCGACATTTGTGAAACTCTGCACGATCTAGAAAATATGAACATAGACATTGCTGAAGAGGGTGAAGAAGTAGCAAATACCTTAGTATCACTACATGAAGATGGAGAGCTACGTTTTGGAGAAGATGATACGTGGGACATAGTGGAATACTTACAAGATGAACAATGCTGATATTAAATAACAGACGACTTTAAATTCTTGAGAGATATCTAAATATTTTTAAATTTCGAACTGCACAACTACTTATACACTGGGACCAAGCTTACATAAGAACGCACTTCTTATTTATCAATTATATATAAATACAAATACATATCAGTTGTATGCTTACTTTACGCCATGCACCACGATACTATAAATTGGTTGAGACATTATGCAAAACGCGCTATGTGATCTTCAGAATAGAACGTCGGTCTATAATCTAGGAAAGCTACACTAAGTAACTCAGACGTTTATACAGTAAACACCCGTGTTTAAGAACAACCATTTTTGGAAGTCTGTCAAAAAAGGTTCTTGTTTAAAGGGGCAATTATTGGTAATTTTGGCAAACCAGGTTCTTAATTAGGTTCTTAATTGCTAAGAGGGGAATACAGTTGTCAATGTTTTGCATATATATCATAAGAATAATAAATAAGCTTGATACAGGCTAAAGTATATATTATAATGTGTCACGGTAACTTTCAACTACTGTAGCAAGTAAATAACCAACTCAACAACTGTTACACTATTTTGCACAATTAATAATTCCAGTTCCATGGTTTTACTGCATGTACTCTAGTGTTTGCACTGCTGTATTATATTGGGCATTTTGTGTAAATTCTCATCTATTTATTTTACACACACCAAACAATTGTGTCAGTAATTTGTGATTTGTTTATCCTGTAATTTAGCTGAAACCCATATTATAAGAACCCGCTTGATCATGTTTGGCTAAACAGGTTCTTATTAAAGAGGTATTAAAATGACAAATTTCTGCCAAGAGGTTCTTAATCCATAAGGTAGATTTGTTATAGTTTGACTATTCAAATACGTAAAATGTTTGAAAAAACATTTTCTGATCATTAGGGATTTCACTGCTCGGCTAAGTTCATAAGACAAAGCTGCTAAAAGCAGCTAAAACAAAATAAACTTTCACCCCAAGTCTGAAATTGAAAGAAAGTTAAAAAAACATAACATAGCTTTGTTCAAATATTGATGTTTTATTTTATGAATACGAAGAACATCTGCAGATTTGTACACTTATGTATAAGAGGACTTATTATTGACCACATATAGAAAACAAAATTCTATTTTAGAGTAGGTACAACAGAACATCCCCACATAACAGCTCATGCACTCGTAGCTTAACGCTACATTCTATGCCTGTACGAAATAAACGACTCAGTTCATAAGAACATCGAATAAAGATAATATCTTTAAAAACCTACATGGCATTAAAATTACCTGTGCCAAGAGTGTCTTTTTTTTATTTGGTGTCATTTTATATCATTTATATTTATTTATACTAGAGTTCACACACTAACAAAAATTCGATTATAGCGAAACCAACGTTTTTCGATCCTACGACCGTTTTCAATCCATATACGATCGCGAGCGGTCGTAGGATCGAAAAACTTTGGTTTCCCAAAAGTGGATTTTTTTTTTCGATCGTTTGCGGCCGTTCTCGATCGTTTGCGATAATATGGAAACCAGGCTGAATTTTCACCTATTCCACACAACATCACCTGGAAGCAAACCTTTCGTTGTCCATGTCACAATACAGTCAATAAGTACTTGTCATACTAACTGCAGAAGTTGGAGTTTTTGCCAATCATAGAGAATCTTACAATGGAGTTTGTCATGCAAGAGATTTGGTTAAATACAAATTATGCAAGCAATTGCAGCATACATGGTTTTCCAACAAAAAATAGTCTGAGCAGTGGCCGATGGAAAAACAGCTAAAGGCTGGAACATTTGGTATTGGGTATGAGCCCTTTGCATATCATTTTGCATGGCAGAATTGCTTATGTAGTTTGTTTTTAAATTTCATTGAGAGACAAGTTACACATAAATTTGTCCTTTCTAACAACGTCTTAAAACACAGCCTGTTAAGAGGCGTTAGTTATCATTCATTAGGTCGCTAGCAATGATTCCATTTGATCTACAATATTGTTCATTTGTTTATACGGTATAATCATTACAGTTCTATACGGTAACAGTACTGCATCATCAAAACTCCATTTTCCCCCAATTAATGTGTCGTTACTATCAACACTGGCTGGATAGCTAAACTTCACGATGGATTCCTGTGTAAAAGCAACAAAGGCATTCTGGTAAATGTGACGTCACAACTGGCTTATATTGCGGCCTACCTACCAAAATGGCTGAAATTTGACAACTTGCATTGATTGTCTTCTTAATGTATGTGGTGTAATTACACCAAAATGATTACACAGACAGGCCGGTTTATTTCCCCCATTTCTTTTGATTTTATATGAATACTATTGAACATTAAGAGTAGCACAAATAATAGTTGTAGTAAGGGGAGAAAGGCTTCACCTGACGAAACTCTTAAGTGTACACGAAATACATACCTTGAGTAATATCTCATCCTCAACATTGGTGAAATCCAAGTCTTGATGTTCTTTGCTATCCTTCGTTGATAACTTTTTTCCTTTTTTACCACTTGTTTTTGATAATCTATTGGTTGAATCTTTTTCTCTGTATGACTTGGATATTATTATAATATACTCTAGTTTTGTGCTTTTGTCCTGAATAAAAATTCATATGGATGACAGTTAGACTGACTTGTAACATATTTCCAAGGGACAATGATTATCCCAGACTTCCAGAAGGTTTAGTGGCCTATATCTGGAGCTGGTTGTACGAAGCATGAATAGTGGTATCCACCGGATAAATTCCTATCCAGCAGATAAAGTCTAAAGAAATTGTATGGAGTGGATAACTTTTATCTAGTGGATAACTTTATTCAGGCTTTGCATAGCCTGCGTTGCCGGCGGTCTGCGGTTTTAATATAGAATAACTAGATACATGTATATATAATTAGTAAAACCTAAAACCGCAGACCGCCGGCAATGCTGGCCCCTGGTTTTCAACTAATTCTAGCACAGATTTGCATAAACAGGCAAAGATACGAAGCTCTACTCAATGCAGTTTTTTCACCTGCTTTTATACGAGTTCAACAGACTGTCAACACAGTGATGCCAGCTTGGTTACCTGGTCTACCCAAGTTTGAGGACACTTGCTGGGATATGAAACACTGGTTTGGTCAAATACAATTTCCTGGCCTTAATTTAGTAAAATTAGCCAATCGATTTGCCATTGCCTCCTAGCCAGTTGGGTTTTCAACATGTTACTGACTTGTTTCCTCTCTTTTATGTTTAGTACACGATTATATTCACCAGTCTTTGTTTCATAACAAAACCAATTTGTGTCTAGCTCATTTCATTTGTACAACACCATATAGTTCAGATATTTGAATGCGTCTTACCTTTTTGTAATGCTGTTGTAATTCTGCCTGCAGAGATTTATAGAGCGGGAGTGCCACATGGGGTGGGATATTGATGAATCTTTCACTGACCAACAGACCAACTCTTTTGCCATTATCCATGATTTCTTTAAACCCTGAATATGTTTTATCTTCTGCATATTCTTTGCATTTATTCAGCAATAGGTCTTTGATTTGTTGTATACAGTTTTTTTCCTGTGAATTATTTTAAGTTACACACAATAAGATTTTTAATACAAATCATAGACACAATAAACCACAGAAAGCAATGACAATTTTATGATGCATTGTAAAGTTAGCTAAAAATGTTCTGTTACAATGAGGACACTAGAACCATGAACACTTGTCTTTATTTAGCTTTTTATTTTCTGAGCTTTCAACTGCTTCAAATTCTCTGTAGGACTGAACTCAAATCCATTGAGTTACCAAAATGAAAATGTCTTCAAAACAATTCATTCAAAGAATGCATGTAAAAAAAGTGTCAAAAAAACACAAAGCATTCACAGTTCGGTTGTCCTCTGTGTAAGTGAGTCCAATCTGCCATGTTTTATTCCAATCAAAAAATACATGGATCCATGATCTTTACTATAATTAATATATGTGTCAACATATATTACTTAAATAATTATCATACTAACGTGCCTCTTCAAAATTAATATCAACATGCAAAATGTGATTCGAACATGACGACTACAGAATGAACGAGACATGTTATCAAGCACCCTTTTTATTTCACCCCTTCACCATGATGAATACTATTACAATGTAGTTCATTCCGTTTGAAATAACAATAATTATAATTAATATTTTTTATAGCACAAATTACATACTAATATCATCAAATTAGCCAGACCAACACTCAGGGTCTTAAAATAATTGAGGAGCAATTGCTGCCTTTGTAATCACATCTTCAAATGGTTAGAATTTCATGTCACTCTTCTCTGATAAGGACATTAAACTGGAGGTCCTGAGGGCTGTTTGTTAGATAACTCTTAATATGTCACCCTTGTTAAATAAAGACTGCAGCTGCTACTGCTAAATTCTTTCTAACATTTTATAAGTGGGTTGTGGTTATATGTGGTATCTCAAATTAATGATAAGGTTGTACATACCTTGTATTTGATAAGATCTAGTACTGTTATCAAACCAAGTATTTCTTCCTCATATTCCTCCGCTTCTGTGCTGGTTCCAGGGCCACCATTTTGTTCTGATTTCTCTTTCTCTTTGGTCTCTTCTTCCTCTTCGTCATCATCATCTACCACCTTTGTTATATAGAAATATTGTCATGTTTTTGCTCTTTATAATTATTATTGGTAATATGGGATCATTTTATGCAGTTATTAACTAAGTGGGAGGACTCTAATGACAAATAATTTCTTATAGAAGAGCATACACTGCCTGAAGCCTGACCATACTCAGGCAATACGCAATTATGAAAAGCCAGAAAATTAGCTAAAAAACAAATAAATAAAAATAGCACTCACTCTGGTTAATGCCAGTTTGTTTAAAGGTTTTGTTAGGGTGTGCACAGCCAGGCCTGCATGGCTCAGTGCACCCATTTTTTTGTTTTGGAGTTCACATGGGCAGGTAGGTTTTTCACTTGATCATTGATGGACATCTTTATTTATTTCACAGGAACAATTCCCAAAATAGGTTCATTTTGGATTGTCATTCAGAAAGTGCTACAAAATCCAACATTGGATTTTTCACAATGATAGTCCAAAATAAACCCATTTTGTGAATCACAAAATTGTTCCTGTGTTTATTTTGAAACAAATTGGTTGACAGGGATATCCCAGAACCAAAAAGATAAGCAAAACATGTGTTTTTCAATGAAAATATATAATTCTAAATCTCATTGTCAAATTTTTACTTCTGGTGATTTTGTCCCCAACAAAAAAAAAAGCCCTCATGTCAAAATGGAATAGTGCAACTAATTGATTTATTGACTGCTACATCAGGTTGTCTTTAACTTTATTCTTACCTTTATTATGCTTCCAATCTTTTCTTGTGCAATAATCAAGTCTGTAAGTTCTGACAGGTTAACAGGACTTTTTAAAAATAGCTGGTAACAAACAAAACTTCAAATAAATAAAAAGTTATTTATCATTTGTCTAACGAAGTTAGTCTTGTTGTAAAAGTGCAATATTTCGACTTCAGTCGGCTAGTCATCATCATTTCACGTTTTTTACAACCAAACTATAACTTTGTGAGACAAATGATAACTAGTAACTTTTTATTTGAGTGAATGGTCTGTGTATGGTAACAGAAACACTATTTATATGCTTTATCCACAATGAATAACAATCCCTTTCACTTAAATTTCAAATGCTGGTAATGCAATAACCTTGATCATATCAAAACAGAGGCTTATTTAAGATTTGTCATTGGGGGGGGGGGGGGGTGGTTAATGGGTATCTGGTGACCTCCTCACATATCCTATATACACCCCTGCAGAAGTCAAAGCTATAGCATTATCATGCCTGGTACTAACTTTAATCCACTAAATATGGCACAATAATTTTAGAATATTAGAGAGGACCAGGAGAAAAAACCCTTGCGGCACAACCTAGCTTAATCTTTCTATTTTGTTTGTATGTTTGTTTGTTTGTTTGTCTTCGTTCATCATCACAACTGTTACTGTCATCAAAGTCATATAATCTCAAATCCTATGGTCATCGCTCCTTCTCTGTTGCAGCTCCAGAACTTTGGAACTCACTACCATCATGTCTCCGAAATATCTCCATTCTTGCGTCTTTTAAAACTGAACTTAAAACTCACCTTTTTAAATTAGCTTATTCCTTGTAATTGATGTTCTAAACTGTTGTAATTAGTTATTTTGTGTTTGTCCATTGTATTTAATAGCGCTTAGAACATATTTTGGATTTGCGCTCTATAAATATTATATTATTATTATTATTATTATTATTACCTGTTGTAGGAGGACTTTCATTGATTTGAAGTCACACTCTGCTGGAGGAAAAGCTTCAAATTCAACTGGTATTTCCTATAACACAATCAAAAATGGTTTTAAAATCGAATTTACATCCCACGTGTATATTGGGATTAGGAAAATGTTTACAAACTGATGTAACGGTTTACAAAACAAGATATCGGCTAAATATACCATCTTTTCATCAAAGCTTGCGTCGGAGGCCATTTCTTCGCTTTCTGATCCTTCTGACGAAGATTCTTCACTAGATTCAACACGTTTTTGTCTCTTGTTACTTTTGGTACCATCATTCTTAGTCGCCATCTTGGAAGGTGCGGAAATACTGATGAAAAAATGCACAGGAGTCCCGACATATCTATACAATTGTTCCAAATAATAATTAAAGTCAATGAAAAATATTTATTACCAATTCATTTAGCTTGAAAAAAAGATCTTTTTTTGTGTGTGTGGATGCTTTTCAAATGATTTATGATCATCATTTTCTTCTAACTGAAAAACATGTAAAATGAATACAGGTTGAGCTTCCTGTGGTGAGAATAAGAGTACTACTGGGTACAAAATAGTCAAGTTGGGAAAGAAAATGGACGATGGAAGTTGACTCGTTGAAAGTAAATGATTTTTGACGCATTTGTTTTAAAATGGGGGAAACCAACGTAATATCCAACAATGGTAGTAGCTTCTCTTCACTTCTACGTCCACAGAAAAGTAAGTTTTATTATAATCTTGCAGCCATTTGTTATGCAAGCTTGATGAGTTCGCAATCGAAATGGCGACGAAATTTCACCATAACGTATCTGACATACTACTACTAAATGACGTTTAAAAAATGGCCCCTAATGTGAAACTCATTGAATGTAGAGATTAAAATTGATATTGTTTAAGAGCTCACTCTGCTTGCTCGGAGTTAAGTTATATTCAGGTCAAAATGCATCTCGTTCCTGTTACGTACGTATTTGATGAAGTGGCTTGTTTGTTTTTGTTAAAAGTGTTTGTTTGCGTTTTTGCAGGTTAAAATCATACCCTTTGCAAGACAACTGAGTAACTTAGACATCGGTTTCATTGTCAACATATTCAGTTTAAAAATGCAACATCAATATTTATGCGAACTTTTGATTAAACCATGACAATTTGTAAATTTGATTCGGCGTTTAGCTAGTGAGATTAGGGCTGACTATTTTAGAATTACTACTGGTTCAAAACCTACAGTATAGCTTCAAGAAGAATTAATAATAACACAGCCACAAAGGAACTTTGAAATTCTAGAGTGGATATGATGCAGAGGAAGAACTACAAGCTCTGTGAATATGTGTGAGATGATTTTCTTCACATGCACATTTGATTCAATTCATTGCTTCCTTCCGTAGCCTCCACAGTCAGTGACGAGGAGTATGCTTCCAGTTTTTGGCCAAAACTTGAAGGTGCAATTCTGCTAATTTTAAGACAAAATCCTGGAGAGTTTATCCCAATATCATATGAAGAAATGTACAGGTAACAGTCCATTAATTCAATTTCAAAATATGATTTAGTGAGATGTGATTATTCAGGTGATCAAGTGGCCTTACTCACAGTCTTTCCTTTTGTGTGAAAGACTGTATGTAATTCAGTCAAAGGTTTCTAGGACCTGCATACATATCTCAAAAATAACTAAGAGCAAACTTTGGGAATAATTTTAATTGAGCTCGACAGATTGAAAAAACGTTTTGTTGCTTTAAATATGTGAGCCAGTAAGCAATTAGTTTTGGCATTCAGTTAGATAAATATATATATTTTTTCAAAAATGTCAATCATTTGTTGAATAATCAGTCAATTCATTCATCAATCAATTGGTCATCAATAACATTCAAAATTCCTATGAACTTACCATAACATATGTCAATAATTTAAATGTGTCAATAATTCAATGCGCAACTGCAGAATGAGCATGTTCACAGGCATTGCTTGTGCGCATTATTTCTGCACATGAGCTCGAACATGTGCCCTAAGAAAATCTGAACACAGGCTATTTATTTGTTGGTTTTTTGTTAATTTTTTCAAGTTGCAAGCAAAATCTATCAAAAATGAAGTTAGGATAGCAAATATGTTATAAATAGAGAATAATACATGGGCGCGCAGAGATATGAAATTTATCTTCGAGTGTTCAACTCGATATCTCACAAGTGAGCACAGTGAAGTAAAAGTAAATCTTGCTTTGTGATTGGCCAAACAAAAATCCAAATTGATAAATAGGAATATCACCACTGAACACATGTGTTGATACGATTTTTATCACATGAGAGAAACCCTGTATGTTATATAATAATAATTTTTAATCTGCTGTAGCTTCCATTATTTTGGTTGTCTCCCAGAGTTACTCTTGGTATTATCCAGCAGAAAATATGTCTAAAATATAATATGTCTCTTCTAGTGCTGTGTACAAGTGTGTATGTCAGCAATATTCAGAAAAAATGTATGAGAATTTAATGAATCTTGTGACGAATCATCTGAGGGAAGTTGCTGATAATTTGCAGGTAATTATCCTTAATTAATCCTCTTCCAGTCGTTTATTATCATCTCAATGAATCTTGGATTGTTAGAGTTCTGATTCTCAATCAAAAGACATCAGGATAATTTTATTGCAGGGATGGCAGAGCAGTTTTTCATTTGAAGGGGCTAAGCACAATTTCCTATCCACCCTCCCCACCCATCTCATTTATCAATCAATCAATTCTCCAATCAAATTGGAGGGGCTCTTGCCCTCCTGGCTCCACCATCCCTGTGATGTAGATAAAGACTAGTTACAAGAAAGTTGTTCTCTATTAGTTATACATGGAAGTTCAAAATACAACTTTTTATGAGATATAAAAAATGCTAACATCATGTCAGATGATTTTCTCTAGATCAGGGAGACATTAGGGGCTCGTTGTACAAAACCTGGACAAAGGTATCCAGCCCATAGAATTTCTGTAGCAGTTTTTTGCTGGATAGGGATCTATCTGGGGGACAGCACTGTTCAGACTTTGTGCAACCAGCCCCTGGAAAAATGACAACAGCCATGCCCAGTGCTTTTTCATCTTATAACTGATAAAAGTCATGCTTAATATATTATGTAATTTCTCAAATGCTTTGTAAAACTTTGTCTATCATATTTGTTTTACAGCTAAAATTGTTGAATTGCGACCACCGAGGCACCCTTGCATCTTTGACTGGATTTTGTTTGTTCTGCGACATCGATGATGCACCTCAGTTGATCGACAGTTAATGTTGCAGGAAAAAAAAAAAAAAAAAAAAATCCAGTCAAAGTTGCAAAAAGGATTTTTTTATTTGGTTCTTTATCTGTTTATGTTAAACATGAAATTGTCTTCTTTGCAGCATTTGACATCAGGAGAAATGTATTTAGAGAAATTTAGTTTTGCAATGGCTCAATATCTCCAGGCTGTCAGTGGGATAGTAGCTATTTTTAATTATATGGTAAGAAAGAAACTGAAAAATTTGTAAATAAAAAAGTTATATTTTGCAATTTTATTGGCAAATGCAGTTCTAATACGTTTTTTTTTTGGAATTGCAAAAAATAAAAACAATTGCACAGATGATAAATTATAAAGAAATTCTTTAAGGCTGCTGCACACAGTAAGCATGCTGCCTCTTGAGAACTTTTTCTCACTGGCTGACAAGCAAAAAATTTAGTGTGTGGATGTTTTTTGTCATTTTTCACTTCTTGTGAGGCGTTTTAACAATTTAAAACACTATAGAAAACTGTCAGGGTACCTCACAAGAAATGTAAAATCAATGATGAATTTTATCTGCTCATGGTGAGTTTTTCGCTCATGAGCCAGCGAGGAAAAGTTCTTTTCAGGCAGATTGCTCATATTGTGACACAGTCTAGTGTGGATACCTTTTATCCAGTGGATAACTTTATTCAGGTTTTGTAACACTGGCCCCTGATCTGTTGATTGGAAATAAATTATGCTATTTGTTATACAATTCTATGAGTAGCAATCTTCCAAAAAGTTGGCAGTAACACTTGCAGTCTGTTAATTATTTGTTCATCATTTTATTGTTAATGTGTTTGACTCTTCAAGTGTAGTAACTGTGGAATGTTTTTGCTCTTTCAGAACCGATTTTATGTTGTTCCTAAACTTCACACGGACCTCACTGTGGAGCTGAAAAGATTATTTATTCAAAGAGTAGCAGATAATTCATGTCTCTTTGGTAAGTTGATTTTTACACCTGAATTAAACTTGTGTTCACGACCATTGATAAAATGCACCTAGGCACCAGGGACCGGGAAGTGTGTTTTGAATTGGGGGGGAGGGGGGTTGGGAGGCTAACAACTGCCAAATGCAGTAGTTTTTAGTGGTGTTCGGGGCATTCTTCCCCATACAATTTTGAAATTACAACTCGGTAATGCGATTTCCAACATTTTGATGTACTTGAGAAGAGATGGATAGCATTGCTTACTTCTAAATTTCCAAAAGAGCAACACACACAAATTGTGACAACAATAATTGTTGGGGGAGGGGAGGCTGCTCCACATTATTTTGTACAGATCATCACAACTTACTCACATTGCTGACACCTGGGGCCAAACATCAGATGCTAACCAATGTCTGTTTTGCACCAGCCTGTTGTGGTAGAGGTACCTGCATGGGTTCGTGTCACTTTATTTCCACAGTTTAATATTGTTATGGTTTGTTTTGTCAGGTATAATAGAGCAGACATCACAGCGTCCATTTGCTGTCAGTCCTCAAACAATGATGTGTGTAATTAAAGGATTATATTCTCTTCAGCCAGGTAATAGAATTAATGTCATAAGCAATGTTTTATATCTACAAAGCAAGTACAGGCTGGGATCTTTTTGAGAAGGGGTCCTGTGTTTGATTCCCAGTGAGTCCACATCTTTAACAGAGTACTAAAGTAAGATGTCACAAAAAAACTTTTTTTCTGAATTTTTGGATTTCAATGATATTTTTAGAAAGTGCTAGTACAAATATGAATTATGTTAAAAATTTGACAACAATTTGCTCCCTTTGGATTCTTGAACTGATTGATGTGATCATTTTTCTTTCCAGAATTTGCTGAGAGAAATCCAGCTCTTTTTGCGAAGTATGTTCCTAATTTGTTGCCTGCTTCAAAACATCAAGATTTACCTTTGATTATTGAACAAACACAGCAATTACAGCAAGAACTAATTGCAGAATATGGCTATACACGGTGAGGGCTTTCATTTCACTTTCAGTCCACTTTTACTTTTGATTCATTTATTCATTCATTCATTCATCTATTCATTCATTTATTTCTTATTCGTTTATCCCTTCATTTATTCATTTATCCCTCCATTTATTCACTCAAACGTTTTATCATTCGCACTGTATCAAATGTCCAACATTCTTCATTCATCTATTTGTTCATTCATTCCTTATTCATTCAGTTATTCACCTATTTATTCATTGATTTACAATGAATAAAATGAGACGAAGGTTCTCTGTTACTCTGAGTTTCGTGCTGTCGCACTCGTCAGACCGACTATTTAATGAAGAAACAATTCCTATCTAGTTATATATATACACGTCTATTGTGTTTACATTGTTATCTTAATACAAAGGATGCGGGATTGCGTTACTATTTACAAATGGTGTGAGAGTAAAACAAAGGCTGCGAAGCAGATAATAGTTGATAATAGTGGATAATTCAATTGTTCCTTAAATAAAACTTGTTTTCATGACGGCATTTAGAAATAAGTTCAGATCGTTTGTTAAGTGTATCTTTGGGGTTAGCTTTGATGATCATTAGTTTCTCTGTTAGGCATAAGTCGCATCGTTTGGAGATGTTGCTGTATGGTCTTGCGCGGTTGATTATTGTCCATTTGATGTTAAAGTCTTTGTTATTGTCGCGTAGGTTCCAAATGTACTTTGATAATTCGGTGCTGTTCGTGTATTTTCTGTGTTTGAATGTTAGTTTGTGCTGCGTATATCGTTGTTTAAAAGTTCCTTCTGTGAGTCCGATGTAGTTCTTAGATGTGTTGTTGGTTGTGACTTGTGCGTTGTAGATGAACACGTATTCAACAAAGCTAAATCTACCTACGACAACGCCTTGAAAAACAGTGGATACAATACAACACTCACTTTCGACAGAGACCGCCAACCAACAACGCGACGACGCAACAGACAAAGGAATATTATTTGGTACAACCCACCCTACAGCAAAAACGTCAAGACTAATATTGGCAGAACATTCAGTATTCAGCTCTACACTTCTAGTGTATTGAGCACTTTCTTTATGGTATCAGCTACTTTACCACATGAGTATTCATTGATTTATCTATTCATTCATTTATTCTATATTCATTCATCTATTCATTCATTTCATTCATTTATCTATTTATTTATTCATTCATTCATTTCTTATTCGTTCATCTCTTCATTTATAAAACTGTATCAAATGACTGACATCTATTTGCTTGACCTTCTTTAGAGACAATTCTGATAAAAAAAGACGTAGAGATGAATTCCAAGGTAAGAAGCCCTGGAGCGAGATGACGCTTTACCCCCGTCTCTTTACCATAATATTTTTAAAAATCCTTTAATTAAGGTAATTCCACAGGAATATAATCTACCTGTAACGTCGCTGTTTTTCTGATATTTTACAGTTTTTGAGATGATAATCATCTTACAAGAAAAATAAGTTGGGGTCACCGATTTCGTTTTCGAGATAATTGCTTCCAAACACAAGGTGTTTTTGCCTATTACGCGCGCAAATTCGCACAATTTTTTTCAAAATCATTTACAGGTTTGTCTAATTCTAGAAAGCATGTTTACTTTTCCTAATACTAAAAAACGTAGTAGCACTACTTGGAATAGTCTTTAATCTTATCACCTACTATTTTTTTGGTGGTCCACGAGACATTATCTTAGTTTGTGTGGCATGTAAGCGAAGTGTTCCTCCTCTAAAACATTCCATTTTAGTTCTTCTGGAGGTCGTTTCTAACACCTAAAGCTGTGAATTATTCAAAATCCTACCTGTAAATTTTTTTGATTTCTAAATATGTTGTAGAATTTATTGTTACAAGTATATTTTTGAAATAAAAACTGGGGGTCACCGAATTTGTTACGGAGTTATTTTCGTTCAAATATGCAATATTAGACTTTTTTCTTTGGGTTACCTGTGTAAATATACCACAGGAAGCCATTATGGTAAATCATCGAGCACGAAAAAGCAGCCGTTCAGCGAAAGGAATTCAGGGAGAAAACGATTCAATTTTTACTTTCCTCTAAACAGAGTGGTTGGAACATCTTTTGCACCATCTGGTATCATTCCTAAGTTGATAAGTAATGGCTTTTTTGGTTATATTTTCTCATTGCAATAGCGCGCGCGGAAAATTACCGCCATTTTAAATTTGATAGTTTGACAGTTTGTGTTGCAGTTAGCGTGCGCAGAAGACGTGCGCAGTGTAAAACTGTGGAATTACCTTAACTGTTAACATGTAAAGTTTATATTCCCTCGAGAATACATGGACAATAGTCACCAATTAGCAGATAGTACTGGGGGTAGCCCAATATCAGTTGTCAGGCGGTTTGTCAGTTGTCAGCTCAAAATTAGGCCATTAATTTAACAGTACAATTTGCCCGGGGGGGGGGGGGGAGGGGGAACTTCGGGCATAAATGATCGGGGATGCTCGTCGGAATTTTTCAAAAATACCCCTAAAAGATACCGGACGTTTTTCAAAAGCGCGTGGCTTCACAAGTTTTTAATCCCTAAAAGATACCAAAATCACGAGTTTCAGTGGCTTTCAACCCCTAAAAGATACCAAAAAGTAAGAATTTGGCAAATTCCCGGGACAATTTGTTGGTTTGCTAATGTCAGTTGTCAGTATACAGTATAAAATAGCCTTGTTTGTCAGTTGTCAGTTTTGGCCTTTTACCAGTTATCAGTTAACCCCATTTCTACCCTAAATTAGGAAGAAAAGCGTTGTGAAAAGGATTCTGGTCTATAGAGACTTCCTCACGATTCAGGCTTATTATTTTAAAATCACACATCAATAAAGCGATGATGAAAGAAAAGAGGAAGGGTGTTTTGACCTTTATTTTAACACTTGCTTATGTTTTATTTTTTATTAGAAAATGACGAGTGATACCAACTGGTAGCAAGCAAGTTTAGAATATTTCCACAAGTTCTCCATTTGTGTATGATATCAACAACACTGCTTAGAAATTATTCTGGGCATGTGTATTAGGGTCTATTAGAAGACGATCCCTACCCATGTGATAGCACGGACGTCGCTAATAATTCACACTGTGTTCCTGAGTTGCTACGTTAGAACTAGAACATTTATTTGGATGGATAATATATATCCAGAGAACGTTTTTTTTCTTGAAAACACAACATTTCAATGCATAAATGGCTAGTTTTCTTCTCAGTTTTAACATGTTTTGTTTAAAAAACTCTGGCGACTGGCTTGCGAATCTTTGTCGACGAATTCAAAAGAAACGGAAGAAATGGAAACCTGAAACTACACCGATCCGTTGCAAGAAAGGCAAGCCGTTGTCTGGTCCCGGTTTGGTTAATTTGAAATGAAAGTTTCTAGAGTGTCAAGTTTCGGGGTGATTGTAATCTTGAAGAAGACTTGAAGATTTTGGCACACATGCTAGAAGCTGTCGTTCTTCAAACAGAAAAGTGGAGACGATATCAATAAACAATCTGCTACTTTTCACGATAAAACGGACGAAGTCGCAGTGACGGATCTAGCTACGGAGTCAATACACTTTCTCAAAGTCCTTCGTCTCATCCCCGCGCGCGCATTGAAAAACACAGGAACCACAATCGAATTTCCTTGTGAATATCAGAGAGGTCGACTTGGGCAAGTCTACGGAGTCAATTACTTTTCCGAAAAGAGTTTCAAGGGCTTGTTTGTGTGCGTGTTTTTATCTTTTCGTGCCTGTTCTCCTGGGGCCAGTTGCTCAAAGCTTGATTAATGCTAATCCAGGGTTAACTCTATAGGTCTTCTTAAGAGTTAACCCAGGATTAGTGCTAATCGAGCATTGAACAACCCACCCCTGAATAAAATCTTAAATCCTCCCCATAGCCAGAAACATTTGTTCAAGTGAAATAAACTTTTCTTTCATTCTCATTTATTCTCAGTTTATAACACCGAACGGGATCGTTGTGCAGTTTACTGTAGGTATCTTGTAAAACAGCTTTGGTGAAAAATCGGAATCGATAACATTTTGTAAAAACGTAAATGATATCAAAATAGTAAAGTTCTAAAAAAAGATGGAAATGAAATAAACCGATGCAAAACGATTGGTGGTCGCTTCATTATCTGACCTCATTTCTTTGCCGAGTTTTGAGTGCCGTGTGGCGCACATTTGACTTTTTGCAGTTGTCAGTATACATCATAAAATAGCCTTGTTTGTCACTTTTGATAAATAATTTGTCTGTTCTAGCTTACGCAATTTTTGCCTATTGCTTAAAGGAGCCATCTCGGCAAAAATGCTTTGTGGTCTATCATATGCTTACAGTGGCCATTTTCGAGGTGAGCGGAAACGGCCACTAGAGAAATAAAATCTCTTCGAATTCTCCACCTTGTCTCACCCACGCCATAGAAGTGAATTCTTTAGAGTTCCTTAGTAGTTATTGATTGATTTGTGAAGATGTTTTGTAGATTTGTTAATTTTACTCACATGTAGACAATAACAGATGCGCCCAAAGCATCGTAACTGAGACGGCTGCTTTAACAAATGGTAAACAGAATTCTTTGAAAGCACTCGATCTATTCTCATCCAATAGGCCATCTGCATTATGACCTCATTTTACTACGACTACCAGCATTCTTTACAAATTTTCTTTCATATTCAAATGCTTAATCCTTTTGGAGATTAACAGAACAATTACTGCTAATTGCGCTACAAAAGAAGTAAGCAAAGCATTTTGGTAGTTGTAGTATATGACGCCATAATGCAGATCGCCTTTTCATTTATTTATTCATTCCATTCATACATTTGTTTCACGAATGCCCAATAAAGTATTTTAATTACAATATTTGTCAAGCTATCATAAGAAACGTTTTTTATTGTCGGGCTCCCTGTGGAGAGGAACAAAAAGTGACCCACACTAAAAACGGTAGACCCCTGCGATAGGAGTATAGATGTAATATTGCTAATTAAAAACATTTCAATTCTACACTTGTTATATCTTTACATCTAATGTTTCATCAAAAATTGTCTAGCCTCAGACAAAACAATGGTTTTGCGGCCAAGTCTCCTGGTGGTATATTGGAAATTCAGGTATCACACCATGATACCATGATTTTAATAAAGGTCTGTTACTGGTACGTGTACATATACTGAGAACGTTCTTTTGTTATCCTCAAAACCTCACTTTTAATTAAAATTTGGTATTGTTAAGGTTTTATCGCTTGGTCGGATTGGTCTCATCCAATCGTCATAAGAAAAAAAACTTATTAATATTACTTGTCTGGATCAGGTTTTCGCATAAAATCCCCTTCCCCGGGAAGGCAGGGGTGCTCGTTGTACTTTTTAAGGGTCAAATCGGAGATCTGGTACCTTTTAGGGTCTTTTAGAGGTTTTCAGGCTCTCAGAATTAAAGTTCATACCTTTAAGGGTAGTATTTCCTCCAATAGGGATATTCAAAAACTAGGGGTCGATTTTACAGCCATCATATCCAATTTTTTCGCAGGTGCAATAAGTTAGTTTGATTATCTTTGAACTTTCGGTTGGTTTCAGTTATTGACTTGGCCCTTTTACAGGTATAATTCTTTCCCACTTCACCTAATTATACCCGAAACAATCGCTGCCGAAACGCGCTTTTTTATATCATTATTATTTGTTTTCGATTAATGAATATTAGTGTTTGAAAATGAACCGGTCAAATGTCTGACATATTAATTAAAAACAAGAAGCAATTCTGCTGCCTTCAAAAGTCAACTTTTTCCCAAGGCTGTGCTTCGGGGATATTTTAATGTTTGTTGCGTGAATTCAGTATGTGTGTGATTTTGAGATATTAGAGTGGTTGTTCAAAAACCCAAGAAAGCACTTTAGCGTATTACACTTTATTTTATTACACCTTATTCTACTTTATTCCACTTTAGTACACTTTAATACACTTTATTAAACTTTAGTACACGTTATTACACTTTATTACACTTTATTACACTTTAATACACTTTATTGCACTTTACTACACTTTATTGCACTTTACTACACTTTATTACACTTGATTACACTTGGTTACACTTTAGTACACTTGGTTACACTTTAGTACACTTTAGTACACTTTAGTCTTTATTACACTTTATTGCACTTTACTACACTTTAGTACACTTTAATACTCTTTGCTGTACATATTTTGTTTTATGTTTTCGGTGTATTACGTTTTATTACAACTTATCACACTTTTGCTATTTTGTTGCAAGAGTTTCAGTTGAAGACTTTTCTCGACAGATCTACTCCATCGAACGGTTTCCTCTGCGCGTGCGCGCAGAGGCACTTTTCTGCCCCGCCGAAAAAGCGAAGAGAAAAATGGCTCTGAACGCAGAGTGTGGTATCGGCTAATGAGTTTTTTCCGCTCTCCAAATAATCCTCTTGTGAATTTAACCTTTTGACTATCCCCGATGCTTTCACAATCATCTATGAAAATAAACGCTTTTCACTTGTCTCGAGGATGGATAACTCTTGAATTTTGACCTTAGCAATAACTTCCCTCGATTACCGGTTTTTCCAATTTAATCCTTTAGTGAGATGCACTTGTCAGCCTTTATTTGTTAGTCTTTCGGTTTTGCCTATTTAATTCAGTTGAAATTACATTCTAGACTTTTAATTTAGAAATAGATTGAAATGTTGATCCAAACTTTATTGATTGCCGAACGTGGTTGTTTTATTAGTTTCTGTTTAATAACTTGTGGCTGTCTGCCTGTCTGAATATATTTTATGATTTGAAACCTGATGTGAAAATCCCCATCAAATGTTATTAGAATTTTTATAAAAGATTCAAGTTGAATTTTAATTTATTTAGAAATAGACTAAAAAGCGTCCCAAAACATAATCGCTAAAATTTCAACAATTTTCTTGAATATTATTGAAGCATCGTTTGTTATCATTTTTTTTTTCAATTCTGTACATTTAAAAATCACTATCTGTTTTATTTAGTATCTAGACGTCATCGTATTTTCATAAGAGATTTTTGTTTTTGATTCTTTATATTCCGCAGACATTGGGCTCGCCAAGTATTTTCTTAACACTAGTCATTCCTTCGAAAAATATTTGTTCACTGCCATGTCATTTGCACAGCTAGCAGTGGAAAAACAAAACGTTTTTTATTGATATTTCAGCTGTTCGATACCTTTTTCGATTATTTTTGCTAAATTCAGTGAATTTGTTTTTAATATCTTCAACACAATCGGTTTCAATTTGATTTCATGTTGGAAAGGTATTTGCATGTAGGACAATAAACCTTTTTTTATATATAAAAATGAATCCTTTTTTGTTCTTTTGATACCTATAACAGTTTATGAATGTTCGCAAAGAGTATATGCTTGACCAGTTTAACATTTTCTTCCTAATTAGCGCAATGACTTAACAAATTCAATGCTACGTTTTCCCTACGCTTTAATTGATCGGTTGAACAGTTTTGTAAATCATAGCCATTGAACAAAACTGTTAACTCAATGAATTGCATTGGCGCGTACAAATTTACCAGCTCAACCATCCTTGCACTAACAGACGCATAATATATCTCACGAAGAAAAAAAGTCGTTTAAGGGGCATTTTTTTGTTGAGAAATACGTTTTTTAAGGAGAAAACTATGGGTTCTTTTCGGCTAGGTACCAAAGGGACGAACAAAAGATCTCAAACAAAAGCACATGCTAGTACAAGCTAGTATAGTATTAAATATGTAAAGACTTGCTTGCCCATCCAGCGACACGTGTTTGTGATTCACAGTCAACTTCTAAGAACAACACAACTATAGTGAAATGATTCAAGCGTTATCCTGTGCAGAAATCATTCAATAAGTCATTCAGCTGTCAAGAAACAACTGGACTAAAGCTGGGATGCAAAACGAAACTGTACCTAACTTTTTAGGTTTACAAAAGAGGATCGCTGTTGTTGAATTTAAAAGCCATTTCGTAAAGAAATAACATTGACAAAGTGGAGCAAAACTTAAGAGGAAAAACTTATATCTTAGAATTATATCTTGCCGTGAAATTTTCTCTATGCGATAACAGTGGAAGATGAAGTTGATTTAGCACAAAATGGCCAATTCTGAAGAAGGCGTATTATCGCCTGACTATTATCCAAGAGAAGAACACAGAGAACAAAAGCACATACAACAAAAACAGCGAAAGCGTAAACCGTGGCAATTCCTCTGCAATGTTTGCTATAAACTTGACTTCTTAATATGCTGTGGATATTCATTTTGTAGACACTGCCTGACTCGTTGTGTCTCGTTTAGACAGAGCGTATTCACTCGTATAGCATATGTTGGATTCTTACTGGGAAGTTGTCTGATATGCTGTTTAATGCTCTCACCTCAAACTAGGTCACTACTAAGCGACCGTTTCTGTCAAACAATAACGTACTTTGTGTGTGACACATTTCGGGGTTATTCAGCTGCATATAGAGTCTTTTCGGCTTTATCGATATTCTTCTTCGTAATGGCTGTGTTAACGTTCGGGATTTCATCGAGCAAAAATCCGCGCGCGCATCTTCACAATAACTATTGGGGAGTGAAAATTCTGCTTTTAACTTTCTTTGTATTTTCGTTCCTTTTCGTACCGCATTCTGAATACAGTGGAGAGGTATGGATGTTTTTCGGTCTAAACGGTGGTTTTGCATTTATTATTTTACAAAGTGTCCTGCTAATGGATATTGTTCATTCATGGAATACTAACTGCGTCGAGAAACTTGAGAACTCACAGAACGACCGGCAAGCATTTCGAGGTTGGTACGCAATCCTATGGGTGCCCACGATCACTTTGTACAGCGTTTCTATTGTGTCAATATGTTTATTCTACGCTTCGTATGCACAGCAAGGTTGCTATAACAACATGTTTTTTATCAGTTTCAATGTCTATCTTTGTCTTGCTGCAACGTATATTTCGATAAACCCTGTGGTCCAAGAAAGGCGCCCGCGATCAGGACTGCTGCAGGGATCAGTTATCACTACATACAATACTTTTGTCACGTGGTTAGCCCTGTCAAATGCCCCGGATGAGACTTGTAACCCTGCTCGTGCTTATTTACATCCGGAAAGTGTGTTTCATAACATTCAGATGGTTTTAGCGCTGGGACTAATGTTCTTTTTATTAATCTGTATAAGCATCCGGGAAGTTAACTCGCCACAGTACGGAAAACACAAACTCTTCTCTGCGAGACATAAAAGACAACCTTTACATAGCAACAAAGATATCGAACAAGACCCCTTGAAAAACGAACCAGACGTAGACCTTGAACAATCGAAAAAAGTTGTCAAGAATAACGAAGAAGATGGCGTTGAATATAGCTACTCCTTCTTCCATGCTATGCTATGTCTGGGATCCCTGTTTTCTATGATGACCGTGACAAACTGGTACCGACCAGAAGAGGAAGAGAACCTAACAGTAAAGCTGATAGCCAGTTGGGGCGCAGTTTGGATCCGTATATCTGCAGCTATTTTTAGTGTTTTTATTTATATATGGACTTTGATGGCTCCGGTTCTATTTCCCCATACATACCGAGAATTGGTTTTCTTTCAATTCATGTTCAAAAACAATGAATTACGGTAAACCTTTTTATTGTAAATCTTTATATTTATAACTTTTTTATTAAATCAAAACGTTTTGAAGAGTTTCTCCAAGAACTTGATAAGTGTAAATATTGTGTCTATTTGTTTGAACAAATGGGTATCCGAAGCTTTTTAAAAATAGTACTCGCCTATATTACTGAACGAACGGACGGGAAGGGGAATAACGAACAAATTCAGTTGAGTTTTCAAATTTATCCGGGTGAGTGTGGACACAGACATTCTTAGTGTGGTCTCTCTATCGTTGTTTTTCGATGGCCTTGGTCGTGATATGGCCTGAGAGCCGTACCAACCGGCGAAATAACCCTCAGCCGGACCATCACTCAAGGTCTTTAAATAATTGAGGAGAATGTTCTTTCATTTATAATTGTAAGGGTTCGCGTCTTCTCCGATAAGGACGATAAACTGGAGGCCCCGTCTCGCCACACTACACATTAACCATTAACGATGGGACGTAAAAGAACGACTGAGGACGCATGTAGCGACCATCCTCGGTGATAGGCCTACACTAATACATACTAATTACTAATCAAGTTCATGCTTGTAAAACCGGATTACATACTTTAAATAATAGAAAAATATTGTAAAGCGCATTGAGACTTTGAAATACGCTATATAAGCACCTACATTACATTAATAAGCATCAGCGTAAGTACAAGAAAAAGATCTGATTCTCATGTCCTATTATTTTTGGTTGAAAGTAGAATCACATTACCGAGGTGATAAAGTAGCTTTTTCGTAAATATTGATTATCGAATTCAACATCAGTTTTGGTATCAACAAAGTAAAAATAGGTGATTTAAGTGCCTAGCAAAAAAAGATATATATAATAATAAAAAAATTCTTTTCCAAAAATTGTCCAAAACATTCCAAACGTTTTATGTGAAATTAGTGAGAACTAAGGGAAAGAAAAATACATACAAGTTATTATTGAAATTGTGTAAAGGGCTCGTCCAACCGTTGTTCCTTGCTTACAACAGCTTTGTTTTTCTTCGCAAATGCCTTGTTTGCTGATTGCGCACGCCATAAAAATGAAGATACAGAAACAGCGCAAAACGTTTCCAAGCTCAATTTAAGCTACAACGTTTTGGAAGGGCTGTCTTAATAATTGAGTTTTAATTTTTTGCGTCAAAAAAAACTAACATATATTATATCAGAATTACAATTATTATACGTCAGAACGAACTCGACAGAATAATTCTATTCTTGGTACGTTACCTAGGTCACCTACGGATATTGGAATTATGACTATTGTTTTTGTCACAAAATGCATTTGTTTATACAATTATTTCGGTTTTCGTATGATATCGTTAATTATCAAGCTATCGGATAACAGACAGCTTCAGTCTTGATAATTTTTTTGGCATGTACTAAAACCTGGACGATGGACATGAACAACAAGCTCAATTTTGATCCTAAAAAAAAACTAATTTGGTCAAAATTGAGGGACATTCAGTTTAATGTTTCTAACAAAACGTTTCGATGCCAGATTCAAACATCATCGAATGATTTCACATGTTTTCGATGCCTTTGACTGTGCTGATATGTTATCTTCAATCCACATTTTTGTATCCGCAATTAACAAATTATCAATGTCAAATTTGAGTCACGTAATTTTGGTCATCGTCCATCGTCCATCGTCCATCGTCCATCGTCCAGGTTTTAGTACATGCCGATAATTTTACGATATCATGCTATCAACCTCGTCCAATAATTGCTTATTATGTGTACATACATTTTTAAATAGCCTACAAAAACTAATTAATAAAATCAAACAGTATTCAATCAATTGTTAATCATTTATCCATTCGACAATCATGATTATATGTGTACAAATATGTACAATTATATACACACACATTATTTCAATAACCTACAGAAACTAATTAATAAAATCAAGCAGCATTTAATCATTCTCGTTCATTCGAGCATTTGATATTTATTCATTCACGGTAAAAATAGTAAAATGAAAGACTGAAACTGCTTAAAACAGTACTGAGGATGTCTGAGTATGATCAAAATTTTTTTTATTGATTCCAGTTTGTAACAGTACTATTCATTCATTCATTCATTCATTTTTCCCAATCATATACAGCTATTCTTGAAACATGAGTTTGTCGGGTTGAAATACTGATTTAGCGAATAGCTCGGTATATTTTCATTCATTCGTTCCATTCATCTATCAATCCACAATGCTTGGCTATTTTAGTACCGATCAGTTACCTAGGGTCTCTGCTGTATAAGTCGCTATGGTCTGCAATTAATTTACATATCTTTTAGAAACAGTGAAGGGATCAATGATATTTAGATGTTTTTAGCAGGTGGTTAATAATAAAAAGCTTTTCAGAGTCGCAAAGCCGCCCGGTCGCGATTCAACGATTTTAATCTTTATTCAGAATTTATATTGATTATAATAATTACAAGTTTGATTATAAATCTGAAAAGCAGTCTAAAGAAAAGCATGTAATGCTTATAAAGTTTAGACCCCTATTTGAAGGTATTTATTTTAATTATTTTAAGTATTTATTCTTTTGAATCTTATAAATGAACTGTAACAACTTTAAAATGAAATATAGTAGTATAATAGTAATAGTAGTAAAATACATAAACAAAGAATTTGTTAAAAAGTATTAATTCTAAATGTAAAGTTACAAATCATAATAGGGACGGACCATTAGATATTTCAGCTGGGCAATTTATATAATTTATGTATTTTTTCCCTCAGGCTCATATTAAAACCAGTGATTATTTGATATCAACAAATATGGAAGCAGCCCCACGAAATTTTTTATTGTGTTTCAGATGGTTCGATTGCTTGAAATTCAATCTCACTAGTAAGTGTGTTTTTTTAAAGTAGCCGAAGTCTAATATCGCACAGCGCACAGAATGCTTGGCTGCAAGTTCAAGTTTTAACACGAGATTTTTAGACAAGAAATGATGCTCTTGAGATCGTTTGCGTGATTAAACATTTTTAAGACAAGTACCTTGACTGATAAACTCATAATATATTACTACACTTGAGTCATTTGACAATATATTTTTTAAGGGCTTTTTAGTTTTAGTTATCTGAAATGTTCTAAAAATAAGGTAAATTAGTCGTCACTGCGGAATCACGAAGTGTCTTCTATCGATATCTAATTATAGTGTGGTTGTGGGCTTTATCACTTACTAAGACTGAGAGTCGCTGCACTTAATTAATTCCGTGGAATACTAACAGTTATTCTGATTGTTCATTTTGTAATTTTGCGTTTTGTTCAGTATTAGAGTGCACGCACTAGTCTAAAAGTGTGCAACAGTGGTAAATAGCACTAATTAAACAAAAGAAAACAATAGAATTAGCATAAAATAGCAGTATTTAACTCATGCATATTGGTCAGTCAGATTCTGTTCAAGCGAAACTCTTCGCACGATCACCTCAGTAGGCATAGATTTATTTTTCTTAACTTACACCGGATGATGTCGAAGTCTTTTATATAACATATGTACATCTTAAATTTTTTACAAGTTTTTTACTGCCACGCCCAACCAGATAAAATCTACGTTACCTTTAGGTGGGGGGTGGTAGATATTCTTTAATGACGTTGATTTTACTTATAGATGGTAGTCCTTCAGACGCCAGGTTGAATTCGATGTTTACCTTTTGTAAAAAGAACCTTTTTGTTGTTGGTGTTGCTGTTACTGCCGTTGTTTTTGTTTATAATATCCACGTTTGACGTCTTTACACTCTGCATGTTTTGTTTTTTGTTGTTGTGTTCTATTTTTTTCAATAAGGTTCGTGGTCGTATTGCAATAAAGTTTAACAATGCACATTATTCAAGGTTCAATTTTAAAGCCATTTGTGATGAGAATTTGTAACGGCATTTTTCGATCTAACCGGTGCTTTTCACTAGACGGTCAAATGTTCATGTTTTTGTAAGATGTGTAATGACGTATCTTGATCTGTGGCGGGGTGATTGACATTACGCTTGTAAATGAATTCCTTTAATGCATCCCTGAAATCTGGCTTGAAGAAAGTGTAAAGGAAAGGATTTATGAAGAAAGCACTGTAAATTGACAAGAAAAAGACAAGTGAAATCCACCATTTTTGTGGCAGCTTAACAGCGCCTAGAATAAAATACAGCACGGGGCCAAGCACAAAACAAGTCGTAGCTAATACAAGATACAAAAGAACTACTTTTTGGTGCTTTTGTGTGTTTCTGTTGTTTGCAGAAAGTTGTCTGGACTTCTTGACCCTCTTGATGACGATCCATCTCGTATGTACGTTGACTACAAGTATTATTCCAAACGCGATACACGCTATTGCCATCGTCGTTTCACGGTATGTTTTGCGACTACCGTGGTCGGGGTTACTGTTTAAAGCAAGCTTAACCGTTGAGATTCCTATCGAGACGATCCATACAATAACAAGCGTTGCAATGACTCGATTACCGGTAACTAGTACTTTGTGACGAAAGGGACTGCTTATCTTCAAATATCGATCCAAGGTGGCTAGAAGTATATGGAAGATCGTGGAAATAAAGATGCCACGGGTAACCACATCCATAGCAATGCAGTATTGCCGATTCTTGCCAGGTGCATTGCAAACTAACGATAGAGGAAATGCTACCAATGCAATAAGAATGTTTGACACGGACAAACTGACTAAGCAGTAGTTCGACTTACGATGAAGCTTTTTGAATTTTGCATACAGAATGAATACTAATGAATTTGTAACAACGATAATAAGGGCCGCTACGCCAAGAACACTTGCAGTAACCTTAAATCGTAGATCTGTTTCGTCAACTGTACTGTTCATCGTACGTTCAAAATAGTTAGCAACGTTTTGTTGATGTAGTGAACTAATAAACCATGTTCTTCTACCTGACCTGTATAAAATGACTCGCACTCAAACATGCTCGGCAAATCTGGAGGCGTTCTTACTCATGCTTCAATTATAAAGGATTCTTCCACAAGGACCGATGCGCGCGCATCCCACGTAAACATTTCGATTACAAAGCTGTAGTATTATTGAGAACCGAAATGCGTCACGTTTAATTTAAACAGGATAGATAAAGGTCAGAAAAGCATTGCGTCATACTGATATCTGTTAATGACCGATTTTTGTGAGTGCATGAGTTCGTAACGACCACAAGTAATTAGAGACCTTTAACAAACTGTAATAACTAACATAGCAACATTTTAGTAATAGAAGGTATAGTGTTATTCGTCGTTTTAAAAACCTGCTACTACAGAAACTACATGTTGTGGTGGGCGTGTGGTTTTCTCTTCATCCTTCTTTCATTACAACACACACAATCTGTTTGTTAGAAAACAAGTTACTGCTTTATTAGTCTACCCAATAAAGATGGTATTGCACTCGATAATAACCCAGATAAATTTGAAACGCAACTCAGTGTGTATCTCGTTAGGCCTTCCGTGCACACTAAAACGCATGTTTCCGAAACAATTTTAATATTATATTATTATTTAATATTATATTATTATTTTTATTTTCTTTAAACAATTCTATTGTTTAACGAGCAACTTTTGTCACAGTTTCGGAACAAAAGTTGCGTTTTCAAGTTTATCCGGCATAGTGTAGCCAGGGTTTTACATGTGAACTGTTAAGAACATTTAACTGTATTGTATGAATTTTAATGAGTCCAGAATTTCACGAGTTGCTAGGCAGCCCCTACTCAAAAACTAATGACACCACCAGCTTCATGTGTCACGGTTGCAAGCATATATAATCGTGACTTCATCTTTTTCTCCACCTTGTTATTGTATATTATTAGAGAGCTTTCGTTTGAACGACAAAGGTCAAGACGATCACGTGACTGACTTTTCCGCCATTTTGGGTCACTTGCCGTTCGGCGTCCTTCGCTTCAACGAGGGAAGATGGGACTTCGCGTACATACGTGAATATTTTTCTGTTCTTTTCCAACTTTAATTGCCTGTTGAATTTACCAAATTAAGGTGGTTGCACCGGCAAATACTGATTATTTCAGAAGGCATTTTAAGAGAGATGATGAGCATTCGAAGAAAAATAAAGCTTATTGATGGAAAGTTTAATAATTATAGATTTCAAATTTGTACAATTTGTGGTGTCATGAATAGACAGGGGGGGTTACGTGGATTAAACAAAATATAAAAAATTGACTTTAAACCCGTTTTATTCGTAAAGTATATAAAATATGCTTCCATTTTTTTCAAAAAGTTAATCCTTGGAAGGAAAAGAAGAAAACTGTGCTTGGGGAACATAATCAGTAAAATATTCGCGTAGTTATTAATTACCTATATTCCATAAAACCGGAGTTCTAAGTGATTAATATGTCAGAGTTCCCCAAGCATAGATTTCTTTGTTAACATCTTATCTTTAATTGGTGAAAGTTTCATAACAAAATTCTTGATCAGCGCCAAGAAAAATGAATCTGTCTGACACCTACTGTCAAAAATCCTTATTTTTGTTTCAAAATATGCCATTTCTTCCTTCGAAATTGCCTTGATTATCCGCACAATAAAAATGTTGCCACTTTAAATCAATAACTGCTGCTCTGGATGCTTGTAGCAGCAAGATATTCGAAGATATTGTTTTCTCGGCCCATTCTCCCAACTCGGTAGAAGACTTAATTCTTTTGTTTTTCCTGTATAATGGCTGAACTTTCGGCACTAATAATAATAATAATAAATTACATTTATATAGCGCCTATATTCCATGAAATGTTCATATATTCTATTTATTAAAACGTTCGCCAAAAACCAAAAAAACATAAAATAGACATGAAAATCAACCTTCAGACTTAATTTGAGATGTTTCTAAAATGGTCATTTTCAGCCGGTGCAACTACCTTAAGTCATGTATATGGTATTTCACGACGGACGTGAAGCTTAATTCGAAAACAATAAACATGAACTGAAAACGCATGCGGGAAGCTGACGATTATTCTTTTCTCGTTTTAACATAATATTTAAGCTCTCATGAATATGTATATTTTCCCCCATAGCATATACTTAATTCAAAAAACGTTGTGGACCCAAATACCGAATTGCTCCACTAAAATGTATTGAATTACTAAAACACATCTTTACTAATTTTACTTTATAATAGTTGAATTAAATCTTTGTGGACGTGTCTTATAATTGGTTTTCACCTACAATATTCGATGACCGGCATCCGGTATTCTCTCCGACAACGTTATATGAATCGATTATGAAATGTGTGTATTTAATAGTGGCGGATCTAAGGTTGCACACCCCTTCCTGGAAGAATTTCGAGTCCTTATTTCATCAAATAATATTCCAAGACAACTTCAGTATTTCATGTTTACTGGGCCTGAGTGGTCCCCTTCTGAATATCATGCATCCCCCTCCTGGAAACAATTTAATTCAAAATTTCTTTTATTCCCAACAAACTACTGTAAATTTGGCGCTGATCTAATGGTCAGGAAAAGTGCACAAATAAATGTTTCTGTGTATAAATTCCTCAAACACTTTGAAATACAAAAAAAACTGCTTGTCAGTGACATGTGATATGTCAGGTCTCCTTGGCAGCTTTTCAAATATATATATATATATATAAACAGTTTTTGTTGGTAAACGATCGGGGATGCTCGTCGTATCTTTTAGGTGTAAAAATCAGCCATTTGGTCTATTTTAGGGTTTAAAATATGAGATTTGCCAAACCCTCACTTTTTGTTATCTTTTATGGTTTGAATAGCACTGAAACTAATGACTTTGATATCATTAACAGATGAAAAATTTGTGAAGCCACGCTCTTTTGAAAAAAAGAGCCTACTCCCCACTGGGGCCAACAATGTTTGAAAAAACCGATAAGGTAAAAAAACGGATGAAACAGAAATCACCAAGGGAAAAAAGAGAAACCAATAAGGGCGACAAAAGAGGGGTAAACAAGAACACATTTTCTTGTTCGAAAAGGATCATTAGAAATGAGCCGTGTCACTCATTTTGGTCTGTGATCAAATCACATACGTATAATTTACTTCAAGTTATTTGTTCGTGATATTTCCTTGATTAATAGCTATTAATTACACCATATGAGCCATTAGGTTATTTTTTCTACTTAAAGATATGACAGACGACTCAGGCAATGATTGAGATCCAGCATCGCAACTGTGATTTGACGATCTGAATTTTGATCTTTGATCTTTGAATGCTTTTGATGTTTTAATTGAATTCAAACGATTCGTGGGAAATATGGTGATTGGTTTGCATCAAAGAAATTATGCAATACCTCCCAATATATATTTTCCAAATTGCCCAACATCACAACAATCTGATAAACATCTTTACATCCTCCTATAATCACATCTATGATAAATGCTTTCCTCTAAAATTTTTAACACGCAAGAAAGCAAAATTGGCTGCTAAACCATGGATCACTTCAGGACTCCTAGTATCAATCAAAAACAAATCTAAGTTGTATAAGGAATTTTTACGTAATCCAATTAACTTTAATGAAACAAAGTACAAAAAGTTTAAAAACAAGCTTACTCAGCTGCTAAAAATATCTAAACGTAATTTTTATGATTATAAATTTGAAAAAGCTAAAGGTAATTTAAGGTTGACATGGAAACTTCTCAACGAAGTCATCAGTAGAAAAAATGGAAAGACAAAACTTCCTTCTACCTTTATTTATAACCAGACTGAACTTAATGACCCTTTACTAATTGCTAATAAATTCTGCAAATACTTCTCTAATATAGGACCTAGCTATGCAAAAAAGATACCATTATCTGATATTTCTCCAAATTCGTATCTCAAGGATAGGATTATTAATTCCATTTTTTTTAATCCTGTGACTGAATACGAAATCAAGAAATTAGCATCCAGCTTTATTGTGGGAAAATCAAGAGGCTTTGACAATATCTGCATGACAGATGTGAACTTGAACATTCAACATTTAACTAAACCATTGGTACATATTATAAATTTATCTATCTCTACAGGTATTGTACCAGATAATATGAAAATTGCTAAAGTAATTCCAGTTCACAAAGGAGACAGCAAGTCTGACTTTCATAATTATAGACCAATTTCTATATTACCAGTCTTCTCAAAATATTTTGAAAAGGCTATATACAACAGAATAATTTCATTCATTAATAAACATAATGTACTTTATGAACATCAATATGGCTTTAGACCAAATTACTCCACATCCTTAGCAATAGTACAGCTTGTCGATCAAATTTCTTCGTCAATTGACAATAAAGAACTCTCTTTCGGAATATTTCTGGATCTTTCTAAAGCTTTCGATACTGTTAACCATCAAATTCTCCTTACTAAACTGGAACATTATGGTATTCGAGGACCAGCTTTGTCTTGGATAACTAGCTATTTGAATAATCGTCAACAGTTTGTTGAATTTAATAACATTCAATCGGAACATTTGCCAATAACATGCGGCGTTCCCCAAGGGAGCATCTTAGGACCATTATTGTTTCTTTTATACATCAATGACATATCCAGCTCGTCAAATTTACTCAAATTTATCTTATTTGCTGATGATACAAATATTTTCTACTCTGGAAAGGATATCAATGCAATAAACCTAGTTCTAAATGTTGAACTTGATAATGTTGCTAAATGGTTAATTGTTAATCGTCTATCAATTAATCTGAAGAAAACTAATTTTATCATCTTTAAGCCTCATCAACGAAAAATTAATTGCAATCAGTTCAATATCAAAATTAACAAGTCTTCAATTGAAAGAAAAGAAACCACAAAGTTCTTGGGAGTTATTATAGATGAAAACATAACTTGGAAAGATCATATTGCTCTTGTAGCTTCTAAAATTTCTAAATCAATAGGAATAATTTCAAAATCCCGCTACTATCTTTCTCAATCATCACTTTCTATGCTTTACTATTCCCTAATCTATCCTTATCTCTATTACGGCAATTTGATTTGGGGATCTACCTATCCCACTCATTTAAACAGATTGAAAATATTACAAAATCGCATAGTCAGAATCATCACAAATTCTAGCTATGATGCTCACACGTTACCTATATTCGCTCATCACAACATACTAAGACTAGATGATATTCACACACTTCAGCTAGGTCTCTTCATGTACTCTATCGAGAATAGATTATACCCAACTAATTTTCTAAATTTGTTTTCCAAAAACAGTCAAATTCATTCCTATCCTACTAGACGTGCAAATGATTTTAGACCTACTCTTTGTAGAACAAATATCAAGAAATTCACTGTTACTAGTCAAGGACCAATGACATGGAATTCATTACCAGATGAAATTAAGAAAAACACCTTTTCTGTCTTATCTTTCAAATCAAAACTCAAAAAACATTTAATAACTACTTCAAAGTCACAACTATCTGCTTGATCAAGCTAATTCTAGCTTAACAAAGCCCTAAGTATATATATATATTCATAATTCTAATAATTGTATAATTCCCAACAATTATTTAATTTAAATTCATTTCAAACTATAGATTCCCTCCCTATTCGGTTCTATATTTATACAACTTAATCTCATTTCTGTTAGCTATTAAAGGCAGCCCAAAATATAAACCCTAGGTTTCTTTTGTGCTGCCTTCCAATCTGGAGATCATTTTATATCTAGCTCAATGTTATTTTATTTGTTATCTGTAACTTGTGAATACTATCTGAGAATGTAATTGTAAAATCTCCATTTTGGTTATAAATAAAAATTGATTGATTGATTGATTGATAAAGAATATAGTGGTTGATATCCCATAATTTTTTTGATGAGAAATATATATATATTTATACATGTAGTCAGTAATGTGCTAATCCCATTAAGACAGTGCTCGATACACTTGTGGTGTAGAGCTAATTAAATAAGTAAAGACGAGAAACGCGTTGTTCTACTGTGACTCCGAGTTTCGTGCTAACGCACTCATCAGACAGTGTTTAATGAAAAAGAACCCTATCTACTATATTTATATTTGTTTACATGTAATTACAAAGGCGTATTGTTATAGATCTATTACAAAGAGTTGCGAACTAGCGGTGAAGTATAGGCTATTGTGTCCGTGGATTAACTGTTTCTTAGGTAAAATTTATTCTCGTGTCTGCATTTAGAAATAAGCTCTGATCTTTTGTTGAGGAGTCGATTAGGATTAGCTGTAATTATCTTTAGTTTTTCTGTTAGGCAGAGGTCGCATCGTTTCGAAATGTTGGAGTAGGCATTTGCGCGGCTGATTATTGACCATTTGATGTTAAAGTCTTCTTTCTTGTCGTGTAATTTCCAGATGTATTTGGAGAGCTCAGTGCTGTTAGTGTATCTTCTGTGTTTAAAAGTCATTTTGTGTTGAGAGTATCGTTGTTTAAATGTTCCTTCTGTCAGTCCGATGTAGTTTTTAGTTGTGTTGCGAGTTGTGATTTGTGCATTGTAGATGATGTTAGTAGTCAGGCATTTGCGGTCCAGCGGGCATTGATCTTTCTTGCGGAGGTTGCATAGTTTGTCGGTGTTCGTATTGTCTTGATTAATGGTGTTAGTAATTTTCTTGTTGTGTTTGTTGATGATGGATTTCATGTTGTCCATGCAGCTGTAGCTTACTTTGATGTTATTTTTATTGAAGAGACTGTGGTATTTATGCTGGTTAGGGAAGTGTTTGGAAATAAGTTTGAGAAATGTTCTGCCGATGTTAGTCTTGACGTTTTTGCAGTAAGGAGGGTTGTACCAGATGATGTTTCGTTGTCTGTTGCGTCGGCGTGGTGCGGGTTGCCTGTCTTTGTCGTACTGTAATGTTTCTGTATAGCCGCTGGCTTTCAAGGCATTGTCGTATATGGATTTGTGTCGATTGAAAACGTCTTCGTTGCATGAGTTGTCTGATATTCGTCGGTTAATGGATGCTGGAAGCTGCTTGATTATGTTGGGTGGATGGTTAGACTTTGTGTTGTTGTTGGTTCGTTGTTAGGCTTTCTGTAAGGGCTGTAGGTACTGTTTGTGAGATTAAAAGTGACGTCCAAGTAGTTGACGATTTTCAAGTTTGTTTCAATAGTGATGTTTAGTCCATGCGTCTTAAAGCGTCTAATGATGTCTTTTCTTATTCTGTCTGCTTGTGGTCCTGATGTGTTTTTGAATATGGCAAGTCCGTCGTCTCTGTAAAGTCCAATATTATGTTTCCCGTGTATATTGCAGATGTCATTGAGTATGAATAAGCCGACCAATTCGCAAACTTCGGCTTTAACATCAAATGGTCAATAATCAGCCGCGCAAGAGCCTACTCCAACATTTCGAAACGATGCGACCTCTGCCTAACAGAAAAACTAAAGATAATTACAGCTAATCCTAATCGACTCCTCAACAAAAGATCAGAGCTTATTTCTAAATGCAGACACGAGAATAAATTTTGCCTAAGAAACAGTTAATCCACGGACACAATAGCCTATGCTTCACCGCTAGTTCGCAACTCTTTGTAATAGATCTATAACAATACGCCTTTGTAATTACATATAAACAAATATAAATATAGTAGATAGGGTTCTTTTTCATTAAACACTGTCTGATGAGTGCGTAAGCACGAAACTCGGAGTCACAGTAGAACAACGCGTTTCTCGTCTTTACTTATTTATATTTATACATGTTTATACAATAATTTGTTTTGGATAGGTATCCATTACAATGATATCCACTTTATATATATATAGTAATTCCCTAAGGGCTAAACTCTTTTCGTAGTTAGTGCATGTGTTTTCGACTTGTATAAAAAGTAAAGATTCCTGTTTGCCTGGGTATTAGGTCGCCTTCCGACGAATAGTATTTTTATGAAATTGTTTCGGATTCGTATTTTTTAGTATTCACAGAAGGTCAAACCGGATAAATAAATTTGAGTTTGTCTGTGTTAGCGTAGACATGGCCTCGGGCTACCTTTGAGGACGTTACACTAGAAGTCCTTTCGGCGTCGCCATGCGAATTAGTATAGCGTGTCCCTTGTACCTTTGAAGCTCATATCTTAAATAAGATTTTATGTGAAAATGCTTTCAGAGATACTTGGGGGAGATTAAATATTTATGAATTATTAATTTGACATATTCACTGACAAATAATACCCCAGAACTGTTTTTATGACGGGTTATATTACTCATAAGTATTGTATTTTCGAGATATTTCAAATGTTAATGTTGTCATTTGCAAATCCACAAAGCCATTAATAATTGTGGTTAAAAATTTCAATTTTCGTGTTCTGTTATAATGCCAAACAATTTAAAATGGAATTTCTTGATTTCATAATTACTCTGGCTTCCGTACGAAGGCACGAGGTATAAAAAGCCTTTCGTTCGTGTTGTTATTAATTTTTGTTCATCTACAAAACTTGATGTTCACTTGATCTGTTCATTACAGTATTTTAACGTTTTTTCGCTGTTACTTTGCTATATTGCAGTGACAATTTTAGGTAATGCATAAATAATTTGTTGTAATTGGATTCGCCAAGGTTTTTGGAAAGTGGTTTTTGGGGCAAGCGAACTTTCCAAGCGGACAACGACGAGCTTCCTCGCAAGTTTTAGTAAGTAATAAAACTTAAAAAGAAAGCTACTCAGTCTTCAATCTTCTTTTTTTTAGCGGTTATTGCTTTTAAAAGTTAGAATAAAATGCTTGTCAATATTTATCGTTGTTATCTTCAGTGCTATTTACCTGTTGACAACAGTTTTGTTTTTCTTCACAAATGAAAGACTTGCTGATTGCGTTTGACAAGCAGACAACTTCAATAAAGATACAGAAACAGCACAAAACGTTTTTTTTTTCTCAATTTAAGCTACAATATTTTGGATGGGATGTCGTGATAATTTAATTTTAATTTTTGTGCATATAAACATGAACATATAAACTAACATAAACTTATTGCAATGATCAGAGAAACCCGAGTTCGCGCAGCTATGCGTCCAGTTTCTAAATCATCTTTGTTGGTCCACTTCAACTCCTCACACTGGATAATAAACTCTGTCACCAACTCAACATGTCTGGGAGTAAAACTGGAGCGGACACATGGACAGTATCACTTCAAGTTTTAAATGCTAAAATAGCAAAACTCAAACAAATCAAGACTTTTTTAGAATAAGGCGGTACTGCCAAGTGCTCTTTATTGTTTATCCTCAGGCCCCGTCGGGGTCTCACAGGGCTCTATTCTAAGCCCGTTACTGTTTCTACTATATATAAATGACATTTGTAATATTTTTAAGGTCCTAACATTTCATGTCTTTGCTGATGATACAAATACACTGTATTATAATAAATGCATAAAAAACTTGAGTCAACCATGCCGAACTAGGAAAACTCCAAACTTGGTTCATTGTAAACAAGTTATCAATAAATGTAAAAAAGACCGATTTTGTTATTTTTCACTCATACAGAAGACTGACAATTCCAATAAATATTCAAATTTTTGACGACATAACCAAAAAATCCATACCAAAAACACTATGTGAGCAAAAAAACTATGTGCAATATCTTGGTGTCTTACTTGATAGCAAGTTATTCTGGAAACCACATTATGTTAGTGGTAAAGTTAGTAGAATAGTTGGAATATTTAGTAGATTAAGACACTCTATCATCAAAGAGAACTCTTATCAATATGTATAAATATTTATTTCATTGTGCTTCAGATGGTTCGATTGCTTGAAATTCAATCTCACTAGTGGGTGTTTTTTTAAGTAGCTTAAGGCTAATTGCGTACAGCGAACAATATGCTTGGCTGCTAGTTCTTGAGATCGTTTGCGTGGTTAAACATTTTTAAAACAAGTAACTTGACCGATAAAACTCACAATATATTACTACACTTGAATAATTTCACAAGATATTTTATTTAACGTCTTTTTAGTTTTAGTTATATGAAATGTTCTAAAAATAAGGTAAATTAGTCGTTACTGCGGAATCACGAAGAGTCTCCTATCGATATCTAATTATAGTGTGGTTGTGGGCTTTATCACTTACTAAGACTGAGAGTCTCTACGCTTAATTAATTCCGTGGAATACTAACAATTATTCTGATTGTTCATTTTGTAATTTTGCGTTTTGTTCAGTATTAGAGTGCACCCACTAGTCTAAAAGTGTGCAACAGTTGGTTGTCACTATTTAGTGGTAAATAGCACTAATTAAACAAAAGAAAACAATAGAATTAGCATAAAATAGCAGTATTTTATAGTGGTATTTATGTAGCACACTTTTAGTGCGTGCATTCTATTGTGTAATGAATAAGCTATCTTTTAATTGGTTTGAAAACCATGCTCCATTTAGTGTAATTTCATAATTTACAATTGATAGCGGAGCTCCGCTCGGGCCGAAGGCCCGCGCAAGCGGAGCACCATAATTAAGAAAATATGGTAAACCATCGAGCTCATTTCAGATCGACCACAGGAAGCCCGGAATTCCAAATTCCGTACAACGTCCAGCGGCCGTCCGTGTACTGCCGCGCAAAGTCGCTGACCCGTTTCAGTCGGCGCAAAACAATCAATTTTTTTGCAGTTTACTGACATTTTTCTACAAAATGTACTTCTGCATTCGACAAAGAGTATGAAAATTGTAAAGCTAAGCTGACGGCTTGAAGAGGTTTGACTGCAAAAGGGATACAAAGGCCGCGGCGTGAAAAAGAAAAATATTTACGATTCATTGATGAAAAGCTTCAAAATATTCAGGTCACTGAAATGGCTAAAATTCGCTCGTGGCGCTGTTTTTAACTATTCAAATGTAAAGTCATGCAGAGGCTGAGCTGTTAAAATTTCATTTGATACTTCATTCAATAGTTATTCAAAGCTGAAGATTTTACAAATTGTATTTTCTGGAAGAGTTTATTTGACGGCAAGTTTGTCAGATGGTAGTAAAAAAGGCCGTATTCTTCGTGTATTCTTCGTGGCGTTTTTCAATCATTACTGATGGACTAATCTACTTTTAAAAGTAAAATCAACGGCGACAAAACGTTCATGAAAACAAAACAAATATGCGCTGCATTTGCAGCAATTCAAAACAGATAAAAAGCAAGACCTCGCGAAGACGACTCACGAAGATAACTTCACACTGTTCATTCATCAATTTTTTTACAAGCAATTCATAACACGGAGAGCTTTAGGATCAATACAGATTTATTAACTATTCACAACAAAAATATTTTCATACAAGATGTTTGTCAACAAAGTAGGACTGCCAGTTCAGGGAAGGAATGAAAATGCAAATTTTAGCACAATGTGTGATCGACCAACACAAGCTTGCCATCGCCGTTCAGTTGAACTGTGTGAACCTTTTACAGTAGAGGCAATGAAAATGTTTTTTGCCAATTTTCAAAATTCTAAAAACATGAACAAGCTTATTGCAATCAGAACTGAGGACGAAAAGTTCAGTGGGAAAGTGACAGTACAGGACAACAAACGTGGCGCCGGTATGTTTACCTTTTTTGACGATCTTTAATGAATTTCTTTTTTATACCATTCACATGAAAGCAGTTTGCAATAATTATATTTACTTGTTTTTGTAAGATATTTCTCAATCGTTGAGATCTTTATGTGTGTATTTTTAATTTAATTCTTGTAATTTTTTGATTTGTTATTGAATTGCAAAAACGCTTGTATGAATTTGTCATTGTACTCATCTGCAAGTTAAAATTTCAAAAGTTCATACTAGCTATTTTTTAACAATTGATAATTAAAAATCCACAACCGTTTTAGATAGCTAAATTACCAATAATTAATTCAAGTGAAATTGTTGTCGATTTTTAAAGCGAGAGTAAAGCGAGAAGCGCGCGGGGATTTGTTTACAACTCAAAGAAGCCATATTAGTGCTTTTCTAACTTCTCATTGGACAATCAATTTTAATTGACAGGTGCTATTTTTACCTTGCATGACAACATAACCTTATGGAAAAGGAAGCCAAAAATACGGTCGGATATTTTTCGCATGTTTGTGCATATTTCTTGGGTATAATAAAATGTTGTCGCATGCATAAATATTTGATAATTGGTAGTGAATGAACAAATGAATGAATGAATGATTGAATGAATAATTCATTTCATTAAATTGGAGCTCCGCTATTAGGTTTACCTAATTTTTATATTACTTCTTATTATATCACGACTTAATGGTCAGCTTGTCTTGTTTTTAATTGGTTATTAACCCATGCATATTGATCAGTCAGATTATGTTCAAGCGAAATTCTTCGCACGATCACCTCAGTAGGCATATATTTATTTTTCTCAACTAACATCGGATGTAGTAGAAGTGTTTTATATAACATAACATATGTACAACTTACATTTTTCTTGAGCTAATGATTTTTACTGCCACGCCCAACCAGATAAAATCAACGTCATTTTTAGGTGGGGGGTGGTAGATATTGCTTAATGAAGTTCATTTTTATTCAAAGATATTAGTCCTTCAGACGCTACGTTGAATTCGATGTTTACCTTTTGTAAAAAGAACGTTTTTGTTGTTGGTGTCGCTGTTACTGCCGTTATTTTTGTTTACAATATCCACGTTTGACGTCTTTACAATCTGCATGTTTTGTTTTTTTATGTTGTGTTCTATTTTTTTCGATAAGGTTCGTGGTCGTATTGCAACAAAGTCAGTTTAACAATGCACATTATTCAAGGTTCAATTTTAAAGCCATTTGCGATGAGAATTTGTAACGGCATTTTTCGATCTAACCGGTGCTTTTCACTAGACGGTCAAATGTTCATGTTTTTGTAAGATGTGTAATGACGTATCTTGATCTGTGGCGGGGTGATTGTAAATGAATTCCTTTAATGCATCCCTGAAATCTGGCTTGAAGAAAGTGTAAAGGAAAGGATTTATGAAGAAAGCACTGTAAACTAACAAGAAAAAGACAAGTGAGATCCACCATTTTTCTGGCAGCTTAACAGTGCCTAGAATAAAATACAGCATGGGGCCAAGCACAAAACAAGTCGTAGCTAATACAAGATACAAAAGAACTACTTTTTGGTGCTTTTGTGTGTTTCTGTTGTTTGCAGAAAGTTGTCTGGACTTCTTGACCCTCTTGATGACGATCCATCTCGTATGGACGTTGACTACAAGTATTATTCCAAACGCGATACACGCTATTGCCATCGTCGTTTCACGGTATGTTTTGCGACTACCGTGGTCGGGATTACTGTTTACAGCAAGCTTAACCATTGAGATTCCTATCGAGACGATCCATACAATAACAAGCGTTGCAATGATTCGATGACCGGTAACTAGTACTCTGTGACGAAAGGGACTGCTTATCTTCAAATATCGATCCAAGGTGGCTAGAAGTATATGGAAGATCGTTGAAGTTACGAGGCCACGGGTAACCACATCCATAGCAGTGCAGTATTGCCGATTATTGTCAGCTGCATTGCAAACCAACGATAGAGGAAATGCTACCAATGCAATAAGAATGTTTGACACGGACAAACTGACTAAGCAGTAGTTCGACTTACGATGAAGCTTTTTGAATTTTGCATACAGAATGAATACTAATGAATTTGTAACAACGATAATAAGGGCCGCTACGCCAAGAACACTTGCAGTAACCTTAAATCGTAGATATGTTTCGTCAACTGTACTGTTCATCGTACGTTCAAAATAGTTAGCAACGTTTTGTTGATGTACTGAACTAATAAACCATGTTCTTCTACTTGACCTGTATAAAATGACTTGCACTCAGACATGTGCTCGGCAAATCTGGAGCCGTTCTTACTCATGCTTCAATTATAAAGGATTCTTCCACAATGACCGATGCGCGCGCATCCCACGTAAACATTTCGATTACAACTTAAAGCTGTAATATTATTGAGAACCGAAATGCGTCACGTTTAATTTAAACAGGATAGATAAAGGTCAGAAAAACATTGCGTCAGCTGATAAAAATACTGATATCTGTTAATGACCGATTTTTGTGAGGACATGAGTTCAAACGACCACAAGTAATTAGAGACCTTTAACAAACTGTAAGAACTAACATAGCAACATTTTTGTGGTGGGCGTGTGGTTTTCTCTTAATCCTTCTTTCATTACAACACACACAATCTGTTTTTTAGAAAACAAGTTACTGCTTTATTAGTCTACCCAATAAAGATGGTATTGCACTCGATAATAACCCAGATAAATTTGAAACGCAACTCAGTGTGTATCTCGTTAGGCCTTCCGTGCACACTAAAACGCATGTTTTTTATGCTAATTCTATTGTTTAACGAGCAACTTTTGTCACAGTTTCGGAACAAAAGTTGCGTTTTCAAGTTTATCCGGCATAGTGTAGACAGGGTCTTACATGTGAACTGTTAAGAACATTTAACTGTATTGTATGTATTTTAATGAGTCAAGAATTTCACGAGTTGCTAGGCAACCCCACTTAAAAACTAATGACACCACCAGCTTCATGTTGTCACGGTTGCAAGCATATATAATCGTGACTTCATCTTTTTCTCCACCTTGTTATTGTATATTATTAGAGAGAGCTTTCGTTTGGACGACAAAGGTCAAGATAATCACGTGACCGACTTTTCCGCCATTTTGGGTCACTTGCCGTTCGGCGTCCTTCGCTTCAACGAGGGAAGATGGGACTTCGCGTACATACGTGAACATTTTTCTGTTCTTTTCCAACTTTAATTGCCTGTTGAATTTACCAAATTAAGTCATGTATATGGTATTTCACGACGGACGTGAAGCTTAATTCGAAAACAATAAACATGAACTGAAAACGCATGCGGGAAGCTGACGATTATTCTTTTCTCGTTTTAACGTGATAGTTAAGCTCTCATGAATATGTTTTTCCCATAGCATATACTTAAGGTAGTTCGGGACCCTTGCTACTACGCATCCTGCTCGCGCATGTGAAATCAAATAAAATTTCTCGTGCGATTAAAAATAAATTTTGCGTTAGAGCCAAAATATGGTCATTCTTGAAGTTTTTGTTTAAAAATAACATCATAGCATTACATACGGGCCTCAAAAGAAACTAGTGCCCTTTCCCACTCGTCCAAAACATTGAAATCATCTTATTTTCCGCTCGTTTTTTGCTTATAGCTCTAAAATTAGCACGGTGACACCCAATTATTTTTCCATTTTTACATTTGGCATAAACCCAGCTTTAAAATTTTGAAATAAAAAGTACATTGTCTTCGAGACCAACACATTGTAATTTTGACTTTTTTGTGGTACAGTGTGCAAAAAATTAATGAAGCTCTTCATTTAAATCTCCGTAAAATATCTCAGTCGATGTCTTTTCCAAGGAATAAATTCATGAGAACTATAGCGAAGGGAGCATTTTGTCAGACGCTTATAGCAGATTTGAGAAAAAATTTCAAATTCTCCAAATTGCCCAACATCACAACAATCTGATAAAGAATATAGTGGTTGATATCCCATAATTTCTTTGATGAGAAATATATATATATTTATACATTTAGTCAGTAATGTGCTAATCTCATTAAGACAGTGCTCGATACACTTGTGGTGTAGAGCTAATTAAATAAGTAAAGACGAGAAACGCGTTGTTCTACTGTGACTCCGAGTTTCGTGCTTACGCACTCATCAGACAGTGTTCAATGAAAAAGAACCCTATCTACTATATTTATATTTGTTTACATGTAATTACAAAGGCGTATTGTTATAGATCTATTACAAAGAGGTGCGAACTAGCGGTGAAGTATAGGCTATTGTGTCCGTGGATTAACTGTTTCTTAGGTAAAATTTATTCTCGTGTCTGCATTTAGAAATAAGCTCTGATCTTTTGTTGAGGAGTCGATTAGGATTAGCTGTAATTATCTTTAGTTTTTCTGTTAGGCAGAGGTCGCATCGTTTCGAAATGTTGGAGTAGGCTCTTGCGCGGCTGATTATTGACCATTTGATGTTAAAGTCTTCTTTCTTGTCGTGTAATTTCCAGATGTATTTGGAGAGCTCAGTGCTGTTAGTGTATCTTCTGTGTTTAAAAGTCATTTTGTGTTGAGAGTATCGTTGTTTAAATGTTCCTTCTGTCAGTCCGATGTAGTTTTTAGTTGTGTTGCGAGTTGTGATTTGTGCATTGTAGATGATGTTAGTAGTCAGGCATTTGCGATCCAGCGGGCATTGATCTTTCTTGCGGCAGTTGCATAGTTCGTCGGTGTTCGTATTGTCTTGATTAATGGTGTTAGTAATTTTCTTGTTGTGTTTGTTGATGATGGATTTCATGTTGTCCATGCAGCTGTAGCTTACTTTGATGTTATTTTTATTGAAGAGACTGTGGTATTTATGCTGGTTAGGGAAGTGTTTGGAAATAAGTTTGAGAAATGTTCTGCCGATGTTAGTCTTGACGTTTTTGCAGTAAGGAGGGTTGTACCAGATGATGTTTCGTTGTCTGTTGCGTCGGCGTGGTGCGGGTTGCCTGTCTTTGTCGTACTGTAATGTTTCTGTATAGCCGCTGGCTTTCAAGGCATTGTCGTATATGGATTTGTGTCGATTGAAAACGTCTTCGTTGCATGAGTTGTCTGATATTCGTCGGTTAATGGATGCTGGAAGCTGCTTGATTATGTTGGGTGGATGGTTAGACTTTGTGTTGTTGTTGGTTCGTTGTTAGGCTTTCTGTAAGGGCTGTAGGTACTGTTTGTGAGATTAAAAGTGACGTCCAAGTAGTTGACGATTTTCAAGTTTGTTTCAATAGTGATGTTTAGTCCATGCGTCTTAAAGCGTCTAATGATGTCTTTTCTTATTCTGTCTGCTTGTGGTCCTGATGTGTTTTTGAATATGGCAAGTCCGTCGTCTCTGTAAAGTCCAATATTATGTTTCCCGTGTATATTGCAGATGTCATTGAGTATGAATAAGCCGACCAATTCGCAAACTTCGGCTTTAACATCAAATGGTCAATAATCAGCCGCGCAAGAGCCTACTCCAACATTTCGAAACGATGCGACCTCTGCCTAACAGAAAAACTAAAGATAATTACAGCTAATCCTAATCGACTCCTCAACAAAAGATCAGAGCTTATTTCTAAATGCAGACACGAGAATAAATTTTGCCTAAGAAACAGTTAATCCACGGACACAATAGCCTATGCTTCACCGCTAGTTCGCAACTCTTTGTAATAGATCTATAACAATACGCCTTTGTAATTACATATAAACAAATATAAATATAGTAGATAGGGTTCTTTTTCATTAAACACTGTCTGATGAGTGCGTAAGCACGAAACTCGGAGTCACAGTAGAACAACGCGTTTCTCGTCTTTACTTATTTATATTTATACATGTTTATACAATAATTTGTTTTGGATAGGTATCCATTACAATGATATCCACTTTATATATATATAGTAATTCCCTAAGGGCTAAACTCTTTTCGTAGTTAGTGCATGTGTTTTCGACTTGTATAAAAAGTAAAGATTCCTGTTTGCCTGGGTATTAGGTCGCCTTCCGACGAATAGTATTTTTATGAAATTGTTTCGGATTCGTATTTTTTAGTATTCACAGAAGGTCAAACCGGATAAATAAATTTGAGTTTGTCTGTGTTAGCGTAGACATGGCCTCGGGCTACCTTTGAGGACGTTACACTAGAAGTCCTTTCGGCGTCGCCATGCGAATTAGTATAGCGTGTCCCTTGTACCTTTGAAGCTCATATCTTAAATAAGATTTTATGTGAAAATGCTTTCAGAGATACTTGGGGGAGATTAAATATTTATGAATTATTAATTTGACATATTCACTGACAAATAATACCCCAGAACTGTTTTTATGACGGGTTATATTACTCATAAGTATTGTATTTTCGAGATATTTCAAATGTTAATGTTGTCATTTGCAAATCCACAAAGCCATTAATAATTGTGGTTAAAAATTTCAATTTTCGTGTTCTGTTATAATGCCAAACAATTTAAAATGGAATTTCTTGATTTCATAATTACTCTGGCTTCCGTACGAAGGCACGAGGTATAAAAAGCCTTTCGTTCGTGTTGTTATTAATTTTTGTTCATCTACAAAACTTGATGTTCACTTGATCTGTTCATTACAGTATTTTAACGTTTTTTCGCTGTTACTTTGCTATATTGCAGTGACAATTTTAGGTAATGCATAAATAATTTGTTGTAATTGGATTCGCCAAGGTTTTTGGAAAGTGGTTTTTGGGGCAAGCGAACTTTCCAAGCGGACAACGACGAGCTTCCTCGCAAGTTTTAGTAAGTAATAAAACTTAAAAAGAAAGCTACTCAGTCTTCAATCTTCTTTTTTTTAGCGGTTATTGCTTTTAAAAGTTAGAATAAAATGCTTGTCAATATTTATCGTTGTTATCTTCAGTGCTATTTACCTGTTGACAACAGTTTTGTTTTTCTTCACAAATGAAAGACTTGCTGATTGCGTTTGACAAGCAGACAACTTCAATAAAGATACAGAAACAGCACAAAACGTTTTTTTTTTCTCAATTTAAGCTACAATATTTTGGATGGGATGTCGTGATAATTTAATTTTAATTTTTGTGCATATAAACATGAACATATAAACTAACATAAACTTATTGCAATGATCAGAGAAACCCGAGTTCGCGCAGCTATGCGTCCAGTTTCTAAATCATCTTTGTTGGTCCACTTCAACTCCTCACACTGGATAATAAACTCTGTCACCAACTCAACATGTCTGGGAGTAAAACTGGAGCGGACACATGGACAGTATCACTTCAAGTTTTAAATGCTAAAATAGCAAAACTCAAACAAATCAAGACTTTTTTAGAATAAGGCGGTACTGCCAAGTGCTCTTTATTGTTTATCCTCAGGCCCCGTCGGGGTCTCACAGGGCTCTATTCTAAGCCCGTTACTGTTTCTACTATATATAAATGACATTTGTAATATTTTTAAGGTCCTAACATTTCATGTCTTTGCTGATGATACAAATACACTGTATTATAATAAATGCATAAAAAACTTGAGTCAACCATGCCGAACTAGGAAAACTCCAAACTTGGTTCATTGTAAACAAGTTATCAATAAATGTAAAAAAGACCGATTTTGTTATTTTTCACTCATACAGAAGACTGACAATTCCAATAAATATTCAAATTTTTGACGACATAACCAAAAAATCCATACCAAAAAAACTATGCGAGCAAAAAAACTATGTGAAATATCTTGGTGTCTTACTTGATAGCAAGTTATCCTGGAAACCACATTATGTTAGTGGTAAAGTTAGTAGAATAGTTGGAATATTTAGTTGATTAAGACACTCTATCATCAAAGAGAACTCTTATCAATATGTATAAATATTTATTTCATTGTGCTTCAGATGGTTCGATTGCTTGAAATTCAATCTCACTAGTGGGTGTTTTTTTAAGTAGCTTAAGGCTAATTGCCTACAACGAACAATATGCTTGGCTGCTAGTTCTTGAGATCGTTTGCGTGGTTAAACATTTTTAAAACAAGTAACTTGACCGATAAAACTCACAATATATTACTACACTTGAATCATTTCAAAAGATATTTTATTTAACGTCTTTTTAGTTTTAGTTATATGAAATGTTCTAAAAATATGGTAAATTAGTCGTCACTACGGAATCACGAAGAGTCTTCTATCGATATCTTATTATAGTGTGGTTGTGGGCTTTATCACTCACTTATACTGAGAGTCGCTACGCTTAATTAATTCCGTGGAATACTAACAATTATTCTGATTGTTCATTTTGTAATTTTGCGTTTTGTTCAGTATTAGAGTGCACCCACTAGTCTAAAAGTGTGCAACAGTTGGTTGTCACTATTTAGTGGTAAATAGCACTAATTAAACAAAAGAAAACAATAGAATTAGCATAAAATAGCAGTATTTTATAGTGGTATTTATGTAGCACACTTTTAGTGCGTGCACTCTATTGTGTAATGAATAAGCTATCTTTTAATTGGTTTGAAAACCATGCTCCATTTAGTGTAATTTCATAATTTACAATTGATACTTCTTACTATATCACGACTTAATGGTCAGCTTGTCTTGTTTTTAATTGGTTATTAACCCATGCATATTGATCAGTCAGATTCTGTTCAAGCGAAACTCTTCGAACAATAACCTCAGCAGTAGGCATATATTTTTTTTCTCAACTAACATCGGATGTAGTCGAAGTGTTTTATATAACATAACATATGTACAATTTACATTTTTCTTTAGCTAATGATTTTTACTGCCACGCCCAACCAGATAAAATCAACGTCATTTTTAGGTGGGGGTGGTAGATATTGCTTAATGAAGTTCATTCTTATTCATAGATATTAGTCCTTCAGACGCTACGTTGAATTCGATGTTTACCTTTTGTAAAAAGAACGTTTTTGTTGTTGGTGTTGCTGTTACTGCCGCTGGTTTTGTTTACAATATCCACGTTTGAAGTCTTTACACTCTGCTTGTTTGTTTGTTTGTTTTTTTTTTGTTGTTGTTGTGTTCTATTTTTTTCAATAAGGTTCGTGGTCGTATTGCAATAAAGTTTAACAATGCACATTATTCAAGGTTCAATTTTAAAGCAATTTGCGATGAGAATTTGTAACGGCATTTTTCGATCTAACCGGTGCATTTCACTAGACGGTCAAATGTTCATGTTTTTGTAAGATGTGTAACGACGTTTCGTGATCTGTGGCGGAGTGATTGGCATTACGCTTGTAAATTAATTCCTTTAATGCATCCCTGAAATCTGGCTTGAAGAAAGTGTAAAGGAAAGGATTTATGAAGAAAGCACTGAAAATTAACAAGTAAAAGACAACTGTGATTCTCCAATCTTGTGGCAGCTTAACAGTGCCTAGAATAAAATATAGCATGGGTCCAAGCACAAAACAAGTCGTAGCTAATACAAGATACAAAAGAACTACTTTTTGGTGCTTTTGTGTGTTTCTGTTGTTTGCAGAAAGTTGTCTGGACTTCTTGACCCTCTTGGTGACGATCCATCTCGTATGTACGTTGACTACAAGTATTATTCCAAACGCGATACACGCTATTGCCATCGTCGTTTCACGGTAGGTCTTGCGACTACGGTGGTCAGGATTACTGTTTAAAGCAAGCTTAACCATTGAGATTCCTATCGAGACGATCCATACAATAACAAGCGTTGCAATGACTCGATTACCGGTAACTAGTACTTTGTGACGAAAGGGACTGCTTATCTTCAAATATCGATCCAAGGTGGCTAGAAGTATATGCAAGATCGTGGAAGTTACGAGGCCACGGTTAACCACATCCATAGCAGTGCAGTATGGCCGATTGTTGTCAGATGCATTGCAAACTAACGATAGAGGAAATGCTACCAATGCAATAAGAATGTTTGACACGGACAAACTGACTAAGCAGTAGTTCGACTTACGATGAAGCTTTTTGAATTTTGCATACAGAATGAATACTAATGAATTTGTAACAACGATAATAAGGGCCGCTACGCCAAGAACACTTGCAGTAACCTTAAATCGTAGATCTGTTTCGTCAACTGTACTGTTCATCGTACGTTCAAAATAGTCAGCAACGTTTTGTTGATGTAGTGAACTAATAAACCATGTTCTTCTACTTGACCTGTATAAAATGACTCGCACTCAAACATGTGCTCGGCAAATCTGGAGCCGTTCTTACTCATGCTTCAATTATAAAGGATTCTTCCACAAGAACCGATGCGCGCGCATCCCACGTAAACATTTCGATTACAAAGCTGTAATATTATTGAGAACCGAAATGCGTCACGTTTAATTTAAACAGGATCGATAAAGGTCAGAAAAACATTTGCTTCAGCTGATAAAAATACTGATATCTGTTAATGACCGATTTTTGTGAGGGCATGAGTTCGTAACGACCACAAGTAATTAGAGACCTTTAACAAACTGTAATAACGAACATAGCAACATTTTAGTAACAGAGGCCGGGTACAGTGTTATCGCATGTTTCCGAAACAATTTTATGCTAATTCTATTGTTTAACGAGCAACTGTTGTCACAGTTTCGGAACAAAAGTTGCGTTTTCAAGTTTATCCGGCATAGTGTAGCCAGGGTCTTACATGTGAACTGTTAAGAACATTTAACTGTATTGTATGTATTTTAATGAGTCAAGAATTTCACGAGTTGCTAGGCAACCCCCACTCAAAAACTAATGACACATGTTGTCACGATCGCAAGTATATACAGGGACCGAGGAGTATGAAAAGTGGGGGGGGGGGGGGGACTGCAGCGAAATGAAAATCACTTTTTTTCTTAGATCACAAAGAACCACACATCCACGACATGCATCCATATTTAAAAAAATGATAATATTAAAAAAGAAAAGAAAAAAACTTTTGAGGATAATTATTATTTGGATTATTTGTATTTTTATCCTTTAGCGCTAAAAGGTGGGGGAACTGTGTCCCCGCAGCCCCTCCCTCTCCGCGGTCACTGATATACAATCGTGACTTCATCTTTTTCTCCACCTTGTTATTGTATATTATTAGAGAGAGCTTTCGTTTGAACGACAAAGGTCAAGACGATCACGTGACCGACTTTTCCGCCATTTTGGGTCACTTGCCGTTCGGCGTCCTTCGCTTCAACGAGGGAAGATGGGACTTCGCGTACATACGTGAACATTTTTCTGTTCTTTTCCAACTTTAATTGCCTGTTGAATTTACCAAATTAAGTGATGTATATGGTATTTCACGACGGACGTGAAGCTTAATTCGAAAACAATAAACATGAACTGAAAACGCATGCGGGAAGCTGAAGATTATTCTTTTCTCGTTTTAACGTGATAGTTAAGCTCTCATGAATATGTTTTTCCCATAGCATATACTTAATTCAAAAAATGTTGTGGACCCAAATACCGAATTGCTCCACTAAAATGTATTGAATTACTAAAACGCCTCTTTATTAATTTTACTTTATAATAGTTGAATTAAATCTTTGTGGACGTGTCTTAATATTGGTTTTCACCTACAATATTCGATGGCCGGCATCCGGTATTCCTACTCCGACAACATTTAATGAATCGATTATGAAATGTGTGTAGTTTATAGTAGCGGATCTAGGGTTGCACACTCCTTGCTGGAAGAATTTCGAGTCATTATTTCATAAAATTTCTTTTATTCCCAACAAACTCCTGTTTGGCGCTGATCTAATGGTCAGGAAAAGTGCACAAATAAATGTTTCTGTGTATAAATTCCTCAGACTGAATAAATTTGAACATTTCAAACACTTTGAAATACAAAAAAAACTGCTTGTCAGTGACATGTGATATGTCAGGTCTCCTTGGCAGCTTTTCAAATATATATATATATAAACAGTTTGTGTTGATAAGTTGAAAAGTTAGGAATACCCTGAAAAGAGCAGAGAAATGCGGCTTAGGAATGAAGAGAAAATGGCTCCGAATTGAACAAACAGGAACTAGCAACAATCACGGGAGGGAGGGGGACTCTGTGGGTAAACGATCGGGAATGCTCGTCGTATCTTTTAGGTGTAAAAATCAGCCATTTGGTCTATTTTAGGGTTTAAAATATGAGATTTGCCAAACCCTTACTTTTTGTTATCTTTTATGGTTTGAATAGCACTGAAACTCATGACTTTGATATCATTAGCAAATGAAAAATTTGTGAAGCCACGCTCTTTTGAAAAAAGAGCCTACCCCCCACTGGGGCCAACAATGTTTGAAAAAACCGATAAGGTAAAAAAACGGATGAAACAGAAATCACCAAGGGAAAAAAGAGAAACCAATAAGGGCGAGAAAAGACAAGAACACATTTTCTTGTTCGAAAAGGATCATTAGAAATGAGCCGTGTCACTCATTTTGGTCTGTGATCAAATCACATACGTATAATTTACTTCAAGTTATTTGTTCGTGATATTTCCTTGATTAATAGCTATTAGTTACACCATATGAGCCATAAGGTTATTTTTTCTACTTAAAGATATGACAGACGACTCAGGCAATGATTGAGATCCGGCATCGCAACTGTGATATGATGATCAAAGCAAAACCAAAAGCATTTGAATGCTTTTGATCTTTTAATTGAATTCAAAACAGTTTTATACGATTCATGGTAAATATGGTGATTGGTTTGCATCAAAGGAATTATGCAATACCTCCCAATATATATTTTCCAAATTGCCAAGCATCAAAACTATCTGAAAAAGATATAGTGGTTGATATGCCATAATTTCTTTGATGAGAAATATATATATTTATATATGTTCAAAACGTGAGAATTTGTTTTGAATAGGTATCCATTACAATGATATCCACTTTATATATATAGTAATTCCCTAAGGGCCAAACTCTTTTCGTTGTTAGTGCATGTGTTTTCGACTTGTATAAAAAGTAAATATTCCTTTTTTGCCCGGGTATTAGGTCGCCTTCCGAGGAATAGTATTTTTATGAAATTGTTTCGGATTCGTATTTTTTAGTATTCACAGAAGGTCAAACCGGATAAATAAAGTTGCGTTTGTCTGTGTTTGCGTAGACATGGCCTCGGGCTACCTTTGAGGACGTTACACTAGAAGTCATTTCATCGTCGCCATGCGAATTAGTATAGCATGTCCCTTGTACAGGTACCTTTGAAGCTCATATCTTAAAAAAGATTTTATGTGAAAATGCTTTTAGAGGTACTTGGGGGAGATTAAATATTTATGAATTATTAATTTGACATATTCACTGGTTATATTTGACTGGTTATATTACTCATAAGTATTCTATTTTCGAGATTTTTTTTTCAAATGTTAATGATGTCATTTGCAAATCCACAAAGGCATTAATAATTGTGGTTAGAGATTGCAATTTTCGTTTGCTGTTTTTTCGCTGTTCCTTTGCTATATTGCTGTGACATTTTTGGGTAATGCATAAATAATTTTTTTGTAAGTGGTTTCGCCAAGGTTTTTTTTTTGGGCAAGCGAACTTTCCAAGCGTACAACGACGATTCTTTCACAAGTCAGTTCGATCGAACTGAGCTACCTCGCAAGGTAGTAAGTAACAAAACTTAAAAAGAAGGCTACTCAGTCTTCAATCTTCTTTTTTTTTGCGGTTATTGCTTTTAAAAGTCAAAATAAAAACCTTGTCAATATTTATCGTTGTTTTTTTATTATTTTTATTTTTTTTATTATTATTTATCGTTGTTATCTTCAGTGCTATTTACCCTTTGACAACAGTTTTGTTTTTCTTCACAAATGAAAGGTTTGCTGATTGCGTTTGACAAGCAGACAACTTCAATAAAGATACAGAAACAGCACAAAAAGTTTTCTTTTTTTCAATTCAAGCTACAATGTTTTGGATGGGATGTCGTGATAATTGAAGTTTAATTTTTTTGCATATAAACATAACTAACATAAACTTATTGAAATGATCAGAGAAGCCAAGCTCACGCAGCTATGCGTCCAGTTTCTATATCATCTTTGTTGGTCCATTTGAACTCCTCACACTGGATAATAAACCAATTAACTCTGTCACCAACATGTCTGGGAGTAAAACTGGACCACATGGACAGTATCACTTCAAGTTTTGAATGCTAAAATATAAAAACTCAAACAAATCAAGACTTTTTTAGAATAAGGCGGTACTGCCAAGCGCTCTTTATTGTTTATCCTCAGGCCCCATCGGGGTCTCACAGGGCTCTATTCTAAGCCCGTTACTGTTTCTGCTGTATATAAATGACATTTGTAATATTGTTAAGGTCCTAAAATTTCATATCTTCGCTGATGATACAAATATACTGTATTATAATAAATGCATAAAAAACTTGAGTCAACCATGAATGCTGAACTAGGAAACTCCAAACTTCATGAACAGGGTATCTAATTCTACTCTATTTCCGATTTAATCCAAATTTTCTGTCATAATCAGGACCCAAAAAAATGAGAGAAATTAGTTTTAATTCAGGAAATCGGCAGAAATAAGATCGTTGACTTTTAAAAAAAGATAAGAGCAGCACGTGTGTCTGAATTGACATATTTATACAAATCATATAATGTTCGTAAACAATTGTAATTTGTCATAAACAGGGTATGGAAGTTAGGTATTTTTTGTCATAAACAGGGTAACCTCTACAAGATCCCAGCGGAACACCCCTACCCAGATCTGAAGGGAGTACCCCCACCCCCCCCGGGATCATGCTCTCAACCTCGTCCAATAATTGCTTATTATGTGTACATACATCTCTAAATGGCCTACAAAAACTAATTAATAAAATCAAACAGCATTCAATCAATTGTTAATCATTTATTCATTCGACAATCATGATTATATATGTACAAATATGTACAATTATATACACACACTATTTCAATAACCTACAGAAACTAATTAATAAAATCAAGCAGCATTTAATCATTCTCGTTCATTCGAGCATTTGATATTTATTCATTCACGGTAAAAATAGTAAAATGAAAAGCCGAAACTGCTTAAAATAGTGCTGAGCTGAGGATGTCTGAGTATGATCAAAATTTTTTTATTGGTTCCAGTTTGTAACAGTACTATTCATTCATTCATTTTTCCCAATCATATACAACTATTCTTGAAACATGAGTTTGTCCGGTTGAAATACTGATTTAGCGAATAGCAAAGAAATTTGCATATCTCATGATTTTTATTTTTAAAGAAGTGATGAGTCAAAATGTACAAAATAACTTCATCATATAATTATAATAAACTATAAAATATGTGCAGCTTTGTATTTAAAACAAGAAAACTGAAAACTTGATATATGCAAATGACAATGTTATTCGCTAAATCAGTATTTCAACTGGACAACCTTTTCAAGAATAGCTCGGTATATTTTCATTCATTCGTTCCATTCATCTATCAATTTACAATTCTTGGCTATTTTAGTACCGATCAGTTACCTAGGATCTCTGCTGTATAAGTCGCTATGGTCTGCAATTAATTTACATTTCTTTTAGAAACAGTGAAGGGATCAATGATATGTTTTTAGCAGGTGGTTAATAATAAATAGCTTTTCAGAGTCGCAAAGCTGCTCGGTCGCGATTCAACGATTTTGATCTTTATTCAGAATTTATATTGATTATAATAATTACAAGTTTGATTATAAATCTGAAAAGGAGTCTAAAGAAAAGCAAGTTTAGACCCCTTTTTTAATGTATTTATTTTAATTATTTTAAGTATTTATTATTTTGAATCTTATAAATGAACTGTATTAACGTTAAAATGAAATATAGTAGTATAATAGTAATATTACTAAAATACATAAACAACGAATTTGCTGAAATGTATTAATTCTAAATGTAAAGTTACAAATCATAATAGGGACGGACCATTACATATTTGAGGTTGGCAATTTATGTAATTTAAATATTTTTTTCAGGATATTTTTTTCCCATGTGATGATTGTGCAGGATATTTTCTTCCTCCCTGCACGATATTTTTTATTGCTCATGCTCATGATGCGGCTGCCTTTGAAGTTTATGAAAGTCGTAGTAATTTTAATTAAATTTTAAATTTAAAAAAAATTTAAGAACATCACTTATCCAGATGAAAGATGCCGGAGCTTGTCAAACAAGCTTTGGTATCTTGATTGCGATAAGAGAACATCTCGTCAGATTTTATTGCGAAGACGCTAAGCTCTCGTTGTCGTTTAAACGTATTCAGCTTTTTAACATTTTAACATTCTAAGAGCTGAAAAATTTCTTAAAGGTCCCCCGGCATCTTGAGCTTAATTCTACCGCGAGGATATCCGATTGAACCGCATACTTTTTCTACTCTGGAAGATATAAATAGTTACTCAGCTGGGAAAAAAACGTATCCCTCTAGTTTGACTAAAAAGATAATTTTTCATGTGAAAATACCCTTAATTTTTTTTTCCTCAGGCTCCTATTAAAACCAGTGATGATTTGATATCAATAAATATGGAAGGAGCCCCACAAAATTTCATTGTTTCAGATGGTTCGATTGCTTGAAATTCAATCTCACTAGTAAGTGTGTCTTTTTTTAAAGTAGCTGAAGGCTAATATCGCACAGCGCACAGAATGCTTGGCTGCAAGTTCAAGTTTTATCACGAGATTTTTAGACAAGAAATGATGTTCTTGAGATCGTTTGCGTGATTAAACATTTTTAAGACAAGTACCTTGACTGATAAACTCATAATATATTACTACACTTGAATCATTTGACAAGATATTTTTAGTTTTAGCTACACGAAATGTTCTAAAAATAAGGTAAATTAGTCGTCACTGCGGAATCACGAAGTGTCTTCTATCGATATCTAATTATAGTGTGGTTGTGGGCTTTATCACTCACTAAGACTGAGAGTCGCTACACTTAATCAATTCCGTGGAATACTAACAATTATTCTGATTGTTCATTTTGTAATTTTGCGTTTTGTTCAGTATTATATTTAGAGTGCACGCACTAGTCTAAAAGTGTGCAACAGTTGTCACTATTTGTATAGGTAATAAGATGTTTTCGAGTTCAATTTGGAATTAATTTGCACGAGTTTGTTTTTCAAAGAGTAGGGCGAATGCAATTTGGCTCTTTGAAAAACAAACGAGTGCAAATTAATCCAAATTGAACGAGAAACCATCTTATTACCTTTTAATAATATACTTGCAAAAAATTCAACCATTTTGTCGATTTTTAAAAATATTTGGTTGAGATTTTGATTCAAATTCGAACGAGCGCGCGCCAATGATGGCGTGATGATGTCGTCATCTAGCGCGCGCTCAAGGTGAAAATTGAAAACTTTTCAACGAGATCTCGCTCAGTTTTTTGCAAATTTCTTGACTATTTTTGTGAAAATTTCAAACTCTTTGCAAATAGAAATGTTTAGAAAATTAAAATTATTTTCTAGATAGTAAAAAATTCCAAAAACATTTAGTTTTAGGGCGTATTTTGTCTTTTGAATCAAGTTGTAATTTGCACTGGTATTACAAATTTCTGCACTAGTATTACAGCTTTCTGCACTGGTGTTACAGCTTTCTGCAATGGTGTTACAGCTTTCTGCACTGGTGTTACGCCTGAACAGCACTGCTCTCGACCAATCAGAAGCGAGAATTTGTTGCAAGTATATTATTAAGTGGTAAATAGCACTAATTAAACAAAAGAAAACAATAGAATTAGCATAAAATAGCAGTATTTTATAGTGGTATTTATGTAGCACAGTAATGAATAAGCTATCTTTTAATTGCTTTGAAAACCATGCTCCATAGTGTATCTAACTATCACGCCTTAATGGTCAGGTTGTCTTGTTTTTATTTTTGATTAGTTATTAACTCATGCATATTGATCAGTCAGATTCTGTTCAAGCGAAACTCTTCGCACGATCACCTCAGTAGGCATAGATGTATTTTTCTCAACTAACATCGGATGATGTCCAAGTCTTTTATATAACATATGTACATCTTAAATTTTTTACAAGTTTTTTACTGCCATGCCCAACCAGATAAAATCTACATTACTTTTAGGTGGGGGGTGATAGATATTGTTTAATGAAGTTGATTTTATTTATAGACGGTAGTCCTTTAGACGCTACGTTGAATTCGATGTTTACCTTTTGTAAAAAGAACGTTTTTGTTGTTGGTGTTGCTGTTACTGCCGTTGCTTTTGTTTATAATATCCACGTTTGACGTCTTTACACTCTGCATGTTTTGCTTTTTGTTGTTGTGTTCTATTTTTTTCAATAAGGTTCGTTAGTGTTTAACAATGAAAATTCTCCAAAATTCAATTTTAAAGCCATTTGTGATGAGAATTTGTAACGGTATTTTTCAGATCTAACCGGTGCATTTCACTAGACGGTCAAATGTTCATGTTTTTGTAAGATGTGTAATGACGTTTCTTGATCTGTGGCGGGGTGATTGGAATTACGCTTGTAAATGATTTCCTTTAATGCATCCCTGAAATCAGGCTTGAAGAAAGTGTAAAGGAAAGGATTTATGAAGAAAGCACTGTAAATTAACAAGAAAAAGACAAGTGAGATCCACCATTTTTGTGGCAGCTTAACAGCGCCTAGAATAAAATACAGCACGGGGCCAAGTACAAAACAAGTCGTAGCTAATACAAGATACAAAAGAACTACTTTTTGGTGCTTTTGTGTGTTTCTGTTGTTTGCAGAAAGTTGTCTGGACTTCTTGACCCTCTTGATGACGATCCATCTCGTATGCACGTTGACTACAAGTATTATTCCAAACGCGACACACGCTATTGCCATCGTCGTTTCACGGTATGTTTTGCGACTACCGTGGTCGGGGTTACTGTTTAAAGCAAGCTTAACCGTTGAGATTCCTATCGAGACGATCCATACAATAACAAGCGTTGCAATGATTCGATTACCGGTAACCAGTACTCTATGACGAAAGGGACTGCTTATCTTCAAATATCGATCCAAGGTGGCTAGAAGTATATGGAAGATCGTGGAAATAAAGATGCCGCGGGTAACCACATCCATAGCAGTGCAGTATTGCAGATTCTTGCCAGGTGCATTGCAAACTAACGATAGAGGAAATGCTACCAATGCAATAAGAATGTTTGACACGGACAAACTGACTAAGCAGTAGTTCGACTTACGATGGAGCTTTTTGAATTTTGCATACAGAATGAATACTAATGAATTTGTAACAACGATAATAAGGGCCGCTACGCCAAGAACACTTGCATTAACCTTAAATCGTAGATCGATTTCGTCAACTGTACTGTTCATCGTACGTTCAAAATAGTTAGCAACGTTTTGTTGATGTACTGAACTAATAAACCATGTTCTTCTACTTGACCTGTATAAAATGACTCGCACTCAAACATGCTCGGCAAATCTGGAGCCGTTCTCACTCATGCTTCAATTATAAAGGATTCTTCCACAAGGACCGATGCGCGCGCATCCCACGTAAACATTTCGATTACAAAGCTGTAATATTATTGAGAACCGAAATGCGTCACGTTTAATTTTAACAGGATAGATAAAGGTCAGAAAATGACATTGCATCATACTGATATCTGTTAATGACCGATTTTTGTGAGTGCATGAGTTCGTAACGACCACAAGTAATTAGAGACCTTTAACAAACTGTAATAACTAACATAGCAACATAGTGTTATTCGTCGTTTTAAAAACCTGCTACTACAGAAACTACATGTTGTGGTGGGCGTGTGGTTTTCTCTTAATCCTTCTTTCATTACAACACACACAATCTGTTTTTTAGAAAACAAGTTACTGCTTTATTAGTCTACCCAATAAAGATGGTATTGCACTCGATAATAACCCAGATAAATTTGAAACGCAACTCAGTGTGTATCTCGTTAGGCCTTCCGTGCACACTAAAACGCATGTTTTTTATGCTAATTCTATTGTTTAACGAGCAACTTTTGTCACAGTTTCGGAACAAAAGTTGCGTTTTCAAGTTTATCCGGCATAGTGTAGCCAGGGTCTTACATGTGAACTGTTAAGAACATTTAACTGTATTGTATGTATTTCAATGAGTCAAGAATTTCACGAGTTGCTAGGCAACCCCCACTCAAAAACTAATGACACCACCTGCTTCATGTTGTCACGGTTGCAAGCATATATAATCGTGACTTCATCTTTTTCTCCAACTTGTTATTGTATATTATTTGAGAGAGCTATCGTTTGAACGACAAAGGTCAAGACGATCACGTGACCGACTTTTCCGCCATTTTGGGTCACTTGCCGTTCGGCGTCCTTCACTTCAACGAGGGAAGATGGGACTTCGCGTACATACGTGAACATTTTTCTGTTCTTTTCCAACTTTAATTGCCTGTTGAATTTACCAAATTAAGTGATGTATATGGTATTTCACGACGGACGTGAAGCTTAATTCGAAAACAATAAACATGAACTGAAAACGCATGCGGGAAGCTGAAGATTATTCTTTTCTTGTTTTAACGTGATAGTTAAGCTCTCATGAATATGTATATTTTCCCCCATAGCATATACTTAATTCAAAAAACGTTGTGGACCCAAATACCGAATTGCTCCACTAAAATGTATTGAATTACTAAAACACATCTTTACTAATTTTACTTTATAATAGTTGAATTAAATCTTTGTGGACGTGTCTTAATATTGGTTTCCACCTACAATATTCGATGACCGGCATCCGGTATTCTCTCTGACAACGTTTAATGAATCGATTATGAAATGTGTGTAGTTTATAGTAGCGGATCTAGGGTTGCACACCCCTTGCTGGTAGAATTTCGAGTCCTTATTTCATCCAATAATATTCCAAAACAACTTCAGTATTTCATGTTTACTGGGCCTGAGTGGTTCCCCCTTGTGAATATCATGCACCCCCCTCCTGGAAACAATTTAATTCCAAAATTTCTTTTATTCCCAACAAACTACTGTAAATTTGGCGCTGATCTAATGGTCAGGAAAAGTGCACAAATAAATGTTTCTGTGTATAAATTCCTCAGACTGAATAAATTTGAACATTTCAAACACTTTGAAATACAAAAAAAACTGCTTGTCAGTGACATGTGATATGTCAGGTCTCCTTGGCAGCTTTTCAAATATACATATATATATAAAACAGTTTTTGTTGGTAAGTTGCAAAGTTAGAAATACCCTGAAAGGAGTAGAGAAATGCGGCTTAGGGGGCCAACAATGTTTGAAAAAAACGATAAGGTAAAAAAAAAAACGGATGAAACAGAAATCACCAAGGGAACAAAGAGAAACCAATAAGTGCGAAAAAAGACAAGGGGTAAACAAGAAAATGTGATATTCGAAAAGGATTATTAGAAATGAGCCGTGTCACTCATTTTGGTCTATGATCTAGCCAAATCACATACGTATACTTTACTAGTTATTTGTTCGTGATATTTCCTTGATTAATAGATATTAATTACACCATATGAGATATTAGGTTATTATCTACTTAAAGATATGACAGACGACTCAGGCAATGATTGAGATCCGGCATCGCAACTGTTATATGATGATCAAAGCAAAAACAAAAGCATTTGAATGCTTTTGATCTTTTAATTGAATTCAAAACAGTTTTATACGATTCATGGTAAATATGGTGATTGGTTTGCATCAAAGAAATTATGCAATACCTCCCAATATATATTTTCCAAATTGCCCAGCATCAAAACTATCTGAAAAAGATATAGTGGTTGATATGCCATAATTTCTTTGATGAGAAATATATATATTTATATATGTTCAAAACGTGAGAATTTGTTTTGAATAGGTATCCATTACAATGATATCCACTTTATATATATAGTAATTCCCTAAGGGCCAAACTTTTTTCGTAGTTAGTGCATGTGTTTTCGACTTGTATAAAAAGTAAATATTCCTGTTTGCCTGGGTATCAGGTCGACTTCCGAGGAATAGTATTTTTATGAAATTGTTTCGGATTCGTATTTTTTAGTATTCACAGAAGGTCAAACCGGATAAATAAAGTTGCGTTTGTCTGTCTCTATTCTAGGCCCTTTACTGTTTCTACTGTATATAAATGACATATGTAATATTTCTAAAGTCATAAAATGTCATATCTTTGCGTATGATACAAATATACTGTATTACAATAAATGCATAAAAAAAACTTGAGTCAACCATGAATGCTATTTAACTAGGAAAACTCCAAAGTTGGTTCACTGCAAACAAGTTAACAATAAATGTAAAAAAGACCAATTTTGTTATTTTTCACTCATCCAGAAGACTGACAATTCCAATAAACAAAAAAATCCATACCACTTGAGCAAAAAAACTATGTGAAATATCTTGGTGTCTTACTTGATAGCAAGTTATCCTGGAAACCACACATTGATTTAGACTGATTCCATAAGTCGGTCCCAGTCGCTCTCCGTCAGCCTTTTGAGTGGCTCCTTGCGACCGACTTATGACAATGCATACTTTATTGTGATCCGTGAAATCGAGATATCGCGAGAATCGGTGACCTCCAATCAAATTACACGTTATATACCATAACAGCGTCTCAACCAATCAGAGATAGTGTTGCATTCTTTAAGAATCAGAATAACTTCCGGAACAAGTGTCGCAAGAATTCAACTGTCCGAACTGTTGTGTTTTTGTCTGTATGTTGGAATTTGGACTTTAGAAGAAGGTATGAAAATCTCTTAAAGAAAATAAATATTTTTACATGCGTTCAACAATTATTGAAAAAGATAATAATGCGTTTTTTCGTCGAAAGTATCATGGAAAATGCGGTACTTGACAAGCACGTCGATGTTGGAGACTCAACAGCCGTTCTGTTGTAAATGCGTTTCTCGTAATTCCACTGTTTTTTAATTAAAATTAAAATTTACAAAAACAAAGTTTAAGTACTTTACTATATTTTATTTCAAAGAGCGTTTCATTGCTCGATGCAGTCCGCCAAATGTATCATTCATGCAACATGCTCCAACATTATTTTGCAATTGATGCGCGCAAATCATTGTGATTATAAATCTTCTAAAACATTTGAAATTTTAATTCTGAATAAGATCTTATCTTTAATATTACATCGATGTAATGACTGGTGGTATTTTGCCAAAACAATTGTTCGTTGATATATTTCATAAATCAAATTTGCATTGCAAGCGATTGTCATTAGCGTATCTTGTTCATATTTTCCGTTGACTACCCCTCTATTTGGAATGATATTTAGAACAAAACCGTAAAGTTATTTATATTTTTATTGCAATAATTCGTTTAAAATTGATGGCGCAAAGCGACAAATTTGTGACAGCTCTAGGATCTCGACGAAATTCACACGGCTTGGGCCAATCACGGGCAAGCCCAAGGGAAGAGCCTCGTTTTCGTTTTGTACAGAAAAATCTTCGTTTGGGCATAAGTCGCTAGTTGAGCGACCTAGCAAATACAAAGAGCGAAAACTAAGACTTATGGAATCAGTCTAACATTGATTATGTTACTGGTACAGTTAGTAGAATAGTTGGAATATTTAGTAGATTAAGACACTCTATCATCTGTATTATCAAAGAGAACTCTTATTAAAATATATAAATCCATTTTACAACCTATTTTAATACATGGACTAGCCACTTGTGGTAAAGCTTGTAAAACACTTATGAACAAACTTTTGATACTGCAGAAGCGCGTCATTCTGCCAGTGACGTCCCAATACTTGTTTTTGATAGCACAGCTTATGTACGATATTGAGTACAAAAAAACGCCCATTAATATTATTAAACTCTTCACTCGCGTGAAAAACATACACAGTTAAAACACAAGAACTTCATCCAGAAACGATTTTGATACTAAACACTCTCATTTGAATATCCAAAGCAACTCTTTCTCACGTTTGGGTGTTCGTCTTTGGAATCAAATACCAACACGTATTAGAGAGATGCCAAAATCAAGTTTTAAAAGAAAGATAAAATCAGCACTATTTAAAAATGTAGAATGTCATGGCTATGATATTGACATTTCAAAATTGTTCAACTAAATGATCTATTATTATTTTTATATCTTGTGCATTTTTAACTAAATAGAACAATCTAGCCTGCCTAGACTAACTATATATTGATTGATTGATTGATTGATTGATTGATTGATTGATTGATTGATTGATTGATTAATTGATTGATTGAGTGAGTGAGTGACTTTAATTTGACCATCATTTGAAAACATTCTTTGAGTTGTGTGTATCATCATCAGTATGTTCAAGGAAAAGTCTAGTTTATAAGTACGATTTTCGGTAGACTGCCTAATTTTCTATTCTTTGAATTGAATTTTAGGCATGTGATAAACGTGAGTGACTTTAATTTGACCATCATTTGAAAACATTCTTTGAGTTGTGTGTATCATCATCAGTATGTTCAAGGAAAAGTCTAGTTTATAAGTACGATTTTCGGTAGACTGCCTAATTTTCTATTCTTTGAATTGAATTTGAGGCGTGTGATAAACGCCTTGTAGATTGGGCTTACATAATTAGCGTAACTGATATATTTTCATTTATCAAAAGAGGATAGAAAATGAAACCATGGTCATTATTTTTAACATACATTCTGAACTAGCAATTTTTTATGGGTAGGCTAATGTTCTCAATTACGCAAGCACAATGATTGATAGGGTACATAAGCCGTGGATCATATCACTGACGGAGTCATTTTGGACTCAAAGTGAATAATTGTCCATTTGTACTATGAAGTAATTCTCATAAACGACCATCTGTACAGTCGCTATTCTCCTGACTCTATTGAGTTTGACGTGTGTCGTTAATTCCATCTCCATCTCCACAACAACATTTACTTTTCTAAGCATTCCTTTGCGGATTTCTTAAAAATACTACTATAAACTCTCAAGTACGTAGTTGTTAAAGATTTAAATGAAGTCTCAAATCCTATAGCTCTAAAATATCAATATTCTCAGACAGCGTTTCTGTAGACAAGAGGTAAAACAGGTCTTACCCCGCTCCCCCGCCCCCCTCAGTCAAAGTTGCTTTTGTTAGGTTGACGATAAACATAACACTACTTCATGATTAGTTTAGACGGAGAGTTGGGTTTCGAAACCGAAAGATGCATCTTTGTCATAATAAACTAGAACAGCTATTTTCTCAACAATCATAACCGCGATGCAGCTGCTCAATTGCTGGCTTTGATTATGAAACTAAAACATTTTTGTTTTAATTGGCTGATGTATTAATTTCAAGTTTTGATTACTTTTAGTACAGAAAAGTGATATGGTGTAGCTATAGCATCTGTTGGAAAATATGGTTACCATTTCTTATATCGATTATCATGTGCTATTCACTAAGCCAGCCAAACATTGCCAATTCGTTTAAACTCTTTGCTTAGTGGAGCATATGAACAGTATGGAGACGGAGGAAAGAATTTCAAGAAAATATATACCTCCAGCATTGTATATGCACCGACCTAACAACAACAAAAAAACAATGTCTGTGAGAATGATAGATAGCGGATGTCCATTATACAACTGAAAAGGTAGATGGGCAATGTTTGACCATGTTTTAATTTGAAGAAAAGGACACTGATCTGAATAAAATTACTTTAAATGGGATTTAACTGCCCGTGCTGCCAGTTGGGCGCTCAAAACAGGCAAATATTATCGGATCAACGTCATCTCCTCATAATGAATAATAATAATAATAATAATAATGATATAAGAGTTGTTATTTAGCACGTCCTTATTTAAAAATTCGTAAAATCTATTTATATATAAATATGAGATGAAATAAAATGATAATAATAATTCATTAATATAAAATTAAGTCAGTAAAAGTATTTCTAAATAAATATGTTTTTGAATATTTTTTTTTGAAATTTTCCAGAGTTTCTGAGTTTTTAAGTTTATGAGGTAGCCATATCAAACTTTTGTTGTTGATGTTGGGCTTCCTGTGGTTAAATACACTGGATTTCTGATTTAGGTTCAACAGTTTCTTTTCGGACAAAAAACAAAATGGTTGACTTGTTTTTCATGCTTTCACTAAAAAACTGTAAAAAATGGATGGATTTTGGGAGAAAATCGCTTTTTTGCTTTGCCAATTTACTCAAATGCCAAAATATGGTATGTACAAGGAAATAATACGTGAGGCTTCATAGAAAACGACAACATTCTTAAGGGAAAAGCTTGAAAAAGTGAAGATATTTGATGGTTTGATGGATGATAGCTCGTCAGCTTGTCATGAAATGGAATGGCTGATACTGACTTATAAGCACACAAAAATAACCTGGCTGTTGAAATAATTTGATCAGAAGTGGCTTAGATATTATAAGTAAAATGAACGACAAAGAAATAATTGTTTGCATAATCGCTAGGCCGTATAAATACAGAGGCGTATCGAGTTGGTGAAGGAAGTGGGACTTTCAAAACGTGCCTGTGATCACATTCAAAGCCAAAAATAAATGTGAACATTGATAACATCGTAAAACGTCATAGTGACAATATGGTATACTATGGACACCCCTGACAAATCCTGGCAATATTCAGGAAATACTTTCTATATGTTTACTTTTTTTTATTCCTATCATAAGTTCTTTGTTTTAGAGTAGATTTAAGAGCGATATAACAGAAATAAGCCCATTTTCAGGCATTCCTTCTCTTATGTTATGCTCTACATGTACCCTATCTTTTATCAGTTCAGTGAATATACCAGTACACATAGATTTTTTGACATAAGGGCATCACGATTCGCTTTAATACACGTAAGTGCAAAAATCTTTTGAAATAATTTTTTTTGGCATGATTGAGTTTGCGCAAAATCGTTGTTTATTGTTTGTGAAAATTGTTTTTGTTTTTAAATTTGAAGAAATTTTTAAAGCATCGCATACAACGACCTCTCTTAATGGACTGATGACTAATCGTATGGACACTTTTGGGGCTCCTGTGCGGACTCAATTATTTACTCTATTCAACTTATTACAATAATCCATTTTCGAATTAGATTTTACTCAGCCTTAAGCCTGGTTTACGTATAATCAAGAACGGTTGCAAGCGATCGAAAAAAAAAATCGATTATACGTTTTTCGATCCTACGACCGTTTTCGATCCATATACGATCGCGATCGAAATCGTTCAAAAACGGTCGTAGGATCGAAAAACTTGGGTTTCCCCAAAATCGATTTTTGTTTTTGTTTTGATCGTTTGCGACCGGTTCTCGCTCGTTTGCGATTACTATATTCTTTTGTTTAGTAACAAACCGTGGAAATGTGAAGTTCCTGTGCGGAAAACGCTTGAAACGTGTGCCCGCGAGCAATTTACCAAACATATACAATTTCACATACTTGTGTAAAATAATGTCTGGTTAAGATTGCCTGTAAAAACTACGTCAGTAGCTTTGTTAGTTTTTGAGTAATAATTTGTTTTGTGAGAAATGCATTTTTCGACGTTTGTTCTTCAAAAATGTCAAAACATTTTTTTTATCTCGAAAACGTGCGCGGGACCATATAGCTTTCTATCCATTTTTCGATCAATCGATAAATTCTCGATAAAAAAATCTTTCTAAGAAAATATCATGATGACGTTTTGCTTAAGTAATCAGGACCCTTAAATTTCTGAATATTTTACGCACAGTTGAGACTAAGGCTGTGCGAAAGAGAATTCCAAAATGGACTATTATAAAAATAACTTCAAGAAACAAATTATCACGAAAGTTGAAAATTTGCGGCTTAAAGCACGGTGAGTTTTGATCTGATCGTGGTTCAAACCGCAAAACGTCTAAGTTCGTATCATATGGAACACGAAAGCCTCAACTGAAACTAGTAATCTAAAAGTCATTAAAATAATAATAGAATAGAAGTTTGACGACGAATAGGAGTGCATGCGTATACAAATAGACTTAGGAAATCAAAGCATGCAAAATGTATGTCAAAAGACCATATATGTACCCCTGCATAGCCATAGAACTATATACAAAGTAAATTTCTTTTTACCAGTATGGTGTTTCATGCCTATAGCTATTTTTGAATGAGAACGTTCTAAGGGGAGGGTCATGTTTTATTGAGGTTCGGAAACCTTGGCTGACCAAAATAGTGACCCCCCCCCTCCCCCCAACGCTAAATAAAGACCGGTCCTTAAAAGTATTTTATAATTTGTCCGTCAAATCCGTATTCGAGCTCGTGTTCGTCATCACAACCTCTCTAATATCTAATATCTAATATTCTCTAATATCTATTGTATTGTATATAGATAGAAATAAACGAATTCTTGTGATCAAAATGTTGAAAGAAATGTACGGTACTTGGATCAGTTGGGGCTCCTGTGCAATCCATGTAAAAAAATGTGAAAAGTAACTTACGGTAGATTTAGAAGCGCTGTAACACAACAGACTGCAATACATCCCACCAAAGCTTCTGCTACTCATTTCTGTGAGAAGTCCATAATATGACTTGTTTTATGAAAACGTCCATCATTAAACCAGCGAACATCTTATGAACATCTTACAGTTAAGTATCACTACCAAGATCTAGAAAACATTTGGGCTGTATTATTCCAAAAGTAAGACAAAAATGTTGAAGTTAGTTTTAGTGAAGTACGAAAGCTGCGTGCAAATACCAGACGGACTAAGTTGAATCAAAATTAATTGGTTCTGAAAAACTGATGAATCTATCGACAATTAATGAATGGGTGAACAATAAAAGTGAGGATAGTTGAATAAATGAATGGATATAAAAAGATGGGTGAATAGAAGATTAGATGAATAAATAAACTAGCGCATAGTTTTAATTTTTCATTCTCGTTTTTTCTGTCCTTTTCTTTTCTTTTTTTTCCTACTATAAACATCAGTGATTTTGTTTTTTTTTATAAAAAAAAGTCAAAAATGTCCACAAATACCGTATTCTAATCAAAATATAATTTATTTAATTATTTAGCAAACTTTCGCGCAAAACAAAATGCACAAAAAGAGCGCGCACGTTCCCTAATACGGAAAATTACGTCACATTACATCACAATGACAATCAACTTAGTTCGATAATTGCAGTTTTGCAAGTCGGAGTGTTTTACAAACGCATATTATAAAGCTATTGTAAATTCAGACCAAGTAATTAACGATCAAAGATTTTAATTCAAATCTTATCGAGGTGTAAACCTACAATGATCAGGAGAGCCACGTCCTTCGCTGTTCCTAAACAGGTAAGAAAAAAGATTTGCTAATCACATTTCAAATCTGAAACGGGGACTTGTAGGAATGTCTTAAATGAGAACAAATGGATGAGAAAGTAAATGGATGGAGGAAAATAATGAAATGAATGAAATCAACACATGAGCAGAAGAACAACAGCCAAAGTATATAAAAACACACTAAGCATTGTCCTGAAGGTTTTTTTGCGTGAATGAAAGAATTATATTTACTGAAGAATAAGGAATGATTATTTGAATGATTAATAGAGAATGTCTAATAAAAAAATGAATAAATGAATGAATGCATAGATGGATTAAAAGGTGCTGATTGGATGGAAGGAATTGTTATATCAAACAAAAATAAAAAAATGGGTGCGAAGAAATGAAGAAGACGAAAAAAATTTTTGTTGACTTATAATACTATTGATATATTTTAATTTTCTGCTATTTATTTACTTTTATCTATATTCCCTTTCATTCGTTTATTTCTGGTGAAATATATAAATCACAAATTTTGAAAAAACAAATGTTTTAGGACAGCTTTAAACTGACAACGAAACCTAAACCCATTTTATGCTTTTTCACAAACACTTTTTTTTAAATAACTCATTAATTGATAACAAATAAACTTCGCAAAAAAACTAGATAACCATTGTTTGCCATTTTCTTTGCAAAATTAGTTGAATGTAGAATTTTTGAATTAAGTTTTGAGGAAAAAAAGTATTGAACGCTGGCTTTTGAGCTATAAAGACTCGACTCAATATATTTAACGTTTCAACTCTAGCTCATCATTTAATAATCACACCTTGTACTCGCCATAGACATTTTCTTAAAGTGAAGCCACTTTTCGAAAATATTTAGCTTGAAAAAAGCGTTTGCAATGCGTTTGCAAAGTTCCTCCATCTTCGGACGCCATTTTGTTTGTCGTCCAGAACTTTTTCTCAAATTTTCGTTGGATTTTTAGCCTGAAAAATAATCAATGAATGGTTAAAAATAATCAAGAACAATTCTATTTTTTAAACATCACATAACTGGACTGGTTGTGGAGTGTTGAAGTACATTCACTCTTTTTTGTGTAAATATAAAAATTGTAAGCTTACTTGCCAGCGTGCTAGTTCGGCATTTCATCAAAAGTTAAGGAGGGGGACATGGGGTTTGCGGTGTTGCGATGTTGTCCTTATTTTAGTGCGGTGTTACGGTGAACGAGGCTGAAAAATTGCGGTATTGCGGTGATGCAAAACCTCGCGATGTGCGATATTTAAGTTAATTTACGTGCGGTGTACGGTGAAATAAAAACTTTTTTCGGAGTTGCGATTTTAATCCAACGAAAATGATTTTTTTGCACGTGACTCATGAAAAAATGCAGTGACGGTGTTTTGTTGAATTTTTTTGCGGTTTTGCGGTGTTCACCATCGATTTTTTGCGGTGTTGCGGTGTTCGAGACTCCCCAATGTCCCCCTCGTTAAGAAATGCAAAAATTGTCATTTTGCAATTGCAAGATAAATATTCACCTAAAAAGTCCCGTTGCAATGAAATATCTTATTTCACTTTTACTTTAAAATTTTGAAGAAACAATTATCGAAAATTAATAAGATGTTTTCTAGATGTTTGTTGCTTTTTGCTAGTCACTTTTACAAATTTACCAAAATTGTGTAACGCCTACGTTGCGTTACTTGAGAAATTCTGTTACGTCACTATTGTGTCGCCCTTGAATATTTACTGTTGTTATTATATTATTTGTTGATTTTTATCATCATTTTTCAGGAAAATGATGGATTGGAGGGCGATCAAGTATCGGGCCAGATTAGAAGGTAAGTAAAACGAAAATGAAAGTAAACAAATGAATAATATTCTGAAGAGATATGATGTCACGCTATGTTTTGAGGTGTATCATGGGACATTTGTGGAGGTCAAAGAAACAAAATGACGGAATGAATATTTTGGCACTCTTACAGATATATATGAATATTCATTGAGTTGTTAAAGCTCCTTCCACATATTTTTATTTTATCGTCTGGTTTTACCAGTTAGTTGCAATATTCTGACTAACCGCCATTTTATTTCTTCTGATGTCCATCAATCCGACGATGAGTTTGTAAAATGACTTATGGAGAACCAGGGGTCAATCTAGAAATTCTGAAAGGGAGGGCAATTATCAAAAAAGGATCAAGAAATTTTGAAGGAAGGGGGGGGGGGGGGGTTGGGAGCTCTAGTAAAAGGACCCCCCTGTCCTTGGATCCGCCTCTGAGAATTATTAAGCAACTCAAAAAAAAAAAAAAAAAAGCATAACTATACTGAAAAAAATAGGATAGACATTGAACAACGGCAGTTTTAAAGTATGATTCAACATTTTCATTTAAAACATAATCTTAGAAAAGAATAATTTGTAGCATTTTGCATATCATATCAAAGAATCGCTGCCTTTCGCGCGGGAACCCTGTGTTTTTACTATCTGGCTCCCAAAATGCATTTAGCCCATATACAAGATGGCGGCCTGTTTTAACTACAATGCTCACTACAATTCCTGTAAGTTTTGGACAAACCAAGAAAAACATCAAAAAGAGTTACTTTCGTCCTTCCAAGCTATATGGATATGAAAGGATGAGTGTGCGAAAGAGAACTTTTTAAGGCAATTCTTTGATATGAACTCGGCATCTCTTTAAGTTTTCAATGTTAACATTACTCACAAGGCAACATATCATTGTACAGGAATGGAAACTTCCAGGCACAAGGCCAAAATATGCCGAGAGCTTCGCCACATTGGAACGCCGTCCAAAAAGAACTAAATAAACTCAGCTCTGTAACTGAAGATGGTACACCTGAGAACATGTATGATGTCTATTCAAGATCCCCATTGAAACGAGAACAGGCAAAGCCAGTCATGACTGCCTCCTCGAGGCCATTGTTAAAAAGAGCTCAAGAGAAACCAGTTAACATGACGTCTTTGGAAAAACCAGTACCACCGAAGCCATACTGGGCTTCTGTTCAGGAGAGCATCAGTCGAGGTGAGATTAAGAAATCCTTTCCAGCTGAACAAGATCAAATTGATCATTCCATGATGCAAATCCCTCAAGAAGATCACTTTGTAATGGCACAAGAAGATGGACGACTGCGACAAGCGCCATATTGGGATGTCAACTCAGCGTTAGTGCAATCTGAATTTGGTGGTGAGGTGGATCCATTCTTAGAGACCATGATGGACACAGCTGAAGAACCTCAAGAAGAACGTTCATCATATTTGAGTCCTGTTGACCAAAATATGGACTCTGCGTTTGAAGGATCTAATTTTCCAAAAACTATTTTGGATGCTTACTGGGTCAACACAGATGATACAAATAAAATTCGAAATGGTCACTACAAAAAATCAGAGTCAAGCTCGAACGCCAGTGCAAAAATTGCCGAAGTAAGCCCTTTAGATAAAAAAATCACAAAAATGGCGAAGTCTAAAAAGTGCAACCCTTTTAAAAAGGAAGTTCTTGGGCAAATACCAATTTCTAGTTCAAAAGGAGAAATGGTTAAGCCTTCATCGGACAATCAAGAACCTTCGGCTGATTTTTTTAAGCAAACAGGTCCTTCAAAAGAACTCAAAAATGAAATGGAAAAACTTTCATCTTTGAAAAAACGCGATCCTTTCAACAAAGCCGTTCTGGGGAAAGATTCATTAGTGGATTCAGGAAGCGAAGTAGAGATACCTCAGCCGCCGTCACCGAGTAAACGCACCGCTTCTCCCAAAAAGGTTAAGGGCAAAGACATTACAGATGGTTCAACAATTAAAATGTGGACACCTCAACCTCCTAAAAATGAAGCTGAAAAGCCATCGGGATCAAACAACGGCAATCCTTTTGAAAGGAAAGTTCGAGGAAAAGATCCTGCAGAAGATCTAAGCGATGAAATGAAGAAGCTTTCTTCGTTAAACAAACGTAAACCTTTTTCAAGGCCAGTTTTGGGCCAGTCATCACCTGCTAGAAGCTCTATTATTAAACAAGAGGAACCCCAGGAAAAGCTATGTTCTGCTGATGAGCCCCAAAAGGATATATATAGCAAGAAAGAAGTGACAAAATTGAACAACAAAATCAAAGAGTACGAGAAATGGCTGCAAAGTTTGAAAGAAGAACTGGAAACTGTGAAGTTTGAGAAAGAAGAGTATCTTAGGTGTATCACACAACTAAACAATCAATCACAAAGGGATACACAACTCATAGATCATCTGGGTTACGACAATGCTTCCCTGAAGAGACAAGTAAAAGAGATGGAATACGATCTTGGTATTTTGGTGAAAGCTGATGAGGAGCTGCATTTTCAAGTTAAAGCCCTAGAGAATGTACAGTGTGAGAACCAAAAGCTTACACAAGAAATGATGCGACTCAGTGGAGTTCTGGAAAAGCAGAAGAAAGAAAACGTCACCTTAAATGAGGAGATCAAAATGATAACAGATGTTCAAGCACAAACAGCTATGAAGAACGAAAATTTAATGCTCACTGAAAAGATGTTGATGGCATCAATCAAAGAACTTGAGGACGATATGAAGGATTTAAAAGCTGAAAAGGAAAGTGATCTTAAAGAAATCGAGTCACTGAAGATCATAAAGAGCAAAGAGGAAAAGACCAGGGAAGAAAACGTCATGTTGAAGACCAAGCTTAATGAGTTGGAAATCGATCTCAAGAAAAAAGAAGAGAGTGAATTTAAACCTAGTGACTCCATAATGGAAGCTTTAAAAAGGAACGAGGAGTTGAAAAGAAGAATAGCTGAGATTGATAAAGAGAAAGCTGAAATAAAAGCTAATAACGACAAGTGCACCAGTAGGATTGAAAAGCTTGCGGTGATAGATCAAAGGACAAAAGATGATATCGGCTCTGACAACACCAAAACTAAACTCACAGAGGTTAAAGCAGCTTTGACGTTTGTAAACCGAGAGAACTCGCTCGAAACATCCACAGGTAAACTGAAGGCACAAAAGCAAGACGTAGATTTACAAGCTAGGAACGAAGAGTTAAAGTCCAAAGTAAAAGAGCTGGAAAAGATGTTGCGTCAGAGTCAATCTGCTAGCAAGGAGTTTAAGTCAGGAAAGAAAGTTTCAGATGGACCAAAAACTAAAGATAATGCGTCAAAGAACATGATCACTATTGAAGAAGTAATGAAACAACTGAAAACACTGCATAACATCATTTTAGACGCCAAGAAGGAGCTGAACGATGACCATGATACTTCAAGTTTCAATGAATCAGTTGCTTCCTCTTTTACGAATTCATTCGCTGAAGCTGAAAAATATCGCAAAGCCCAACGACCAGAAGTGGAAAGGCTCTTCAAAACTCTTACTAACGCTGCTGAAGATCTCCTTGGCGAAATAACTAACAAGAGAAAAAAGTCTAACAAATTCCACAGTGATGATGCAACACAAGATGAAATATCAAACCTGAAGGACCAAGTCATGCATCTTGAAGATGACATAAAAGATCTTGAAAATGACTTGAACGGTGCAAAAGATCAATATAGGAACTTGGAAAAAAGCTTTGATAAAAAGAAACAGCTTAATGAGAAGTTGCAGAGAGAACTTGACGATATCAAGAACAAGCTTCAAACATCTGTTGCTGCTAGTAATAGTGAGTTAGGTCAACTTAAAGACGAACTCAAGTCAAAAGATTTAAAAATAAAAGAACTTCAAAATGAACTACAGAGTTTTAAAAACAAGGAAAATGATTCGAAAGAGCTATTTAAAACATCGTTTTCCGAAGATGCGGCAAAGAACTTGAAAGTTACAGATCTGCAAGGGTACATTAAAAAGCTTGAAACAGAGAAGTTGAAACTGCTTGATAGTGTGGAGGAACACAAGCACAAGAGTATAACAGTGAATCAATCAAAAGACAATGAACTTCGCATTGAGATCAAGAAACTGAAAGGGGAGATGAAAGATTTACAAGCTGAGAAAAACAAGCTTGAGGAACAACTAAAGAAAGTAAACTCCAATTGCAAAGACCTTGAAGCAGAGTTGGATAATATCAGGAAAGAGAAAAACGCTGACATGCTCAAAATGGTCGATCAAGTCACTGTTCTGCAAGATGAGATTAAAGACAGAGAACGTATGCTTGCCCAGGCAAAAGAAGATGCTTCAAATGATAACAAAAAGTATGAAAGCGATGTCGAGGAAGAGCTAAAGAAATCAAACATCAAGTGCAAAGAACGAGAAGCAGAGTTGGATAATATCAGAAAGGAGAAAAACACGGAGATGCAGAGAATCGGCGATCAAATCACTGTTCTGCAGGATGAGATTAAAGAAAAGGAACTTATTCTTGCCAAGGTAAGAGAAGACGCTTCGAATGATAAGAAGAAATATGAAAACGAAACAAACTTGTTAAGGAAAGAGATCCAGTTCTTACAAGACGTTGCAGCAGGTAACAAGAAGAACCTCGAGGACAATGATTATAATTTGGCTGCCACAAAAACAACTGGAGCGAATGGTCTGGAACAGTTGAGTAAGGATATGTTGCATAAGATTGAGATGTATGACGCTTTGTCTGTACAAATACGAAACGACAACGCGATGCACCTAGACCACAACAATGATATCGCGTTATCTCTTGGAGCTCAAATCGAAAACACTATTATTTTCCTGGAGAACTCCAATGCCCAGCTTAGAAACAAACTGTCACACAGCGAAAGACAGTTGAAGAAGATGATGGAAAACAGAGATTCTCCTGACAACGATGCCAAAGCTGAGAACGAAAATGTAGCTGAACAGAACGAGCCATATACAATGCCTGGTAAAGATATTTACAAAACATCACAAGAACTGGAAAGACTAAAGGTGTCGTCAAGGAAGCTAGAGGAATCTTTGGAGAAGACATCTACAGAGCTAAAGAACGTCATGGTCGAACGGTCTACTTTGCAGAAGGAGTTACAAGACCTTAAACTGAAGCAGTTCCAACTCGAGATGGAAATGCAGCATGCAGTGATGGTCGAAACGTCTTTAAAGGTAAGGCAACATTTAAATAAATTCAAATTTATAATCCTTTTGTTAGTGAATGTTTATCTGTGTTGGTTGTAGAGAATTGAATGCATTAATTCTTTTGAACTCAACACAGAAGATTAGGTGACCTTAAACTTAAGTCTTCATCAGGGTTTGATTTAAACTCTCTGTAGATTACACAAAGCTTATTATTTTCTAAGCATAGAATAAGTTCCGCAGGGATTGTGCATCTATTAATATTATTTGTTCAAACTCTGATGAAGACTTAGGTTATTATCTATGTGTTGAGATCCTAAGTAACAGTATTTTTAAATCTATTTTATAACATTGATTTTGTAATTTTGAAACAATTACATCCATGTGCAGATTCATGATCAACGTGTTAAGAGGTACTTCAAAGCTTAGTAAGCGTAAACGCAATACTTCACAGTTATATTTTTGTACATTTTGGTTGTCCTGGCTTGGACAGATAAGAAATTCTTTGAAAAATTCATATATATTATTTTGGTGCGTTGACTAACAAGAAACAAGCTAACAATTTTTTTGAAGGGTTATTTTGACAATCTTTGGACAAGCCAGTCCTTATTTGTGTACATAGAAAATACATACACCTATGCTTTAGAGTGCACGCACTAAAAGTGTGCAACATAAATACCACAAAATAGTGCTATTTTTTGCTAATTGTATTGTTTGTTTTGTTTCATTAGTGGAATTTACCACTAAATAGTGACAACTGTTGCACACTTAGTGCGTGCACTCTATAGCTGTGAATTGAACATATTTTTTGCACTTATGATATGTACACCGTACTTTGCTTATTTTTTTGCAAAATTAACTAGCTTTTTTAAAGGGGCAAAAGAAAAAACCAAACGTTACAACAACTTTAATGCTTGTAGGAAAGAAACGTGATGCTGAAAGACGAAGTCGAGAGTCTTGAAAAGGAATTATCGGACCGAGAGTCTGAACTAAACATCTTGAAGAAATCGAAAGAAATCCATCCAACCGTTGACTTCAAAAATGATTCCGGATCTTTAGAGAGAAAAGTAATCGATCTGACAAAAGACAATGAGATGATGTCTGCCAAAGAGAAACAGCTGCAACTATATAACAAACAACTCGAAAGTGTCGTCATATCATCACAAGAAACTGTCAATGAATTAAAGCAAAAAGTTACCATGCTCGAAGTTGCCCAAAGAACATGGGAAGAAAAAGAAAATACCTTTCGAAATGAGACCCAAGCCTCATCTGCCAAGATTAAAAACTTAGAATCAAAGCTGTCTGAGAATATGAAGGACGTGGAAAGCTGGCATGAACGTGAAAAAGGAGAAGCTGTTGCACAAGAGATTTCAGTTAACAGTCCAATGGATGCATCAAAAATGTTTGAACTATCAGAACAACTGGAAGACGCACAAAACAAGCTGAAGGTGAACGAAGAGTTGATGCAAGAGCTACAACAGCAAATTACTTTACTTACTACTCAGAGAAACAACTCTATGAAACAACTCAAGCAAAAATCCATCCAAATTGCAAAGCTAGAATCAACTCTTCAAGACAAGACCAAGGTGGAAAAGAAGCTGTCGGATACGGTTCAATCATTGGAGAAAGGTGGCATTGAAATGAGAGAACAACTTGAGAATCTAAAAGCCGAGAACCTCTTACTCACCAAACAACTGGAAACTGTAGAAAAGCAACCAGATAACGAGACTACTGACTCTTTAGTCAATATTGTGGAACTACAACAAATGGTCGGAGATGTCCTGAATGAAAAAGCGGTTATGTATACGCAAGAACAACAATTGAAGGAGGAAATAAAGAAGCTTGGACTTAAAGACTGCACAGAGGAATCAGAAAGACGCTTGAAATCTTTGGAAGAGCAGCTTTTCGAGTCAAAAGAAACTTTGGAGAAGAGCTTCAAATCTTCGCAAAATCAGCTGAAAGAACTTCAAGAGGCATCGGAAAAGGCTGTCAAGTATTTAGAAGACCAGAAAGAAAAGATGTCAGCACAAATCCAAGAACTCGAGAGCCAAGCCAAAATATCAAAAGGACACCTTGACCTCTTGAAACGTAAGTTATCCCGCTTAGAGACTGACAAAATTAAGTGGGAACAGAAAGAAATAAGACTAGAACGCGAAGGGTTTTCATTGCTTGAGAAAATTGATGATTTACAAATCAAACTTGCTAAAACGACAGATATGAAAGATGATGACAAAGAACAGATTTCTTTAGAGGTAACAGCGTCTTTTAAAGCGAAGCTAAGTGAAGTAATGGATGACAAAGAAATGCTACGTGAGCAAGTTGAAAGGCTGAACGTACAGATGCAAAAGTATGAAGGTGACACTGAAAAAGTTGATGATTTGGAGCGAAAGATTTCCAGCCAACAAGGTAAAAATGTTATGTGGGAGCAGAAGGAAGTGAGGCTTGAAAAGGCAGCTTTTGCATTGAACAAGAAGATCGACAGCTTACAAGAAAAACTTGAAGAACAGAATAGTGCACTGGAAGAGAAAGAGAAACAGCTAATTGTATTCAAAGAGTTAAACTCGCAGCTCCAAGAGGGTATGAATAAAGTAGTCACCGAGAAGGAACTTTTAGCAAAACAGTTTGCAGGCGTTCAGTCATCGTTACAGTCAAGAATCAAGGAGCTCAAGCAAACAATCTCAGAGCATGTCGCAAGCAATAAACTGCTTTTTGAAAGCCAGGTACAAATGGAAAACACGATAAATAAGCTACAGAAGAAAGTGCAGTCCTTGACGGTAGAGAATGAGCAGCTGGCGTTAAATGAGAAGAGCCTTGACAAAGATACAAGCGCCAAAGCATTGGAAATAAAGGCAAGTCTAGACAAGCACTCAGACGCTGAAATGGAATGGAAGAAGCAAGAGAAAGAATTAGAGGAAAAACTCCGCCATCTCCAAGAATGTGTTCAAATATATGAGAAAAAGACAGCTGCATTAGAGACTACAATTAAAGAGTTGGAAGCATGCATCTCTGAAGACAAGAGGCCAAAGGAGTCTTGGTGTCAGGCCGAGTCGAATCTGAAAGAAAAGATTCTTAAACTTGAAGAAAGCATTATCACTCTGACGGAAAAGAATGAACAGCTTGTTAAAAAGCATGATAAGCAGAATGACGACAAAATTGGAAAGCTGCAAACTACAAGACAGGACGTGTCAAAGTTGGAAAGAAAGATTGGGCTTCTACAAGGACAAGTCGAATCTTTGATGTCTGAAAACAACAAGTTAAGTGAAAAGATCAAAGAACAGCAAGAGGCTTATAACAAGAGGGTCCTTGAGATGGAAAATGAGGTTGCACAACCTCAAAGTACAAACAAAGACGTTTCTAAATTCGAGAATGAGATCGCACTTCTACAAGAACGAGTCGCGTCTTTGACGTCATACAACGACGAGCTAAACGCAAAAATCAAAGAGACGAAAGATACGTCTAAGAAGAAGGAGCTAGAAGTAGAAGATCAGGTTAGATTATCTGATAATACAAGCAACGTTGCAGAGTTGGAAAAGATGATTGCACTTCTACAAGAAAAAGTCGATTCTTTGACGTCTGCCAACGACGAGTTAAAAGAGAAGATCAAGGAGCAGCAAGAGGTTTATGTGGAGGTGAAGGATAAAACTGAGAAACCTCAACCTAGAATCCTTGTTTTAGAGTTAGAAAAAAAGATGGCCCTTCTGCAAGAAAGAGTTCAGCATTTGACTACTGATAACGACAGGCTAAACGCGATGATCAAAGACCAGCAAGAGACTTATGAGAAGAAAGAACCAGATGTAAAAGATAAGGATGGAAATGCAAGCGAAGTTTTAGGGTTAGAAATTAAGGTTGGATTTCTTCAAGGAAAAGTGGAATCCCTAACGTCTGACAACGACCGTCTTAACGTAAAGATCAAACAACAGCAAAAAGTTTACAAGAAGAAGTTGCACGCATTAGAAGCAAAACTTTCTAAGCAGAAGAGTAGTTCTGAAAGATCTCCTGGTCTTACAAAGTCTGAAAGTACCACCTCTTGTAAAGAAGAGCTTTTCGAGTTAAAGGAGCGTCTTAAAGAAAGCAAAGACTCAGAGAAGAAACTAAACAACGCCCTAGATCACATGAAAGTCAAGATGAGCGAGCTAAACGACACCAAGAATCGAAAAACAAGTGACGTGTCAAAGCTAGAAAGTAAGATGAGTCTGCTACAAGGACAAGTCAATTCTTTGATGTATGAAAAGGACAAGCTACACGCAAAGTTCAAAGACCAGAACGAGGCTTACGGTAAAAAAGTACAAGTAGAGGAAAAGGTTGGGCAATCTCAAAATGCAAGCAACGTTTTAAAGCTGGAATGTAAGATCGCACTTCTACAGGAACAAGTTGATTGTTTGACTTCTGACAAGGAAAAGCTAATCAAAGAGCACCAACAGGTCTACGAAAAGAAGTTAGTCGAGGAAAAGGATAAAGATGGACAATATCATGGTACAAGCAACGTTCCAGAGCTGGAGAAAAAGATTACTCTGCTCCAAGAACGAGTCGATTCTTTGACGGCTGACAACGACAAGCTTATCTTAAAGATCAAACAGCAGCAAGAGGCTTACGAGAAGAAGGATGTAGAGATGAAGTATCAAGGTCAACAACCGCACGGTACAAGCAACGTTCCAGAGCCGGAGAAAAAGATTGCTCTGCTCCAGGAACGAGTCGATTTTTCGACAGCTGACAACGACAAGCTTAACTTGAAGATCAAAGAGCAGCAAGGGGCTTACGAGAAAAGGGTGTGGGAGATGAAAGATAAAGTTGAACAATCTCAAGCCGGTATAAGCAGCGTTGCAGAGTTTGAAAAGAAGATTGGACTTTTACAAGATCGAGTCGATTCTTTGACTTCTGACAACGAGAAGCTTAATTTTAAGATCAAACAACAACAAGAGGCCTTCGAGTTTAGAGTGCTCGGAGTACGAGATAAAGAAGAGCAACCTGAAAATGCAAGCAATGTTACTGAAAAGAAGATAACACTTCTGCAAGAACAAGTCAATTCTTTGACGACTGATAACAAAAAGCTTCATTTGATGATAAAAGAAAAGCAAAACGTTTACAAGAAGAAGTTGCGCGCATTGGAAACAAACTTTGCTAAGCAGGAGAGTAGTTCCGAACGATCTCATGGTCTTTCAAAGGAGGAGGATGGCTCCTCTCAGAAGTCGGAAAGTATCACTTCATATAAAAGCGAGCTTTTCGATTTAAAGGAGAGTCTTAAAGAAACCAAAGACTCAGAGAAGAAACTTAACAACACCCTAGAGCACATGAAAGTCAAGATGAGAGAGCTGAACGATGCAAAGGACAAACTTCAGAGGGAAAACGATTATCTAATGAACAAGATGAGAGATCAAAAGTATGAAATGGAGAAATACATAGAGTTGGATCAAGAAATACAATACAAAATTGAAAATATGACGGAGGAGATATCTACAATGAAATCAGAAAAGCGCCAAATTTATCAAGAAATCAGCTACATGATCAAAGAGCTTCAGGCCAAGGAAGACGATGAAAAACAGCTAAGCTTGGGAGACGAAATCAATCTTGCCTTTCGACAAGCAATTGCATCGATTGAAGAAGACGATGACGACGACGCTTTTTGGGGTATTGATGTAAAGTCCATTTCAGAAGAAGACAAAGAATTGCAGAACCTAGAGTTCCAAGAAGTTGACACTCCTTTGCCTAATCTCCACAGTTCGCTACAACAGCTGAAGTCGACTATCGAAGCTGCGCTTCAGAAGCCTCACAATAATAGCCAAACAACATGGGATGAAGAGCCTAGAAAATATAAGATAGTTAAGGAGCTTAATGAAAAAATCACACGAATCGAAGAGGAAAATGACTATTTACAAAGACAAGTCCAGGAGTTGAACACTGAACTGCAGAAGACGAAGAAGGAGGCTGAAAATATTGAGAAGCACTCTTTGGCGACGGAAGACGAAGCTGAGACAATTGTTAAGTCCTTGAATGAAAAGGTAATTCAAGTCCAAGAAGAGAAGCGTAGTTTAGAGGAAAAAGTGGAAGAGCTAACTGCATCAAAATACAAATTGGAAAACGCCATGGAAGGAAGGACAGCGGAATTAAAACAACTTAAAGACAAAATTACTTCTCTTGAGCTTAAAAGCCAAGACCAAAGCAAATCCTTTGAGCGAAATGAGATGGTATATAACGAATCGATGAATAAGATGAACGAAGAAGTTCGTAGACTACAAAAAGACCTAAAATCGAAGGTGTCGGTAACAGAAGAACTGAAAGATGTGGTTGACCGTCTTGAGAACGATTTAGAAATAAAGGAAAAACGGATCACTGAATACAACAAAGCCAATAATGAACTAAAAGAACAGATTAAGAACGCGCAAGAGAATGTTTCCGTGCTGGAAGAATCTAAATCCAAGCTGCAGTATACTCTTGATGAGATGATGATCGACAAAGAAAGTACTGAAAAGATCATCCGGGAAAAGTTGGAGAACGAGGAACAAGAAAGGAACGATGTACTTGCAAGCAAGGTAAACAATGATCCTTTCTTGATGATATGATGGACAATTATAATGATGACAAAAATTACAATGAAATGAGGATGACGATGGAAAGTTATATTAGTGGTTATTGAGATAATGACGCGTGATGATGATGATGATCACAGTGACAAAAATTACAATCAAATGAAGATGATGATGAACATGCATGATTAGATCACTTATTATAATTTTGTAAATTAACAATTGATAAATTGTAAAGCGCATCGAGAAATATTGGGATGCGCTTAACAATAAATAAATTATTATTATTATCATTATTATTATTATTCTTGATAATATTAATTATTGTGATAATTTTCAACAGGTTTTCAACAACCACTGATTTTTGTAATTTTTTATCGCGCTTCGGGTATATGCATGGTCCGTATGTTTACAAGTACACAAAAGCCTGACATGTGATGAAGTTTTACTCCCGCAGCTATAGGTCACTTGCATGTGACGTCAAAGCAGCAGCATCTTAATGACAAATCGAAAGTGTTTTTTTCTTGGGAGCTGAAATCGCTTGTTTTGTCCACAAGGGAGAGCTGCATTCCAACAAACTGAAAGGAGTCTACACCGTAGTAGTTTATAAGCTACTAGTAGCTCATCATGTATAAATGTTTGATTTCTTTGAGAAAACAGGACGAATAGTCATAGTTATGTGATGAGGATTAAGATATAGACACTGGAATAAAATGTCATCACGCTTCAGGCCTGCTCATATAAAGTTAGTAAACTAGAAAGCTCTGAACAAATATTGGCTGTATGGGTGTTTTGAATATACATCTGTCTGTCTCTTCACAGGAGAAACTTCAAAGAACTGTTGATGAGCTCCTTGAAAAGTTGGAAAAGCTTGAACGGGAAAAAACAGAAATGTTGAATGACGAAAAGGCCAGGTCCAAAGAGTTCGAAGAAAGACTAAATAACGTAATGCAAGGTAAGTAAAGGATTTTTCAATATATATATTTTTTCATTTATAATTGTAACTTTGAAAAGTAAGCTGTCAAAAGACATGAAAAGAGCATGCTTAATAGTGAATGATTGGATGATTGGATGATTGGATGATTGAATAATTGAATGATTAAATTAATGATTGGATGATTGATCGATTGTTTGATTAATTGACTGACTGATTCATTGATTGACTGATTCAATCATTCATTCATCAACAGGTCAGTACAAAACAATTTTATAACGTAAATATTACCTAATAAGTGATATTTTGGATAAACATGCCCCTGTGAAACACAAGACCTTAACTGTTCGCAGTAGTGTACCTTGTACTCAGATGAAATCAAACAAGCGAAAAGAAAAAGACGAAAAGCCGAAAGGAAATGGAGAAAAACTAGACTACTTAAGGACTTGAAGACTTACAAAGACGCTAGGAACAACTGCAATTTTTTGATGTTCGAAGCTAAACGTAAATTCTATAACGACCTCATCAGCGAATACGCCAATGATACTGGAAGCTTTTCAAAGAAACAAATCAACTCCTTTTTAAACAACAACCACTATTATTTCCTGACTACAACGACGATAAGATACTTGCAAACGACTTTGGGGAGTTTTTCGTACAAAACATTGCAACGATTCGTAATGAACTTGACAGCAGTACATCTTCCTACACTCCACCTTCACCGAATCCAAATCCAGTTGAGGAATTCTCTGATTTCGATCTGTTGTCTCAAGACGATGTTAGTAAACTCATTTTGTCATTACCTAAAAAGACATGTGTCCTTGATCCTATGCCCACAAAGCTGCTTATGCAATGTACATCAACACTACTTCCAACTATTACCAACATGATCAACATGTCTCTTGAACAAAAAACTGTTTCCTGATGTATGGAAAGAGGCTGTGGTCAGACCATTACAAAAGAAACCAGGACAAGACTGTTCTTTTGCCAACCTTCGTCCAGTAAGCAACCTTTCTTTCCTGTCAAAACTAACAGAGAGAGCTGTATTCAATCAACTTCACAAGCATATGTCAACCAACAACCTATATCCAACACTACAATCCGCGTATCGTCAAAATCATAGCACAGAAACTGCTTTACTCAAAGTATTTAATGATATCCTACTTGACATGAACAATCAAAACGTAACACTGCTCGTGCTTTTGGACCTAAGTGCTGCCTTTGACACTGTGGACCACAATATTTTGTTATCTTGTCTTGAATCCAACATTGGCGTTTCCTCATCAGTACTACCATGGTTCAAAGATTATTTAACTGGTCGGAGTCAACAGGTCTCGATTAACAATAATCTATCTAATAAGTTCGATCTTAAATCTGGACTGCCCCAAGGAAGTTGCTTATCACCGTTACTGTTTCTCATTTACGCGGCTGACCTTTTTAAGGTCCTACAAAAGTATTCAATAAAATCACACGCTTATGCAGATGACACACAGCTTTACCTATCTTTTAAACCTGGTTGTATCAACGTCCATAATCACACCATGGACATCATTGAAAAATGCATTGCTGAAATATTTATTTATTTACTTTTTTTCTCACTTACTCATTTTTATAATTTTCCTTTTTAGAGTATAGAATTATAAACAGCGCATATGAACATTTCATGGAATATAGGCGCTATATAAATGTAATTTATTATTATTATTATTATTATTATTATTATTATTAATACTAACATTTGAATTCTAGGCCCAGACGAGAGCTCCAGCGATGAGATCAAAGACCTTAAAGCGTTGATGTTCAGACTATCAGTAGAGCTAGAAAGAAAAACGAGAGCTAACAAGGAACTAAACGAAAACCTAATCAACTTACAGAAGACTATTGATCTCCTTCGAGAAAAGACACAACCCCGTACAGGAGAATCTAACCATCTAAGAATAACAACTTATCCTACCTTAAGGCAATCGGGAATCAATCTAAACGAGCTAAGGCTTAAACAAGACATTTTACGAATAAACATCGAAGACATGAGACGGGACGTCGATCGTCTCGGAGCTCATCAGAAAGATCTAGACGACGATACAAGGGATCAAATACGCCTACTTAAATACAAAGTCAGTACAGCCCACGACAAGGTCTTTGACTTACTACGCCATATTAAGTACCGTGCTCAAAAGGAGAGGAAATTCATCGAAGAGCTAGCGATTGTGAAGAGGGACAGGGATAATATGGCTGAGAAAGTCCGTAGAAGTGAGCTCGAAATAAGCAAATCAATGATGGAAATAAATACTTCTAAAAGTAAGATCGACGATCTTCAGCAGCAATTAAACGCTAGGAATTCAGACGTAATGCGCATGTGCCAAAATATGGTTTTCTCTTCAATGAGAAGTGGTCCCACATCGTTTAGACATGAAGACGATGATGAAACTGCTGGGGTGTCCCACAATGCTGACTTCATGGCCCGTCAGAGGGGACATAATGGCCTCATTTACTGAACTAAAATTTATGTTAAATCGTTTATTAGTGACTATTTTATGTGTTATGTGTCTGTAAATTAATTTTTTTAATGATCGAAAAGAGAAGCGGAATATGTAGATAGATATTTAATCAGTTAAACTGCTTGTTAAAACCAGTTTCTTCCGTATTTATTTTTCATTGATTTTTTTTAAATTTGGGACCAAAAGTTCCAGACTCTGGTATTTCTTATTTTAATGAGATTCCAAACAACACTTTCTTACGTTGTCTACAAAACATCAACTTGTTTTTCATTTTGGTCGATGTTTGTACCTGGAAACATTTATAAGCAACGCTCTAAACGGGTATTATTGTGACTTTTCTTCCATATTGCACTTCTCTTATCGATGGTCAATTAATATGTTTAAATTTATTTTATGATTTATTTATTTTTAAAAGTAAGAATAAATTACGAGAGTGAGAGAGTTTGAAATATACGGACTAGTTCCAATTAAAAAAAAAAAAAAGAGACAGAGAGGGATAGAGAGGGATAGAGAGAGAAAGCGAAAGATAGAATGAATGAAATAAATATTGTATATAGAAAATTGTAAATAATGTATATAAAAATGTTTTCTCGTTTTGATGACATTGAAATGGTTCAACTGTTTCTTTATAAATAAATGGTTGGTGCCAATGAATGAATTTGTCTCTACTTTTTTTACTGAAATGACATATTGCACTGATGTTGTTAGGATATCTGGTATCTTCCTAACATTCAAAACAAATTGCATCTTTGACCCATTTGCATGAGACTCCGATTTTGACCCCTAAAAGGTACGACGAACACATCCCCTCTGATATATGGGAGTCCACTCTTCACGAATTCAGACGTCAAGCTGTTAGGCTTAGCCTCCAGCCGTCAGGTTTCGTGCGGCCTCGATACTCTCCCCACTGTCGGCTGATTCACATTGTTCGTCTCAGCCAATCAGAAATTCGAATTGCTCAAATTTTAGAAGTGTATCATGGTTTCACTTGAACATGAAAACATGACTAGGTTGTAGCTGTTGTTATATAATTTGAGTTGATTTAGTCTTTAAACCGTTACAGAGTTACAGTCATGTGACAGTGAGATGTGCTCGACATCTGTCGGCCTTTGCTGCGCAAGATCACATGTTCTCTCGATGAATACAAATAACTCGAGTGCTATAATCAAGTCTGTATGTCGTGCTGTCTTAACAAACCAGTATTTTGATCATTTATTTACAGCAAATTTCAGTTCTGCTTCCGTTTTCATAAGCTCATTACAAAATACGGACATGCGTGACATGATTTTGATCTCATGCGCCTAGTCGTCAGTGGGGAGTGCATCGCGGGCGCACGAAACCCTGACGGCTTGAGACTGAGACTACCCAACATGATTTTGTAAAAAAGGCGATTTAGGTTGGAATAACGCTTTTTTTTATTTAGCAAGTTGTTTTTAATCCGCCTCCCTTTGTACATGAAATCTTATTACTCGTGAAGGCACGAGACGAGTTAAGATTTTGCACGCGTATCAATTGGGTCATAAATGTGTAAGCCTGCGAATCAAGACCAAGCGACCAGCGGTCATAAGTCTAAATAGGGGCATTCTCAAACCAAGCAGGTCATTGCATCCACTTGAGCACGAGGAATTTTGTTCGGCGTGAAGTTGTTAATCCGAAGACGATTCAGGTGACTTTCTATCCTTCTGCGGCTACGTCCACACTAACATGGATGAATTTGAAAACGCAACTTTATTTATCCGGTTAGGCCTTCCGTCCACACTAAAACGCATGAATACGAAATTTTATGCTAATAATATTGTTTAATGAGCAATTTTATCCATGCCTCGTTCAACTGGCCCCTGTATGCCTAGAAATTATTGAAGAGTACAATGCAAACTGCCAATCTGAGGTTGTGGTTATTTGAACTCTATTGTATCCCGTGTATCCTTTAAGGTCGTACACACTAGGCGACAAGTTGCAGCGACTTGTTCCAGCTACAGGTGGCAGAGACAATTTCCCCCGTGTGTACTAAGTATTTTTGTCGGAAATTGTTGTCGCTGCGACAGAATTTTGTCCCTGCGACTTGCCGCATGGAATCCAACTGGCTGGATTGTTAAATTAGTGCACACTGAAGCGGCATGTCGCAGCGAGAATTTGCCCCCGTGTGTACAAGGCATTTTTGGCGGAAATTGTTGTCGCTGCGACAGAATTTTGTCGCTGCGACAGCCGTATTGATGAACTCGTCGATTTCGTGCGACCAGTTGCAGCGACAAAATCAGATGTACTGGCGACAAATATTGAAGGCGACATGTCGCGGCGATTAGTGGCTGCGACTTGTCGCCTAGTGTGTACCGGCCTTAAAGATCGGTACACATTAGGCGACAAGTCGCAGCCACTAATCGCTTCAGTGTGCACCGGTCCAACCGGTTGGAGTTCATGCGGCAAATCGCAACGACAAACTTCTGTCGTCGCGACAACAATTTCCGCCAAAAATACTTAGTACACACGGAGGGAAATTTCTGGAGACATTGCTACGGTTAATTCCGTGTATGAATGCAATGGTAAGTTTTATGTTAAGAAACATTTCATACAAGCTAAAAATGCGTATCTGAGGCTGCAGACTACATCGAGACTATAGATTCCTTGCATGTCACGTCAAAGAAGTCCCATCTGGACACAACAAAATAATTTTGCTCTCTTGGGAGGTTAAATCTATTGTTTGTCCTCCAGGTTGAGCTGCATTCCAACGAACTGCAATGAGAACTATAGAAGCAATGGGCTTTTGTAAATCAAAAATAGCCTGTTTGTGCTCTTAACGTTGGTGTGGCCCCATTGGCATGGGTTGCATGGAAATTAAATGACAAATGGATGATAGCGACGCTGACTTCTCGGACGTTAGTCCCTCGTCGGAGTAACACGAGAAAAAAAAAAAAAAAAAAAAAAGAATGGACTAAGGGGTATATGTATACAGTTATTCTTGAAATGGTTGTTCAGTTGAAATACTGATTTAGCCAATAGCAAAGTCGTTTGCATATCTCAGGAATTTTGATTTGTTAAGAAATGATGAGCCAGAATGAACAAAAAACTTGATTGCATAATTATGACAAACTATGTAACTATATAATATGTGCAGTTTTGACTGCTTTGCATTAAAATACAAGAAAACTGAAAACTTTATATATGCAAATGACATTGTTATTTCAAGAATACCTGTATAATCAAAAAAGAAGACGACCAATTAGAGAACAGATTTTTTAAATTATTATTCTATAACAATATTTTGATTCCCATGATTAGTCATACTTGCATCACTTTCATATTTCTCACTTTTTGTTTTGAATACTTTTTTGTTAAGCTTTGTTTCGAGGTTTTACTTTCTCTCATTGGTCGCCTTATTTTCTCATCATATACGCCATCAAAACGCCAGTATCGCATTCATCCTCTTACGGTGTCTAATTAACCAATACATGTTACTGTTTCTATAGAAACACCGACGGAGCCCACATTGGTACTTTGCTAGTTTGTATCACTTCGTTTAACAAATGAACAGTGCATTACTTAATTCTATAAGGTCATAAGAACAATGAATGGTAATAGTTAATAATCTATTTTCTAAATTTCAGCTCAACGTGAAAGCGAGCTGGACTATTCCGCAATGCAAGATAAAGACGAAGGAGGTAAGATTCATTTGTTCAGTTTACGTATGTTGAGTCATGTAACGTATTCAAAATCAGTTCGCTTAAAACTACCCAAAAACGAACCCCTTCCCCTCGGTTAACTCCGAACCGAATTGGGTAGAGATGTTCAAATGACCCCTAAAAGGTACCAAATTTCTATCCAGAAGGGCGTGGAAAAAATACATGTTTTTTTACTAAAAGGTAACAACTCAAATACGAACAACTGGATAAATTGGTTGTAATCGAGGGCAGCATATAGAGAATTTGTCTGCGCATGTCAGAAAATTTTAGCCCGCGGTCATGTTTACATTTTTTTCTACGACCGGGGAACTTTTGAGTTCCAATCGCAATCTTAGTGATCTTCAATTTAGGAAAATATAAATGGATTCTTAAAGTCTATCCCTTTGTAAGGTTCTGTGACTAAGTCAAGCAAATGTGGAGGTTTTTGATCTCAAAATATTTTTGAGCAAAAGTCCGCAAAACGAAGAAGAAAAACACAAACCCACTGCATTCGTGTGAGGACTGCTGCCATAATAAAAGAAATAGCAGAAAACTTTGTCCACAGATTAAGAATCAAAGGTCATGAGAATTGTGTGGTACAAAATGATTTCTTATTGAGGATCGATTTTGTGGAGTGATGAGCAGATTATTTGCGCATTTTGCAAGTTTTGGTCAACTTTCCTTCTTGATAAGCGGTATGTTTGAGGGGCTGCGCCGAAACTAAATATAACTGATGCGAGTCGTCAAACCACATTCTACATCACAGCATTGTTATTTTTTTAAGAAAGATTGGCCAAAATGTGATATTGCGATATTTGTTGACGCCATGGTTGTGTTTCTCCTCTCAAGCAATTTCGACTGATTTGAATACCGAACCTGAAATTAGGTTAGAATGATCTTGATTAATCCAAATAACTGTGAAAACACAGATGAACCACCAAATATTGTAAATTTCTGTTCAGGCTTTCGTTGATATACTTCTATCTTCACTAAATATAAACTTTAACTAGAGCACGTTGAAGATTTGTCAGTCTTACTCTATGGTCAATTTTTTCGCATAAATTTGAAGAAAAGTCGAGCTTAAATGTATGCGCCGCTAAGTTTTTTCTTGGTATGCTTTCTTTAATAATCGTAGATTAGTATTATACTTTTGGTTTTCGATAGAGTATTGGCCAAAATCTTTGATCGGCAGTCAAAGACGACCTTGTCTCGTTGTGAAAGCGGCCATATAGCAGAATCTTGCAGATACTTCATGGTTATAAAGAAACAAATTGTTATGCTATTGTCCAACAAGAACTATAATAAGCCGTACGGAAATAACGGCCAATCACTGTATGGTTGGAACAGAGACTTTTGACAGCTGAAGTATCGCTTTTGTGAATTGGGATTAAAGGGGATTTAGAAGGTATTTTTCTTTCGCGTGATTATAGCGGCTTCTACCATTAACTTACGACATGCGCAGACAAATTCTCTATATGCTATCGAGGGCAATGTTTTTGAACTTGCGCGAATACCCTAAAAGGAAACAAATTTAATTCTGAAAACCTTCAAGATAACCTAAAAGGTTCCAGATCTCTGATCTGGACTCCTAAAGGGTACGACGATCATCCCCGCCCTCGAATATATGAGAGTTTGTTGGTGTTTATTGTGTAAACATTTTGATAAGAATTTTAATTTTAAAAATATGAATCAAACTTTACTGAGGTATGTATTTTAATTTGTAGGAAACCAAATTAAGGAAAAGCCTGTGGAATACGTGTTTGTGCTATTCATCTGACTGATAAACGTTACTAATTTCAATCAATCAATCAATCACTCACTTAATCAATCAATCAATCAATCAATCAATCAATTAATCAATCAATCAATAAATCAAGCAAGCAATCAACACACTTGCATTCCTTTCCATCCCCTGCCCTCATTATGTGTCATACACATAATGTGTGATTAATATGTGGACATAATGTGCGAATAGATTTAAAGCGTTTGGAAACTCATTTAATGAAACATATCTCTTTTTAAACGTTTTAATATAATTTGATATCAAAATTCTCTATGTACAATATTTACAATACAATATTCAAATCTCACTATCATTCTTTTTGCACACAAAAATGAATATTGCCAAAATACAATATTTTAATCTCTCTCTCTCTCTCTCTCTCACACACACACACACACACACACACACACACACACACATGGTTATAACAATTTCTTTCACTCTCTCGCAATCACTCTCAAAAACATTCAATCGGAAATAGAAGAGAAATATTAAAAAATTAAACTGAGCGCAATCTATTACAACAAGCGAGTATGAGATAATAGAGCTTATACCCGGACCCCATCAGGGGCTCTACTATTCGTGCTATTTTTAGAAACTTGTTACCAATCTCCGCACTTTTGTCTTGAGATGCGACCGCGCCTCGTGCAATCTGGCCAATCACGTTGCATTCACAAAATAACTTAAGAATAAGTTTATGAATACAATGAAAAGATCCCCTGATGAGTGTAAAGCCCTATACGGGGAATAAGCTCTCTTATCTCATACTCTCTTGATTATATATGAATATATAACATATTTTTGTAATAAAATGGCTAAATACATATTCCGCTTCTATTTTCGATTATTAAATCATTAATTTACTTTACATTAATTTTACAATCACATACAAATATTCGATAATTTTTGAAGTTATAATTAAAGTTAATTTAATGGTTTGGGTCATCATGACCCACGGGATTACGGGACATGAGGTCACCATTTCGGGACATCTCATCCCTGTGTCTATTGTCAGCCCATGCGGTGCCAGGTCTTCTTAATCTAGCATAGTACATATTTTCACACATGCGTACCACCTCGTTGCCATTATTGTTCAACGTATGCTGGAGTTCATCAATACGGCTGTTCAATGTTGCGTTCTCCATTGTTAAGTTGCTCTTTTCCTGATCGATTCTATGCACAGCCTCTTCCAGATCATCTCTGTTTCTCTTTATCACCTCTAACTCATCGACTAAGTTCTCTTCTTTCTGTGTACTGCTCTTTATTTGACGTTTCAAGTCATTAATCTGGTCTTGAGCTGCGCTGACTTGGTACTTCAAATGACGGATGTGTTCCTTTTTGTCATCATCTTCGTCTTTTTTACGATTTTCGAGACGAGTGATATCTCGTCTCAGATGTTGATTTTCGAGCTGAAGTTTTTCTCGTTCATGTCTGCACTCGTTGTGTAGGTTGATATCGTGTTTTGAAACAGGGGTTTTCTTACGTTTGAGTCTTTCACACTCCCGTTTCCAATATTCTTTTTTCTCCTTAATGTGGTCAGCAGTTGTCTGTATTTCTCTAAGCTTTTCTTTCAGCTCTTTGTTTGATGTAGTTTTTCTGTCAACTTCTTCAGATAGTCGTGACGCAGTCGCTTTCAGATCCTCTATCTCATCACTCAACTCTTCTTTCTCTCCTGCAAATTGAATGACAAAAACTCAGATATTCGCAGTGTAAGAAGTGTGCTAAATGGTGTCAATAATCTTTGGTTACTTTATTAGTATTCAGTAGAGCCATACGTGTCGATGAATAAATCAATTGATAATTGAATGAATTTAAAAAAAATGTTCGAGATTTTGAATGAGTAGCAATGTTTGTATGGATAAACCAATGAATAAATGAATGAAATAAGGAAGGAAGGAAGGAAGGTAGAAAATAATGAACGAATGAATGAATGAATGAATGAATGAATGAATGAATGAATGAATGAATGAATGAATGAATGAATGAGTTAGTTAAGGGTTCCATTTTATGTGAGCACAAAAAATCATTAACATCGAGAAAGTCATAATGTTCGACAGATCAAAATAATTGTCCTAATTCATAAAGAATATTAAATTAAATGTCATACGGCATTGTTTATAACGGATTTTCATAACAATCATACTTACTAGACATGGTAGCATTAAGTCTTTCTACTAATACTTTAGCTTTTCTCTTCTCTATTTCCAACGCATGTCCACTGTCTTTAGCATTTTCGTCCAGCTTGTCCTGTAAACATTTGACTGTAGCAACATGTTCCCTCTCAGCATCTTTTCGTTGTCGTTCAGTTTTGGCCAGCTGTGCAAGAAGTTCATCGAGTTTCCTTTGTAAGTCATCCTGCATGAAACAAAACAGGTAGAAGTTGATTTACAAATCGAAGACAATTGCATATATTCGCTTGCAATTTTTCAACTCGCTGATCAGCTACTATATATTGATCAAAACCTTTTCATCGTCTTTTATTAGGTGAATTTTTCTTCCTATTTTAAACATCGCGTGCGACAAGTTAAAAATATTTTCATATCATCACTTTATCACCATTGTCGTTACAAATGCTCCACATATTATGGATCCCGTCATCATTCATATGATGTATTTGACAGCAAAATTCGTTGTATCCCAACTGGGCAGTACCAAACAACGAAACACCGAAACAGCGAAACGAAACACCGAAACAGCAAAACGAAACACCGAAACAATCCAATTTGTTTTTATATTTACATGTTTTGCCAAAATATTACTGTGACACAAATTATATCAGTTTAATACGGGATTAATAATGATAATGTGTATGTTGACATCAGATCTATTTTACAGTGGGGTTTTCAACTCTCAACACTTTTGTCAACTCAAGGAAAAAACGAAACTGTTTTATGAGACACAACAATAATAACCCTTACAAGAAAGCAAATTTTTCAAATTCGATCGCCATTTTGAAGCAAATGACAGGAAACCCCCCCCCCCCCCCCAAAAAAAAAAAAAAAAAAAAAAAAAAACACAGGAAGACCATCCAAAGAAAGATGAGCGACCACTTCATTATTTGAAAACTGAAATTTACCAGCAATAAACTATATACCATTTAAAAAAAAAAGTATTATAAGGAGAATGACAATCTGCTAACGCCGATGAAAAGCGATTAAAATTTTGTAGTCTGCGATATCGATTACATGTCAAAGGCAATCAATTTCCAATCTTTAAAAAAGAGGTGCCAGAAAGAAATTCACAGCCACTTGGGGTTTATATAGATTTTTTGTGTGGAAAATACGAAAATCCTAGGCCTCCGCAACCCCTGTCATACAACAACTAATGGCTAGCCCGTTACATACCATATCAGAAGTACATACTGAACTATATGTCGAAGTCTTACTGGAAGCCATATTGATAAAAACTTGACCTACTCTGCCCGGTTTGCCTTAATGCCGTCTAACTACTTAGGTTAACTTTCAAGTCTCATAAAACAGTTTCGTTTTCTCCTTGAGTTGACAAAAGTATTGAGAGTTGAAAACCCCACTGCAAAATAGGATCTGATCATACACATTATCATTATTAATCCCGTATTAAAATATAAGTTGTGTCACAGTAATATTTTCTCAAAAAGTGTAAATTAAAAAAAACAATTCGATTGTTTCGCTGTTTCGTTTCTCTGTTTCGCTGTTTCGTTTCGCTGTTGCGGTATTTCGTTTTGTAGTACTGCCCATCTCAACCCGCTGTTTCAAAACTTTGTTTTGATTTTGGTTTCTTTTTCAACTCAGTTTAGACATACGGCGGAGCTAGCTCTAGCACGTTTTGGTATTGGCTAATTAGAAATAATTTCCATCCGGTCTTAAAATTGATTAACGACCGAGAAAAGAATTATTAAAACATATTTTTGAAAGAGCTGGTTGAGACGCAACAATGCGGATGTAATACCTTGATTGCAAGTATGTTGTTCTTCTCTTCTTTCTCGGTTTCAAGCTTTCTTTTCATAACTTGCTCAACGTTTTCTTTGTCCATTATCATCTCATCAAACGCTTGTTGTGTTGTGGTCTTGGATTCTTCAAGCAAGCAGATCCTCTCCTCAGCCTTCTTAATCTTCTGTCCTAGCTCTTTCTCTACTTCACGGTGTTTGAAGATGCGCTTTTCTCTCATTTCCAAATCGTTTTCTAATCGATGAACATCATTTGCCAACCCTACTTGGAAACGTTCCTTTTCTTTCAGATTCCTCTCTATCAAACGCTTCTGTTCTTTTAGCTTGGCAATATAGTCTTTCAACTGTGTTTCATTCTCATCTGTGGTTTTGGTAAATTCCTTGCTTTTCAGCTTAAGCGACGCTACTTCATCTTTCAGTCGTTGTTCGATCGCTTCCTTTTCGTCCAAGTACTTCTCCAACTCGCATTTTGACGTATTGAGCTCTCTTAACTGCATCTTTAAATTACGCTTTTGATTCTGAATTTTAATCATGTCTTCTTTCCATACGTCTATCAACGTTGTTGCTTGGTTTTCTATCTCCAAAGAACGGGTGTAATTAACTTCTGCCTCCTTCTTCGTCTCTTCTAGACGCTTACATGACTGCTGCATTTCTCTCTGCAAGAAGTCATTTTCTTCTTCAATCTTACTGACCTTCTCCTCGAGAGCTCGAATTGCCTTGTTTGTTCTGCTGCTTAAATCTTTAGTTTCTTGTTCCTGGTATCGCGTCCTCTCTAGTGTAGTGTCCATGAGCGATCTTAGTTTGCGTAATGATCTTCGAAGATTCAGTGATGAAATGTTTGCCTCGTCTAGGACAATACTCTGCACATCAGAGTCATATTCTGGAATAGTCATCGACTCACTTTTCCGTTCGTCAACTTTGCTCCCAGTCACTGGAAAGTTGAGTTCATCGGCAAGAGACATCTCTGTTTGGTTCACTGATCTGACATGAAAACCATTCTTGAATTGGAGTTTCATGATCATGCTGGATATTTCTTGTTCAAGTTGGCGATTCTCTTCTTTCATAGAAGACAGCTCTAGAGTGAAACTTCTCATCTTTTCTTTCTGCTTTTGATCGTGTTGTGCATAGGCTTTCATCTGATACTTATGTTCTTTCGCTTTGTTGAGAAGATAGTCCTTCTCTCTTTCGAGGCTGTTATTGTCATCGTCGAGCTTGTACATTTTGATCTTAATGCGTTCTAGGGTGTTGTTAAGCTTTCTCTCTGAGTCTCTGCTTTCTTGGAGGCGTTCCTTTATCTCTTCAAGCTCTCGTTCGCAAGATGCAGCTTTTTCTTTGAATGTTTTGCTCAAACGATCATTCTTATCAGATACCTCTTGCTGGTCGCGGATCTTCACGTTAAGCTGGTTATTGTCAGCCGTCAAACTCTCAACTTGTCTTTGTAACAGTTCGATATCCTTTTCCAAGACTGCGATTCGTTGCTCTGAACTTTGGCGTTGATCTGTCAACTTCTGTTCAAACTCAAGCATTTGTCGCTCAGACGAACTTAGATGGTCTTTGTTCTTGGAGGTTAACAGCTCATTCTCTTTAGTAAGAGAAGAAAGTTGATCTTGCAGTTCGCGATTCTGTTTCACTAGTTTTTCTTGTTCTTTAACATAGATGTCAGCGGTCTGGTTCTTCACTTCCAAGAGTCTACTTTTCGATGATTTAAGCTGGTTAATATCAGTCTCGCTGCTTAGCTGCTCGTTCTTGACCGACAATGTGGTAATGCGTTCTTTGAGCTCATGGATCGTTTCTTGCAGTTGAAGTTCAGTCTGACGCAATGTGCTGTTTGCCTGCTTTTCTTCAGATATGCACTTTTTCAACTCATTGATGTTAGATTCGAGTGCAGACTTATCGTTTTCATGCTTGACTATCAAAGCTTTCTTTTCATTATTGACACATTGAATATGTTGTTGTAGATCATGGATGTTTTCCTCAAGGTCTCTTTTCAGCTTCTTCCACTCATTTTCCTCAATAGTGTGTTTTTCAAAGGCTGCCTTTACATATGCTACCTCATCACCGTGGCTTTTCTCCTTTAAAGCGTGCCTCTCGTTCTCTTCAGTCAAGGTGCGTACATTTATTTGTAGCTTATCAATCGTGGTCTTCATTTCTTCCTGGTATTCATGAAGTACCTCTTTGCTAGCAACATGCTCTGAAATAGTCTGCTTAAGCTCCTTAATTCTTGATTGCAATGATGATTGAACGTCTTGGCTGTGAATAGATAGGACATTCCTTTCAGCTGTAAGTTTTTCGATTGTCTCTTCTAGCTGCTCGATGGTCCCTTTAAAAGATAGCTGATTTTTTGAATAGTCGTCGTTCTCTGCCTTCTGTTTGTCAAATTGAGCTTGTAGGTCGCCAAGTTTTTTGCGCAGTACATTAACTACCTGATCGGCTTCATTCAACTTCTGCTCGTACGACTCCTGTTTATCAAGTTGAGTTTTTAAGTGATCGATCTTCTTACGAAGTAATAGATTGTCTTGTTCAACCTGTATGTGCCTTTTCTTCCACGTAGAGGTTTCGTCCTGTCCTCGAGAAAGCTCACACTCCAAAGCATCGAATCTCTCTTTAGAAGCAAGGGCATTACTTTCAAGCTTTGTTTTTTCATCTGACAATGTTTCTAATTGCTTGCGCAACTCTCTTTTCTCCTCCATCGCTTCTTTAAGGTTGGATTCTAACAAGGTTTTTTCTTGAGCAAACTGTTCTTCTTGCTTTCCATTGTCTGTTTCAGGTGTCTTTTGAGCAAGTTGGCGCTGCAGCATTTCGATCTTTTCGAGCATTGAAAATTTTTCGCGTTCTAAACTCATTTCTTTCTGTACCCAGTTTGTTTTCTCAGTTTCTGAGCGGGATAGCTTGCGTTTTAGGAGATTAATTTGTTCCTTGGAAAGTATAGCCTCTTTTTCAAGCTCTGTGATGTATGTCCTCAGCTGATCTCTCTGCTCGTGTACTTTAGAAACTTCGCTGGTTTTCTTGCTAAGGTCATCTGCCAAAGCCTTTATATCTCCCTCCAAAGACAGTTTAGACTCTTTCAATTTATCTTCAAAAAGTATTACACTTCGTTCCGATGACTGTTTGACTTCTGCAAGCTGCTTTTCTAGATCCTCTCTTTCAGAAATCAGACTAGACCTGTTCTTTTCAAGGTTTTCAATGGATTTTTGAAGTTGCTGTTCTTGCTCGCACCACTTTGCCTTGTCACGTTCTAGCATCTCGATCATCTTTTGCTGTTCTGCATTAATGCCCATAGAGTTACTCGTTTCTTTACTGCGCTTCTCTTCCACTTCTTTAAGCTGATCTGTTAGTGTAAGCTTCTCGACTTTGATTTTCTCAAGATGTTCTTCCATTTCACCTTCACTTTTCTCCAAAGCTTGAACTTTGTCAGCCAGTTTCTTCTCTGCTTCACGCTTGTCTTTGAGAGCTGACTCCAACCTTGCTACTTGAATGGCTTTCTGCTTGAGTTGCTTACGAGCGTCGTTTCTTTGACTAGTAAGTCCAATGATTTCTTTTTGCAATTCTTTCATTATCTCCTCTTTTACTTTTGATTCTTCTTTTGCGCGATTCAGCTGTTCCGTTATTTCAACCACAGTCGTTGCATCTACCTGGCAGCTTGCCAAACGTTCTTGTACTGCAGCGGCCTTCTTCTTCTCCTGCTCTTGTAAACTACCCAAAGTCTTCATGCTCTCAGAAAGCTTTGATTGTAATTCTTCAATCCTGGTCGATGATCTTTGAATCTCATTTTGCAAGTTCGCTTCCTTTTCTATGGAGGTGTTCCGTGCGCTTTCTAACTTGGCAACCTTCTGCTTCAACTCGCTGACTGTGTCTCTTGATGATACAACGACACTTTCAAGTTGTTTATTGTACTTTTGTAGCTGTTCTTCTTTCACACGCATCATCTCATTGTCTTCCAGCAAATCCTTAAGCTTTCTTTCCATGGATTCAATGTCCTTCTTTGAGTTCACGTCATGACGACTCTCCTTTGAGTTTTTGGACGCTAGTTGCTCGGTGTCACGGTCCGCTAGATCCTTGTTAAGCTTCTCAATTTGATCTTTTAACAGGATATTTCGTTCCTAAGATCAGCGCAAACAGCAAAGCGGATGTAAGCAAGTCAGTTTGAATGTACATGCATTAATAAAGTGTGATAGAAACGAAATAGATATCAATATATATTATATATTATCAGTTATCGAACCGAAAAAATGTTGTCAAACAAAATACTCTTAAAGTGTCACACGTAAGCCATAAATTAATCAAAGCATTGTCATTTCCGATGCCTACTAATCAATCAATATCATGCAAAAGCATGCAAAGACAACATGTTTCCGGCTATCGATAAACAAATATGAAGCATACATATACATTATAACTCGAATAAGCGCGGCGACCAAATTAAGCATTGCTTTTTAAAAATAAAATATAAACTTGTACAGCCTGAAAAATGTAGCATATGAAACAATGCAGCAACAGATGGTTGATTTCAAAATATTACATCACTGTCGGTGTCGTAAGTAACATGCACGCTGAAAAATATGCAATAACATTGCTTTTCTTGCATGGTTTACTTATTTAAAATGTGCAAACTTACTTTGCTAATTTTCAACTTATAGAGCAGTTCTTATATAAGCAGTTGCCGCGAGTAAGCGTAGCAGGTACGGCGCCACTTGCATAGTGTTACATGCAATATCCGAAAGCACAAACGTTATTAAAATTGATAAGATTTAATTATATGTTCTCCTGTATGTACTGTCAGAGTTTTTTATCATCAATATTCTTTGGCATTGTCTTTAAGGTTTTGTTTTTGGGGAAATGTTTTAATCCCAAGAGTTCTTACCTTCAAAGACGATTCAACAGCAACTGCATGCTTTAGCTCCATCTCCAACTTAGAGTGCTTCATCTTTAGGTCTTTAAGTTCTTTCTGCAAGGTAGATCGTTCGACTTGGATGTTCTTCAGCTCTGACGACGTCTTTTCCAAAGACTCCTCTACCTTCTTAAACGCAACCTTCAGTCTTGCAAGTTCATGTGACGTTTTGTAGACATCTTTACCAAGTGCAGGATGGGAAACTCGCTTTTCTTCTGGGATATTTTCTTTCTCGGTGTCATTATCAGGAACACATCTATTTTCCATCATCTTTTTTAGTTGACGCTCACAATTTGACAGCTTGTTTCTAAGCTCAGCATTAGACTTCTCCAGAAAGCTGATGGTGTTTTCAATTTGAACTTCAAGCAATGAAGTGGTATTATCAGGTTTATCATTGGTGTCTAGTTCAATGGCTTTCTCGTTGCGTATTTGTAAAGATAAAGCATCGTACATCTCTATTTTACTCAGGAGATCATCACTCAGATGTTCCAAACTCGTCACTGCAGTCCCTTTATCAGCTCCCAAGGCATTATAGTTTTTCTCGACGTTCTTCTTGTTTTCTGCTGCAACATCCATTAAGGACTGGATCTCTTTTCTTAACGAGTCAGCATCATTTTCATACTTCTTCATATCATTTGAAGCTTTTTCTCTTGTTTCGGAAAGCGCAGTTTCTGTATCCATGATCTTTTTCTTTAGAACATCAATGTGTTCCACCATCTTCTGCAACTCTAAGTCTTTCTCTGATTTGAGTTTATCCAACTCTTCCTGGATTTCTTTGGTGTCTACACTCGTTAGTTCCTGTGCTAGCATCTCCTTCTCGAATTGCAACTCTTCAACCTCTTCTTGCAGTTTGGTGATCTCATTCTGCAGTTCCTTGTCACGAGCTTGTTGGACGTTGAGATACTTGTTTCTCTGCTCTTCGATCTCATTAAGCAAACGTGAATTCTCATTTTCCAGCTCGTGAATATACAATTGCAGGTCTGTTACCTTCATATCTTTCGCAGCTACTTCAGAGCGAGCTTCTTGTAATGTATCATTCCATTCAACTTGAGCTTCTTTGTTAGCAGTAAGTTCTTCTCGAAGTTCTTGTAACTGAGCGGTTTTCGACTTCAGTTCAACTTTAAGGCTGCTTAACTGAACATCATAACCAGAGTTACATTTTTCCAACTTGTTCTTGATCTCTGCCAAATCATTCTTTAACTGCTCATTTAGCTGATCCTTTTCATGTAAACGTTTCTCCAATTCTTTGCACTTGTCTTTCTCGTCGTCCAAACTATCCTCCAGATCTTTAATCTCATCTTCGAGATCTTCCACTTCATCTCTTAGTTTTGAGATCTTTTCGCGTTCTTCGGCAATGCTGCTTGAATCTGACGAGCCGTCTTTGTTTCTTTTGTGAGCTATGTCATCAAAGAGATCTTCTGCAGTGTTCGTAATAGCATTGAAGAGACTTTCCAACTCATACCGTTGACCTTTTCCCTCAGTGTACGGTTTTATGTCCTTGTAGTCCTGATCTGCTTGAGAAAGTTCATCTGAGAGAGAAGAGTAGCTTGATTTACTAGCACTTGAACGGTCACTATCGTCGTTTAGCTCCTTCTTGGCGTCTAAAATGATATTTTGGATCTTTCGAAGTTGTTTCATAACTTCTTCTACACTTGTCATTTCATTGGACGAACTTTCTTCCTGTCCTGAGTTGGGTTCCGCTTCAGACAATTCATTCAATCGAAGCTTGTTCTCAAGCTCGTTTATTTTGGACTTCAACTCTTCGTTCAGATGTAAATCTGCGTTCGCAATCACGCTCTTCTCGTTTTCCTTGAGATCAGCCTCCAGTTCGTCAATCCTTGCCTTCAACATCATGTTCTCCTGTCTCGTTGTTTCTTCTTTCTCTTCGTGCTCAACTTTCAATTCCCTCATATCTTCTTCCAAATCTCTAACTGATGCCATGAGCATTCTTTCTGTTAGCATTAACGTCTCATTCTTCCGCGCTGCTTGTTCTTCAATTTCTGTGAGTTCTTTGATTTTGTTACCTGAGATAGCGTTCTCTTTTTTGTACTCTTCCAATACACCATTGAGACGTGCCAGTTCCAGCCGGAATTTTTGATTTTGGCATTGAGCATCTCCAAGGGCTTTAGCTTGAGATTGCAACTCCTCTTCAGCGTTCTCCAACAGACTGAGCTCGTTCTCAAGCTGTTTGACTTGTCTCTTCAAGGACGCATTTTCGTAACTGAGACTCTCCACCAGTTGGTCATCCTTTTGTGTTTGATCGCTTACGTTTGTGTCGGAGTTGATGTGCTCTTCTTTCTCGAATCGCAGCATTTCCAGTTCAGCTTTCACAGTTTGGAGTTCTTTCTCATACTCTGAAATTCTCTTATTTAATCTCGTTATCTCCTTCTTGTTAGACTTGTCTTTCTTGACATCGCCCAGGGGGGATAGCTTTGAGAGAGGCTGTACCATTTTGCTATTTGGATCCATTTGGACAGGTTTTCCCAAAACTGCTTTCGCAAAAGGGTCAAAATCTTGTACAGCAGCTACTCTTCCCAGAACTGGTTGTGCTAAAGGTTTTGCCTTGTTCATTGCCTCAGCTTGCACCTTCTCACAGTCGTCTTCTTCAGCTGCTGGTGATATGCCCAAGACTGGCTTGCCAAAGGTATCTCGGTTAAATAAAGGCGATCTGGAATGTCGTCTCTTTGTCAAGCTAACAGCCTTTTCCTCTTCTCTATCAAAACTATCATCTTTTTTTGCCAGCGCCTCACATTGATTTTCCTGCCCTTTTGAAAACGCATCATAGACACTTGGAGATGAATCGTCCTCAGTTGGAGAACTTAATTTATGGAGATCTTGTTGTACAGCGTTCCATTGCGGTGAAGGCTTAGAAAGCATGGGTTTTGGTGAGGACCAGTTTAGTGGCTCGTCATCATCTTGTTTATCAAACATTGCTGGATCTAAACCACTTGAGAAATCACTTGGTAGATTCCTAAACATTTATAAGTATATTTGAACATTTCATACAAGTAGATATTTCCATGCCAAGGCATTTATATCATGTATTGAGATGCTTTTGACAAACTTTGTCATCACGTTTAGAAAACAGAATAAATTAATTTGCTATCTACAAATATTAGTATTAATTTATTTCATGAACGTTAAAGTAAACATTAACTCACTGGACAGAATTGTTATGAGAAGTAATAAGCTGCATATTATCTGAAGACTTAAAACGTTGTCAGGGTGCTGATATCACGATATTGCTGACAAACAATTAATTCAGCACGCTCGAAACACTTATGGATAAAATTGCCTGATGCGAACTGTCAAAGAATGCGAATATAATAAGTCAATTCCTTATAATGTCATTATCGTCAGTATTGTTCAAAACAATTAATTCCGCTGTTATCAGTAGTCGTTTTTTGACAATCATCTTTTCTATATACTTTTTTTCTGTCTGACACACAGTTAACGAGTTTGTTTTCATTGCGCGGACCACATCACGCTTTCTCCACTTTAGTTTTATTTCCCAAATCAGATTTGAAGTGATTGATAAAGTCTATAAACATTAATTTAACTGTCTTAAAAAATACTGGAGAAGGGACAAGCAACGATAAGATTTTTTATTGGAAATCGCATTAAAAGCAATTTTGTGCTATAATCTTCTAACAGACCAAACGAACAACATTTATAATAATCATTTATCATTTTCTAGGTTAAAACTTACCGATACCCGTCAGATGATTCATCCTCAGACATATTGTCCTCCATTTCGTCATTTTCCTGCAAAAAATTAAAATAATGAGCAAATGTGAAATATAAAATGAATTTCTTAAAAATAGAAAAAAACTACGAAATAAGAAAAAGGAGCATTACGTCATACCATGACGTAATAGCCTTCACAGTTGTCAGTAACACAACGGCCGGTTTGTGAATTTGTGTGAAAGAAATGAAAGTTTTTCCGACAAAAAATGCCTGTCAACTGTCGTTAAATTTTAACAAAACGCCCAAAGACAAATGTCAATGTTTAACATGGATCTGTTGGTAGTCTTTGACCGATATAAAATGACTGTTGATAGTTTTTGTGCAGCTCTTCAGGTCTGTAAGTAAGAGTTTGTCGTTTACTTTTTATGCATACAAATGCAATGAAAGCTAGCTTAACGTGGCTTTATTTTTCAGTTTAGAGAAAAACCTTGAATTTGTTGTGATATTGATTTTGTTGTATTTCATTTTTAGAGTCAAAATACTGGAGCATTTGAAGAAAGGTTTTTCGTGTCATGCAATTCAAAGATGGCGGGCGGGACCTTCAGTTCCGGAACGACTACCGAAAAACGCCGTGGTGGTTTTACACTTGGAAATATTTTTGATGGTATGGATTATAGCAATATAATGACGCTTACAAGAAAAACAATTTGGCGTCAAAAAAGCTTTTTCTGAAGTGTGTTTATTTCCTAGCTTATTGACTATTCAATTTTCTTAATTGGGGCAAAGTCGGGGAATTTCTTAAAAGATTGTCATCACTCTGACGTCCAATATCTCCGCTCGTTCAAGATTTATTTTTACAATTTTTACTTGAAATAATAAGAACATAACATATCAGTCAACCGATGAAAAATAGGCCTATCTAGGAATTGGAACTATTTTTTTACGAGACGGTAAGTTTTTTATATATTTTGATCTACGCGCGCCGATCCTTTGCCGATCATTTTGTTTTGAAAACAAAAAATGTCAAATTTCTTTAACAAATGACTACGGTATGTCAACCAAGTTTTAGTACAAATATAAGGACGTTAATATCTTTTCGAAAACAAAATAATTATGAATATTAATTGAGCTCGAATGAACGGAGTTAAAAGAAATCAAAGTGATGACTTTGCCCCAATTCAAAATGGCGGACGTTAATGTATTTGTTAATTGTATGAAATTTGTTTGCCAAAAAATGTCGATTTCTTTTATCAAAAGCTAACTGAGGTTAGTACTTTTTTACCGCAATTTTCTTTATTTCTGTAAGGCATTAACGATTGTTTTAACTTTTTCTTTTGACTACTTTCCTTTTTTTCCCTTCTATTTCTCTCTTTCTCTTCTTAGACTTTCTTATTACCTACTTCATTTTTTACGTTGTTTTTTATTCCCTTTTAATTTCTTTGTGATTTTCTCTTCCTTCTTTCCTGCCTTCCCTCCCACTTTCCTTCATTTAGGGCTATATAGCATTTATTCATTTTGTTCTTCCGTTTTTGCCTTCCTTTGTTACTAGCATTTCCCTTCTCTTACTGCTTCTTTCCTTCCTTGTTGTCATATAACTTACTCTTTCGCCACTTCCCTTTCCATTCTAACTTCCTTTCCTGCATTTTTTTGTACTTATTTCTTCCCTCTGTACATTTTTTCTTCCTCAGGAGTCCTCTGTAACTTTTTTCGTATCCCTTACTTATTCTCTTCTGACGTTCTTCCCATCTGATTTGTTGTTTTTATTTCCTTCTTTCTTTTATCCTTCCTGCCTTTTTCACTTGTATCTGTCCTTCCATATTTCTTTCTGTCATTCCCTGTTTGTCGCTTTCTTTCCTTGTTTACCTTACTCTCGCCACCCCCTATTTTCTTCCCTTCTCTCTTGATTTCATTTATTCTTATATTGTTTCGGTTTAATCATCATATATTTTTATACGCTCGCATTAATGCATTGATAAGTGATTTGTAATTAAACTTAGACCGATTCATGCCACGAAAATAGAAATCCTATTCTTTCGCCTATTTTGCGTTGAAATTTTTGCTAGGAATTTGATTTGTTCATTTTTTATCCTTAGACATTGTACGTTCATGTATATATGCATTCTTGTTTGTATTTAGGCGTAAATAAATAAAAATGATAATAACTTAAAAAATTGTTTTTCTTACCTGTTGAGGAAAAATGAAGGACTTGGCTCTCCTGATCATTTTAGGTTTACACCTCGACAAGATTTCAATTGAAATCTTTGATCGTTAAGTACTTGGTCTGAATTTACAATAGCTTTATAATACGCGTTTGTAAAAACACTCCGACTTGCAAAACTGCAATTATCGAGAAAAATTAATTGTCATTGTGATGTAATGTGACGTCATTCGAAAACGCGCGCTCTTTCTTTTACGCAACGAAGCACTTTCATGTTTTTTATCTTTATTATTATTATTATATTGAATTTAACTATGTCTTTGTTTAGTGATGGGTTATTGGGTTAATTTAACTTCCGTATTTCCAGATCCAGTCGAGTTGCGAGCGACTGACTCAATTTATGGATTCCTGTGTAATACATCGAAGTCCCGCGCGATCCTGGTACCTAGATCTTCAAAACCAAGATGGCGGAGAAGAGAAGAAGTGAAGATAAACAAACATATAAAGGCAAAAAGAAGCATAAAACCTCCACAGAAAGCAAAAATTCTAAGTGAGCTCCTGTATTTATTCCTAGTTTATTTAGTGATGTGTTTTTGTCTTGAATAGAGTTTTGTTAAACTAAGATTTTTGTCGTAAAACGTCACGGGCTCTAGTGCACGTGGTTATGCACCTAAACATGTGTTTTGTGTTTTTCGTTTCTAAATAAACAATTTCTCTCGTCTTTTGCAGAACTAGTTTAGCGGAAGAAGAAGTGGACTTTCCCAGAGGAGGTGCTAGTGCTTTAAGTCCCCTTGAAGTGCGAAAAATAAAACAAGAAGCAGAAAAAGATGTGTTGTTTGGGGTAATTACAATATATAGCATATCATATCGACTTTTTGATATTTAAAATCAACAACAGTTTAGCATCAAGCCGATGAATTGGTTTAATCATGATACTGATAGTACATGTAATTACAGTAATTTGCGTTAAGTTTCGTTTATGATGGTGCAGATGGACTAATGCACCTATCAGTGGCTGGGGTTGACCCCTGGGCTGACCAGTGAGATTGTAAAACTTCACAAACAATGTTGATAATTTTCCCCAGGGGAAGGGAAAATGTCCTTTCCAATGTCCCTTCATCATAATAACAAAAATCACAATTTCCTACGCCAGAAATTTCACAACAAAAATGTTACTAATTTTCCCTACCCCAGGGGCAATAACTGGATCCAATCTACCTATATTCCCCCACCTATCTCCCTGGTCAGCCCGGGGTTCAACCCTAGGGGGAAGCCGCTGATAGGTGCATAATGTTCAAAAGTAAAAATGAGTGACCATTTCATTTCTCTCCATGTTTTTATTATCACAAATGCTATCCAGCGATCAACCTGATAACATGGCCACCATTAGGGCAGATGAAATATGGGGCTAAACCACCTGGGTCTGAACAATCACTGGGCTAAATTAAACCACCGGCTACCATCATGATGTGGTTTGGGTTATGGGTATGGATGCTAGTTCCCTTGATAACATTTGAAGTATCAAAAGCATCGCCTGATTTCATACTGTATTTACGTAAGAGGGAGATACAAGCATTTACATTTTACAAAGACATGTGAACCTGAATGTTTTGTGTGGTTCCCATACGTGTCCTTCTAAACTTTTGAACTTTTGGACGGCTTTTATCTCATTCAAATCCTACTCTATAAGCACCAATCTCTGTGATTTTATGAAGCTTTTGTGTGATCATTAAAAATATTGACTCTCTTTTGGACTGTCAAAATGTAAGGGAAATGTGATCCAGGCCTCACTGCATGAAATTGGGCAATGGAAAGAAACTTTTAATTGTGATACATTTCTGATCATGTTTGCTTACAGTACACTTTGGATAGATCCCCATTCTTTGACAAATGAAAGTTCTTTGTATATTATTTTTTGATAATTGTCTCTTTGAATTATTTTTATGTAGACCCAAGCTGAAGAACCAAAGAAGAAAAAGAAAACCAAATCAAAGTCAAAGCTACAACAAGAAGAATCTAAAATACCATTAGAATATGAATCAACAAGACAGATAAAACATGTTGAAAATCTTTCTTTTAAGGTAAGAGAAACTGAACTAAAGATAGAATAGACATATAATATAACATATCAATATGGAATAAATGAACACTAAAAGTAATGTAAATAAACTCACTTTTTCAGCTATTATTATACAGTGTAGTATAGCTAGTCAAGCCTATTTATAGTGTCATATCCTTAAGGGTGTTGACAGGTATTATTTGTGGGTATCATTGCTGCACACATCTGACTCCAGAAAAACTTCAGAGCAAATGATGCCACAAGTGCATGCTCAATAGATTTTAATTAATTTATAATAATAATGATAATATTTATTCAGTTATATTGCGCTGATCTTAATATACATTTTCATCAGGGCAATTCAATCTTCCCAACTACATGTATTTCTCTAGTCATGCTGCAGCATAAATTACTACATGTTATGTTGTTACACAGCGTTTGTCCCCTGGAATCAAACTACTTGGTGCAGTCAAAGATGTCTCAGAGTTTGAAGTGGTCATAAGTTTACCTAATGGCTTGAGTGGGTTTGTGAACATCGTTGATGTTAATGACAAGATCACAGAGATGTTGACATCAGAGGATGACAAAATGGATGACGATAATGACGTAAGTATGAGTGATAGTCCCTTTTGCTATCGCTATACCAACCATTAGTCCTAGAACAAGCTGGTTTGCAATATTTGAAATAATCTCTCAATTTTTGGTTCACTAAGCTATTTCCACCACACAAAATAATTTTGAACAAAGCAAGGTTGTAATTCATCAAAAATAAAATCAATAATCTTCCTGCAATTAACCTGATCAATGCTGCTTAATAGTATGACATATCAAGTAGAAATGTGACTGGCAGTAGTGATGAATGTTCAATGGGAATAAAGTCAATTTTATCGGGTTTTGGAATCATAGACGAGCTATAAATAAACATGTGGTTATGGTAACACCTTAGTTTATGCATTATGAAAACAAAAATTACTTTCATTTCAAAGAGCATATCAGAATGAAGAAGATTCCAAAATTTCCACAATGTATTATTTTTTAATATCAAAATTTAAGTGTTTGAAACAATAAAGATTTGAGTGAGAATTAGAATGTTGTCCCTACCTTGTTTCTGTGTTTTTCCATACATTTAAAAAAGCTCATAGCTCTGCAGTCATTCAATATATAACATTAAAACTCTGTTAAATTACTATAAACAATAAATAAACATACTCTTCCTTTTGTCCAAATCAGATTTTTATAAACATTGAATGTTTGTGCTCATTCCCAGTCTATTAAGACTGGGAATCACTTAATGTCACCCATGACTGGAAGAATAATTTTTTTGCAAAATTCTCATTATTTGCCTGAATAAAGGTCTTAGTATCACATTTATATTGGGAAAGTTTTAGATCGATTTGAATTTTAGTTTTCGAGTTATGGGCAAAAATGTGAAATTTGACCTCATCAACAGTTTTTCACGCGTGTTCGAGTGTTCTTCGATTGAAGCAAAAAATCACTTAAATTTCGCAAAGTTAAGCAAAATAAATATATCACACCTAAAGAAAACATAATGGAGAGTATCTGAGGCCATTTTATTTTCAAAAAAAGCATATGTAAAATATTTTGCAGATTTTTCAATATTTTGTAATTTTCCACTAGTGTTTTTGTATGCCATGTTTAAGCGGCTATATCTCCACTGGTACATCGATTAGCACAGAAATTTCAATGCAGCATTGAAAGCACACTCCATAGATGACTTTTATCACAAAACATTTTGGGGCAATTTAAAAGTGAGCTCGAATGAGCGTTGTCAACATACCTGATTTTCGTGCATGTTTGACCTTGTGATCCGTAACGGTCGCCGTGATGTCAACACAAACTACTAGTCATGTCGAGGTCTATTTCGACGAAAACCAAAAATCAACATCCCGAACTACATTAGAATTAGTTATTTGGCACCAGATAATCCAGAAGAACGACCATAAGGGGAAACATCGATCAAAGTGTAACTAGAAACCTCCATTGCTGTTGTGTTTCGTAATCGAGTAAAATTTAGCATCAACAATTCGACGCTGAAAATTGACAAAATAATAGCTTATATAGAGTTGATGCAATAAAACGCTAGTTGTAGAGTTGAAGCTTTGTACGGATGGAATTCCTTGCCTTATTTTGAAAACAAAATTGTACTCTCGCGATCGTGAGAACAGAGATCAAAATTATCGATTAGTCGTTTTGTGACAATATACACAGGAAACCCAATAATCAAGGTATTTCGAGAAGATAAAAAGTTTGTTTTCTTCTATCTCAAAAATAACATTTATCAAATATAAGGAAAAACTTCACATTATTTTATTTTCGAGATAACTATGTCAAAAGTATGTTGTCCATTAAAATGTGGCAAAAGCTACCTGCTGTTCAAAAAGTGGCATAATAAATAGCTCCCCCCTGCGGCGGTCTCAAACTGCTTTCCCTGTTCATGGAAAGTCATGAAACTAGAGAGTAAATTCACAGAATAACAAATAAATGAGGTACAAATATGAATGGACTAGGGTTGAAAAATAATAAGGAGTTGTTTCCAATACGCGGTCACGGACCAACGGACTAAAACAAAACAAAAGCAAAAATAAATAAATAAATAAATAAAAAATAAATAAATAAATAAATGAATGAATGAATGAATGAATGAATGAATGAATGAATGAAATTCTCTTAAAATGAAAGGAAATCATTATGCAGTGAACAGAACAAGAATAAAATAAAATGAACTATATAAAACTAAAAGGAAAATTTTTATTTCACCATATATTATAATTTTAGCAGAATACAAATGATCGGGGCAGTCCATAGTAAGTTATACACCACGTTCTGAACTATTGCACAGTAGGGTACCTCATATTTTTATAATATTAAGTAAACATGGACCGCACACCATGTTACAGATATTACAGAGCAACAATAAACATAAGTTGAGAATTGGTTCTAAAGAAACACCGTAGCTGAAGTTTCACAAATAGACAGAATATAAGGAAAATTAGTCAGTACCGAAACTCCATAATTTGAGGTAGTTTAATACAAAAAATCTCCGTATGTTGCTCAAGAACCTATGTAACACGGTGTGCGGTCCATGTTTACTCACTAGTTGATAAGATACAATATTATATTGTGCTATAGTGTGCAAAATATAGATTGGACTATGGACTGCCGATATCGATTTTTCTTTACACGTTCGCAAAGTGCGTAGTCAGTGGGACATTCTACGCAATGTTATGTATGCGATTATTATAGTCAATTTTCATTTCATTTCTTTTTCGCTTTGTTTCGTTAAATTCCATAATTTCGTTTTATTATTTTCTTTTTTTTTACGTTTCAATTTATTTCATTTCGTTTTAGTAGAGTTCTTTTTTGTTCGATTTTCGATTTTCCTTTTAGTTTTATATAGCTCGTTTTATTCCATTATTCTTGTTCTGTTCACTGCATAATAATTTCCTTTCATTTTAAGAGAATTTCATGTTATTCTATTCGTTCATTCATTCGTTCGTTCATTCATTCATTTGTTAATTCATTCCTTCGTTCATTCATTCATTCGGTCGTTCGTTCGTTCGTTCGTTCGTTCGTTCGTTCGTTCGTTCGTTCGTTCGTTCGTTCGTTCGTTCGTTCGTTCGTTCGTTCGTTCGTTCGTTCGTTCGTTCGTTCGTTCGTTCGTTCGTTCGTTCGTTCGTTCGTTCGTTCGTTCGTTCGTTCGTTCATTCGTTCATTCGTTCATTCGTTCATTCGTTTATTTATTTATTTTTGCTTTTGTTTTGTTTTAGTCCGTTGGTCCATGACCGCGTATTGGAAACAACTCCTTATTATTTTTCAACCCTAGTCCATTCATATTTGTACCTCATTTATTTGTTATTCTGTGAATTTACTCTCTAGTTCCATGAACAGGCGAAAGCAGTTTGCGACCGCCGCAGGGGGGAGCTATTTATTATGCCACTTTTTGAACAGCAGGTAGCTTTTGCCACATTTTAATGTACAACATACTTTTGACATAGCTATCTCGAAAAAAAATAATGTGAAGTTTTTCCTTATATTTGATAAATGTTATTTTTGAGATAGAAGAAAACAAACTTTTTATCTTCTCGAAATACCTTGATTATTGGGTTTCCTGTGTATATTGTCACAAAACGACTAATCGATAATTTTGATCTCTGTTCTCACGATCGCGAGAGTACAATTTTGTTTTCAAAATAAGGCAAGGAATTCCATCCGTACAAAGCTTCAACTCTACAACTAGCGTTTTATTGCATCAACTCTATATAAGCTATTATTTTGTCAATTTTCAGCGTCGAATTGTTGATGCTAAATTTTACTCGATTACGAAACACAACAGCAATGGAGGTTTCTAGTTACACTTTGATCGATGTTTCCCCTTATGGTCGTTCTTCTGGATTATCTGATGCCAAATAACTAATTCTACTGTAGTTTGGGATGTTGATTTTTGGTTTTCGTCGAAATAGACCTCGACATGACTAGTAGTTTGTGTTGACATCACGGCAACCGTTACGGCTCACAAGGTCAAACATGCACGAAAATCAGGTATGTTGACAACGCTCGTTCGAGCTCACTTTTAAATTGCCCCAAAATGTTTTGTGATAAAAGTCATCTATGGAGTGTGCTTTCAATGCTGCATTGAAATTTCTGTGCTAATCGATGTACCAGTGGAGATATAGCCGCTTAAACATGGCATACAAAAACACTAGTGGAAAATTACAAAATATTGAAAAATCTGCAAAATATTTTACATATGCTTTTTTTGAAAATAAAATGGCCTCAGATACTCTCCATTATGTTTTCTTTAGGTGTGATATATTTATTTTGCTTAACTTTGCGAAATTTAAGTGATTTTTTGCTTCAATCGAAGAACACTCGAACACGCGTGAAAAACTGTTGATGAGGTCAAATTTCACATTTTTGCCCATAACTCGAAAACTAAAATTCAAATCGATCTAAAACTTTCCCAATATAAATGTTATACTAAGACCTTTATTCAGGCAAATAATGAGAATTTTGCAAAAAAATTATTCTTCCAGTCATGGGTGACATTAAGTGATTCCCAGTCTTAACCCTTTCGCTCCTGGAGATTTTCGGCGTTCTTAGGCGTTTTTTGACACATACAAACTTTTAGCTCGTCCAGAGCAGTTTGTTTTTTACTTCGATCAAGATTCCTGTGTTTTTGTGTTACCGGGGAGGCATGAAGCTGGTAAACAGGTTTAACGCGTTTGAAACAGGTTTTCAGTCTAATCAGAACTTTGACGAATTCGCATCATTCGTGATTTCGTTGTTGTTTTTTGCTATTAATTTGCCTCTAAACGCTTCTGGAACAGCATCATTAAGCTTTCTAGTTGTGATGAGTCTACTGTTTGAAAGAAATCAAGCTGGTGAGATGATTTCCAGTTAAAATTCGTGTTTTTTTCGCACTCGTGAATTTTGGTGACCGTTGAAGAAATCATCACTTCAAGACTGTTTTAGAGGCAAATTCTCGGACTGCCGCGGCTATTTTTGCAAGTTGTGGTGATAGAAGAACACAACAAGCCTGAAAATTCGGCAGAATTGAATTGAAATGGGGGGAGGCTATGACGGCTGCCGAAAATTTGGTTGATTTCCCAGAATGCATTGCAGTGGTATTTTTGTCGAAACACGTGTAGTTCGAAATAGGCATGTTCGTAGGGATTTAGCGCTGTAAGTAGAATGAAATAAAACTTGAAAAACTTGCATACGCTTAGTAGAAGGACTGAATTTTCCTAGGATATGAAACTTTTTGCTTGAAGACAAGGTTTTTTGCCAAAAAACTCGACCTGCAAAATGTGTGATTTTCAACATCTGAAAATAGCGAAAAAACGTGATTTTCCTGCTTTTGAAAGTTTGAACTGTATGTTTTTGCCCAAATTGCTAGTTTCTTCAACCTGAATGATACTTAAAAGTTAGCCACATTTCTAGTGTTTGCTTTGAATGGTGATTTATGGCATGAATGACTCAATTCAGGAAGATATTATTTTTCAAAGCAAGGTAGTTGTCTACGGCCGGCTGAGGCCGGTACAGGAGCGAAAGGGTTAAACTGGTGGTTTCTGTATAATTATTGCAGTAAATTTTATTTGTGTTATTGTCATTTCAGGACACCATCCCATCATTAGAGGAACTTTTCCATGTTAATGATCTGGTAGTGTGTGTCATCAAAGAAATTATACCAGAGAAACATGGCCACAAGAAGATTAAACTTTCTGTGAAACCAGAGGATATTAATAGTGGACTGACTACCATTATGAAAGGCATGGTATGTATTATATAGCTTCCAAGTGCACTTCAAAGATTTCTTTATTTACTTTATTTGAGTCCTCTATGAGGCTAGTATTCCATGGACCTCTGGCTGAACATCATTATCTGAGAAGACTCAAAATGCTGATCATTTGAGGATGTACTTACAAAGACAGCAATTTCTCCTCAGTTGATTATTTTAAGACCATGAGTGTTGGTCAATCCATGAACTTGCATACAATAGTCTAACACTCGACCAACTGAGGCCACCGGGCTGCTTTTAACAACACCATACAAACAAGGATGATGGACTGGGAATGATTATAACCAATGATATTATATAAGCAGAGTCAAATTTTCAGAGTGAAAAATCACTTAAGGAGGCTCCATATAGTTATGGGGCGTCTAGGATCTAAGAGGTTTATTAAAAATCAACTGCCCACAAAGCGCATGGGCGGACTATATTTCAAAGACTTTGAGTCAAAGATTTAGTTTTTGCACAAATGATCACGTGACCGGTCACCATAGCAATGCTATGGCTGTCATAATAAAGCTCATTTTTAACGTAGAAAAAATAAAAACTCTTGTTTTAAGCGGTAAATTTTTTTGAAAACATTTTATGTGGATTTAAGTACAATGACCTAGCATATATTACCGTGACAAAAAAATCCCAACTGTAGAACCTTAGGAATAACGGAATAATGGCTTTTCCTAAATTAAAAAAAATCTGCAGTTGGAAAATCGTTGAAAATTTTCAAACTACTTTATTATACCACTAAAATAATATTCTGAAAATTTCAAAAACATTTACCGCTCAGTTTTTGAGTTTTTTAATTTTTTTAAAAGCGCGCGTTGTATATTTTCATGACGTCATCAAAATAAAAATTCTTCAAGTTTGAGGTGTGCGCATGTGGGTGGTCATGCACGAGCGCGCGCTCTGAAATTATATGGAGCCACCTTAAATCAATGTTCAGTGTTTTGATTTACATCATAAGGTGTTTTTTTTTACATTCATGTAGGTTCTGAATGGGTATGTTTCCAGTGAAGAGGATCATGGGTACATTATTTCTTTTGGGGTAAAAGGAAAGACTGGGTTTCTCCCTAAGAAATCTTTGCAAGGTATGTAATAGGATTCCTGTGGTATGGAATTTATTCTATGCAAATGGTTTGATATCAAGTGGATAAGTCTTTATCTATTGGCTATAGGCGATTTGCATTATGAACTTATATACTACAACTACCAGAATGCTTTGCTTACTTTCTTTTGTAGCGCAATTAGCACTAATTGTTCTGTTAATCTCCAAAGGGATTAAGGATTTGAATATGAAAGAGACTTTGCAACGAATGCTGATAGAGTGCATGCACTAAAAGTGTGTAACATAAATACCACTGAATAGTGCTATTTTATGCTAATTCTATTGTTTTCTTTTGTTTAATCAGTGCTTTTTACTACTAAATGATGATTACACTTTTAGTGTGTGCACTCTAGTTGTACTAAAATGACGGCATAATGCAGATCGCCTATTGCTGTCCAGGCTTTGTACAACAGACCTAATTTGAGCTTGGCCCTTCAGGTGATTGATATTAAAGTTGATCTTAATCAAGTTAACTGACTGATTAATATTAACAGGTGATCTCAGGGCTGGACAGCCTCTTCAAGTATTTGTCAAGTCTGGTGATGAAGCTCGTGTAGTGTCAGTGACTATAGACAAAGAGAAAATAACTTCTGCAATGGTAAAATGACAGTTATCAGCTACTATTTACAGCCAAATTCATTGTATCTTGTCTTTTCTTTAACATTCAGTCGATTTAATTGGCAGAGTTTTTTTCAAAATACCCATTAACATAACTTGTTAAGCTAATCTCATCACAATGAAATTGATTGTTTGAACAGAAGAAAAACACAAAAAAAACAACAACAAAAAAAAACAGTGGGTTATGATGCAAAGAATTTGGCTGTAAATTGAACTATTTTTTAGAGAAAGAATGTTGCAAGTTGCACTACATGTTTTTAAAGTGAAGTCAAACAAACATATTGCAGCAAATGTTGACCATGTTAATTTTTAACCCTGAAATTGAATACATTCTTCCATTCTCAATACATCAATTCTCAAAGTGTTTATTTTTCATATTTTGAGCTGTGCTATTTAATTATCATAATTAAATGAAATATTGATACTATTTCAGGTCACTGAAGAGATGAATTGTAAATTATCCAATCTTGTTCCTGGAATGATGGTCAAGATGACTGTGAAAGATGTAAGGCTGTCAATCAATCAATCAATTTTTATTTACAGCCAAAATGGAGATTTTACGATTTCATCGTTAGACAGTATTTACAAGTTATAGATAATAAATAAAAATAACATTGGAGCTAGATATAAAGATGATCTCCAGATTGGCAGGCAGCACAAAAGAAACCTATTGATCTATTTATGCACAAAGGTTTTGTAGTTTCTGCTTCATTTATTCATTTGTTCAGTCATCCATTTATTCATTCATTCATTTATTCATGCATGCATTCATTCATTCATTCATTTTTATTAATCAATTAATTAGTTAATCCTTTTTTCATTTATTTATTGGATTCCTGCATACAATTGTTCATTAATTTGTCAATCCATTCATTGTTTTTGTTACAGTCAAATTTGTGATATTACCACCTACCATTTCTTAACTTGCTTTGATCTTTTCAGGGCTGTCAATCAATTCCAGAAGCAAAGTTTACTTCAAATCATTCTAATGACAGAATTTGTTAATAGAGGCATATTCTAGCTTCCAAACAGGAAATTGATTGACAGTCTAGAAAGCACCAACCAGCTGATCTCAATACAACAGATCTGCCTGTAAATGATTTATTTCTTCCTTTATTTGTTTGTTTCAGCACGACCCTAATGGTTTACTAGTGTCTTTTCTGGATGTATTTGAGGGAGTTATCAACTTGAACCATTTACCAGACCACGGAGGTGATGGACAAGACTTGGAGAAAAAGTACAAAAAGAAATCCAAGGTCCAAACATTAACTAAATTAACATCTTAAACATGTGTATGACTATCTTTTCTACACAAATTGCTTTTTATCTTTCATGAAGTGTCCTGTTCATGGATTGATATTAGCTAATGACTAGGCATAAAATACAAACTCTATGATGAATTAAAAACATTTACATTTTGTGGATTGCTTTTTCTGTCAATTAGATTGTTGGCCGGGTACTGTTTATCAACCTGGAAACCAAGGTAGTAGCCTTAAGTGCTCAACCAGCTATTGTTCAGTATAAGCCTAAGTTGGTTGGTGGCTTAACCTTTGGTGACATTATTGATGAGGCTACTGTAGTCCGAGTAGATCAAGAGTTTGGCCTGTTATTAAAACTGACTGATGATATCTATGGGTATGCACATGTAAGTATCAATGTGTGATGTTATGGTTGGTTGATTGATTGATTGATTGATTGGTTGTTTGGTTGATTGATTGATTGGTTTGATTGATTGATTGATTGATTGATTGGTTGTTTGGTTGATTGATTGATTGGTTGTTTAATTGATTGATTTGATTAATTGATTTGTTGTTTGGTTGATTGATTGATTGATTGATTGATTGATTGATTGTTTGGTTGATTGATTGGTTGGTTGATGGATTGATTAATTGATTGATTGATTGATTGTTTGGTTGATTGGTTGATTGGTTGGTCGACTGGTTGATTGATTGATTGATTTATTGCATTGATTGATGGGTTTGTTGGTTGGTGCGTTTGATGGTTGGTTGGTTTGTTGGTTGGTTGGTTGGTTGATTGATTGATTGTTTGATTGATTGATTGATTGTTTGATTGATTGATTGTTTGATTGATTAATTGATTGTTTAATTGATTGTTTGATTGATTGATTGTTTGATTGATTAATTGATTGTTTAATTGATTGTTTGATTGATTGACTGCTGGGTTTATTGATTGATTGATTGATTGACTGACTGATTCATAAATTGATTACTTAGTTCATTGATCAATAGTTTGCCTGGTTTGTTTACCTCATGATAGTTTTTGCTGGCTTGACTATTCAAATGTTTTAATAATCATTTCCTGTAATTAACGGATGTCCAGTGATTCTTACCATTTGTATTTTCCAGATTTCCCACATATCTGATTCCCATCTAGAGAAACTTGGTAAAAAGTTCAAACCAGGAACAGAACACACGTAAGAATAGTATATAATCAGAGTCCTGTTCATCATAGCAATGATATTACTGTACATGTACTTGTAGGATGCTGGTAAGAAATCTGTGATGTTTGTCATTAATATATTTGGAAATTTGTTAATGCACAGATGCTTATGTTTACAAATGTGATATCAAGCTCAATATTCAAACAATAATTTCACATGTCCTAGTAACTATATATTTTTAGTTTATTTCATAAACAACAAATTGATGCAAGTAAGAAACAGGAAAAAACTTGAGATTATTTTGGGTTATCATTGGGAAAATGCTACAAAACCCAATATTGGGTTCAAATTTACCCAATCCCATATTTTTCCCATTTTCAAAATTATATCCTGTTGCTATGATGCAGGAAAAAGTAAATGTTTAAGGATTGAATGAAATTATTCTTTGAATTCTTATAACTGCTCAAAATACAAATTTCCTTAGCTTGAAGCTTCTGTGTTGCACTAATGTTTATGAAATAAAAAAATGTTGAATCGGTATTGACATATAATAAATAATGCATACTAATGATATTTCAACCATATTCATTTGCATTTTTTCTACTTGTGTTCCTCAGCTGTCGGGTAGTTGGTTTCAATGCAGTTGATGGTCTGGTTTCTTTAAGTCTCAAAAAGTAAGTTGTTGCTGGAATATTCCTGTTTGGAATTCTCTTTTACACAGCCTTCAGTTTAGTAACAGCCGGTAACATCTGCATGTGTGAAAAAGACCTTTAAAATTTCTGAATATTTTGCACAATTGAAGTTATGGCTATGTAAAAGAAAATGTGAACTATTTATGAAACGATAAATTAATGAAAGAATGATTCGACATAAAAGTAGCAAATAAAAGAAAGTTGACTTTGAAAGAATGAATAAATCAATAATCTGATAATTCCCAGTATTCAGTGAATGGCTTTATACAGGCTTAATGAATCCTCATAATCCTATGGCAGGCAGTATGTTCTGTCACTCGAAACGCACTCGCAGAGAAGAGCAAGTTTTGAGAGACAGAGTATACTGCAGGGTGGGTGTTATGCAACTATCTTCCAATATTTAGTGAGTGGTGATGTAAATAACATTTCATGTTATAATGTTGACTTTCTGTTGATTTAGATCTGTCATAGAAAAGCCTTTTCTTCGCTATCATGATATTAAAGTTGGGTCGGTTATTGAAGTAAGTGCATAACCTCTGAAAGGTTCTAAATGTAGTGTATTGCTAATAATAAGGGTAATAAGCCTTGTCTCAGTGTGCTTTACAATCCATAATAATTATATGTAATCCAGTTTTACAAGGATGAGATTCATTAGTAATAGTTAGTAATAATTAGTAATATTAGTAATAATTCATTAATAATTATTATAAATTGTAGAACATTCCCAATAATTTTATTTAAGTCTGTGAGTGATGGTCCAACTGAGGGCTCAAACCTGCAGTGCCCCTGTTGTCATCCCAATGCTCTCCCAACTGTGCTGACCTTTCAACCAGTGGTCTTCAATTCTTGGCCGTTAATTTAATATGTAAATGTCAATCTTTTTTTCTATTTTTTTTTTAGTGTTCAATAATGAGTCTTGAAAAATTTGGTATGTTAGTATCATTGTCTAACAACATTAAAGGACTTGTGACTAATCTACATCTTGCTGACATTACCCTGAAACATCCTGAAAAGAAACTGACAGAAGGAAAGGAAATCAAGTGTAGGGTAAGACAGTGGTTTATGTTGATACAGTTTGTTGTCATTGATGATGTTGAAGAAACAGTATTCCATGATGTGCTTCACAACCAATACATTACAGCCAAATTTGTTGTGTTGGGACTCGCCGTTTTAAAACTTTGTTTTGATTTGGTCTTTTCTTAGCAGTCAATCAATTTCAAAGGCAAAGTTTATTATTTTTAGATTAACCAATGACAGAACATGTTAGGGCAAGCTCCGCCCTATCAAATTGATTGACGGCTCAGAAAAGACAAAATGAAAACAAAGTTTTGAAACGGCGGGTTGCGATATAACGAATTTGGCTGTAAATTTAGTGGAAGTGGCATATTTATTAGCATGTTTTAGACTGTTTGTAGCTTAAAGTTTCTTATTGAATATGTAAATAATTCCTTAAAGAAACTGCAAGTCAGTTGAATTGACTGCTTTATTAGGGAGGTATCAGATCTCTCATTTCCAATTTGAAAACAATTCAGTATGTTCATTAAGCACCACTTTACATTTCGCTACATTTGCACTGTCAGAATACTGTTGAATTTTACACTTTCAATTATTAACAGAGTGTCACAACACACTGGAATGAGCCAAACTAAACTGGAATATACACAGTTGTTAGAAGTAGCCAATAACAGAGCAGTAAAACAACAGTTGTCTTAATAAACCAATCACAAATTCACTACACAACAGTTGTTCATTTAATAGAACAACTGTAGACTTGATCATCCAATCAGATGACCTCTAAACATATGCTGCTACATGTTCAACTACAGTTGTTGATCAGCACCAATGACATGATTTATTCTCAATAATTATTAACTGCAGGTACTGGAAGTTGATCCCGAGAAGCGTCGTCTTCAGCTAACACACAAAAAGACACTTGTCACATCAGATCTTCCTATTATCACCTCGTACAGTGATGTGAAGGTTGGCATGGCAACTCATGGGTTCATATCATCTATAAGAGAGACTTGCTGCTTTGTTACTTTCTATAATAACATCAAAGGATTGATTCCTAAGGGTGAACTAGGGTAAGTGTAATGGATGAATTGCAATGACCACATTACTAGCAGGGGGTGCTGTCAGATGGGACTGTATGCCATCTTGATTCTTTATATTTTACATTTGGCATTTTGAAATAAGATGTGAAATTTGTCTGTATGCCCGTTTTCCTCAATAATAATAAAAAAACATTTCAAAACACATTCCCACAGTTCCATGCAAGGTCCATGATATGGCTTCTTAGGCCACCATGTAATTCAATCTAAACCATGAGGTTCTTTTTCTGTTTTTTTTTTAACTCTCTCTTGCAACATGAGAAACTAACACCATAAATATATATATTCAATGTAATAGACAAGAATGAGTTTGATCTTCAAATAAAATCATGTGCACATCATTTTCTCCCAATATGTCCCAACATGGTCACACAAGGACTGTAAACACTACGTTGTATCAGAGCAATGTTTTAATTATTTTGATTATTTACAGTATACAGCCTCAAGAGGATCCCAGACAAGTTTTCTATGTTGGTCAAGTATTGAAGTGTTATGTGATAAATTGTCAGCCAGAAGAGAAGAAAATGAAGCTGAGTCTCAAGGTATGTCTATTGGATGCAATACATCATCATCCAGGGGGGTCTACTGTTGTGAAAAACTCCCCCCCTTAAAAATTTTCTGGATGAGATCCTGGGTAAAATTTAGTTCTGTCCTGTTTAAGTGTTCATTTGTTAAATGTTTCTTTTTTTCGTTGACAGGCTTCATCGACCGGAGGATCATCACAGTATGCCAGAATACAACCAGCATCGGTAAGTGACATTATCCAAGTCATTAATATTTCCTATAATCCTAGAACAATATACAATCACTACTAACAGGGATTGATTTTGGCTTTGCTGTCATTTTCTCACACGTAAAAAATAACAATTTGCAGCTTCTTACAGTGAGGACACTCGAACCGTGAACACTTTGTGCTTTTTTGACACTTTTTTAACATGCATCCTTTGAGTGATTCGATTTTAAAACATTTTCATTTTGATAACTTAGTGTATTTGAGTTCAGTGCTACTTTTTTAGAGGATTTGAAGCAATAGAAAACTCAGAAAATAAAAAGCTAAATAAAGACAAGTGTTCATGGTTCAGTATCCTCACTTGTAAATTATCATTTTCCCATAGTCAAATGAGTTGACGATATGCACAATCTTGTTGGCTAAGGCCAATGACCAATAACTAAATAGATCTTGTTTAGAGTAATTAATCTTGATGTGTGTATATACGTATTAACATAAAGTTTAAATGTTTTTGTCTTATTTTTGAAATTCTTGTTTAAAATCAACATGAAATGTGGGTATGGTATTGCTTTTATGCTATTGTAACTATTGTAATATACTTACAGATTGTTGATGTTGATGTTGTTGCCACCAGCAACGAAGGCCTGGATGTGCAGGTCACATCAACTGGTTTACCTGCCTTGTTACCAATCTCTCATCTGTCAGACTTCCCCGGTAATTACCAGGCCCTCAAGGCTGCATATAGCCCTTCCCAGGGGAAGGCTTTGAGGGTAAATGATGTTTTGTACTATGGTCAAGATAACAACAAACATCATGTATCCTTAATTAATTGTTTTGAGACTGATTTGATTGATTTAGAGCATTCACTTGACATGAACAAAATGCTACTTTGCATAGGAATTTATGATAAAGAACTCTACTTTTAACAAAAGTATGTCAGCGAAAAGACAATGAAAATAATTCCATGAAATAGCCATACCCACACCACAGAAGACATATTTTTCCTACATTCCTGGCATTCTCTGCAACAACCTTTTTTAGTAGGACTGGTGTAATTGCTTGCAGTCTAATATGTACACAATACACAGCATAAATTGACAAGAAATTAATGACTATCCTTGAATTTATCATGACATGTATTCCTTAACAATACAAAGCTTGTTTCTCTCAAGTCATCACTGAAGTCAGCCTCACAAAAAGGTCAACTATTGAAAAGTTTTGATGACGTCAAGGTTGATATGGTGCTAACAGGTTTTGTAAAGCAAATCATGCCTTATGGAATATTTGTTGAATTTGCTCCAAGAATCTTTGGTCTTGCCCCAAATTCTGTAAGTTAATTATTTCACTTGATTGCCGTTTTTTTTCTTTGTATGACTTCTTTCATTCATGTTTTTATTGTTATGCTGTTTTAAGTATTTTTTTCCTTCCTTCCTCTTTTATTGCGGTCATTACTTCTTTCCTCCTCAAAGGCCGTGACACACTTGCAATTTTTTTGTGCAGGTTGCAAGATTTTTTGCGCATGTGACACCCCCTCGTGCAACTTAAAATTTTCATTTTTTGCTGCACGAAAAGTAGAATCTGCAACAATATTGGACAAATTGTGACATGCTTGTGTGCAACTTCAAATTTTCAGAATAGCTCCACGTAGACCAATCTTTCTTTTTTTTCTTCCTTCCTCTGTCATTGTATTCCTTCCATCCTGCCCTCTCTCCTTTCTTCATTCCTTGCTTGCTTCCTTTTTCCTACTACCCTTTATTTGTTTCTTTCTTATTTTCTTGCTTTCTCTTTTACTTTTATTGTTTGTTCTTTCTTTCTTCTATTCATTTGTCCTTTCTTTTTTACTTTCTCACTGTTTATAATTCAAATTTAGTTTCTAGCCAACCAGTTTGTTGCTGATGCTTCCAGTCACTTTGAAATTGGACAGTCAGTCATTGCCAAGGTACAAGAAATTACCTCTGTCAGTCAATAATATTTTGATGTTATTTTTGTTTCAACCATAAATTTTGTATCACGCCTGCTTCAATTACTGAGACATTTATTCTAAAAGATAATGAAACCCCTGCACATCCTATGCATTTCTTCTTGCATGTCCCTTCTCTGCTTTGAATATGGTAGATCAACAAACCCTGTGTACTCCATTTCATAGTTGATAGATCAAAATGGTTAGGAAACTCTTTTGTTTTAGGTTAAATGTACTTACCATTGTTTGTTAAGGCTGCTGAGTAAACACACCAAAAATGGTTCTTTTGGCTGCTAGCTTAAAATCCTTACAAAAATCATCAATCCTTATCAAAATATCATGACAGTTGAGCATAAATAAAAACCTGTGCACGGTCATACAAGACTGATTCAACTTCAAAACCGAACAAAGAAAATCATAAACACAGGTTTCCTAACCACTCTTTCTTGCAACTACACTACGTTACTTGTAGAAATGAATTTCTTGAAAGAATCATCAACATACATTTAAATCATTATCTTGTTATAAAACGTTGTTTTAAAACAAGATAATTTATTTTCAAGTTACCATAAATATATTACTGATATTAGGTTATGGAGATCAATGAAGAGCGTAAGAGATTCTTAGTAAGCCTTAAGCAATCAGATTTAATGCCAGAGTCAATCTCTTGGGATCCCTGTGGTGCTGGTGGTTTAGTACTAGACTATCTGAAGGAACAACAGTTCATCAAGAACTCTGCTGCTGAAAAATCTGGTAAGCCAGTAGCATATACTGAAAGCATTGTTATAGAAAGTAAATAAAAAAAATGATTGGCTAGTGGTTCTTGATTAACAAGGGTCTAGCTGAGTGTATTCCAGCTTGTTGATGTTTTTTTTTACTGGTGAATTATTTTAATAAGTTGTAAAATATGAGGTTAATTAGATACTGTATAGTGATGATAGTGATACTGACTGACATTTCAGATGTTAAACCTTCATCAGAATATCATGATATTGCTTTGACGAAGGACCAATGTCCAAAATGCCAGTATTGCTATCATCACTATAGTGTGTCTAATTTACCTCATATTTTACAACTCTTTCTCTAGAAACACTGACACAGTCTTATCTACTATCATATACTAGTTTTAATCTCTTTGTTTTAATAAGTGGATATTTCATACAATGCAAATTGTTAAAATCCAGTCTAATGGTGTTGTTGTACACAAGCTGTCTAGTTAATGGTATAACTGGTTGAGCATCTTACTGGAATTCTGAAGTTTATCAGTTTGACTTCTATCTGTAGAGTTTTTTTTTCTCTTTTTCTTTCTTTTTTATTTACCAGTACGATTTTTCATGCTCAACCTGAAAGAGATACATGGTTTGATATTTTACTCAATTCATTTATTGTACTCGCTGATCATTCCATCATTTATTACATTATTTGCTGTATAAGCACTACATTACATTACTTTACATTCCATTCCCTTCCATTCCATTCCATCACATCACATTACATAACATTACATTACATTGATTTGATGTACTTAATCCATTGTACAGATGAGGTCAAGGAATTGCTGTCACATTCAGTTGGAAGCTATGTTGAAGCTAAAGTATGTTACATTACCAATAAGCAGCTTTCTAATTATAAAACTATTGACTATCATGATGTAATTGAAACCGTTTCTTGTGTATTTTTCTCAAGGTGAAGTCAGTCAAAAAACATGGAATTACTTTGCAGCTTGCTGGAGGCATCGAGGCATTTGTGACTCACCAATTGGCAGAAGGTATCATATCAACTAAACATAAATAATTCAAATTCAATGAAATGATTGGTTCTGATTGGTTCTAATCTGTGGGATAATTCTGTCACTCCATCATTTTTAAAAGTACATAATGATTGCGAAGATCAAGCACAGATTTAAATGGCACAATGTCTCAATTCTTATGTTTAGGTGTTAGCTGTAATGTGGGTGAGGTTGTATATGGTGTTGTCTTGGATCACAACATCAACACCATGACACTAGATGTAGTACTTTTACCAGATATTGTCCAGGAGGCTAAGAAACATACCAAGATAAAAAAGGTAGAACTTCTGCCCTTTTAATCTATCTCTGAATTACAGCGAGGACACTCGAACCATGAACACTTGTCTTTATTTGGTTTTTCATTTTCTGAGTTTTCTAATGCTTCAAATTTTCTAAATAAGTAGGTTTTAACTCAAATGCACTGGGTTATCAAAATGGAAACGCTTTCACATCGATTCACTTGAAGGAAGCATGTTAAAAAAAGTATCAAAAAAGCTCAAATTGTTCACGGTTCGAGTGTCCTCACTGTAAAATGATAGGCTAATCAGTCAAACAACCAATCAATCAATATTGTTTATATTCAATAATAATCTGTCAATATCTCAATTTGATACATCAATCAGTCAGTCTGTCAGTCAGTCAGTCAGTCAGTCATCAGTCAGTCAGTTGTCAGTCAGTCATCAGTCAGTCAGTCTGTCAGTCAGTCAGTCAGTCTGTCAGTCAGTCAGTCAGTCAGTAATTCAGTCAGTCAGTAATTCAGTCAGTCAGTCAGTCAGTCAGTCAGTCAATCAATTTACTCATTCATCTATCCGTCAATCAATCAATCAAACAATTTACCCATCTCTCTATCCATCAATCAAACATTATTGATTACTCAATCAAACAAGTCAGGCAATTAACCCTATACATCAGTCAGTTCCAATGTCATTAATAGACAATTATTTCATATTCAAATAGTTGAAGCAAGGTCAAATCGCTGACAGTGTTGTTCTACTGGTCAAGAAGAATTACGTGATTGTATATCTGCCTCACCACCATTGCAGGATTGCAATTGCTCCAGCTCAAATGGTAAGTGTGGGTTGCCATTATTGTCATCATTTATTTGGTTTTATACCAGTACAAAACTGAAGTGTAGTAAAGTCCAATGATAAAGTATAGTACACTCACCTGGAAGCGTAAACATAAAATATCACTAAAAACTTCCATTCATTTGAAGCTTTATGTGATGCAGTAAAAGTTAGCATGATTGATAAGGTGTTGACAACCATTCTAAAATCATGGTCTTTGATTGAATTAAACATGCTCTATCCCCTCTAGGGACCATGATTCTTAGCATTGAAACAATAGATTTGTTTGATGTGACATCATAATGAAATAGGGCAATTCAAATAATTGATTTATTATCAAACTACCTGCCTGTCTCCCAGCATTTGAATGATATCAGAGATGCTTCCAAAAGATATGCTGTGAAACAGAAGTACTCTGCTACTGTTCACAGGTGAGTTTTCATTTATCATTTTTCCATCGATTTTTGATGTTCTCATTCATTTGATTTATCTATCCATCACTGTGTTCATTGTCCGTGCTGATGATCTGTTCATTCATGCATGTATTTATTCATGATCATTGAAATGCATCTATTTGTCAGTGGTGAATCTAGCAGTGGGATACAGGGGGAGCCCAAACCCTCCTGGAATGATTTAAATTCCTTGTTTTGATCAAAATGTTCTCACAACAACCTAGCACATTTTTTATGTTTACTGGGTAGTGCACCCACTCCTGAAGATGATGCGCTCTGATGGAAACAATCCTTGAATAACCTCTGTTTGTTCTTTTGCTACTTCATTCTGTTGTTGTCTGTTCATCTATTTGTTGATTAATCAGTAAATCATACATTTGTTTCAATGTTGGTCAAATAAATTAATGAATAAATTATTTATGTGACTGCATCATCCTGCTCAGGATTCTATGTGCTCATTGATTTATACAATCTTTCATTTTTCATTTATTATTTTATTCGTTTATTCTTTGTTCATTGATTTATTTATGGTTTTGTTCAGTTAGCAATTCATCCTCTTGTTCATTATCTAATTCTTTTATTTTTATTTGTTCATTTGTTCATTCGTGAATTAATTCATTCCACATTCAGTGATTATTATTTGATTCCTTTTTCGTTTCCTATTCATTCATTATGTAATTCTTCTTTCAGTAACAATCCCCTTGTGGTTGTACTAGAAGATAAATCAATAGACAAAGAGAATATAAAACCTGGAAGTGTCACCTCTGCGATGTAAGCTATAGAATATATTAATGATGATTAACGTTATCACTATTTCTGCAGTTTTCATTTGAGCTGATTAAGACTATCATGATGGGGTGGGAAACGGTATGGTACAGATACAGTTACGATATGGCAATTGAAGTTCTGGTCTCCGAATGGAGGTGTGGGTTTGGATCCCACTTCTGATACCATGTTTTGTTCTTTTTTTCTGAGTTAAAAGACAGTTACAATAGACTATGCTGATGCTTGTAAGCTCCAGGTCACATGCTATGTGACGTCACATAGATATATCGTTACAGAAACTATTGCTACAATTCAGTAATCATTGATAATGTATATATCATTAACAGTATAAAACTGTTGCAAATCAAACCAAAATGACTCTGACTATCTAATACACAGGAAAAAATTTCACAGAATAGTCAATTTCTCTTGTAATGAACAACGAGCTTGTGAGTTGGAATGGAGAGAGAAATGTATTCCTATGTGAGCAAGAGGACTGGGAGCCAGTATGGTAATGAGTTGTTTATATGAAGTTGTCAGGACATTGTGAGAATCGGTATGGTCCAAGCTCTTTTAGAGAGTTATTGTGCTCTGTATTGAAGAAGATTTAAAATTTAATTTAATTTTTCTTACTATCAAGGTGGCATTTAATACTGATATTGAATAAATTGTGGGTCGATTGAGCCTGGACCCTTCAAGGCAATAAGTTGTGTCAATGTACTCAAGCGAACTATAGGAATGGGTTTATTTTGGATTATAGCAGCTGTGAAAGTGCTACAAAATCCAACATTGGGTTCAAATTTTCCCATAAATTTAAACCCAATGTCGGATTTTGTAGCACTCTCCCAACGATTATCCAAAATAAACCCATTCTGGGAATCACAAAGTTTCTCCTGTGAGAGAATATATTCAGATATATTCCTCTATCTCTAGTGTAAAGACCGTCAAAGCAATGCAGATGAATGTTCAACTAGAAGGTTGTGGTCTTAGTGGAAGAGTACATGTCAGTCACGTTACAGATGAAATTAAAGAGGTAACTTGCTTTCGTCATGTAAGAGCAGCCTGTTGCATCGCATTTTAATAAAACTGCTGAGAATCATACTGAGCTAGGATTGAATGGTTGAATGAAGAAATGGATAAATGTGTGAATAGATATTTGTAAATATTACTTAATTTAATGCCATACTTTATTTTGAATCGATGTCCTCAGAGGTCAAAACCTGCTATTCAAAATGACCAATGAAAAATAAATATGTTATGTCAAGAGCTAGTTCAATATCTAATCTGCATGGAAGTGAGATTTGCTCTGCATCACACCAGAGATCTGTTTGCCTCTTTCCAGTTCCCAGACCATTGTGACATTCATTTGTAACATTCTTATTGCAAACTTCGATATATTCTTTTAGCAAAAAATAATAAGATACAAAGTGACTGTGAGATTGTATTTAGATTATCGTAATTTGGTTTAAATTTATACATGGGTGAGTTTGTAGAATAGGGGACTGGGCAACTTTTCTTGTGGGCGAGATGAGCAGTCAGTTGATGTGAGGTTGTTTTGTAATGTTGTGTCTTTTGTAGTTTTGCTCATTTATTTTTATGGTATGTTATATGATTGTTTGTCCATGTTTTCAGGGTCATTCACCATTACAGTCATATCACCAGGGAAATAAAGTAAAGGTTAAAGTTCTTGGGTTTAGAGACTTTAAGACACACCAGTAAGTATTAGACTGTTGAACAATATTGAGTTAAATGAGGTTCTTTGTCAAATTCTGTAGGCTGTCTTATAAACGTTTGATATTGTTATTATCTGTTATGCAGCTTTCTTCCAATTACACATAAGAATTTTACAAAAGCTGTTGCTGAGCTGTCTCTAAAACAAAGGTAACCAAAAACAACTCACTATAATCATCATCATCATCATGTTATAAAACAGTTGGAAAAGAGTTTGTAAGTTGCTTTGCCATAAAAGCTATAGTCAGTGGAAACTGACATTTGGGATGTTTAGTCTTTCGTTGAAGTAAGAGTCCGATGAAGGACTGAAAACATCAGTTTATAGCCTTTGCGGTCAATCAACATCCAAACTCTTCCAACTAGTGTTTCTGATCAATAAAAACACTGCAGATGCAGTCAATACTAGTTGTCCACTGGTCATCATTTACAGATCATAAAACAGTTGGTTTTGACTATTAAAAATGCTTATTGTACATTTTGCATATCAGGACATTAGAATGATATTTGTATAAAATATATAAAATTCATGTTTACTACAACATTTCTGTAATCTGCAGGTATTTATAAATTTATCAGATGGTATTAGTTTAGGAAATTCCACTGTTCAAGAAGAAATAATGAAAAAAAACCACACATATTTGATGAAAATGGCTTAATACCATGAATGCGTAGCACAAGGTCGTACTTTGTTTTATTTTCCCTTACTAACAGAGTTTGGCGTAAAACTGGTCCGAAAGCAAATTAAGTTCACTCTGTGGTATATTCTCTGACTATACCTTCTCTTTATCCATGTTTTTGTGGTTTTTGCTGTGTTTTTGTTTGTACTCTTCTCCTTCATTGCACGAATTTCTTCAGAGGGTAAACTATCACAACGAGCTGCTTCTTGTGTGTTAAGTTCACTCTGTGGTATATTCTCTGACTATACCTTCTCTTTATCCATGTTTTTGTGGTTTTTGCTGTGTTTTTGTTTGTACTCTTCTCCGTCATTGCACGAATTTCTTCAGAGGGTAAACTATCACAACGAGCTGCTTCTTGTGTGTCTTGATCTGACTGATGTGCTTCATGTTCATTATCAAGCCAGTCTATAAAAAATCTGGCTCTTCAATTTCAAAAAAGTCGTCTAAGTTTTCAAAACTAGCAAAGTAGTCCTTCATTGTCATCAACTATAATTCACTTTACATAAAGAAACACAAATGCACAAAGCATGTCAGGAAGGATTCATGCAATCAATAAATAGCACATGTGCTAATTAATTAATTCTCAGATTCAAAAAAAATTAATGCCTGGTCATCGACCAAATGAATCAGAAAGGAGCATTTTATGTAGATGTGGTATTAAACTATTGATAGATGACGCTATAAGGTGATGGGAAAGACGTCTAGTTTGTCATCAAAATCTGTTGCCTGTAGGGAGACTTTTCCTTGTCTATTGGAAAATGCACACTCCAGGCTTTAGGATTCTCCTTGCTTCGAGTCGTGAGAAATGTTTAATAACAACCAAAATACTCGTATTGAATGCTAAAAAACGCTACATAAATCACCTTATACTCACGTTTAAATTGCGTGTTTCATAACTCGTTAGGACCGAACGTTATTGAACGAAGAAATCTGCTGAGCCTGCAATAAAATGACCGCATTGACACAGGAAGCCCTCTCCTAAACAAATTGTTATGCTAAATACTAAATACTACTAAAAGTAAGAAGTCAAAAATAGCAGACGTGTGCGTGCTGTGCGCTCTAATAAAGCTAGCACGCTGACCAATAAGAACGTGCGGTATATCATAGTATTATAATTATTATATATTATTTTATAATTATATATAATATATGATATAATAATATTGTATTTGTAGTGATCTATCTAGTACTGGCACCAACTTTGAATACCATCAGCCCAAGTTGGATGACTATAAAGTAGGAGACAAAGTTACAGCTTTTGTCAAATCAGTAAGTAATTTTAAATTATTGTAACATTATTTACCACTGCAGTTTATAAACAAGCAAATGGCTATGCTAATGTGCCAACCAGAACTACAATAAGCTCTATTGAAATAACAGCCAATCACTGTCTAGTTGGCACATGAATAACAAAGAATTACGTCAGCTGAAGTATTGCTGTGGACAGAATGGAAATAATGGATTGATTTCATGTTTCAGGGGCTTGGTCCACCCACTGCATATTGTGTGATTTGTTTTGTGAATACGGAATCAGTTTATTGATTAGTTATGTTTGTGTCTGTTTTGTTTGTTTGTGTAGGTAACGGACCATTGTATATGGATGGTCATATCTGAGAAAGTCACAGGACGAGTTGCTTTACTTGATGCTTCCACAGATGTCCATGTAAGAAAAGCAATATTAGTCCATTTCAATGAGTTGTTTATATGGAGTTGTCAGAACATTGTGAGACCAGTGTGGTCCGAGCTCTTTTAGAGTGTTATAATTGTGGAAACAGAAGAAGATTTAAAATTTAATTTAATTTTACTTACTGTCAAGGTGGCATTGAATACTGTTGTGGGTCAATTGAGCCTGGACCCATCAAGGCAATAAGTTGTTATAATGTACTTGAGCGAACTATAGGAATGATAATTTTATTTTATAATTATGATAATAAATCGTCAGTGGAACATTAAGCACTATTATGATAATAATAAAGTTAAGATATTTTTGAGCTAATTTACCAAAGCTAATCTTTCACTGGGCCATCTATCATTAATGAACATTAAACTATTGACGGAGTCAAAAATAATTTAAATATTGAATGATATTCACAAAATAAAATATTCTAAGATTTGCTATAATGATAAAATTATTTAAAGATTACAAAACAGGACTACCATTATTATAACTGTTTTTGTCAATGTCATCATCTTCACAATAATTGCCGTTATCATAATAACACCCTTTGCTATATTCAGGGACACCACAACAGCATTTGCATATTACTGTAGCATTAGAGGGTCGAACACACCAGTCCTGTTTTAATTTTTTTTTCTAATGAATCACCTGATTATATGTTCTTGTAGGTTCTGGCTAAGTTGTCACATCACTTTAAGCCTGGTAGTGGATATACATGTCATGTCTTGTCTATCGATAGTGACCATGATACTCTTGTGCTATCTATTGCCTGTAAGTATCTTCAGTGCTCTCAAGGGATTGTCAGATGGATTATTTCATTCAGAGTTGTTAGAGCTATACCTATTGAAATAAAAAAAAAATCATGTCTGTGATTTGATAGACTGTTGTGTTCTAATATTATACAGATAAACCAGAAGACAAGCTGTGTAAAGGAATGGTGGTACCAGGTTGTGTTAGTAAAGTCGTCCCAACTGTTGGTGTATTCCTTCAGTTACCATTCAAGAAATATGGTATGGCAGGATTAACAGATATCTTAGATCACTATACTGACTCTCCAACAGAGAATATTCATGAAAAACAGATAGTGAAGTGAGTATATATATTGGAATATGAATTTATTTAATATGTTTTTTCAGCTCATAATCAGTCTGTACCATCATTTGTTCATTCATTCTTTCAGTCAGCCATTCTCTCAATCGTTCATCTATTCTTTCATTCTTTTGTTCATTCATTCGTCCATTTGCTCAATTATTTGTACATCTATTCTTTCAACATTTATTCTAACTAGTGTTTGTAATTTCATACACATTTGTTTTATTTGCGCATCCCTCCACTCTGTTTGCTCACATCAGATGTATTTTCTTTCGTTATTCACTTATTCAGTCTATAGTTGTTGATGTAAGCTATAGCTTTTATTGTTGTCATCTTTAACATTTATGTCATTGTTGTTTATAAAATTGTATCTGATGAGCAATTAATATCAAGTAAAATAATATCATTGTTGTATGTTCTAACCATTGTTAGTGACATATTTTGTCATTGACTTCTCAGTCTATCATTTATCTTTCATTTAAAAAGCATCGCTCCCATTCAACTAAACACAATACATAAATAATCCAAGAACCTTTCTGTATTGTTTTGTTTTTTTCCATAGATGTCATGTGTTAGATGTTAAAGAAAATGGAAACATAGATTTGTCTCTAAGACCATCGAGGTATGTCATTGTTTAGATGATCTTTGTTAACACATGTCAGAAGATTTAATGATTTTACACTGTCTTAACTAATTAGAAACACAAAACAAGTCTGGAATGAAACAAAGTTGTTTGCAAGTGTTTTCTCACTCATCCATTTTGTTGTCCATTCCTTTGCACAGTCAGTCGGCCGGTTGGTAGGTCAGTCAATCAGTCACACAGCTAGTTATTTTATCAAATAGTGTTATGACTGCAAAATCTTGTAATGTCTTCATTCTGATATTTTCAGGACGAGAGGTGAAAGCACAAAAGATGAAGCAGGTAAAAAATGTAGAGAAATGCTTTAATGAGCAGCAGTTGCTAATGGTTTGAAAACTGAAGCTCACACTGATCATGAGTGCATCAAACAATGGTTCAAAGAAAAACAATTCTGGCAATAAATCCATTTCCAATTTTCCAATAAAACTGGCACTAGGCTAATGTTTAAAATGTACAGGTAAAGACTAGTAAAAATACTTGGTAGGACTTGTCAGTGTTTCTAGAGAAACAGTTGTAAATGTAAATATAAGTTGAATGGTAGTAGTGGTAACTGACGTTTCAGACGTAAGTCCTTCGTCGGAGTAATATGGTAATATAATAAGTAATATTAATAATGAGTAATAATTATAATGTTTCAAATGATTTGGGAAAAAGGATTGTTGCATAAAATGTGATTACCTTAAATTGCATTACCTTGGAATGCAATAAAGATTTGAGAATTTTCCATGATTTGAGAAATGGTCAAAAACATTTAAATGTCTGTTTGATAAGATGGAATGTGGGACCCTGTTACAGTTTGTAACCCTTCAACACAAAAGTAATGATTAGGTGATATGTTGTTGTGTTTTAACCATTGTAGTTGATGAGAGTAAACCAATCGACCCAGAGTATGAATCTATCCTTGACCTTGATATTGGTCAGCTTGTCAAAGGTTATGTCAAGTCTATTGGTAATGCTGGTGTGTTTGTAAGGTAAAGTAACTAATACCACAGACAGTGTATTGTTGGCTTCATGTTGACTCACAGACCATTGTTATCAGAATTTAAAGTATTATGGAGTAAAATGGCAATCTTGAGATAAGTTTAGATTGGTGTCAGTTGTCAAATTGTTAAGGCTGATTTACATGGTACGATTTTTGTAGTATACGACTAGTTGTGATGTTCAAAATGTTCTAAAACTAGTTGTAGGACATTCTAAAACACGTTGTAGAGCGCGAGCGACTAGTTTTAGAAGTTACGACTAGTCATATACTACAAATCGCACCGTGTAAATTGGGCTTTAGATTTCTTAGATCAAGTTTTGTTAGATCACAACTGTCAACTATTTGGATGGTGCATTTGGTATGGGTACTTTAAATTAACATTTGGTGGTTTTGTTTTTGTTTTTTCATTTTTTTGGGTAGTTTGTCTCGTCAAATTGTTGCACGTATTCAAATCAAGAATCTGTCACACTTCTTTGTAAAAGACTGGAAGCCCCTTTTTCCTCCTGGTAAACTTGTGACAGGAAAAGTCTTAAGGTAAGGATTTTAATTTATTGTTAGTTGTAAGTAACATGAAATGTGCTAGTTTCTCCAAGAATCACTCAGACTACCCCTAATTGCAATGTACTCTGCATTCAGTTGAATAGAGTTCTTCAATAATTCATTAAATCGTTTGTTTGTATTTTTTTGCTTTTGTCCCAATATCGTCAGTGAATCCATATACTGGGCGTATAGAGCTCCCACATCGTTCATTCATTTATTCATTCATTCGATCAGTCATTCATTCATTTATTTGTTCTTTTTCATTTATTACAATAGCAAGGTAGAGTGCATGCACTTAAAGTGTGCAACATAAATACCACTAATTAGTACTATTTTATGTTAATTCTATTGTTTTCTTTTGTTCAGTAAGTGCTATTTACTACTAAATAGTGACAACTGTTGTACACATTTAGTGTTTGCACTCTGATCTATCAACCCCTGTGATAGATGTATCCCACATTGTTTATTCATTCACTCATTCAATCCATTCATTTGTTTCTTTTTTTCCCTCATCACTCATTTATTTGGCATTTCTTTCTTTTTTTCCTCATCACTACTTCATTTTAATTAGCATTTGTTTCTTTTTTCCCTCATCACTCATTCATTTAGCATTTTGTTTATTTTTTCCCTCATCACTACTTCATTTAGCATTTGTTTCTTTTTTCCCTCATCACTCATTCATTTAGCATTTTGTTTATTTTTTCCCTCATCACTACTTTATTTAGCATTTGTTTCTTTTTTCCCTCATCACTCATTTATTAAGCATTTTGTTTCTTTTTTCCCTCATCACTACTTTATTTAGCATTTGTTTCTTTTTTCCCTCATCACTCATTCATTTGGCATTTGTTTCTTTTTTTTACATTATTTTGTTACAAATAGCATCAACCCATCTGATGGACGTATAGAGCTCTCTCTAAAGGGCAAGGACACAGGACTAGCAGACCCAGCTCCAAACCCCAAGAAAGTAGAAAAAGAAAAAGCCAAGAAAAGAAAGAGAGAAGCTGCTTCAAAAAAACTCAAAACTGTTAAGGACAAAGATGATGGTGATAACGAGGAGGAGGAAAACGAAGGAGGTGATGGGGATGAAGAAGTTATGCTCAAGAAATTGAAAGGTTGGGTTGTGTTCTACATTCTTTGCACCAAAATAATGTTACATGACGGCAGCAATGAAAGTTGGCAGGAATGATAGATTAAAATCATTGAAATATACATGAGATGAGTTCTTTTAAAAAAGCATTGAAAAGTGCCAACACTGATCTTTATTAATATTGTATTTATTATTAGCTTTTTAATTAAACTCTATTAATAGTGCAATTCCAAAAATATTTTTTCAAAAGCCTTAAAGGCTAATCATTCATTATATTTATATGCTGTACATATTTACACTTTTTTCAAACTTATAAATACAACTATCATGTAAACCAGTGTTCTCTGGTGATATGTTCGTATCTACAGGGTTCCCACGGTCAGGGAAAAGTCAGTGAAATTTGAATTTTTTTCAAGGTCAGGGAATTGTCAGGGAATTTTGATTTTGGTCAGGGAAATTTGAGAATTGTCAAAAAGTCAGGGAAAAGTCAGGGAATTTTTTTTCTCACATTATTATAATCTTTTTTGTGAGAATTATCGATGCTTACTTATTAAAAATTTCTTATGTTACAAAAAATCTAGCAATGTAAAATTTGTTCTTTTGCTTGTTTGTTTGACTAATGATTTAATATATCAGAAACCTGCTGAAATGTTATGTAAATTGTAAGTTAGCGGTGCATTGAATTATGCCTTTGTGATTGATTTATAATTCAAATGGTCTAGGAAATATTTATAAAAAATCCAAAATAAAGTTTCTTCTTTGGTCATTGAAAAATGCTTTAAGGTCAGGGAAAAGTCAGGGAAAAGTTAGGGAATTTTGCTTTCTCAGATGAGTGGGAACCCTGATCTAGTACATAAAGGTTACCATACCATAAATAATAGTCTCCTAGAGGAAAACTATCCAAACCTTTGTTCCTGCCTCCTGTCATGGCTGCCAATCTATTGATGGTGCAAAGGTTCTGTATAGTTAGACCGAATCCACAATAAAAAGGGTACCAGCTCACTTGTTTTGGAAGGTTGCTAAAATGTCAATGATAATAGAGCAGGACTGCAGCCTTATGGAACCTGACTAGTGCTACAGGGTTATTTTCCGCACCAGTTGGAAACTAAATGACTGCAACAATACTGCATATAATTTGAATGTTTTCTTAGAAATTATAGTTGCAATGAAATGTTCTGCACTCATATGAAAACACCTCTTAGCTAATGTAAAATTAAAAATGTGTGCAACAGTTGTCGCTATTTAGTAGTAAATTGCACTAATTAAACAAAAGAAAACAATAGAGTTAGCTTAAAATAGCACTATTTAGTAGTATTTATGTTGCACACTTTTTGTGTGTGCCAGTGACATAAAACAAATAAATAAGCATAGCTTAAAATAATTATTGCGCTAATTTTCAGGAGATTCTGACAGTGAAGAAGAAAATCAAAGTGAATCAGAAAGTGAAGATTCAGATGAGGAAACATCTTCTGAAGAACAGGTAAAAGTATTACTGGCCAGCATACTTTATTACTCTTGGCTTGGTTGTTGAAAGCTCGATTAGCACTAATCCTGGTTTAAATCTTAAGAAAACCTTAGTTTAGATTAGCCAGGATTAGCAATAATAAAGCTTTGAGCAACCAACCCCTTGTTTTTATTTATGATAATCTTGCTTAACTATATTTTGGTGTTGATTGATAGGATTCTGGCCGTTCTAAATCCCAAGACCTCCCTAGACTCCAGGTATGTAGTTTTGTGGAACTTAATCATGTTGTCACACATCTTAGCACAAAAGTAGGAAATGTGTTGTTACAAAACCTTTTTTTGGAAATTCAAAAGGGTTGGGAGGGCTAGGAGGCCCAGAAAATGTATTGTCATATTGTACTTGTAATGTATCAATATTTTGGAAATTCCTTGAAGGTGGTGGGTTCTGGGAAAATATATTCTATGGAGGAGGGGATGGATATGTTTTGGAACTACACTTAATGGGTAATTATGGTGCCTTTGCAATATGGCAAAATTAGTTAAAGTTGACAGTGATATGGAGTGGATTCTACCATTGCTAACTTACACAGAATAAACAATTGTTCATTCTGTGAATGTTGTTCCAAATGCAGACTTTGTGATTGATGATTCATTATTCTGTGAAAGTTGTCCTAAATGTAGACTTTGTGATTGATGATTCAGGTGACATCTGGTTTTGATTGGAATGCTGTACCACAAAACAATGGTGATTTCAAAGACAGTGAAGATGAGAGCAGTGATAGTGACACTGAACAAACTGACCAGGTATTAATTCACCAAAAACAGTCATCTTATTAGCATTCAAGTGACTTTTTGAAAATAGTAATAATAATGTAATGAACACTTGAATGTAGGGGATTTATATTGAAAATATAGTTGAATTTAGAACTAATTAAAAGTAAAACAATCTTGAAACATGCACAAAACTATGCGTAGTGCAAAACTACAGAATAACCTTTAGTTAATTAATATACAAGATTGTATAAATATTGTGAACCTCTACAAATTCACTCTCAAAAATCTGCAAAGATGACTTCCATTTCAGTATGCCAGAATGTAAAAAAAACACTGTCTAGAAAGTGTTTGTTTTTGACAATGTGGAATTGCAGTCAGGATACATTATAAGTTAAATAATAATTATTATCAATGATAATCATTGTTGATTGGCTTGTTGAAGAGTTTTACAAATATTTTGGTCTTTATCAGTTGTATGTTCAATGTAACTAAATGTAATAGCAAGAAATGACATAAAAATCCTAACAGTGCACCGGTATATCAGTTCTTCTCTAATCATCAGTTAATGTTCGTCCTTGTTTTAAAGGTTTCACGTAAGAAAACAAAACGGCAAAAAAGAGCAGAGAAGAAAGCAGAGGAAGACTTTCTTTATAAGGTAACAATGAATTTATGGCTGATATATCATGTACAATAATTGTTATCACTCTCATTATTGTTATTAAAACAATGGATTTATGAGAGCTTTTAAATTCAATAAATTATTGACACCAATACCATTTAATTCTTGTCACTTCACATTTTAGAAAGCAGGAAAATGTACAAGCTGTGTTGGAACACAGGCAGAAGAAAATACAAAAGAAAAAGCCTCATGTAGAATTATTTAACTAAAGTGCAAAAAGTGTGTTTTTGAATGTTTATGTTTTGGTTGTTTATATGAAAATGACTATATGATTAGATAAATAGAATAGAGTTTTGCGTTGTTTAATTGCAATATTGTATTTTGTAATGAAAAAAAATTCCTTCCAGACAGAGCAAGCTTTACTGGACCAAGACCGTGCCCCAGAGAGCACTGATGACTTTGATCGTTTAGTTCTAACATCACCTAATAACTCTGTGTTGTGGCTGCAATACATGGCATTTCATCTACACATCACTGAGATAGACAAGGCTAGGGCTGTAGCTGAACGAGCTATCAAAACTATTTCATTCAGGTAATATATTATCATTTGTTCCTTTATTAAATGTCTTTCTTTCTTTCTTTCTTTCTTTCTTTCTTTCTTTCTTTCTTTCTTTCTTTCTTTCTTTCTTTCTTTCTTTCTTTCTTTCTTTCTTTCTTTCTTTCTTTCTTTCTTTCTTTCTTTCTTTCTTTCTTTCTTTCTTTCTTTCTTTCTTTCTTTCTTTCTTTCTTTCTTTGTTTGTTTGTTTGTTTGTTTCTGTCCGTCTGTCTTTCTGTCAGTCTGTCTGTTTGTTTGTTTGTTTGTTTGTTGGAGAAGTGCTGGATTGACTGACTATTTGCATGTTTATTTCCATGATTTGATGTTTGTTTGCTTGGCTGGTTGCATTTAATTCACTAGTATTATTCTAACCACCAAAACTCTTTTGTTCCATTTCAGGGAAGAGAGAGAAAAGCTTAATATCTGGGTTGCACTGATGAATTTAGAAAACCTATATGGTACCCAAGATTCACTTGTCAAAGTGTTTGAGAGAGCTTTACAGCAGAATGATCCAAAGAAAGTCTTCTTTCATTTGATCTCCATCTATGTGAAATCAGACAAAAACGAGGTAACATCCACTGCAGATTAGAATCATTCAAAAAGTATATTATAAATGAATTATTGAATAAATAAATAAAACTCAAGTAAAACAGATTGTTACATTTTACTGAATTGTTAATAAATCTATTTTTTATTAAAAATTAATAAATTCTGACAAAAACTGAGAAGTTCCTGTAAAAATGTCAGTTTATTTTCACCTTCTAGTGTTGAGAACAAAGTATTTAAAAAAATATCAGTTATTAATATTACCAGGGGCCGGTTGCACTATCCAGCAGATCAATTTTAAAGAAATCCTATGTAGTGGATAACTTTATCCATGCTTCGTGCAACCAGTCCCAGATGAATATTCATAATATTATGCACATTTTGTTGTTTTCCTACAAATGATTTATGTGTTGTCATTCCCAGCTGGCAGAGCAATTGTTCCATGCCATGACAAAGAGGTTTAGTCAGAGCAAGAAAGTCTGGATAGAGTTTGGAAGATATTACATGAAATGTGGTAAGCTCGAATCAGCCAGGAAAATGTTACAGAGAGCATTGAAAAGTCTACCAGCTAGAAAACGTAAGTAAATTCACAGGTTTTTTAACATCATTTTTTTTCTTTGTTGTTGTTGTTGTTGTTTTATTTTTTTGCTGGACGTTTTGTTTCTTCATCTGTTTGTTTTATGATAGTTTTAAATTGTAGAGCGCACGCACTAAGAGTGCAATGTAATTAACCCTAAATAGTGATATTTTATGCTAATTCTATTATTTTCTTTTGTTGAATTAGTGCTATTTACTACTAAATAATTATGTTAATTATATAACTGTTGCACACATTTAGTGTTTGCACTCTACTAATAGATGTACTAATACTATTAATAATGGTTTGTTTTTGTAAACTCATAAACTTGTAAACAGTTTTTATTTTTGTCTATAAGATGTTGACATCTTTTGAAATGACACTTGTCTTGTCTAAGGACACCTGCTCACGTTAGGAGGTTCAGTGAGTAATGCAGGTGTTGTGCCCACTCTTGCCCACTCTTGTAAAGAGTTTTAAAGTTTGTTTGTATATTTTTATCTCTTGTACTACGAAAATCATGAAAATGAGGAATTGGGTCCATATGTTTGTGCTAAGAGACTCTGCCTATTTTCTTTCAATTGATGAATTTTTAAATTTTCAGCATAGTGGAAATATCAAAAGCAAGGAGTTTTAAAATCGGAAGTTTACTTCAAATAATCTTTATTAGTCTGTGGCAAACAATTGTTGAAAATATCATAGAAAGGAGAATATTTATTGTGACAGGCTTATTCAAAGTGAATTTCCAATAAATTGCCACAGACTAAAATTTATAACAATACAAGCACAAGTCTTGCTTACACACTGTTTGTGACAGTTTAAGAGAGAGCGTTACACCAAAAGAAGAAAAGGTGTGATGTGAAATGAAGGTGGACATGGTCTTAGCATTAATATTAAAGGCCAATTCCCAAGTTAGGTGGTTTTCGTAGTATGTTGACCATTTTCTCACAGGAATAGCGTTTAAGGAGTTTGATTGTTTCCACCCACTCTGACATTGCCTTCTCATTATCCTACCAGAATATCTTTTGTGGAGTTTGTTGTTTATATAATGTTTATACCAATCCTGCAAAGGGTTTATTGGTTGTTCTTATCCCATGCTGATGAAGATATGCACATTTTTTTGATTTCTTTGAAATCAATCCATGAAGCTCCTCTGTGTTAATTGGCACTTATAATGAATAAAAGACTGTTCAGCCTGTTTTTGACTAGACTAAGTATCAAAAGTACAGATGTAGACTAAGATTCAAAATTAGTTGGGACATTCGTTGTTTTAAACCACATTTTTTTTGTTAAGTATTTTCCAGGCGCCTCCCCCCTCCCCTGTCACAATGTTGGTAATATCGATGATGAATTTGGTATGAAATGAAACCTCAGACAACAATGTTTAGGGGGAGGGGGGATTAACCGGGATATTGTAGAGTAAAAAAGAAAAAAAGTGTGAGAGAATGAAATGATGTCGAAAAAAATGACAATGTCCCAACAATTTTGAAACTTAGTGTCTGGGATGATAATCCAGCTGTAACTAAAATAATGCGCATGCTATCAAACTGCGATATTATCACAATGTGTATTTAATTGAAACACATTTTGTGAGAAAGATTCGAAAAAATCTGTAAGGGCAAAAAAAAATTATTCATAAAAATCCTATTTTTTGACAATTCAATGCAATAGCAAAAACAAGAAAAGCCGCGCGCAAATACACTAGTATCGATCTCAAAAATCTTAGTTTGCCTCATAACCGTCAATGGTGGGTTTTGTTTTAATGAATCTGGGCAATGATGTTCAAAATATTCCAATATAAGTATTTTCACTATAAATACTGCGAAAACGTTGTTTTTACCGGTGGTGAAGTAGCTACAATTTTCAGTACAAATAGATTTTTCTACAAAACATTGTGCGGCGATTTTAATAGAAAAGCAAATGATTTTCTTTTAGTAGAATGCAACAAGAACAATAGTTTTGTACTCAATTCCAGCGTATTTGTCGCTACATGTATTTGCAATTGTTAGAGGTTGTTAAAAAAACATTTACTTTGATATATGCATGACGGGTGTGCTATAGCATCAACGGTGCTAAAATTGAATTCAGTTTGGAGAAAATTGTATTTTATTCTGATGAAATCACCTGCCTTGTGTCCAACAAATAACCCTTGCAATCGGTTAAATTGTTGTGTTAAATCATCAACGATCACAGAATTGTATTTTGGATCCTTTAGTTATAAGATTTCATAAACCTACATTTGATCGTTGAAAATGAGCAACATAGGCATTAATACTCGGGAAAACTCTCGTCGCTTCGCGACTCGCGTGCTTCAGATTATCAATGAAAGTAACTCTGTGATACAAATTTCATTTGTATACAATCGTGCCGATTGATTTTTTCATTGTAGTTTTTCCTTGTACAAGCAAAGACTTCAAAAGCATACTTGACATAACGTAAAACAGTTGTAAACGTTGTGTCTATAAACTTTATAGCCGAATCCAAGACTGGACTTAACTATCAACAAGGCTTTGATTGACACCGAAATTATAGCAATAGCCTAGTGAAGTGTGCGACATCTTACCCGGTGAAGCGTTTATCTAAAAGATTAGAAGTCTATCAATGTTTATATTCTATGCTAGGATGGTAAAATGTGAGTTCTCACCTGGTATCCACTCAAATGTTTTACAAATTTGCGAACTGAAAGATCGATATGTATTACATATCAAGGGGTGTATTGGGTTTAAAGAGCATCAATACTTTTAAAGAATTTTGACGTGAATCACTGGTAAAATGTGGTTAACTGTACTGCTGTGGCGGTCGATGGTCATATGACACCAAATACATTTGTAACATAGACGATTTACACCCCTAGTAATGTTGTTTACTCACAGCTTGATATGATCGTATTGTTGTACTGTACATATGTGTACATGGTCTTTACACTGTTAAATTTTTTAAAAGAGCAGTGATTTATTTCTCGATAACTATATATAATTGATGCTTTTTGTTTTGAGTGCTCATTGACATTTCTAATTAGCTTGTTTACAGCAATTCGCATTTTAAACAGTTCAGCATGCCGCAAAATCATGATTTCTCAATTTCACCGTTAATTTGTATGTGCCATTCAAAGAAAATTTTTTTTCGCTTTTTTTTTCTCGAATTTGTTAGATTTCTTAAATACAACAATTGAATCACACCTTTTCCATTGTCATTTAAATCTTAGAACAATTTCATTCTTTTGTGCTGCTTATTTACTAAGATTTTGTTGGTTTTCCATCCCAGACACTAAGATTCAAAATTAGTTGGGACATTTGTTGTTTTAAACCACATTTTTTTTGTTAAGTATTTTCCAGGCGCCTCCCCACTCCCCTGTCACAATGTTGGTAATATCGATGATGAATTTGGTATGAAATGTAACCTCAGAGAACAATGTTTAGGGGGAGGGGGGATTAACCGGGATATTGTAGAGTAAAAAAGAAAAAAAGTGTGAGAGAACGAAAGGGTGTCGAAAAAAATGACAATGTCCCAACAATTTTGAAACTTAGTGTAGGTGTAAGGAAAAAAAAGGAATAAAAACCGTACAAAAAAAAGTAAAAAAGTAAATATTTGTTTTATTGTCAGTGTCACTTGCATCTGTGTTTGCGTTTTGTGTTGCTAGTGAAAACCAGACTTCACTTTGCATATTGTGTCAGACACTGTACCTTATAACTTTCTAAAAAGAAAGCACCCAGATCAATTATAAGCAGTTCAAACTTATAGTTAGTGGGAATGTAATTTCACTGGCCAGTTTTTTTTCGTAATACATATTGTGGCTTTAATCCCTTTTTAGCCATGCTGTCAGAGGAGTCTGATATGTGTCCTTGGGTGTAGAGTAATCATGTTTGGAGAGTTTGATTCATGATACTTGATACATATTAAATGCAAAAAAAAATGTTTTCACTGTTTCAGATGTTGATACAATTGTACAGTTTGCACTCATGGAGTTCAAGCTTGGAGACCCGCAGAGAGGTCAAACAGTAATGGAGGAAGTGCTTAGTAATTATCCTAAACGCTCTGATATTTGGTCAGTTTATATTGACATGATGATTAAACAAGGAGACAATGATGTTGTCAGGTAAACACCACTGAATAATAACAGCACTGATCGTCTGCTTCTCAAGGGTCTAAAATAGGTTTGGCAGGACAAGGGATTGGCCTTATTTAGAATGCATTATTTGGGATTGCTACTGGATAAAAAAAACTGAGAGCAGAATTTGATGGTTTTAATGATTGGGATTAAAGATTATTAATAGAAAATATTTTTTTATTAGTAGTATGCGGGATAAAAATTATATTTGTGAACCCCTATTAAAATGGAACTCTTATATTGCGGGAATGTAGAAAAAAGTTAGAACAAAGGCGGAATTGGAGGGCCCTATTGTTGACCCTCCTTCACTAGATTATTAGATCTATTTTTTTCATGCAAGCATCGAGATTTATTTAGTAATGAATTGGCTGTAATGGCAAGCATGGTTCATGACATAATTATGTAATAGGTTGTTGGTGCTACTAATGGTGATGATGATGATGACAATGATGTTGATGATGATGGTGATGTTGATGGTGATGTTGATGGTGTTGATGGTAACAACTTAACTTTCAACTTTGTTTCTCTACAGGAACATCTTTGAGCGTGTCATTCATATAAACTTATCCTCCAAGAAGATGAAGTTCCTGTTCAAGCGCTACTTGGCCTTTGAACGTGAACATGGGGATGAAATGAGCGTTGAAAATGTCAAGACCAAGGCCATGGAATATGTAGAATCCAAGGTTGCCATCTCATGAATGCTTTATTTGGATTTATTCACAGTCAAATTTGTTAAGACCAAGGCCATGGAAGGTTGCCATCTCATGAATGGTTTATTTGGATTTATTTACAGTCAAAATCATTCTATCATGACATGCTGTTTCACAACTTTGTTTTGTTTTGGTCTTTTCTGGATCTCCCATAAATTTCAGGGGTGGAGTTTATTTTAAATTAACCAATGACAGAACATTCTGCCCTATGAATTTGATTGCCAGTCCAGAAAAGGTGTTTTTAAATGACAGCTGCAGGTTGAGATACAACAATAAGCTTTAAGTGTCCTCAGTGGTATGTGACAGAAAGATCAAGTGAAATGTAGACACTGCTAACATCAAATGAAAATTGAGATAATTGTGCTTATTATATTTACTAGGCAATATAGCGGTGTTAGCTAGGTGAATATATTAAGATGACATATTAGTCATGTGAAGTGTGAAATGCCCTTGATACCACCTCCCTCTATCACTTAGAAATGAGAAATCAGAACAGAATAACAATGAAACAAATTGTCCTTTATGTCAACAAGTTGTGTTTCTATTTAAATCATGGTGCAGCACATTTTTTGCTATTTAATATGATATGAGAAAGCTTAATCAAATAGCATATGATCAGGTAGATTGTGGACTGATTTCAAATATGAAGCTTATTTCCATGGTAGTGGCAGATCCAGGATTTTTCAAAAGGGGGGTTCCATTTTGGTTTCACATTTTCTAGAGACTTGTTTGGTTATTGAGTAGGAAACTGTAACAAATGTAATTTAATGTGAATGTTGTTATGTTGGTATTTCACAAAGTCTCAAAACACTTTACAATTCAATGTGTGACGCATGTTCAATTTCTTGATATTATTACTCAAGGGGGGTTCCATGGAACCCATGAAACCTCCTCCGGGTCCGCCACTGCATGTTATTTCCCTTGGGCTACATTGGCTTTCATACAGTAACGGCCTAAAGCTTAGCCTAGCATCTCTTTATATTGTGTTGATTAAAAAAACATCTATAGTTTGTCAGGTCACATCAAACTTTATCCAAAAGTTTGGTCTTGATTGAGTGAAACGTGAATGAGAAACTCACATTCAAACTTAGTAAAGATTGTATGGAAACTGGACATTGGTTTCTTTTCTAATTTTTGGAGTCTTAATTAATTCAGAAATTTTATTTGATCAACACAAAATTTGGAGATTTTATGAAGCTAGATGAGATCTGGCAAGCTAATCACTAAATTTTTAACACAGTGGGAGAAACTAGCTCCAGGCTATCACAGTGTGAAAGTTGTCAATTCATGAAAGTAGAGAGGAAGTGAACAATTTAAAGGTTTTACTGATATTTTTTATTTCAAGATGAATAAAATAAACTACAACAAATGGCTGTTTTTAGTGACTGTATATATTATTGTACTCTATGCTATATTTACTTTGAAAATATTTCCCCACAAACCCTTTTGCTTAAGATATTTCATCACTATTTACATGTTCATAATAAAAGAAATAAATACAATTTCACAATGCCATATTTCCAAATATGGCAGATTGAAACCCAATTTTTATTGAGTCATAGTTACAGAGGTCACGTGGTACAAGCCATGGGAGGAGGCAGAAAAAAAACAATAGTTTTTCTCTAGGAGACTAAACTCTCTTGTGTAAATGGTTTTAATCCAGTTTCTAAGAAGGTAAAGGAATCATTCTACTTCAAAGACACAGAAAGTTGCTACCGAATCCCTGCTTGTTTGAAGTAAAATCTATTTTTCCTGACAACTGAAATGGCTGACAACTGTAATGGCTGCAATCACGTGATGCATATTGCACTTCAAAGACACAGAAAGTTGCTACCAAATCCCTGCATGTTTGAAGTAAAATCTATTTTTCCTGACAACTGTAATGGCTGCCATCATGTGATGCATATTGCACTGTATTGATTGGCTGTTGATACCAAACAAACTTTGAGCAGGCATCTACATAAAAAATCAATCTGTAATTACATTCAATTGTACTTATAAAGATCAAAACATTTATTATTGTGTATTTTTGAACAAAATAACAATATTTTTTTATAATAATATTTTTGAATGTCATAGAGGAATGTAGCAATAGCTTATGCTATAGCATAATTTATTGTTAAAAACTACTTTTTTCCTGATAGTCTGATTTTGAGACTCAACCCTTCACTGTATCACTTTTATTAATTTTATCATTTCTTCCAGCTTCTTCAATCACTATTTTGTTTTTGTTCATTCATCATTTCCACTAATTTACGATTACCCTTTCGTATTCTTTATTATTTCTGACAATTTTTATCTCGTTTCCAAGGTGATTTGAGACTTTGGAGCCACCTTAACATGTTTTTGGCAAAATTATAGCGTGACTAACAACCGCTGACATGGTGTAATTGCAGACTCGCCCTGGGTGTAGTCAAAGACGACATGCGTCACTCAGAATTTGTGTGCGAATTTCTTAAGTTTTCCAGCCTCAATTTTTACCAATTTTGATTCAAAATTAATAATTCACCCACTTCGAGATGAAGGATACGTTATTTGTCGTGGGATGCGAGTATAGGAAGATTTTTGACTGTGGAATATGTAAAATGTTCTTAAATTTACTTGGATCGTTTGACCAGTTCACTACGACATAGTTGAAGTGATGGTAGTGCCGAAGCGAAAATTATCATTAACAGACGTATGGTGGCGTAATCTCAGCCAACCAGCAAGATACCCAATGCAATAAGGATTCCTAGTTTTTTTCGGTAAGTAGAAAAGTTGTGTTGTTCAATTTTGAGAGCTTAGAAATCACTTTTGGTGATGACGCGATGCTAATCAATGGATGAAAAATCAACCTTAGGGGGAGGGGGTGGTCTTTAACATTTAACGTTAATAAGTCTTGCGTTGGCGTAGAACTTTTACGGTGTGCTAGCTCCTTATAACAACTGTGTCTGTGTGCCAGAAATAAAATTAAGTTTCATCAAACGACATTCATTGTAGATATCTGACTTGTCACTGAAAAAATTGGATTAATTTCATTATTTTGCTCGATCTGTATATAATCAAATTTTTTTGTATATTTTATCATAAATGGTTCTGGCCATCTGAAATGAAATAAGTTAAAAAAAATGAAAGGCCAACTTGTGCCCCTGGTCCGCTTATAAATTCAAGCAACAGAGGCATTACATCATTTTCTAGGCTAAAAATAGCAGGAAACCTTATCTAGAATGTTCTAGAACAATAACCTTTCCAGAGAATAACCAATTGGAAGGTTCTGGAATAATCCAGAAAAAATATGGAAATGCTTAGAGATAGCGGAAAGACTATTCTAGAAAATGTGTTGTACAAAATTATGTCATTTATAAAAATAGTATACAAATCATGAAAGTGTCTAAATTGCTGTAAAATTTCAAAATGAAATTGTTCAATGCAGATAACTCTTGAGTTGATTTTGAATTTTCATTTAAATCTCTTTACAAAATTGTAAGCAATTTCATTGCTAATGTGCTATATAATACAATGTTTTTTTATAATTTTTAAAATTTGTAATTTTTTTTTTTTTTTTTTTTTTTTTTTTTTAACAGCATGAAAATTGAATGTATACAAGGCAATTTTTAGGAGAAAAATATCATATGCTCTTCAAACTTTCTTTCATTACAACACACCAAATGCAGTCATAAAGTACTACTTTTCTTCTGTATGCAAGACATATTACCATTTTATTAGACATGCATGTAATGGTGTTATGCAATACTGATATTGATCTTCAATTAAATAATTAAAGGTCAAGTAATGAACAATGTGCTCACTGGACTGTTCAAGACCAAAGTCACGTACAACAGCTTGCTAAAATTGCTCACTCTTCCAAAAATTTGTTTGTGGTTTATAATTTTACAGACAGTTTCAAATTATATTTAGTGTAAAATCTTTTAATAATTTATTATTTCTATAACAGACTGTTTCACAAAATGACATTTTATAATTTTGCACACAAGTTTAAATATTTGGCATAATCTTTTAAACCATCCAGAATGAATTTGGATTCATTTATAAATAGTTTATCGTGATGATATATAAATCTATTTAGTACTATGTGGACTATGTTATAAGATCTCAATTTTGTTTGATGTGCTCTTGTTACCAGCTTCCCATTTCACCTATATATCCATTTATTTGTGTTTTGAATTTTAGAAAAGAGCTGAATAAGTTATTATTATTATTTTTGTTTTATGAAATTGGCAATTTTATTTTTAAACTTATATAGATGCTGTTCAGAAATTTGTAATAAAATTTTGAAAAATAACATTAAGAATAGATTAAATATTTATTGTTATATTGATTATAAAAATCAGGACATCTAATATAGAAAATAAAGTCACAGTTGTGTTGAGAAAATAAAGAAGAACTCTATTCAAAATAAAAAGATCAACATTTTCGAATTTAGTCAGACAAATACCAAAAACATAAATCATAAACCTTGTTCAAGACTTTAAAACATCTTCCAAACTTAATTGTAAAAATTAAGATAATTTGATACCACAACCTTGACTTGTGTAGGCGAGTTGGTAATACAAATAATTTTTGGGGTGGTTCAGGAGTGCTGACGATTTGGTCTGTAGGCAAGTTTACGGGTTACCATTACAGTGAAGATTACTGTAGGCCTTGATAAGGGACAGCTACTTCCTTTCACCTGAAGGAATTCCATTTGTGTGAGCATCTATCAGACATAAACACCATCGGAATGAGGAAGTGCAGCAATATATTTGCATCCTGACCATTAACAACTAGACATAGTTCCCAAGTACATATGTCCTTTAGCTTCATATAACTCTTATCTTTGATTTAAACAAGCATTTGAAGCAATAGCTGTTGATGTAGTCCAGTGCAATAAATTATTCTAATGATAGACAGCAAGTCTGAACTAATTATGGTAGTTTTTCTATACACCCATAACTATATCAACCAATTCAATATTATATTTGACAATGATTCAGAATGTCAGTATATGTATGTATTATTTAGAACCATTTATGATAACATACCAAAGACTTGTTCATTGATGAAGGAGTAACGTCTGAAATGAATTATTTATTCAAATTCCAATCTTTTATACAATAATGGTTTTCATGAAACACTGCAGCAATTCAATCTAGTGTCTTACTTAGCTTGTTATCTTCCATGTTATTTGTATGTTTTTATATTTTATTTTTTTTATATATTTCCTCAATCCCTTGATTAGTATTGGCATGACAATTATTTTCATTGTAATTCTTAGGAATGTGCAAAATATTTTTGGAAGTTGTTTTAAATAAACAGAATTTATACATGTATATAAGATTTAAAAATTGCATGTGTTTTTGAGGGTGTTTTGAAAGTGTTTTTGAGAGTTCTCGAGTTTTGTTCCCTAATAGATTATTTTACTCTAAAGAAGTACTTAAAGTATTTAAAATGTGTTTAATTTCATAGGTCATTTTATTTTTTTATCCTCATGTGAAAAAAAGAGAAAAAAAAGAAGTAAAAAGACAAATAAAAGAAATTGGACAGCTCATTTATCAATATTTAATTGCAAAAAATTCATGTTATCCTTGCAATGTCAAAATAGCAATTGTATCACATCATTAATTAAGTGGGAAAATTACTTTAAATTTATTTTAATTTCCTCTCAATTTCATTGCATAAATTTTGCTGACTCATGTCTTGTTTGCGTTTTTAATTTATTGCAAATAAATATTTGGTTAGCTTCTTGCCTGAATTTTCCTTCGTCAACTGATCGATTTATTTTTAACGTTTTGATGTAATTGATATTTTATTAAAGATTTATTAAATTATAGCAGAAAAACGGGAAAATCAAGTCTTTCTGTTTTCAAAAAATCCTGTTTTACATGTACGTGACGAACTGAACACTTCTGTGCCGATATCGTATTTATTGACGTCATCAACATTTCCCTTTGTCTCTGATTGGTCCACTGCGGGGGTGTGTGCAATCTGGTTATTTAATATGGGGAGTTAAAAATAGCACACGACGTCAAGTGAAAAACCGGAGTGTACAAGTATTCAGGATTTTGCTATATAATTAAGTAATTGCTGCAAATTTGTCGTTATTTCGACGGATTGTATTAGGAAGGATATTTCTCCATTATTTGGCCATATTTTGTAGTGGTTATTAGCGATTTTTGTGGCTTTTTCAAAGCATAATTGGCCGACATAGCTTGAATGTTTATCCTGCTGTACGGTCGCTGCTTAATCCATGGGAGGCGTGGCATACCGGCCAAGGACAGCGCACTGATTGGTTCAAAATCACTTTGATGACATCGACAGTCTCGTGATTCTAAGTTTCTAGCTCAAACAATAACAAAACAGACTTGCTGTTATTGCTGATCAGTTTCTGCTCTCAATCGAAGAAATTAAACGGGATTTTACACACACCAAGTCAAGCGTACTCGTAAAAACGATCACTTTTATGAATAAGGCAATAGCATTCTCTTCAGTAAGTCAAGAAAAATGTGTTGACTTTGTTTTTTCGTGCTCTACAATGAATGTTGATGTTCGTGCATGAAAAGTTTCTAACTGTGCATCTATTTTTTTTTCTTGTAGCTTCCATTGGAAGTGGGGACCAACTCCAAGGACTCCTTCACAGATTTTCCATCACTGGATTTCGATGATTTGAATTATGATGGCAGCCCTTTCGATGAAGATCCACTGTCAGATAGTTCGCAGTATCAACAATCTTCCGAGTCTTGGGAGGATTTTCAATCTTTGTCTCCTTTCGGACTGGACTGGGAAATGGAACAGGAGTTCTTTAAATCCGATATAACTGATTTGGAATGTAAAAAACAAGGTCCTACTCTTGCAGAACTTAATAATCAGAGATCAACATCGCCTCTGATAAATCCAGAAATGGAAAGATTACATCGTATTGCTACAAGATCTGAATTGGAACAATCTTCTTCAAGTTCTCCTTGTGATATCAAAATTCGCGTTGATGGACCTGACAACTCCGAGGCGAGCAAGAAAAATATGCTGTCTTGTACTAGAACTAAGAATAATGATGGCTACAGTGTCGAAAGTTATCCTCAAGGATTGAATAGTCAAAGTTGCGGGAGCGGTATGCGCGCTCAAGAATCGACCGTCATTCCGAGGGTTAATGCTTCGTCTACTATCACAATCAAGCAGGAACCGACAGAAACTATAGAACTCAAACATTCTGATCTAATGAAAAGAATTGCTTATTTAGAAGCAAAATCGAACAGCCAAGACGCAAACGCTCAAAGTAGCGGCGTACAGAATTTCACCGATGTGACAGCACATTCAAATCGCCGTAGAACTTCAAGTGAATGCTCGTCAATCGACGACGAACATCTCTCAGTAATTCGCGAAGAATCTGCAGACGAAGATATGGATAGTGATGATGATTTTGAGGAAAATCATGTTAAGGACAATTTGGAAGTTCCCGCAAAACAACGGAAAGGAAGAAGAGGGGACGTAGAAGACATGAATCCAAATCCACGAAAATTGCTGGAAATAAGTCGCGAGTTAAATCGCCTTACAAAAATAATCACAGATTTAAAACCAATACATTCCCTGCCAATGACTTCAAGGAATAAATCCAAGAAGGAGAAGAACAAGCTTGCTTCAAGGTTGGTTTATAATATTGTTAGAAATTCCAATTGTTATGCAAGTACACATTGTTCGACCCTCGTGCGCGACCATAACAAACTGTCTCTCACGGGAATTATGTTGTTGACAAGAGCTTAATTCAATATCTTCGTTTTATTTATGCTTAAAGTTGTAGTTTTGTTACAGAATTTGACGTTTTTGCATGTTATGCAAGTAGTTCTGCAACCTAATTCATATTTTAATATATTCCAAGGACACTCTCGAGGTCACTGGTCCGATTGACAAGGCAATCTATACGTGGATGGTGAACATTGGATTTATATTCCACAATTTCTTGTTTGCTTTGTCATTTTATTGACTTAGCTTGAACTTCATTGCATGATTTTGAATTGCATAGCAAGGATTTCAATTCATCACTCGCTTTTTATTCGCTTTGTTCTACCAATTTCAACTCAATGTTGCAATTTCTGCACAACATGCAACTTTGTTCTTATTTCGAGCGATGTACAATTCATTATAAAACATCGTGAAAATAAACACAGATTTCTTCGTGTGACATGCTATCGAAAAATACATATAATTACACACGTTTTTTTAGAATATTCTAGAATTTTTGTGACGCCAATTGAACTAAAACTACCTATGCAAAGACTGTCAGTAGATCGCTTAGATAATAACAATAACAAAAGCACGTGATTTTTGTAAAAATAGAAACGTATCGATATGATATATTCCAGCATAATTAGCTAGCCTAACCATTAGAATTTCATTAATTATACATTCTGCATTATCTTCCACCAGAAATAGATTACTTCTCAATAATAAGGAAAATTTTATTTTGTTTACGCTGCTGAAAGATATGAATATAATAAAGATATATTAGAATGACGATAATTCCATTTAAACTAAACATGAAATAAATACAAGCGAAATAAAGGCAAAGAAACATTCTTATATTCACGTGTGAAGCTCTTTATTCTGGATTATTTCCATTGTTTTTGTTTGTTTATGTTTTAGTGAAAATGGTTTTTATCTTTTTATTTTGAATATGCGGAATTTATACACAAAATTAATGAAACAAAATCCTTGTTATTCAAATAAGGATAATGACTCTTAAAATAGTCTGCTATATTTAAAGCAGGAAAGTCAATTTTATTATTATTTATATTCCATATTATTAGTGACATAAACTATGCATTAAAATTTTCATTTTGATATTTGTTTTGAAATTTGCTTCATTGGATTAACTTTTTTGTCACTACTTTCACTGAAAGTCAATTTGATGCTGAAAGTGTTTCAAGAAACCTTTCTGCCTTTTTTTTACATCACAAGGACTGCATTTTTATATATTTTTTTTTTACATAAAAATATTACTCCATACTGGAAGTTAAAAAATTCACATTGTCTGAAAATTTGGCATTTTTGTCATGATTTTCCTTGTTAGATATTGATATTTTGTTCCAGTTTAATGTGTTGTCAACACCAGGAGCTGCGAAGAGCTGTTATTGAGCTTTCTGACAGCTGCATGTCACATCTGTTAAGTGAGCACATTTAGAGCACGCCTCTTGATTGTTTACCAGATCTCACAACACGTGAATCAATTTAGTGCCCTAGTCAACAATCAAATTCAAGTGATATTGATGTTTATTTTGGTATGAAAACTCCTTGTAAAAATGTCTTGAGACCAGTTTCCTGTCTATATGTGGAGGCACCACCAATAACCAGTCATTGCTTCATAACAAATAAGGTTTGAACCATAGGTTTTAAAGTAGCCATTTCTTCCATGATGTACTGCGAACAAGTCATTGTTATTGTTTGCATACAAATTGAATAACAAGAAAACAGTCAAATAAATAATAATTCAATAACGATAATAAAAACATATTTTTGGCGCAATTTTAATTTCAGTGCCTTAACAAAAATGCGTAAAAAAACTGAAAATAAATGATATGATCACAATTATGTATTTGAAGATTGATTTGTCAAATTCCAATGTTGTTGAAAATGGGAATCCCTGGATATTTGTCTGATACGAAGAGCACAATGCATCATGGGGGAGATTGCTCCTTTAAAACCTTGAATGTCAACACTTATGAAAACGTGTATTGATTTGCTGAGTTTAGAGATTTCCTTCTTGAAAATTATAATGTTTTATGATGATTTGAGTTGAAGCTATTTACGTGTGTGTAGTGGTCCTCATGGTTGCTAAGCGTTTTTGATAGAAATATAAGTCTGTTATTTGTGGTTCAAATTTCTAGAAGTGTAAAAATACTCAACTCTCCTACTTGTTTGTTGTTTGTTTGATATTTTTGTGTGATACTGCATGTTTCTGGGTAATTTCGTGGCAGCCATCATGAAGGAAAAACAAATTGTTTTATTATTTTTTTTTGCATTTTACCATTTGAAATTTTGACTTAATTCTATTCCATTCGCCATATGGGGTTGAATAGGTATTGATTTTTTTATATATGCTATTTGTTACAAGCATTATAATAATTAATTACATTCCCCTAAGGCTGTAACGTAACTGTAGTGTGAAATGACCTTTCCCTCAACAGTTTATTTTTTAAATACATACTATATATATTACGTTATTTATAACCTCACGTTTTAACTTTGTTTTTGTTTATTGCTATATGTAGGGTTATTAATAATTATTGTTTTATTTATCAGTGTACCATGTTTTTGTTTGATTTGTTTGTTTCCCCTGTCATGCTACGTGGGTCGAACATAAGTGAGTGTCTATATATTTTATCCACCAACTCACTTGTTTATTTTGTTGGCATTTCTGAATAGCTCTGCCGGTTTAACTAATTATCTGTTTGCCTATGAATACGTCTTGTTTATTTATTTTCCTTGTCAAATGTCCAACACTTCACACAGCAATGAAAATTAGCTATATCATCTTTCGAAAGTTACTGCTTTAATTGCTCAAGAAACTATGTCCTTTATAAAAGAACCCAAAGTGTCACTTTTAACATGACAATATAAGTTCATGGAATCCTCTAAAATATTAGTGTCTGATTTAGTCTGTGATATGCTTGTCAATATTGCTGTGCACTTCTGCATGTTTTCTCCAGCCAGTGTCAGAGTGCAATTGTTATTCACGGTAATGTTATTGTCTCCCAACAGGGCATGTAGACTAAAGAAAAAGGCCCAGCATGAGTCTAACAAGCTGAAACTATATGGCTTAGAGCTGGAACACAGTAAGTTGCACGTTTTCTTTATTTTGACGATAATGTTCTTTTATAGCGTATATACAATCCTACACAAGTTTCAAAATTGTTGGGACATTGTCATTTTTTCAACATCATTTTGTTCTCTCCCACTTTTTTTCTTTTTCTCTCTACAATATCCCGGTAATCCCCTCCCCCTCCCCCCTAAACAATGTTGAACAAGGTTTCATTTTATACGAAAATCATCACTGATCATAGTAACATTGTGATAGGGGAGGGGGAGGGGGAGGGGGAGGCACCTGAAAAATATTCAACAATAAAAATGTGGTTTGAAACAATGAATGTCCCTGCTATTTTTTAATCTTAGTGTAGCTGTTCTATGCACTTGAAGCTTGTCATTATCAATTAAGTGAGGATTATTTTCTCTGACTAGTTAATGGTGTTGTTGATGATGATGGTTATAGTTATTGTGATGGTGATAAAAATGCTGACACTGAAAGAGCTTAAAGAAACTTAGTGCATTTCTTTATGTCAATTATTGAAATGATATCATTAGTTATGAAAGTGGCGGATCTAGGGGAGGGTTGCAGTGGTGTGCACCCCTCCTGAAAAGATTGCAAGTCCCTATTTTCTTAAATATTTTAAATGTACACAGTATTCCATATTAACTGGGTAGTGGACCCCCTCCTGAAGATAGTGCACTCCCTCTTGAAAACAATCCTGGATCCGCCCCTGGTGATCAATTATGATTGTGAGAATAATATGTTGTGTAATTCTAATTTAATTGTATTTTGTATTTGTCAGAACGTCTGGTATCACTGATTGAACAAGTTAAAAAAGAAATCCTCAAAGACACACAAGGCTTTACAATTACTGGTGAATTGAGTTCAAAAGTTGAAAAACTCATCCACGATACTGTTGGTGAGTGTAACACAGGCCTGGGTTTTTTTCGTGTTTTTTGTTGTTGAACTTTCTGCATTTTTTTCCTTTGTTAGTTACAAATCAGTTATAAACAAGTTTGTTGTATTGCATCCTGCCATTTCAAAAATTTGTTTTCATTCTCGACTGTCTTTTACACATCGTCAATCAATTTCAGAGGAGTTTATTCCAAATTAACCAATAACAGAACATGTTAGAGGCAGCTCTGCCCTATGAAATTGATTGACAGTTAAGAAGTGACCAACATCAAAACAGATTAGTTGTGAAACACCAGATCATGATACAACATATTTGGCTGTGGTCCATTGATTATCTGTTTTCATCTATGCAGCAATGTTTTCTTGTTTTTGTTACCTGTTTGTCTTTTGTTTGTTTGTGTGGTTGTTTGCATTAATGATTCCTCCTCATGAATTGTATTTCAATAGTGTTATTTTACTTATTTTCTCCTTTTTATACCAGGTACCCAAGTTATTGCTGGTCACACCACAGCGTTTGTTGAATCAGTCTTAAAGACAACTGCCAGCTCGACACCAGGATACAAAGATATTGACATTCACCTTAACATCTAAGAAAATTGTACAATATCTTGAATGGAGCAGTCTGAAAATGCCAATAAGTCAAACAGTGGCAAAACTTACAGTACCATTTCCAGGTAGAAGGCCATTTTCCAACAAGGCTTTCCAGCATTGCTGTTATACATAATAATGTGCTTTCAAGGGAGTAATGCATAAATGAACAGTCATATATATATATTTGGTTCTTCTTTCAAATTTGGATAGCATATTTGCAGTAAAATTACCAATTTTGTAGGGTTATTCACAGACAGGGATCTCAAAAATATATATGTTTAAACTATAGGGCATTTTGGTATTAATCAGGTCCTGACATGTGGGATCTAGTTTTCATCTAAATCATATGAAATTGTAGTTGGTTAGTGCATAGGCAATAGGGTATATACCGAGCCATTGTTTTCCGATTGAACTCAGATTGTGAAGCAAACTTAGGTATACTGATTTCATTGATTGCATTTTGTAGTTCCATAGTCCAAGAGCTACACATTTTTATGCATGATACTGAGACTAGAGAGAAGGGAAGTGAATGAATAAAATATATATAGGGAATGGTGTTAAAAGAAATAATGGTGTTAAAATAAAGAAATGGAAATACAGGAAAGAATGGAGAATGGAAAAAGGAATTATGAAACAACACCATGGATGACAGAAAATCAGTTTTTTGCTATAGATATATTTTCACAAATTTAAATTATTGTTAATAAACTGTTATGAATTGTTAGCCATATTTCTCAGTATTTGTTTCTTCCATTGTCGTTCTTAAAGCTTCATTGAAAAACTAGCTTCAAGATAATGCAAGAATCCAAACTATTGAGAATTGCTGTAACAATTCTATGTTCATTTTCATGTACATAGAAAAAACACATTTCTAGTGGTAAGGAGTGAATTAGTACAGTTATAATTGTGAACTGCCCTTGGCAGCGAAACCCAGTACTGTCTATTTGCTAATTTTTATAAAACCAGGTTTGAATTATTTATTTGTAATATTTAGGAAACTCGACAAATTCAAAATGTGGGATGAGACAGTATTTTAAAGAATGAACAAAGTTTGATAATATTTATTTTCATATAAATTGAGACACAGTGTGGATTAAAATCACTATGAAAAGAAATGGTGTCTATGTTTCTCTGAAGTGTTGTTTTGCTTGAATGTTGTAGTGTGTGCTTCTGTATAATCATGAGTGGCACTTGCAAGTTTGATGTTTCACTGATAGTGTGATTTGATCAATGACTTCTATACACATATATTAATGTTCGATTTATAATCAAAGTATTATTCAAGAAATAATGCTTCATGTGTGTTTGTAAATGAGAAAATTATTGACTTATTGCTTACATTTCTCATTTCAGTTTATATAGTTGCTTTTTGTATACTTTCTTTTTGTTAAAAAAACAGTGGCTCCTGGGGATTTAGAACTTTGCTCAATTATCGTGTACATTTTAGTAAAAGTTCTCCAAATTATATTATAGTGATTTAAAGCTAACACTCCCACAAAATTGCAGCTTATTTATCATTTATCATTATTATGATATTATTAATATTATTGATAACTACTCTTAAATGTCAGGTACATTCAACTGTATAATATGTCATAAATTAATGTGAGTGTATGTTGTGGTTTGCAGTTTGATAGATTTAACTTCGATATAAAAAGCATTTATAAAAGTTTATATGACCAAAGAAATTTTGTAGAAACATGTTTTTTTTCGTAAACAAGTTGACTACAACGTATGTTTTTAATGATTTATTAGTGGGTCTGTTAGGCCACAAGAGGTTAAGTTTACCAGTTAGAGGCAAAACCACAACATAATCATGATTAGAAATATTCATGTTATGCAAAATAATCAATTAGAAACAAAATAGAACACGGGGGAAATTTACTGGTGAGAATGTTCTCTGTGCCGTAGTTTCTATTGAAAAATGTTGTCTGCAATGCTTATCTTTTTTCAGAGAACTCTTCTTTGATTAATCAAAATATATAGAGAGTTACAAAAATGTTATAGAATAAGCATATATAGTTATTTCTATATTTTCTTTAACGTTTTTCAAACTTGCTGGTTTGTTCCTATTTGTTTGAAAAAAGGAAGAAAATATTGGAATAAAATTTAGAGTGTTTATTTAGACAATGAGTGCATTTTAAAAATGTGTATTTGGTATTATATTCTCAAATAGGGAAAACTAAGTAAGTTGACATTGAAAAAAATAATAGACGGTAAAAGTTTCCTTAGACTACCTCGCAGTCGTTTTTAGTTTCGGGCCCATTCTGCTACGGGAATGAATGGACCGTAGGGGAATGCGCTCGAAACTAAAAACGAGTGCGAGGAAGTCGAAAGTTTTCTGTCTTTTTGTAAAGAGTAAAATCAAATAAATCAAATCAAATTCAGTAACTATAGCATTATTGGTGCTATTTGATTTTGACCGAGAAAATAGCTGCAGTTTTCAACATTTTGCATGATGGATACATTTTCCTTGCTGATTTTTTTTTTTGTTCAGTGCTTTTTCAGTATAAAAATTATCGGCATTGTGCAAATTTCATAATAAATATTGCATTTTGATTTTATGGATTGATTGTTTTTGTTACAACATATAAAGTTGCATATTATTCAGGTCAAATATAGTAACATTTTTGTAGTTGAACTTTTGAGTATTATTTTACCAAAGGCTCTTCATGCATTTGTTGAAAACTTGCAGCAGTTACAGTTTTTTAATGGTTTCAAAAAAAGTTATATTTTATATAAACAGTTGAGTTGAAAATAGAACACAGATCGCAAAAAGAAATTTTAAAATGTTTTGTAGAAGTTCACATTACTCTTAAACTTGTTAAAAGGTAGTTAAAAACCCTCGTATCTTATTTATTGCGACTTTCCAGCTCTTTGTAGATACAACCAAAAACAAAATTTAATTAATAATATATAAATACAAATTTAAGCAATTTTTTGTACAAAACCTATTTTCTTATTTGTCCTTTACAGAACTGAAGGGATAATTTATGGCTATATTGTTAAGAATGTGTACCCTGACACATTTGTGTAATAAACATATTTGTAAATAGATATTGCTTTGTGTTTTTTATTTGTTTTTTGTTGTTGTTGTTGTTGTTTTCTTCGTGATGGAAGACAGCGGGAACAATTACAACCAAGATGCTTTGCTAGCCGCTAAAGAAATACAATCTCAAATTCCATTTTCTCCATCGCGGGAAAAGAAACAATCCCGAGTTCCTTATTGACTATTGTTTGATATTTTGTAACTGTTATCTAGAGTGTACGCACTAAAAGTGTGCAACAGGTGTCATTATTTAGTGGTAAATACCACTAATTAAACAAAAGAAAACAATAGAATTAGCTTAAAATAGCACTATTTAGTAGTATTTATGTTGCACACTATTAGTGCGTGCACTCTAGCTTTTAAAGAGAACTATTAGTAAATAGACAATAGCACATGCAAGCAAAGCATTGTGGTTGATATTGCTCCATTGAAGACCAATTTACACGAGCGCGAATTTGTCGTGCGCGACTACAGAAACGTTTGATTCACAAAAGAAAGTATAGTATGACACAGTTAACCTTAAATAAAGCTGGGCATTCCGTAAATATCATGGGTTTATTTCCAGTGACTTCCCATTATTGTTGCAACTTCTTTAAGTATTTGTGGCATTATTTTATAGCGCGAAAACGGGCGGAGTTAATGGAGTGTCCACCGGTGAACCGGACACCCCCTTTAATTTGCTTTATGGTTTATCAGCAAAATATCTAAAAATGAAAATAATACAAAATATATAAAAGTTTTTGTTCATCAATTTCTATAAGAATCGAAAATTTTTATGAAAAGACCCAAACTCCTTACCTGTTGGGAGCCCTGTGATATTTTATCCGCCGACCGGTTAGCTCAGTTGGTAGAGCTTCGGACTACTGTGCGAGAGGTCACGAGTTCGAGCCCTGGCCGGACCAACAGTCTCAGGGTCTTAAAATAATTGAGGAGAAGTTGCTGCCTGTTTCTCTATCTGCAAATGGTACGACCTTTACGTCTTTTTCTGAACCAAGCCTATAACATGATGGGGACTCGATCTGTGTAGCTGAACAAGTTAATAATATTCTTGCAGTTACTGGCAGATAGCCATTTGGTCATCAATGAAAATCAAGTTTCTTATATGGACATTAAAATTGTGAACATTTCCTATGATGCCACATCGCCCAATAAGATCATCATGAAAGTGACATTATGACCTTGACGCCAAATCATTGTGCGATATGGACCATCAATCTTGTGAATGCGACTTAAATGCGTTGATACGTTCTGCACAGACTTGCCACAAATAGAACATAACCTTCCCATCTTGTGTCTTCGAAAAAATGATCAAGAAATATATACTGTACAGTAGATTTAAAAACGATGAATGTGTTGCATAGCTGCGACTATAGGTTAGGCTAGACTGGGCTGCGCGGAATTTTTGCTGACGCTCAAAGTTCTTTGACAAAGAGTTTGAGTCCGAAAAGACGTTTTATTTGAAAAGAAATTCTGTGTCAATGACTCTAGCATGACAACAAAAAATTGCGGCATGTACAAAGAAGGCAATATCTATTCGAAAGCAAAAAAAGGGGGAAATGAAACTAAGCACGAACGAACGGCATTAGTGACGTTATTCGTGACGAAATAGGTGCAATATGCAGTCCATGTGAGCATTATTTGACCGAAACTAAAACTCGTGACCTTTTTATGACCGCTGCATAAGAGTAATTACTCGGGCTTCCAAAGGAATGTCCGAGTTTAAAATTCGGCTTTTTTTGTCGTCTTTGTCTTCGGTCACAAAATGCAGATTTTTCGACAAAACTCCCCACCCCACCCCTGACACATTTCGCATCGTCCTCTCAGTGAAAAAAAGTTGAACATCTCAAAATAATCTATTTTTAATTCATTTCAACTTTTTTAAATATTTACAATAACATTTTTTAATTGAAGTGTATTTATTATATGAACATGTAATGTTTGGTTCACTGAGATCGGGAGACTGAACTGAACCGTGGTAATTAAACGCTTCGCAAAACTTCCACAGTATTTACTCATTGCTCAATGTATTTTGGATTGGCGATAACTGAAAAGAGAAAGAACAATGTCGAGTTATGAGTTATGATTTGGCAAATTTTAAATAAACAAAAACGATGTGAATGAAGCACAATTCTTGCGACTGTCAGCGTTGCTTCGTATTTTGTTGGAAAACTTCAGTCGAGCAGAATCAAATTCACGATGTTGTGATCTCTAGTCAAATATTTTAATTAACAGCCGTTTGTACCAGTGAAGTTTGTGGAGGGAATTGAATATATTTTGCTTAAAAAAATATGTTTTTGCTCAAAGTGAGCGGGCATGTTTCTCAAGTCAAGTTGAAATCAATGGATATCTCATAATATTATGTGTAATCAACATTCTTTCGATCTAGGATGGATTGGTTTGTCAATACGGTTATTCGCTGCAGTAAAAGGGAAAATATAAAATTTTGAATAGAACAACAAACTTACCGCGTGTATTTTCACCTCGTTCTCCATCGGTTCGGTTCAGATTTTCTTCGGTTTTGCTTCCATGTAACTTTCTTATCAATCAAAAACCATTTCAATTAACTCTTTTTCAAATGCAGAGTAGTACGTGATTCATAATTCTTTTGAGCTGTAAAATTGGCATATTTTTCAATGAAATTCAGGCTATTTGTACGAGCGATTGTTTTCTTTTTGAACTGTCCCATTCCCTCTTAGTCAAGTTTTTGTTGTTGCACAGGAATCCCAAGAGCAGAAAAAGCGGTAGATCGTAGCAGTGACAAAGATATGCCAGTCAAAGAAAAGACAAACTAAATGATGATAATAATGGGCGAAATCTGCTGTTGCATACTCAAAACTCAGTATCGTTACAGTCACTTCATATATGAAGACATTTTAGAGAATTTTTTTGGACTACTTGAAATCGAAAATGTGATATTCGAAAAAAATTCGACAAGAAAAATATTCCTTTATTGTAAGAAGCGCAATTTAATCACCTGACCAGCGTTATTTTTATCATTTTTGTTTATTTTTTTTTTTAGTTTTAGCGCTTAAAAACAGCGAAACAAACAGATAAATTACATAGGTGAAAGAAAAGCCCGAGTTCACGCAGATATGCGTCTAGTTAAAATAGAATTCAAATGTAAAACATGCTATTAAGGTATCTTTTAAGCATTGGTTTTAATGGTTATAATTAAACATACTGATAGTGCTTTACGTCTAGTATTTTCAGCAATATATATATATGAAGAAATCGATGATAAAATAGGAAGTCTATCAATAACAACAACCTAAATATCGAAACAGGAAACTGTGAGGATATCAATTGCATTCAGTTTTTACATCTAGCCTTGCCTATGTTTATTACGACAGCAATTTTACGCTATTTGATTGGCTGTTTTTATCCGTAGAACGGCTTTCATAAACGGCAGTCTATTTGAAGTATCATTCAAAATTCTATCGCCATGAAGAACTTAGTCGGTCTCTTTCAACTATTCACTTTCTTCATAACAGCTAATACTCAAAAAAGACTTTATCAGCCTGGGAACATAACCATCGGCGTCTTGCTACCCTTACACTTACAAGCTTCAATCAACACTTGTGGGGAACTCTACCCTCGCGGGCTGGGTCATATCGAGGCAATATCGTACACAGTCGCTCAAATCAACAAAAATGCCAGCATTTTGCGAGATGTTACACTCGGCATTGATGTAAAGGACTACTGCAATTCTCCAGTATTGGCTATCGCTGGCGCACATAGCATAGGGACCATTAACATGCTTAATGCTTTAGTAGAAGCCCAGAGAATTAAACCGATTAGTTCGATGTGGCATTCACAAGTTACATCCTCAGTTGCAGCAGTCATTGGGGCCGAGGATTCAAGCAGTACCACCTTGGTTTCAAGTCTTCTTCAGGTCATTTTTTCTATTTGATGGATAAATGTTGAGATGTTTTAAAAGACTCGTTTACTCAAGGAAAGACATTTAGGGGGAAACAAACCGCTTATATGATAAAAAATCTTCTTAGCTGATTAATATCATGTATATGGTTATATTTGTAACCAAATACTACATTTTGCTAAAATCAACTGTCTCAAAATAGCTGTGAAAATCGCAACAATTTTGCCAGTCGTCCTTCTTCAGATAGTTAGCAGAAAACTGATAGCCATCTTTAATAGTACAAAATGAAATTGGCCTTACCAAAGGAGGAAGGTTATAATTAAAAAAGGTTAACTTCCTTCATCATTTTCTTGAAAAACAAAGTTTAAAGCCCTAGATCTCGCTACATTGCGTGGCGGCCCGTATCTTTTAAACTCCTAAATATACTTTAACGACAAAGCTATGCATTTTTTTCTTTTGGAAAATTATTGTCATCGAGAAATAAATTGTTCAGTAATACTTTTCTAGCCAATCCTATAATTTAAATACTTGTAGTTGTCTTTTCAATCTTGACGCTATGAGTTTCCCAAATTAAAAGTCACTTCATCGATCATCAGTTTTTTATCGGAACAAACAATTAAACGAAAAATATCAGGAAATTTGTTTTTTATGAATAAAATATGCCTCAGCTAGTTTCACATTAACGATTCAAATTTCTAGTCAAATTCTCTCATAACTGACTGGTGACCCCCAACTTAATTATATGACAGGTTTTAAGGTGCTTTGCTAGTACAAAGGTTTAAACGAAGTTAGAAAATATGATTATTGGCATTTCTAGTCTCCGTCTTTAACGTTATTATAAATTATGAAATAATTCAAATGATACGCGTGTTTTTAGATTTAACAGAGAAATAAAAAAAATATTTAAAAAAACACTTGACATAATTTACGTTGTTGCCAAGTGGTCAAAATGGACTTTTATTTTTTTACTAACATTTCAAACGTATCTTTTTTCATTCCCTAGGTTGTTGGCATAACAGCAGTCAGTCCATTTTCTACCAGTGAAGAGCTCAGTTCCCCTTACTACTCAAATTTCTTCCGTACTGCTCCCCCAGACGGCCAGCAGGCTAAAGCAATGGCTGACATCATGGAGAAATTTGGCTGGCAATACGTAGCTGTCGTGGCAATAGACCATTCTTACGGACATTACGGAGTTAAAGCACTCGAGCGAGAATCCTACGACCGGAAAACCTTCTGTATAGCGTTGGTGGAATATTTCACGAAATCTGGCTACAAAGGACAGCTCAAAACGATAGTGGAAAAACTGAAACGCGAGCCAAATATAAAGGTTATTATTCTCTGGAGTACCTACGAGTCCGCGAAACGATTTTTCCAAGAAGCTTCGACTCAGCAGCTACTTGGTCACACGTTTCTAATCAGTGATGGTTTGGCAACGTTTCAAAAGGAAATCTTCGAGCAACATTCGGCCGTTTTAGGCGGTTTTCTTGGTATCATACCACATCATTATCAAGACGAACGTTTTATGCAGCATCTCAAGAGTCTCACCCCAGTCGATAATCCACATAATCCGTGGTGGAGGGAATTCTGGGAAACAGAATTTAATTGCACAACCACTGATCATCTTAATAGCGGCTTCAAGTCGTGTGAAAGAAATTTGACAGTTGGTCATCGATATGAGAGGTTGTACAATTCGTATATATCGTATCTATCGGATGCGGTCTACGCGTTAGCGCATGCGCTTGACATGATGACTAGTTGCAAAGGGAAGGACCCACATCGAGTGAACTGTCTGGAGTTACTTAAACCAAACGAATTAGGTGGATACATGAAGAACGTTTCTTTCCAAGGAATCACAGGACATGTGTTTTTCAATAATGAAGGTGACCCAGTCCACTCTAACTACGATATCATCAACTTACAACAAAATCACCAGCACAAATGGGATGTCGTTACTGTTGGATTCTGGGAAGGAAAGGGTAACTACACCAAGCTTACCATCAATCAGTCGTCCATTCAGTGGAGAACTGAACTGAACGCTACTCCAGAGTCTACATGCAGTAAGATATGTCCCCCCGGTTTTAAACAGACCACAACAGCAGCATGCTGTTGGGAGTGTTTAGAGTGTCCGGAGGGGTTCGTCAATCCCGTCCCAGGGTCACACAACTGTACTAAATGTCATCAAGAACAAATGTCAAATCCCGCTAGGACTAAATGCGTCAATTTACCATACAGCAATGTTCAATGGGATGACGCAGTGACGATCATCTTCGCTGCACTTGGTGCGCTAGGTATTGTGGGAACATTCTTTGCCATCGGAGTATTTATTATCCATCGTCACACTCCTATCGTCAAAGCATCAAACCGTGAACTTAGCTTTGTATTGTTGGTTCTTATCCTAATGTGCTTTGTGTTGGCCTTTCTTCATCTCGGTCATCCAACGAATCCTTTATGTCTTGTGATTCAACCTTGGAGGTACATAACTTGTACTTATTGTGTTTCGATACTCTACCTCAAGACGAATCGTCTACTCAGTGCGTTTCAGACGACCCTGATACCGTCGTGGTTTAAGAAGTACATTGTTGACCGTCGTCGACAGCACCTTGTCGTGTTCTTACTGAACGTTATCCAGATCATCTTTACTGCAGTTTGGCTCGTTCTTGATCCGCCATACTTGTACAAAGACATTAAGCCACAACAGCACATCTTCTTAACATGCCAGCCTTGTAATACTTCATTAGGCTACGGTGTACGGGCTTCTATGTTCGCCTATCTAGTGTTCCTGTCAGGTCTTTGCACGATCTACGCGTTCAAAGCCCGTAAGCTCCCGGAGAATTTCAACGAGGCAAAGTTCATTGGTTTCGCTATGTATATTTTGCTAGTTTCCTGGATTGTTTACTATCCAGTCGATTCAACCCTTGAAGGAGCTTATAGCACGTTTGTCGGCTGTGTAACCGCTTTGCTTATTGCGTACGGACTCCTCGGATGCATTTTTATCCCTAAGGTGTACTTGATGCTTTTCTGCCCGAAGAAGAACACGATCGATAAGGTTAAAGCTGAAGTTAGCCAGTTTTCTAAAACCCAGTCCGCGGAGATTTGATTCAGGTAGAAAAGACCTATATTCCAGGTCCTTGTTCCGTCTTAGTGCAATGCCTTAGTTCGACTTAGTGTGCATTAGTCCACGTTTATAGATTACATTTAATTGCATTAGCCTGACCTAGTATCGGCCCTATGTAGCATGCATTGTTATTACTCGGGCTTCCGTAGGAAGGCACGAGGTATAAAATGCCCTTCGTTATTTTTTGTGGTCTTACACAAAGAGCAGGCTAATCTGCGCATGCGCTTATGTAAGGGCACTAAGCACGTGCGTTTGAAGCAGCAGTCTTCTACAGCCACAGGATCAGTGCAGAAGTTTGCAGATTATGGCTCTAATTTTGTTGTGAAATAAGCTCAAGCTACATACAAGGGCGCACTCGTTCGGTAAAAGATGTCGAGCGTTTTCGGAACGTGTTTACATGATGAGAGAACACCTCAGTACGAGCGAATCGAGACTATTTATCTTGAACACTATACCTAGATACATTTATCGTGAACTAAAGTTATCGAGAACTGTCTACCTATCTACACAAATAGCGAAACTCATAAATCTCATCAAAACTGTGACCGTACAAACGACTCAAGTGCTTAATTTTATTACGATTTCGCTGATAAACAAGGGAAAAGAACTACTGTAAGCGAAGGCGAAAACTGACACTGGTATGTAACACTGGTATGTAACTCACAGTGTGCTGTGATCGTTTCCAATTGTTTGGAAAATATATGGATTACCTTATCGGTTGTTTTTGCCATGTTTTAAACACTGAAAATTAATTGTTTTGCTACTTACATAATCGTGATAACTAATGTTACTTTACTAGTTTGTGTAATTAATCATTTTAACCTTTCGAGTATGTTTATGTAATTAAACGATATTATTTCATCGTTTTGTGATTGTGTATATTCGATAAAACTAATAATTTTATGATTATGTATTTAATGATGTAGAAGTGACAATAAATATCACAAAAAACAATCTTGTTATTGTAGACATGTTCGTAGAATGTTTGCACGTGATCGTGAACCTCGCTCGCAGAATATCAACTCGATCGTTGTTTACCGAATAAAGTTCATAGATATCTAAATTTTCTATACTATATTATTATCTTAACAGTGAAATGTTAAAAATTATTAAAGGAACTGAGAGAAGCAAACAAAACTTAGAGACAGTCAATTTTCAAGCTATTCACCGATGTTGAAAAAAAAATGAGATGATTTTGGACAAAATGTAGGACAACACTGTGGTAAGAGTTTTTCAGGAAATATAAATCAACTGATTACAACAGAACTGGATATAACTGCTGTAATTCATTAATTACAAAGTGCATTTTAGGCTTTATATCAGATAAGTATACCAGTTTTATACTTATATTGGAATTGCTACATATTGTCATTACATTGGTAATCAACTACAGTCATTAAATATGCAAACCGGATATATGAAAACCGGAAGAAAAGTAAACCGGATATCGCTCAATGCGCATGTTAGGTACCTGCATGTACGTCATTTCCGTCATTCGGACGACCATGTAAAAATACAAAAAAATTGCTAACTTTCGCATCGGATAACTTGGTCGTATTTTATCGAATACCCTTAAGATATACCTCAATTGAAAGCTGACAGTGAGTAGAATTAACTACATAAATTTCATTCAAAGGGTTATAACCACTTTAAGGTCTACATAATGGTACAGACTGAGAGTATTGTCTGAATCAGTTTGAAGTATCCTTTCAGGCGGCTCAAGGCAAAACAATTTAAAAAATGAATGTAATGTTAATAACAAGTTTGATGACAGGGACTGGATGAAAAATTAACACTAGCCTAACGAAATAAAGTATTCTTATTATTGAAAAAAATTCAGCAGGGAAAAAAAATCCCATCACTTTTCTAATAGTCCATCCCTAAATAGTGTCTATAAGTTTAAGGGGATTTCTTTTCAATATCTCCGTGTTTCAAAGTTTAGCTAACAATAAATTATTATTCTAACTATCCTGTCACAAAGTACAAAGAGAAGCCCGAGTTCACACAGTTATGCGTCTAGTTTATTATCAATCAGAAACTTGCCTAAGGTGTTAAAAAAGAACAACTCCCTATTTTCTAGATCACACCAACACGCATATGCTGGCCATTAAGTATTACTCACCCGATCCCAAGAGACGCGCCCATAAAACATTAGTAACATAATTATACCAAATGTGAGCATTCACAACAAACCTCAGGGCTAAGTGTTTGACATTGTTGTTTGGTTGTTTGTCGAATGCTAATAAAAAACGTGGGCAGCCCTACGCATAGTTTTAGAACATTCTACCGCTATCCAGTGTACCACATATTCACAAAAACAGACATGAAGGCAGCGTTTACACGTAGCCGGCTATATATTTTTTTTAGACGGCTAAAAATATAGCTGTTTACATAGCGTTTTCGTGTAATCGCTTATCGTTTTCGCGTCGTTTTCGGTAGCTTGAAGCATTTTGGGGATTAAATTACTCTCTCTCTTATTATGACTGAAGCAAAGTGATGACTTAAGCGATTTCGAAAATAGCCGGGTAAAGCGTTTACACGAAAACGCATAGCCGTCGTTTTCGAAAATATCCACTCTGAGAGGCGTTTTCGAAAATAGCCAGCTAAGTAGCGTTTTCGTGTAAACTGGATGTAAACGGTAGGCCTTAACAGTTAAAAAAATGTGCGCTTACGAAAATAGCCGGCTTCGTGTAAACGCTGCCGAAAACAAACAAACTCGACGAGAGCAATAGCAAGGATATAAAGGGCCAGATTTCCCCGGCCAGACTGTCCACAGTAAGCCCGTTGAGAAAGCAGTCGATATTAGTTTCGCTGTTGGCTACCCTTGCAGTAGACTCAGTCTCCAGCCGTCAGGTGTTCGTGCGCCCGCGATACTCTCCCCACTGACAGCTGGACGTATGGGATTCACATTGTTCTTCTCAACCAATCAGCAAGTTGCCCCTCGAAAATCAAGGGGCATAAATTAATAAATTAAAATTCGTTCTGAACGAAATGACGAAGGAAAGTACTTGTTCAAATGCTTTGAAGTCTTTTAATTTTAGTGCATTCAAGGATGTTCAACCCGAGGCGTTAAAAGGAGATCGCTCTTGGTAATGTTGTGTTTCACTACCCACTAACTGGCTCTGGAAAATTCGCCGATGTTTCAAACAGTTACGCCGGCTTGTTTTCGGTTACAGTTTACTGAATCGGCCGTAAATACTCAAAAGAATGCATTTCTAAAACGCTTAACAGAAGATTGTACGGACATCAGATAATGCTAGGACTGTGTAAACCCATGCATTAATGTCTTTTAAACAATATTTTGTGGGGGGCCGGCCCCCCGGTTCCGCCGCTCCTGTGAATAATTCGCATGAACTACAGTTTATATTCAGCCAACGGCTCGCTGCTGCAAGCGTGCACTACTAAGCAGAAAAAGTACCGTTAATTGCATCAATATGTACTGTATCAGAAACTTCAGTCGACAATGAAAGACTCAGAGAAGATCACTATATAATATTTCTAAAAGAATTGGCCATAATTTCAAAGTAAGTTTTGTTTGATGAAGGAAATAATTTTGCATTGTATTTTGAACTTCAACATGCGAAGTGTTTGACCTCTCATTTGTCAACATACACAAACATTATTTGCTCCAATTTTAGAATTGTGTCATCGTTTCACTTTAACATAAAATAACATAAAATAATGACTCAGTTGTAGTTGTAGTTGTTAACTATGTTGTTACATAATATGAGTTGATTTAGTCTATGAACCGTTACAAAGTTTATGTGACAACTTGAAGCCGCTGGAGATCTGTCGGCCTATGATGTGCAAGAGCACTTGTTCGTATTGATTAACAAAAATAAATGAGTGCTATAATCAAGTCTGTAAATCGTGCTTTCGTAATAAACCACTATTTTGATAATTAGTTTATTGCAAATTTCACTTCTGCTTCCGTTTTCTTATGCTAATTACAAAATACGTCACCGACATGCGCGACATGATTTTAATCCCATGCGCCCACAATCTCATACTCAGAGCCCGCGTTTTTCCTCGCCAGCAGCGGATAACAAGGGCTCTGACATAATCCGATTTTTGTTAAAATTTGTTTGGTCATTCAATTTTGACAACCACGCAAGCGCAAATAACCGGAAACACAAATAAACTCAAGCTAGATGTTTGTGACCGTTTTTAGCAGTAGAAAATATATAAAATATGATAAAAAATTAAGTCTGTTCTTGTGAATCGCTATTTTCTTTACCTTCCTAGAGAATTTCAGCCAATTTGAAGCAATAGTTAGGAAATTATTTAATGTTTCGCCCTTCGTCACACACGGCTGCCAACGGCTGACAGAACTTTCTCTTCTAGCTCGTCGAAAATCACAAATTAACCTAAAATCCCTTCGGATTATGTTTACTCAATAAATAATCATTACAATCTATGAATTTTGTTCCAAAACTTCCACAATATCACTAGGAAAAATCCATTTTCATTGACGATATCGCCTTATGTTGATCGATGCTGGATATCGATTCCATCAGAATTACAACGGATTTTACTTTTAAATATCAGCTGTGACATAATCTCTATTCCCCATTGGTCGGTTTGTACATTGGCCGTAAAGGCGCATGCGCAGCCGGAAGTCCAAGAAACCTTGGACTTTTCAGTGGATTATGCCAGAGTCCTTGTTTCGAGCCGCTGGCCGAAGTAACGAGGACTCAGGGTACGAGATTGATGCGCCCAGCCGTCAGTGGGGAGATTATCGCTGCGACGTATCTAGGGGAAGATAATGTGATTTTATGAGTCTTTCAGCTCTGTTATGTGCAAACTCGTTCCCCTTTTCGACTCGATGGACAACACAGACAGTCGATCGAATATTAGTATAAGGAGATGTTATGTATGTAAAGGCTTTTGAAGAGCAAACGATACCAGATACAGAGACATTGTCGCTAACTTCTTACTTGCCATATCGAGCCCGTTTGTCTTCGACACAATTGATGTAAAACCATCGGCTGTCGAGACAAACAAATCGCCCATTGAGGAAAAAACTACTGAATCAAGGCAAACAAACGAAACGAATCCCAAACGACGAAACGTTTATAGTTTGTACCCACGTTTATAGATAGTATGTTCCAAACATGTTATTGTTCTATTAAACATTTCAAGCCATCTTGTTTTCTGTAATGTCAGAGCTCTTGTGTATGGTCCCTAATCTCCCCACAGCCAACCCAGTCACAGTATTTTAAAATATCCCGATATCTGGAAAGTTCGCACTCCTGTAATTACACACCTGCGGAATCTTTCTCTTATATAGATTGTTTCTTTTATCATATCACTAAAGGCTGCTTTTATTATTGTTATTATTATTTATTACAATGATAAAATTTGTCGCAGCAATTCACTTTCGAAAGATATCGCTAGTTAACATATTTGGTTTCAGAGGTTTGCTTGGTCATGGTTGACATTCAGAGTCGTTTAAGCGAGCATTTTCAAATGAGAACTTTCGACTACTTAAAATCATGTCAAAATTGTGTAATAGCGTACTACATTCATCGAAATTATTATGAGCAAGTAAACCTGTAAAGGAATAGAAAAGCCTGGTAAGATCAATAAAACTGAGTACCACAAACAAAAGAATGTACTATCAATGCACAAATACACAAATGTAATTTGATAGATAAATTTATTTATTTATTTTGGAAATGAATATCACACACATTTTTTCTTTTTTTTTTTTGAAATAGTAAAAAAATGATAACCTAAACAAAACTGATTTTAAAATCTTGCTTCAATCTCGAGTTGAAGACAGACATTGTTTTCCTTAACTACAATAACGAAATAGATATCGAAACAAAAGACTATATCGTAATACATTTTCGCTCGCCACATTTGTTTTCCATACACTCTAGTCTCTGATTGGCTGTTTTTTACCTCATGAAACGGCTTTTATAAAACTGTAGTTTAATTCAATCATTTAATCGCCATGAAGAACTTACTCGGTCTCTTTCAGCTATTCACTCTCTCCATAACCTGCACTAATGCTCAAAAAAGACTTTATCAGCCTGGGAACATAACCATCGGTGTCTTGCTACCCTTACACTTACAAGCTACAATCAACACTTGTGGGGAACTCTACCCTCATGGGCTGGGTCATATCGAGGCAATATCGTACACAGTCGCTCAAATCAACAAAAATGCCAGTATTTTGAGAGATGTTACGCTCGGCATTGATGTAAAGGACTACTGCAATTCTCCTGTGTTGGCTGTATCTGGCGCGTACAGTTTTGGGACTAATAACTTCTTGAATGCTCTAGTAGAAGCCCAGAGAATTAAACCGATTAGTTCGATGAGGCATTCAAAAGTTACATCCTCAGTTGCAGCAGTCATTGGTGCCGAGGATTCAAGCAGTACGACCTTGGTTTCAAGTCTTCTTCAGGTATTTTTTTCTATTTGATGGGTAAATGTTGAGAGGAAAGACATTTAGGGAGAAACAAAAAGCTCATATGATAAAAAATCTTCTTAACTGACTAATTTCATATATTTGGTTATATTTGAAACTTCATACTAAATCTTGTGTGTTAAGGCTTGACTTCCCTTAAATTTAGCCAAAAAACATTTTTGATCAATTTCGTCTCAAATGTGACCAAACTAGTTGTTGTAACTCAACTTTGAAATTTCAACACTTCTAAAGTAAAATATTGCGAAACCTGGGTCACGTGACCAGCATGTGCTGGCCAATCAATGGCGTCTATTTTTCAAGGCAAAATTGGGAAAATTAAAACAAATTTGAATTGGATTAAATTTGATATGGATTGAACACCTATAAAAAGATGTGCATGAATTAGCTTTTTAACCTGTACTACCTTTGCTAGTTTAGAAGATATTTTGACAAATATGGTTTGGCAATTTGGTCACGTGAACTGTTTTGTTAATTATCTCGTGAACCAAGAATGCTAGGTCACGTTAAAAGGCTAATTCACATACATGCACATGGTTTCATAAATGTTCAATCAATACCATTAATTCAATTTGCTTCCATTTTTTCCCATCAAAATGATGCATGTGTTTTTAGATTTAACAAAGCAAATCAACGGTAATCTAAAAGTACCTTGATTTAATTTACGTTTAAAGGGTAAGATCAATAATCCTTACTCTGGTTATGCGAGTTTACTGCTTTCGTCCAAGTGGCAACAATGGACTGCTATTGTTTTTACTAACATTTCAAACGTATCTTTTTTCATTCCCCAGGTTGCTGGAATAACAACAGTCAGTCCATTTTCTACCAGTGAAGAGCTCAGCTCCCCATACTACTCAAACTTCTTCCGTACCGCTCCCCCAGACGGCCAGCAGGCTAAAGCAATGGCTGACATTATCGAGCGATTTGGCTGGCAATACGTAGCTGTCGTGGCAATAGACCATTCTTACGGACATTACGGAGTTAAAGCACTCGAGCGAGAATCCTACGACCGGAAAACCTTCTGTATAGCGCTGGTGGAATATTTCACGAAATCTGGCTACAAAGGACAGCTCAAAACGATAGTAGAAAAACTGAAACGCGAGTCAAATATAAAGGTTATTATTCTCTGGAGTACCAATGAGCCCGCGAAACGATTTTTCCAAGTAGCATCGACTCAGCAGCTACTTGGTCACACGTTTCTAATCAGTGATGGTTTGGCAACGTTTCAAAAGGAAATCTTCGAGCAACATTCGGCCGTTTTAGGCGGTTTTCTTGGTATCATACCACGTCATTTTCAAGACGAACGTTTTATGCAGCATCTCAAGAGTCTCACTCCAGCTGATAATCCACATAATCCGTGGTGGAGGGAATTCTGGGAAACAGAATTTAACTGCACAACCACTGATCATCCTAATAGCGGCTTCAAGCCGTGTGAAAGAAATTTTACTGTTGGTCATCGATATGATATTTTATACAATTCGTTCATACCGTATCTATCCGACGCGGTCTATTCGATAGCGCATGCGCTTGAGTTGATGATTAGTTGCAAAGGGAAGGATCCACATCGTGTGAACTGTCTGGAGTTACTTAAACCACACGAATTAGCTGGATACATGAAGAACGTTTCTTTCCAAGGACTCACAGGACATGTGTTTTTCAATAATGAAGGTAACCCAGTACACTCTAACTACGACATCGTCAACTTCCAACAAAATCACCAGCACAAATGGGATGTCGTTACTGTTGGATTCTGGGAAGGAAAGGGTAACTACACCAAGCTCACCCTCAATCAGTCGTCCATACAGTGGAGGGCTGAACTGAACGCTACTCCAGAGTCTACATGCAGTAAGATATGTCCCCCCGGTTTTAAACAGACCACAACAGTAGCATGCTGTTGGGAGTGTTTAGAGTGTCCGGAGGGGTTCGTCAATCCCGTCCCAGGGTCACACAACTGTACTAAATGTCATCAAGAACAAATGTCAAATCCCGCTAGGACTAAATGCGTTGATTTACCATACAACAATGTTCAATGGGATGACATGATGACGATTATTTCGTCTTCCCTTGGTGTGCTAGGTATTATGGGAACGTTTTTTACCATAGGAGTATTTATTATCCATCGTCACACTCCTATCGTCAAAGCATCAAACCGTGAACTTAGCTTTGTATTGTTGGTTCTTATCCTAATGTGCTTTGTGTTGGCCTTTCTTCACCTTGGTCATACAACGAATCCTTTATGTCTTGTGATTCAACCTTGGAGATACATAACTTGCACTTATTGCGTTTCGATACTCTACCTCAAGACGAATCGTCTACTCAGTGCGTTTCAGACGAAACTGATCATACCGTCCTGGTTTAAGAAGTACGTTCTTGACCGTCGTCGACAACACCTTGTTGTGTTCTTACTGAACGTTATCCAGATCATCTTTACTGCAGTTTGGCTCGTCCTTGATCCGCCATACTTGTACAAAGACATTAAGCCACAACAGCACATCTTCTTAAGATGCCAGCCTTGTAATACTTCATTAGGCTACGGTATACGGGCTTCTATGTTCGCCTATCTAGTGTTCCTGTCAGGTCTTTGCACGATCTACGCGTTCAAAGCCCGCAAGCTCCCGGAGAATTTCAACGAGGCAAAGTTCATTGGTTTCGCTATGTATATTTTGCTAGTTTCCTGGATTGTTTACTATCCAGTCGATTCAACCCTTGAAGGAGCTTATAACACGTTTGTCGGTTGTGTAACCGCTTTGCTTATTGCGTACGGACTCCTTGGATGCATTTTTATCCCTAAGGTGTACTTGATGCTTTTCTGCCCGAAGAAGAACACGATCGATAAGGTTAAAGCTGAAGTTAGCCAGTTTTCTAAAAGCCAGTCCGCGGAGATTTGATTCAGGTAGAAAAGACCTAATGTATATTCCAGGTCCTTGTTCCGTCTTAGTGCAATGCCTTATTTCGACTTAGTGTGCATTAGTCCACTTTTATAGATTACATTTAATTGTATTAGTCTGACCTAGTCTCGGCCCTATGTAGCATGCACTGTTATTCATTTCAATCAATCAGAAACTTGCCTAAGCTGTTTGATATAAAATGATCATAAAAATCAAAATTATTCAATGGAACATACAAACTTAAGACGTATATCAATATACAAAGTGTATCGGACTGACTGAAAACCAATCATCACTTCTACTGTCCGTTGCTTGTCGTGTTTTGATAAGTGGCGCTCGATCCGTTCTATCAGGATTGTTCACCTCGATCGCTGGGATAGATTTTGAGATATCCCAGCAATTTAGATCAAATTTTACATCGATCGTAACAATCATATGGAACCCTGTAGACTTAAGGTACCAAATATGTTTCAAATACAAAAACATACCTCATTTCTATGTAAAAAATTATTGTGTCATAATTTGTAAATGTTGGTCCAACTAACATTGAAAAAGTCTTCTGGTAGTGGTAGTAAAATGATGTCATATTGCAAATCGCCTACGAAATCGCTTGCAGCATAAAAAAGTGCAAGCAAAACAACAAAAAATACTGGCAGTCAACCTAGAGATAGAGCTCCAACACAGAGTACAAACCAATCTGCTAACAGGGAAACCAAAAAGAAAATGCATCGTTGGGGATTCCATGCTCAACGGAATAGATAAAAACAAAATGTCAAGGAGGAATACTGTGAAAGTCTGGCCTTTTCCAGGCGCCAACAGTGAAGATATGGCGCATTACATCAAGCCACTAGCTCGTAGAAAACCAGATGTATCGAAGATGAGGTGATTATGTACTTTGGTACGAATGATTTACGCAACATGGAATCTGTCCTGTGCAAACGAATAATCGAACTAGCATAGTCCTTGAGCGGATCAAGGCATGAATGTAACCATCTCGACACTAATCGCTAGAAGAGATGACCTCCAATTACAGAACAACCGTAAAATGGTTAACGAAAATCTGGAAAGTACAGAGAGAAACATAAATTACATAAAGCACGACAATATCAAAGAAACCAACTTGAATGGCAGTGGACTGCATCTGAATAAATTTGGGAAAACATTGCTTGCAATGAACTTTATCAAACACATTGATAATAAATAGGACTTTCAAGCCGGGGAATCGGTAGAAGAAACTATAAATCACGGTGAGTCAATTTTTTATACAAATACTTTTGGGCGTGGTAATTCGGTAATTCTTGTGTAAGACATGTGGGTATTAGCAATCACTCGTTAGTATTCATGTGTCGTAAGACTCGACACGAGCGTCCGAACACTAGAATTATAGAATTTAAGATGTTTAATGAAGACGTAGCACGAGTGGTATTTTGCCTTTTCCATCAAATACAAGCGGCATTTTTCAGTAATTCTTCGAGAACTTAGGTGGAATTTCCTGTTAATAACATATCTACATAAAATGTAAGTTTATGATAAAGAAACCTTACTTAGTATGTGAAATACATTCAAAAATTGAAATTGCATTTAGTTTTTTCTTTTAGATACCTGTCCATGGAGGCGAAGCTTTGTTGTTCGTATATTTAATTGTCCGTTTTATCTTTCTTTCGGGAGTTCGGTGTAAAACTGCTCCAAAAGCAAATTAAGTTCACTCGGTGGTATATTCTCTTTAATGTTTTTGCTTCGGCTATTCAAAACATGTGCGAATCCATGTTTTTATAGTTTTGCTGTGTTTTTGTTTGTACTCTTCTCCTTCGTTGCACGAATTTCTTCAGAGGATAAACTATCAAAACGAGCTGCTTCTTGTGTGTCTTGATCTGACAGATGTGCTTCATGTTCATTATCAAGCCAGTCTATACAAACATCTGACTCTTCAATGTCAAAAAGTCGTCCAAGTTTTCAAAACTAGCAAAGTATTCCTCCATTGTCATCAACTGTAATTCGCTTTACGTAAAGAAACACAAATGCACACAAATGCGCAAAGCATGTCGGGAAGGATTCGTGCAATTAATAAATAGCACATGTACTATAAATTAATTACACAGATTAAAAAAAATACATGGTCGATCAACCAATCAGAAACGAGCATTTTATGTAGATGTGGTATAAACCAATATATAGTGACAACTATTGCACACATTTAATAGTGTTTGTACTCTATTACTGTTGTTTTACCGTGCTTTATTTGAATAAAGTCATCCATTCATCCATCATCACACAGATCTCACGGGAGGGGGACTCCCATAGATTGGAGGGGGGTCAAAAGCGGAGATCTGTGACCTTTTAGGATCCCTCAGAGGTTTTCAGACTCCCAAAATTTACGTTGGTAACTTTGAGGGTATCCACGGATATTCATAAACAAGGTCTCGATTTTACGATTATTTTATCCAACTATTCGATCGTATTTGAGTTAATACATTAATTTTAGGGATAAAAATCCAGTATTGCCACGCCCGGGCCCTTTGGTAGAGAACTTTAGTACCCTTTAGGGGTCATTTTCAAAAATTCCAACGAGCATCCTCGCCTTATTTCGTTCTCAATCTCCCCCCCCCCCCCCCCCCCTCTCCCGCTCATATGATATATATTTTACATATAGTACTGTTTCGCAGTGTTTTATCGGGTATAAAAACTCGAGCGTACGGCTTCAAAAACCCAAATCAAATAACAAAATGGTGGCTTGAAGTCTTGTTCTTTGGTAAACATTGCATGTAACTTTGGTATGCAAGATATTTCCTAACAGTTCAAGATTCAAAAATAAAGGAACAATAGTCACAATTTTATGAACAAAAGCAAAGTGAAATGGTTCTGATGAGACGGGGTAAAACGTCATCACGTTTCAGGCTCATTAACATATGTTTGCTTGGTCGGTTGACATTCAGAGTCGTTTAAGCAAGCATTTTCAAATAAGAACTTTCGAGATCGACTACTTGAAATCATGTCGAACTGAAATTGTGTCATACTTTACTACAGTTTTCATCGGAATGATTATGAGCAATTAAACCTGTAAAGGAATTGAAAAGCCTAATAAGATAAACAAAACTAGAACTACAAACAAAACAACTATCAATGGCCGACAAATATACAAATTTAACTTAATAAAAAAAAATTGTTTTAGGAATAAACATTTACACATGCACTATTTTATTTGCAATCTTAAAAATGGTTAAACTAAACAAAACAGGTTTAAAATCTTGATTTAAACTCGAGTTTAAGACAGACATTGTTTTTCGTAATTATAATAACGAAATAAATATCGAAACAAAAAAACTATATCGTAATGCATTTTCACACGCCACAATCGCTTAAATGGTGTCCTCGCATATTTGTTGTCCATACACTGTAGTCTCTGATTGGCTGTTTTTTTTACCTCATAGACCGGCTTTTATATGCTGAAATATAATTTGATTCAAAGTTCTATCGCCATGAAGAATTTAGTCAGTCTTTTTCAACTAATCACTCTCCTCATAACCACTAATGCTCAAAAAAGACTTTATCAGCCTGGGAACATAACCATCGGCGTCTTGCTACCCTTACACTTACAAGCATCAATCAACACTTGTGGGGAATTTTACCCTCTCGGGTTGGGTCATATCGAGGCAATATCGTACACAGTCGCACAAATCAACAATAATGCCAGTATTTTGAGAGATGTTACGCTCGGCATTGATGTAAAGGACTACTGCAATTCTCCAGTATTGGCTGTATCTGACGCGTACAATATTGGGACTAACAACTTCTTGAATGGTCTACTAGACGCCCAGAGAAGTAAAGGGAAGGGTCCGTTGGCACTGGATACTTTAAATATTACATCACCAGTTGCAGCAGTCATTGGCACCGAGGATTCTAGCAGTACAGGCCTAGTTTCAAGTCTTCTTCAGGTCAATTTTTCTTATTTATCTAATGAATATGTTACATGTTATTAGTGTTAGATATTCAAGAATAGAATTTCATCACATTGATATGAAATAATATGAAGATTTTTAAGCACGTTCGCGAGCATTGCTTGTGCAGATCAATTCATTCAAACGAAGTTAACACGAGCGCGCACTATTTCTTTTTTATTTTTATTTTATTTATTTTTTTGTCGATTTTTCTGAGTTGCGATAAAAATATTTCAATATGTAACGAAATCTGATACCAACAATTGTTCGCCAAGAAATGAAAGTACTGACATGCTCTATAACATATTTCGAAACAAAGAAAAAGTGAACGGAGATCAAATTTGCGTAACAAATCAAGCTCTCAACGAGTTGGAAATCTCGCCTTTATCACTCTGACACGTGTTAAAACTTATAATTATCTCCAGTATGTTCAAAGGTTCAATCTATATTTAAAACATCAAGTGACGGTTGCAAATGTTTGTTTTAACGACTTTCTTTTTTTAAGTTAGGAGTCTACCCGGAAATGCTCGGCTTACTCTTTAGGGGTCAAATCGGAGATCTGGTACCTTTTAAGGTCTCCTAGAGGTTTGCGGTTTTCCAGAATTTACGCTAGTACCTTTAAGGGCAGTTTTCCCTTCATCGCAGTTATTAAACAAGGTTTTGGATGATTTACGACATATCATTTATAAGTTTGAAGGTTTGTCTTTAAAACTTGGTGACCTCTTATTGAGTTTGTAATTTTTAGAGGTAAAAAATTATGTATTGCCACGCCCTTCTGAATAGAACGGTGAGCGCTCTATACCATCCGTCAAAAGGAGGTCCATTCGGAAACACGTCGGACGAGAGAAATCCGAGACCCGGCGAACGAAATGTCGTACATAAATATTCATAGCGGCAGTCGACCTTTGTTATGTTTTGTAATCTTTTTACAATAAAATACTGTAAAAACACACACTCGAACACACAGATCATTAGTTTTCATTTAAACTCTTTGATTTTATGTGAAGGAAGAACTGACTCGCCTATCGTTTGCCATGAATCGGTGAAACAATATCATGATTCGCTTTAATAGTACTACTATTGTTTGTTCTGTTCTTTCCGGGATAGTCATTATCTATCGATTCGAGGATTTAATATTTTTTATTTACTGAACGGATAATCAATACATTTATTGTACTAGCATCCTTTTGATTGATGGTCGATTGTACAATCCTTCAAACGGATGTTCACCTCGAAACCCAACCGGAAGTTGAGACTACCTGGAAACGGAAGTTGAAATTTGAGTGAGAAATGTGTTGTTACTTTTCGGGATTAATATGTATAGATAATACACTTTTGTGTGTGTGTGTGTGTGTGTGTGTGTGTGTGTGTGTGTGTGTGTGCGAATCATGATATTGTTTCGCCGATTCATGGCATGCAAACGAAAGGTGAGTCAGTTCTTCCTTCACATAAAATCTAAGAGTTTAAATGAAAACTAATGATCTGTGTGTTCGAGTGTGTGTTTTTACAGTATTTAATTGTACGAAGATTACAAAACATAACAAAGGTCGACTGCCGCTATGAATATTTATGTACAACATCGGGAAAGCCCGATTTGATTCGTCGGGTCTCGGATTTCTCTCGTCCGACGTGTTTCCGAATGGACCTCCTTTTGACGGATGCATGTATAGAGCGCTCACCGAAGAGAACTTCGGTGCATTTTTGGTCGTTATTAAAAGCATAGCCGATGGGATTCCGATGGGAGTCCCCCCTTTCCGGGGGAGTTTAATTAATGAAGCACTATAAACAGTACAGACACGGGTGAAAAACGCACTGTGCACAATCGGAAAATGGTTTTGTCGTACCCGGGACTGGGGAGCGTCATTAAACTACAACTACTGGAACGCTTTGCCGACTATCGTTTGTAGAGCAATTAGTGAGGATTAAAGCATATAGAGAATTTGTCTGCGCATGTCGTAAGTTAATGGTAGAAGCAGCTATAATCACGCGAAAGAAAAATACCTTCTAAATCCCCTTAAATCCCAATTCACAAAAGCGACACTTCAGCTGTCATAAGTCTCTGTTCCAACCATACAGTGATTGGCCGTTATTTCCGTACGGCTTATTATAGTTCTTGGTGGACATTAGAATAACAATTTGTTTGTTTATAACCATGAAGTATCTGCAAGATTCTGCAATATGGCCGCTTTCACAACGAGACTAGGTCGTCTTTGACTGCCGATCAAAGATTTTGGCCAATACTCTATTGAAAACCAAAAGTATAATACTAATCTACGATTATTAAAGAAAGCATACCAAGGAAAAACTTATCGGCGCATACATTTAAGCTCGACTTTTCTTCAAATTTATGCGAAAAAATTGACCAAAGAGTAAGACTGACAAATCTTCTCCGTGCTTGAGTTAAAGTTTATATTTAGTGAAGATAGAAGTATATCAACAAAAGCCCGACCAGAAAATTACAAAATTTGGTGGTTCATCTGTGTTTTCACAATCATTTGGATTAATCAAGATCATTCTAACCTAATTTCAGGTTCGGTATTCAAATCAGTCGAAATTGCTTGAGAGGAGAAACACAACCATGGCGTCAACAAATATCGCAATATCACGTTTTGGCCAATCTTTCTTAAAAAAATAACAATGCTGTGTTGTAGAATGTGGTTTGACGACTCGCATCAGTTATATTTAGCTTCGGCGCAGCCCCTCAAACATACCGCTTATCAAGAAGGAAAGTTGACCAAAACTTGCAAAATGCGCAAATAATCTGCTCATCACCCCACAAAATCGATCCTCAATAAGAAATCATTCTGTACCACACAATTCTCATGACCTTTGAGTCTTAATCTGTGGAAAAAGTTTTCTGCTATTTCTTTTATTATGGCAGCAGTCCTCACACGAATGCAGTAGTTTTGTGTTTTCTTCTTCGTTTTGCGGACTTTTGCTCAAAAATATTTTGAGATCGAAAACCTCCCCATTTACTTGACTTAGTCACAGCACCTTACAAAGTGATAGACTTTAAGTATCCATTTATATTTTCCTAAATTGAAGATCACTAAGATTGCGATTGGAACTCTAAAGTTCCCCGGTCGTAGAAAAAAATGTAAACATGACCGCGAGCTAAAATTTTCTGACATGCGCAGACAAATTCTCTATATGCTGAGGATTAAGAGTTTGAATATGAAAAAGAATTCGCAAAGACTGCTGGTTAAATGGCGCCATAATGCAAATAGCCTGTTGATCGCTAGCTAACAGTTATCTTTCCAACTATTATTTATTTGGCGTTTCTCCTTATCATTCTGCAGGTCGTTGGAATAACAACAGTCAGTCCATTTTCTACGAGTGAAGAGCTCAGTTCTCCTTACTATTCAACTTTCTTCCGTACCGTTCCCCCAGACGGCCAGCAAGCTAAAGCAATGGTTGACATTATCGAGCGATTTGGTTGGCAATACGTAGCTGCCGTGGCCGTTGACCATTCTTACGGACGTTACGGGGTACGAGCACTCGAGCGAGAATCCTACGACCGGAAAACCTTTTGTATAGCGTTGGTGGAATACTTCACGAAATCTGGCTACAAAGGACAGCTCAAAAAGATAGTAGAAAAACTAAAACGCGAGTCAAACATAAAGGTTATTATTCTCTGGAGTACCTATGAGCCCGCGAAACGATTTCTCCAAGAAGCTTCCGCTCAGCAGCTGCTTGGTCGCACGTTTTTGATAAGTGAAGGTTTGGCGATGGTTGGAAAGGAGGTTTTAGAGAAACATTCAGCTGTTTTAGGTGGTTCTCTTGGGATTATACCACATCATTATCAAGACGAACGTTTTATGCAGCATCTCAAGAGTCTCACCCCAGCCGATAATCGACATAATCCGTGGTGGAGGGAATTCTGGGAAACAGAATTTAATTGCACAACCACTGATCATCCTAATAGCGGCTTCAAGCTTTGTGAAAGAAATTTGACAATTGGTCATCGACATGATATTTTATACAATTCGTTCATACCGTATCTATCCGACGCGGTCTATTCGATAGCGCATGCGCTTGACATGATGACTAGTTGCAAAGGGAAAGACCCACATCGAGTGAACTGTCTGGAGTTACTTAAACCAAACGAGTTAGCTGGATACATGAAGAACGTTTCTTTCCAAGGACTCACAGGACATGTGTTTTTCAATAATGAAGGTAACCCAGTACACTCTAACTACGATATCGTCAACTTACATCAAAATCACCAGCACAAATGGGATGTCGTCACTGTTGGATTCTGGGAAGGAAAGGGTAACTACACCAAGCTTACCATCAATCAGTCGTCCATACAGTGGAGGGCTGAACTGAACGCTACTCCAGAGTCTACATGCAGTAAGATATGTCCCCCCGGTTTTAAACAGACCACAACAGTAGCATGCTGTTGGGAGTGTTTAGAGTGTCCGGAGGGGTTCGTCAATCCCGTCCCAGGGTCACACAACTGTACTAAATGTCATCAAGAACAAATGTCAAATCCCGCTAGGACTAAATGCGTCGATTTACCTTACAACAATGTTCAATGGGATGACATAATGGCGATCATCTTCGCTGCTCTTGGTGTGCTAGGTATTGTGGGAACGTTTTTTACCATTGGTGTATTTAGTATCCATCGTCACACTCCAATCGTCAAAGCATCAAATCGTGAACTTAGCTTTGTGTTGTTGCTTCTTATATTAATGTGCTTTGTGTTGGCCTTTCTTCACCTTGGTCATCCAACGAATCCTTTGTGTCTTGTGATTCAACCTTGGAGATACATAACTTGTACTTATTGCGTTTCGATACTCTACCTCAAGACGAATCGTCTACTCAGTGCGTTTCAGACGAAACTGATACCGCCTTGGTTTAGAAAATACGTCGTAGACCGTCGTCGACAACACCTTGTCGTGTTCTTACTGAACGTTATCCAGATCATCTTCACTACAGTTTGGCTCGTCCTTGATCCGCCATACTTGTACAAAGACATTAAGCCACAACAGCACATCTTCTTAAGATGCCAGCCTTGTAATACTTCATTAGGCTACGGTATACGGGCTTCTATGTTCGCCTATCTAGTATTTGTATCCGCACTTTGCACTTTGTATGCGTTCAAAGCCCGTAAGCTCCCGGAGAATTTCAACGAGGCAAAGTTCATTGGTTTTGCTATGTATATTTTGCTAGTTTCCTGGATTGTTTACTATCCAGTCGATTCGACACTTGAAGGAGCTTATAATACCTTTGTTGGCTGTGCAAGTGCTTTGTTAATTGCGTACGGACTTCTCGGATGCATTTTTATCCCTAAGGTGTACTTGATGCTTGTCTCCCCCGATAAGAACACCGTGGATGCTGTTAAAGCTGAAGTTAGCCACTTTTCTAAAAGCATTGGGGACTCGATGCAAATGGAAAGGGTTACAAAAGGAGTTCAAAGTGAAGCAAAAACTCATTAATGCAGCACAAGGTCTATCCTTATGTATAAAACACTGCGTGTGACTTAGAAGGTTTTCTTTTTATTGATATACACGGCCTGGAGGATACAGGGCACAATGAACTAAATTACATTTTCTTTATAGATTTAAATTGACTAGATTATTTACTCTACAGTTGTAACAGAAATAAACGTTAATATAAAATAAAAGATAAATTTACTGTTCCGCTGCTATACGAGGTATTTTAATCGCGCGACCCTACTGCATGGCAATGGCACGCTTCCCTACCCACACGGCGTAAAACATCTCTCCATTTTACACGGTCCAACAAACGTTTACACCAAAAGGCACTTATCGCTGCTGATACTAACTAAATGGCGCAGCACACCCACTCAGGACAATGTTGAGAGAGGATGACGATGCTTGGAATTGGACGAATGTCGAGCTAGAAGCTGTATGATACCAAATTATCTGCACCATAATTTCCCCTATAATAAAAAATTATCTTAGTTTAATATTTGTCAACGCGGAGTACACTAGAAACAGACGATTATAGATATTATCTGCTGAGATTGTTTTATATATTACAAATTAAATGTCTCGAGCGCTCTGTGTTTCTTCATAGACACACACTATCTCTAGTTGTGATTCTATGTCCTCTTCTGGTGTGCGGGCGACCTAGCTTCAACATTCAAGTACACGTACAATGCCTCTAAGGTCATCAGTAGTTTGTTTTGTTTACAGACGTTCTGTAAGATCTTAGGAACATAAACTGAAATCGTATACAAAATCTGATTCAGTTATGGATGAGTGAAAGGATGAATGCATGCATATGAGTGAATGAATGAGAAAAAAGTAATATTTGAGCTAATGTGTATTGACCTTACGTACTTTTGCTGTGAATTCTTGATCTCCATTCACTACGTTGTACTGTCGCAATTTGTAATAATCGTCGCAATTTGTAATACCTGTCGCAATTTGTAATAAACCTGTCGCAATTTGTAATAACTGTCGCAATTTGTAATAAACCTGTCGCAATTTGTAATAACAAAAGCTGTCGCAATTTGTAATAACTGCTGTCGCAATTTGTAATACCAAAAAGCTGTCGCAATTTGTAATAACTCTGTCGCAATTTGTAATAACGGCTAGAATGAGTAAGTACAGTATATATAGACTAATATCTCAATATGTTTTTTTCCTGAGAAACCTAGAGTCGTGGTAAAAATGAAATCTGTTATATTCTAGGAAAGATAATTGACAAAAAAGATACATTGATTAATATGGATTTAATCCTAATGGTTTCTATTCAACAATCTAAGTGTCATCAATACAGTCAAACGTCGATTATCCGGACGACTCCGGATCAAGGAAACAGTCCTGATAGTTGAATTTATATTAAATATTAATTATTATTATTATTATTATTATTATTGTTATTATTATTATTATTATTATTATTATTATTATTATTATTATTATTATTATTATTATTATTATTATTATTATTATTATTATTATTTATAACGTAAAAAGAAAATTCACCAAGTACAAACCTTTAATTGAAACATTACAAAAAAAATTCAAAACCGTCAAATTAATTAACCTTTCGATTAGTTCTCTTGGAGTATTCTCTACTGAATGCTCTTCCTTTTTAGAAATGCTCGAAGAACTTGATTTCGATAAAAAACAAAAATTGTATATAACAAGAAAAATAATTCAAATTGCTATTAGGTCTACGTATTTTATTTTCTGTAAACGGGACAAAATCTGGGACAATCCTGAATTAATGAAATTTTAATTTTTTTTTCTTCTCTTTATCATTTCTTTTCATTTCATTGTAATCATTATTCTGTATATATAGATGAACATCTTATCCTTAAGTAACCAAAATATATTGTAAACATTTTTTTTTAATTGTATTCATTTTAGTCAATTCAAGTAGCCGATTGTAAATTACCTTAACAGTGAGATTTACAATTGTATGTGAAAAAGTAAATAAAGTTTCCATTATTATTATTATTATTAATTTTTTTAAGCTTTTAGGCTTTTTCTTCAGCCTGAAAAGCTTTATTATTTTAATTCCATGGTAAGGCTATCTTAGCCCCCATATTTCTCCAAAATCAATCAACTCATCCCATGTCTGATCCGTTAAGATTCCAAGGGTTGATCCCAAGTTTGGGATTCCAGATTCCGTTGATGTGAATTGCTGATTCCAAGACGGAGAGAAATTAAGGAAAACTCAATCGTTTATAACTTTCCAACATTAAAAGGTACCAATTTTGAGAGTGCTTTAATTTAAAGATTAATATACAAGTATTATGTCAAGCGATAAAAATTAAAAAAAAACTGCCGCACTTTTGAGAAAATATTTTTTAACTTTTGGTAAAATGTCGATATTTCTCAAAGGCCGTCAGTATCGAATCGTTTGAGGGAGCGACAAAAAATTCCGTTTTCACCAATTTCGTTCATTTGACAATAAATAGGTCAATTAATACCTTGTTTCCAATCTCAAAGTAGAATACTTTGCTCTGGTGTTACCGTTTGCAATTTATGAGGCTTTAAAGTTTCCGATCAACTTTGATGATTTTGGCGTAATTTCTGAGCAAAAATTGAGGGGGGTGGTCATCTCGAGAACGAAACGTCCGATATTGCTAATATTTGGTCATTTGTATTCTTATCCGATGGCTATTAAACGGTGAAAGTTTCAGCTCCAAAGGCCGACCCCTATCTTTTGGCCCTGCCCGGTATTCTCAGGCAATCACACTTAAACGAAAAATATGGAAATTTGTTTTTTACTCGTGCCGTAGGCAACGAGTCTAAAAATGCAAGCCATTCTCCGTCGTCGTCGTCGTCGTCGTGGTATTAGGGAGCTTAAGCATCAACGACGAATTCGACGACGACGACGAAATGATGATGTAATAAATAAAGAAGATTGGGGCGAGCATGATTTTTGTGTTTTCGGCGAGAATAAGCTTGAAGCGTGATGACGTTTTATCCCCGTGTCTAGACCAGAATCCCTTTAACATTGCTTTTGTTCACTAATTATGACTATTGTTCCTGTATTCTCGAGGGAATATAAAATTTGAATATGAAAGGATTTTAAAAACTACTATGGTATATAGACTGGGGTAAAACGTCATTACACTTCAGGACTATTTCAACTTTTATCTTACAATGAGTTCCTTTCGAGATTTGCGAAATTTACTTCTTATAGCTCACGATGATGGTATTCTGGATGACGAAGAGTTCTTATTCCTTTACGAACAGTTCCAATCCAGAAACCCCGATTTTCCATATAGTTCGTACCCACCATTTGATCTTGACGAGATTAATGAGTCAGAATGCTTAGCAGAATTTCGCTGTAACAAAAGAGATATCGACGTTCTGCTAGATGCTCTACAAATTCCACCTGTATTTGAATGCGCACAGAGATCCATTTGTGATGGAAAGGAAGCCTTGTGTATCCTCCTTAGACGGCTATCCTATCCCTGTAGATACGCTGATATTGTACATAGGTTTGCTAAACCAGTGCCCGTGTTGAGCATGATAACCAATCTTGTCTTGGACTACATTTATGATGAACATAGTCACAAAGTTATGCAATGGAATCATGTATTGCTTAGTCCAGCTAACTTGGAGAATTATGCTAACGCAGTATATGCAAAGGGAGCTCCACTTGCAAACTGTTTTGGTTTCATTGACGGCACGGTTAGACCCATATCAAGACCTGGTGAAAATCAGCGAGTAGTATACAATGGGCACAAGAGAGTACATGCCTTAAAATACCAAAGTGTTGCGTTGCCTAATGGCTTAATTGGGAATTTGTTTGGCCCAGTAGGTGAGAAATGAATAGATATGTATAACGATTATACATTAAGTACGATGTAATTGTTTTACGTTTACTCAGAGCAAACTTATTATTACTTTTTTTAACACCATGATTATTAATTAACAACAATAATTATGGAATTCACAACAAACAACAATATTTATTTATGCTTTATTATGTTTGTTCTCAGAGGGAAGAAAACATGACGCAGGCATTTTAATGGACTCGGGACTACTGCGGGATCTAGATCTATATGCTGTGAATCGAGCTGGCCAAATTCTTTGTGTTTATGGAGACTCAGCATATCCTTTACGTATGAACCTTCAAGGTCCTTTCAAGTATGGTGTTCTTACCCCTCCGATGACCCGGTATAATTCTGCAATGAATAGCGTCAGGTGCTCCGTAGAGTGGATTTTTGGTGATGTAATCAATTCATTCAAGTCACTTGACTTTAAAAAGAATTTAAAACTACAACTAAGTAGTGTTGGTAAAATGTATGCTGTCTCTGCTATCCTCCGTAACGCTTTAACTTGTTTGCATGGCAATCTTACTTCAGAGTTTTTCGACTTGGATCCACCTACCGTACAAGATTATTTTGCTTAAGCTGTAATTCAATTTAGGTTGAAAGTTGTTCTGAATTATAAGAGCAAATAAAATAATTTTATAGAAAAATGGCTTTATTATTTTATTTAACCCGTGATCAGTTAAAAGGCAAACACACACAAAAACGCTTGAAATAAAAATATCAACCAGCTCTGTTCCAGCCATAATTCATGGAAAATTTAAAAAAAAAATTAGAGAATACAGGCACGTAATGCAAAGAAAATTGTTATTTTGGCAAACTAAAATAAAGACAAAACTTTTATTTAACCTGAACCTTTAATTTATTTCCACAAAATATATCAATTAGACAGCAAAAAAATAATTCACGGAAAGAAAAAAAAAGTTGTGCTTGGCAACAACCCCACAGTATTATGAACAATAATATGACTGCTGTTGTACTCTTTATTAATATCAAGAACTTTGGAGCTGTCTTGCAAAGCGGTCAACATAGTGCAACACGCACGTTCGTGTTTGTTGGGATGTGCATTCTTTCGTGCGTTATGTACGTACGCCCTGACAAACCACAAGCACATGCAAATTAGCACTAATATAAACTGTAACAACAATAAACTTTCAGGACAAAAACATCTTAAATTGTGAAAACAAAATAACACTTTTGTTTGTTGATTTTATCGACTGATCATTATTTAGCCGCTTATTCTAACTTTTTGCGCTCAATTATTAGCGCTTTCAAAAGATCACTTTGTTGCTGTTGTTGTGCAAGAAGTAATGCTTGAAAATTTTGTTGTTGCTGCTGCTGCTGTTGAACTTGATTTAACAACACTTTCATCATGTCTTGCTGTTGGTTGAAGGACTGCTCCTGTTCTTGCTTTCGCTGTTGGATTTCTTGTTTTCTGAGCTCATGTTCTCTTGATGATTTCTCTCTCAGATAATCTATAGCATCTGCAGTGCTTTTTCTTGATTTCTTCTTTTGCACTTCATCAGCTGAGTCACCGACTTCTTTTCTTTTCAACATTCTTTCCATTGCTTTCTTTCTAACACTCTCTGCTGACATTTTTTCGTTTTCCACTTTTTTTTGTTTGTTTGCATCCTGTTTATCAAGTTCATCTTGAAAATGTTTCTCTCTTTCCAATATATCCTCTAACAAAGTTCCCAGCTCAGATTCCCGTTCTAATTCAATGCCGCTGGCTTTTTCTTCAGCTCTTATCTTTTGTGCATGCCTGCTTGCAACTCCAGTTGCTTAACGGCGTTTATCCCAAGCACTCCCTCTTTCAGGAGTCCTAATTTTGAATTGGTATGGTTCAACTAGAATCACTTCACGACACATGATAACATCATGTTCATCGGTCCATTGAAAATACCTGTGGTCAAAGGAAAGTAAATCCAACTTTGAATGCATGCAGAAGCAACAACAAAAAAAAAAAAAAAAAAAAAAAAAAAAACACATGTACAATGCAAAACTTTCTAAATGTATTTTAGAATACATACGTTTTCTTTTGGTCCGTCATATTCAGTACTTGTAAATCAGTGAAGATCAAAAACTGAAAATAAAGCAAAGCATAAGCATACATTAAGATTTACGCTATAATTAAACGAAAGCTAAGTAGAAGCAGAATACAAATATATAAGTATTTGTGCAACTAATAATAGCATTTTTATGAAAAATGATATGTTCTCACCTAAACGAAAGTCCGCATTCAATTTGGTCGTCGACAAACACTGGACAACGATTACAATGCGTACATACAAGTACGTAGCATGCGTACTTTTCCCTAACATACCACTTCACTATTGCCGATCATGTCGTCGTCGTCGTCGATTTCGTCGTTGATGCTTAAGCTCCCTATTTCTCCGAGATTTCGACTTCATTCCCAGGATCCTTCGATAGCGAAAGACAGTAGACTGGGGACTAGGTTGCTATTGGTTGCTAGGCCAGTGGTCATGTTGCTAGGTATTGGGATTCCTGTAGCCATTAAATATCACTTGCTCGGACAAACCATAATACTTTCATTGATATAGTTGTCGAAGAAAACGTGTTTGCCTGCTATGTGGTCGAAGAAGATGCCGAAGAAACTCTCTGCTAAAACGATGAGCGTACATTTCGAAACGGGTTGTTTCGCGATCACCTGAGCAATGATAGCAATTCTAACGTTCAAACCAGTTCTCACTAGTCTTCATAATAATTTAGAATTCGTTCTCTATTGGCAGTAAATCTTTTAAAAGCTTTGTAAAGACAATATGAAAGTTGAGAGCAAATGTCAACTCAGCCTTATACAAATGGTTTGCTTATCAGTACTAGTGAAAATGAAAACGTAGTTATATAACGTAGTTATACTTTGAAAATACTCATACTTTTGACCTAGGAAATAAAACAATTGTTATTCCATTCCAAGAGTATAAAAATTGTAGTATAGTAAATTATATTGCCTTCAAAAAGTGTTCTTTATATATGGAAAAAACGCTTCGAAAATTCAAGACGAGACGAGTGGAGACGGAATGTCTGAAAAGTTGCATACTTGCGAAAAGCCATTCGAAGGCTTTACAAATTTGCATTTTAAACTAAAAAAAAAGCTTTCATAACTTCCTCAACTGTTTTCATTTCAACAGAAAACAAGACATAGATTAAGTTATTTTCTAAAATTCAGTGTCTCAGGAATGTTTAAAAGTCAAAAAGCATAGTTAATTAACTATGCAAAAAGTTGAGAATACTAAGGTGTGAAAAGTTTGTTTGCATGTCGGTCGCTAAGTAAAAGAATATGGCGTTCAATTTCCGCCAAAATTCGACTTGCTCAATTCAACATTGTACTTCTTCTATTCGACCTTTTTTTATAATCGGACATTCAACTTTGTTGTTTCAAGAATCCAACATCCTATGCTTCATAGTCCGACTTGCAAGTTTTCTAAATATTGTCGATGTTTCTGCAATCGAACTTTGTACTTTAACGAATTCAACATTCAACTTTCTCGCAATCGAACATCCTTCCGCATGCCACTTTCGTCCAGTCAACGCGGGCTCAGAAAATACCAATTCCAACACTGTTGGGTAGGGGGACGGGAGAAAAAGGTAACTTTCCGTACCCCCGATGGATAGCTGTGGAACTCAAAGTCACATAAACCCTCCCCCAAAGCAACAATTTTTTGTCTTATCCAAAAACACGTGATCATTCCCTCGGGTCGGAAGCTGCACTTACGGAGAATTGAAACATTGCCGATGATGACTTAAACGAGGTCAGATCTGCCCTTCTGAAAGTGGCAGATCGCCTTTCGACATTACAGCGAGAAAAACCAAAGACTGAAGGTGAGTTTTTCTAGTGAAATAGTGAATGTAGCTGTTAATTGCGATCGTAAAATGTACTGAATGTACAGAAAAAGTTGACCATGAAAAGCACGTGCTTATCATAGAAATGATTATTTAGAAAAAGAAAGAAAAAAATACTTACCAGCTACAATTTTGACGGGAATTAAGAAATCACCGTGCAGCCATCTTGTTTTTCTAGATCACGTGGAACAAGACAAAAAAATGTTGCTTTGGGGGAGGGTTTATGTGACTTTGAGTTCCACAGCTATCCATCGGGGGTACGGAAAGTTACCTTTTTCTCCCGTCCCCCTACCCAACAGTGTTGGAATTGGTATTTTCTGAGCCCGCGTTGACTGGACGAAAGTGGCATGCGGAAGGATGTTCGATTGCGAGAAAGTTGAATGTTGAATTCGTTAAAGTACAAAGTTCGATTGCAGAAACATCGACAATATTTAGAAAACTTGCAAGTCGGACTATGAAGCATAGGATGTTGGATTCTTGAAACAACAAAGTTGAATGTCCGATTATAAAAAAAGGTCGAATAGAAGAAGTACAATGTTGAATTGAGCAAGTCGAATTTTGGCGGAAATTGAACGCCATAAAAGAACGGCATGTTCGCGATCGAGTGTATTTGTCCGCGACTTTTAATTTCCCGAAAAACTAATATAAATAATCCACGCCCAATGTGGTTTCCGAAGTAATTTTAGGCTAACTTGGTATTAGGCTTGGCTATTAGACTTGGTATAAGCAATTTCGAAGCAATTTTTTGAGAAAACTATTTTGATAACGAATTGTTGAATCTACTAGCTTCTCCTCGTAACCGTTCTCGTTGGCCGGTCCTTGGAATTCCGATAAATCCCCCAGGTCCTTCGGAAATCCAAAATCGAATATCCCCCCTCCCCTTCGGAATTCCAAAATCAAAAACCCCTCCCTCCCCTATGAAAAAAACATTTCTTGAAAACACAAATAAACATGTTTTTTATATCCCTTGTTTCATTATTTTCAATATGCCAAACATTTTTTATCATTCATCACTATTATTTAAGGGCACGAGTAATCGATCGCAGATCGTCTAGTTATAAATAAAATATGCCTCAGCTAGTTTCACATTAACTATTTAAATTTCTAGTCAATTCTCTCATAACTGACTGGTGACCCTCTAGTCTCCGTCTTTAACGTTATTATAAATTATGAAATAATTCAAATGATACGCGTGTTTTTAGATTTAACAGAGAAATAAAAAAAATATTTAAAAAAACACTTGACATAATTTACGTTGTTGCCAAGTGGTCAAAATGGATTTTTATTTTTTTACTAACATTTCAAACGTATCTTTTTTCATTCCCTAGGTTGTTGGCATAACAGCAGTCAGTCCATTTTCTACCAGTGAAGAGCTCAGTTCCCCTTACTACTCAAATTTCTTCCGTACTGCTCCCCCAGACGGCCAGCAGGCTAAAGCAATGGCTGACATCATGGAGAAATTTGGCTGGCAATACGTAGCTGTCGTGGCAATAGACCATTCTTACGGACATTACGGAGTTAAAGCACTCGAGCGAGAATCCTACGACCGGAAAACCTTCCGTATAGCGTTGGTGGAATATTTCACGAAATCTGGCTACAAAGGACAGCTCAAAACGATAGTGGAAAAACGGAAACGCGAGCCAAATATAAAGGTTATTATTCTCTGGAGTACCTACGAGTCCGCGAAACGATTTTTCCAAGAAGCTTCGACTCAGCAGCTACTTGGTCACACGTTTCTAATCAGTGATGGTTTGGCAACGTTTGAAAAGGAAATCTTCGAGCAACATTCGGCCGTTTTAGGCGGTTTTCTTGGTATCATACCACATCATTATCAAGACGAACGTTTTATGCAGCATCTCAAGAGTCTCACCCCAGCCGATAATCCACATAATCCGTGGTGGAGGGAATTCTGGGAAACAGAATTTAATTGCACAACCACTGATCATCTTAAGGTAGTTCGGGATCCACACTTCCCGCCGATAGAATTTTTTTAAACTTTTTCTACATAAGGACTGACACATATGAAAAACAAAAATGAAATAAAAAATAGGGGTCACCGCACTTGTTTTGGAACTGTGGGGGATGGTAAAAGGCCCATTTTTGCCCCATTTCAACTAAAAGAAGTAACATCAAATTCGTTGAAAGTTATATTCTTGCGAACAAATTTGAAAGTTTTTTACAAATCAGCTATAAGAGTCTGACAAAATGCTCCCTTCGATATAGCTCTCATGAATTTATTCCTTGGAGAAGACATCAACTGAGATATTTTACGGAGATTTAAAAGAAGAGCTTCATTAATTTTTTGTACACGTTACCCCCAAAAAGTCAAAATTACAATGTTTTGGTCTCGAAGACCATGTATTTTTTATTTCAAAATTTCAAAGCTGGGTTTATGCCAAATAAAAAAATGGAAAAATAATCGGGTGTCACCGTGCTAATTTTAGAGCTATAAGCAAAAAACGCGCGAAAAATAAGATGATTTCAATGTTTTGGACGCGCGGGAATGGGCACTAGCTGCTTTTGAGGCCCGTATGCAATGATATGATGTTTTTTTTTAACAAAAAGTTCAAGAATGTCCATATTTTGGCTCTAACGCAAAATTTCTTTTCAACCGCACGAGAAATTTTATTTGATTTCACATGCGCGAGCAGAATGCGCAGTAGCAAGGGTCCCGAACTACCTTAATAGCGGCTTCAAGTCGTGTGAAACAAATTTGACAGTTGGTCATCGATATGAGAGGTTGTACAATTCGTATATATCATATCTATCGGATGCGGTCTACGCGTTAGCGCATGCGCTTGACATGATGACTAGTTGCAAAGGGAAGGACCCACATCGAGTGAACTGTCTGGAGTTACTTAAACCACACGAATTAGGTGGATACATGAAGAACGTTTCTTTCCAAGGAATCACAAGACATGTGTTTTTCAATAATGAAGGTGACCCAGTCCACTCTAACTCCCGGTTCCGCCGCTCCTGTGAATAATTCGCATGAACTACAGTTTATATTCAGCCAACGGCTCGCTGCTGCAAGCGTGCACTACTAAGCAGAAAAAGTACCGTTAATTGCATCAATATGTACTGTATCAGAAACTTCAGTCGACAATGAAAGACTCAGAGAAGATCACTATATAATATTTCTAAAAGAATTGGCCATAATTTCAAAGTAAGTTTTGTTTGATGAATGAAATAATTTTGCATTGTATTTTGAACTTCAACAGGCGAAGTGTTTGACCTCTCATTTGTCAACATACACAAACATTATTTGCTCCAATTTTAGAATTGTGGCATCGTTTCACTTTAACATAAAATAACATAAAATAATGACTCAGTTGTAGTTGTAGTTGTTAACTATGTTGTTACATAATATGAGTTGATTTAGTCTATGAACCGTTACAAAGTTTATGTGACAACTTGAAGCCGCTGGAGATCTGCCGGCCTTTGATGTGCAAGAGCACTTGTTCGTATTGATTAACAAAAATAAATGAGTGCTATAATCAAGTCTGTAAATCGTGCTTTCGTAATAAACCACTATTTTGATAATTAGTTTATTGCAAATTTCACTTCTGCTTCCGTTTTCTTATGCGAATTACAAAATACGTCACCGACATGCGCGACATGATTTTAATCCCATGCGCCCAGCCGTCAGTGGGGAGATTATCGCGGCGCACGAACCCCTGACGGCTGGAGACTGAGCCTACGCTTGCAGCAACAATGTGGAACACTTATTTAATTGCTAATGGAACTATTCATCAAGGTTACGATCGCTTTAGCGACGTATCTAGGGGAAGACAATGTGCTTTTATGAGTCTTTCAGCTCTGTTATGTGCAAACTCGTTCCCCGTTTCGACTAGATGGACAACACAGACAGTCGATCGAATATTAGTAGAAGGAGATGTTATGTATGTAAAGGCCTTTGAAGAGCAAACGATACCAGATACAGAGACATTGTCGCTAACTTCTTACTTGCCATATCGAGTCCGTTTGCCTTCGACACAATTGATGTAAAACCATCGGCTGTCGAGACAAACAAATCGCCCATTGAGGCAAAAACTACTGAATCAAGGCAAACAAACGAAACGAATCCCAAACGACGAAACGTTTATAGTTTGTACCCACGTTTATAGATAGTATGTTCCAAACATGTTATTGTTCTATCAAACATTTCAAGCTATCTTGTTTTCTGTAATTTCAGACCTCTTGTGTACGGTCCCTAATCTTCCCACAGGCAACCCAGTCAGAGTATTTTAAGATATCCCGATATCTGGAAACTTCTCACTCCTGTAATTACACACCTGCGCTATATTTCTCTTATATAAATTGTTAGACTGTTTTTATTATTGTTATTATTATTCATTACAATAATAAAATTTGTCGCAGCAATTCACTTTCGAAAGAAATCAGAGGTTTACTTGGTCATGGTTGACATTCAGAGTGGTTGAAGCGAGCATTTTCAAATGAGAACTTTCGACTACTTAAAATCATGTCAAAATTGTCTCATAGCATACCACATTCATCGAAATGATTATGAGCAAGTAAACCTGTAAAGAAATAGAAAAGCAAAGTAAGATCAATAAAAGTAGTATCACAAACAAAAGAACGTACTATCAATGCACAAATACACAATTGTAATTTGATAGATAAAATTTATTTTTTATTTTGGAAATGAATATCACACACATTTTATTTGAAATAGTAAAAAAAATGATAACCTAAACAAAACTGATTTAAAATCTTGCTTCAATCTCGAGTTGAAGACAGACATTGTTTTCCTTAACTACAATAACGAAATAAATATCGAAACAAAAGACTATATCGTAATGCATTTTCGCTCGCCACATTTGTTTTCCATACACTCTAGTCTCTGATTGGCTGTTTTTTACCTCATGAAACGGCTTTTATAAAACTGTAGTTTAATTCAATCATTTAATCGCCATGAAGAACTTACTCGGTCTCTTTCAGCTATTCACTCTCTTCATAACCTGCACTAATGCTCAAAAAAGACTTTATCAGCCTGGGAACATAACCATCGGCGTCTTGCTACCCTTACACTTACAAGCTACAATCAACACTTGTGGGGAACTCTACCCTCATGGGCTTGGCCATATCGAGGCAATATCGCATACAGTCGCTCAAATCAACAAAAATGCCAGCATTTTGAGAGATGTTACACTCGGCATTGATGTAAAGGACTACTGCAATTCTCCCGTGTTGGCTGTATCTGGCGCGTACAGTTTTGGGACTAATAACTTCTTGAATGCTCTAGTAGAAGCCCAGGGAATTAAACCGATTAGTTCATTTTGGCATTCACAAGTTACATCCTCAGTTGCAGCAGTCATTGGGACCGAGGATTCAAGCAGTACCACCTTGGTTTCAAGTCTTCTTCAGGTCATTTTTTCTATTTGATGGATAAATGTTGAGATGTTTTAAAAGACTCGTTTACTCGAGGAAAGACATTTAGGGAGAAACAAACAGCTCATATGATAAAAAATCTTCTTAACTGACTAATTTCATATATATGGTAATATTTGAAACCTCATACTAAATCTTGTGTGTTAAGGCTTGACTTGCCTTAAATTTATTTTTGTAATTTGATCAATTTTGTCTCAAATGTAACCAAATTAGTTGTTGTAAGTCAAATTTGAATTTTCAACACTTCTATAGTAAAATATTGCGAAACCCGGGCCAATCAATGGCGTCTATTTTTAAAGTCAAAATTGGGAACATTAAAACAAATTTGAATTGGATCAAATTTGATATGGATTGAACACCTATAAAAAGATGTGCATGAATTAGATTTTTAACCTGTACTACGGTACCTTTGCTAGTTTAGAAGATATTTTGACAAATATGGTTTGGGAATGTGATCACGTGACCTGTTTTGTTAATTATCTCGTGAACCAAGAATGCTAGGTCACGTTAAAAGGCTGATTCATATACATGTACATCGTTTCATAAATGTTCAATCAGTACCATTAATTCAATTTGCTTTAATTTTCCCCATCAAAATGATGCATGTGTTTTTAGATTTAACAAAGCAAATCAACGGTAATCTAAAAGGACCTTGATTTGATTTACGTTTAAAGGGTAAGATCAATAATCCTTACTCTGGTTATGCGAGTTTACAGCTTTCGTCCAAGTGGCAACAATGGACTGATATTGTTTTTACTAACATTTCAAACGTATCTTTTTTCATTCCCTAGGTTGTTGGAATAACAACAGTCAGTTCATTTTCCACCAGTGAAGAGCTCAGCTCCCCTTACTACTCAAATTTTTTTCGTACCGCTCCCCCAGACGGCCAGCAGGCTAAAGCAATGGCTGACATCATGGAGAAATTTGGCTGGCAATACGTAGCTGTCGTGGCTATTGACCATTCTTACGGACGTTACGGAGTACGAGCATTCGAGCGAGAATCCTACGACCGGAAAACCTTCCGTATAGCGCTGGTGGAATATTTCACGAAATCTGGTTACAAAGGACAGCTCAAAAAGATAGTAGAAAAACTGAAACGCAAGTTAAATATAAAGGTTATTATTCTCTGGAGTACCTACGAGTCTGCGAAACGATTTTTCCAAGAAGCTTCGACTCAGCAGCTACTTGGTCGCACGTTTCTAATCAGTGATGGTTTGGCAACGTTTGAAAAGGAAATCTTCGAGCAACATTCGGCCGTTTTAGGCGGTTTTCTTGGTATTATACCACATAATTTTCAAGACGAACGTTTTATGCAGCATCTCAAGAGTCTCACCCCAGTCGATAATCCACATAATCCGTGGTGGAGGGAATTCTGGGAAACAGAATTTAATTGCACAACCACTGATCATCCTAATAGCGGCTTCAAGCTTTGTGAAAGAAATTTGACAGTTGGTCATCGATATGAGAGGTTGTACAATTCGTTCATACCGTATCTGTCCGACGCGGTCTATTCGATAGCGCATGCGCTTGACATGATGACTAGTTGCAAAGGGAAGGACCCACATCGAGTGAACTGTCTGGAGTTACTTAAACCAAACGAATTAGCTGGATACATGAAGAACGTTTCTTTCCGAGGACTCACAGGGCATGTCTTTTTCAATGATGAAGGTAACCCAGTACACTCTAACTACGACATCGTCAACTTCCAACAAAATCACCAGCACAAATGGGATGTCGTTACTGTTGGATTCTGGGAAGGAAAGGGTAACTACACCAAGCTCACCATCAATCAGCCGTCCATACAGTGGAACACTGAACAGAACGCTACTCCAGAGTCTACATGCAGTACGATTTGTCCCCCCGGTTTTAAACAGACCACAATAGTAGCATGGTGTTGGGAGTGTTTAGAGTGTCCGAAGGGGTTCGTCAATCCCGTCCCAGGGTCACACAACTGTACTAAATGTCATCAAGAACAAATGTCAAATCCCGCTAGGACTAAATGCGTCAATTTACCATACAACAATGTTCAATGGGATGACATAATGGCGATCATCTTAGCTGTTCTTGGTGCGCTAGGTAGTGTGGGAACGCTCTTTACCATGGGAGTATTTATTATCCATCGTCACACTCCTATCGTCAAAGCATCAAATCGTGAACTTAGCTTTGTATTGTTGGTTCTTATCCTAATGTGCTTTGTGTTGGCCTTTCTTCACCTCGGTCATCCAACGAATCCTTTGTGTCTTGTGATTCAACCTTGGAGGTACATAACTTGTACTTATTGCGTTTCGATACTCTATCTCAAGACGAATCGTTTACTCAGTGCGTTTGAGACAACATTGATACCGTCCTGGTTTAAGAAGTACGTTTTTGACCGTCGTCGACAGCACGTCGTTGTGTTTTTACTTAACTTTATCCAGATCATCTTCACTGTAGTTTGGCTCGTCCTTGATCCGCCATACTTGTACAAAGACATTAAGCCACAACAGCACATCTTCTTAAGATGCCAGCCTTGTAATACTTCATTAGGCTACGGTATACGGGCTTCTATGTTCGCCTATCTAGTGTTCCTGTCAGGTCTTTGCACGATCTACGCGTTCAAAGCCCGTAAGCTCCCGGAGAATTTCAACGAGGCAAAGTTCATTGGTTTTGCTATGTATATTTTGTTAGTTTCCTGGATTGTTTACTATCCAGTCGATTCAACCCTTGAAGGAGCTTATAGCACGTTTGTCGGCTGTGTAACCGCTTTGCTTATTGCGTACGGACTCCTCGGATGCATTTTTATCCCTAAGGTGTACTTGATGCTTTTCTGCCCGAAGAAGAACACGATCGATAAGGTTAAAGCTGAAGTTAGCCAGTTTTCTAAAAGCCAGTCCGCGGAGATTTGATTCAGGTAGAAAAGACCTATATTCCGGGTCCTTGTTTCGTCTTAGTGCAGTGCCTTATTTCGACTTAGTGTGCATTAGTTCACGTTTATAGATTACATTTAATCGCATTAGTCTGGCCTAGTCTCGGCCCTATGTAGCATGCACTGTTATTCATTTCAATCAATCAGAAACTTGCCTAAGGTGTTAAGAAAAGAAGAACTTGCTGTTTGTAATAGAATGATCATAAAAATCAAAATTATTCAATGGAACATACAAACTTAAGACGTATATCAATATACAAAGTGTATCGGACTGACTGAAAACCAAACATCACTTCCACTGTCCGTTGCTTGTCGTGTTTTGATAAGTGGCGCTCGATCCGTTCTATCAGGATTGTTCACCTCGATCGCTGGGATAGATTTTGAGATATCCCAGCAATTTAGATCAAATTTTACATCGATCGTAACAATTATATGGAACCCTGCAGACTTAAGGTACCAAATATGTTTCAAATACAAAAACATACCTCATTTCTATGTAACAAATTTTTGTGTAATAATTTGTAAATGTTGGTCCAACTAACATTGAAAAAGTCTTCTGGTAGTGGTAGTAAAATGATGTCATATTGCAAATCGCCTACGAAATCGCTTGCAGCATAAAAAAGTGCAAGCAAAACAACAAAAAATACTGGCAGTCAACCTAGAGATAGAGATCCAACACAGAGTACAAACCAATCTGCTAACAGGGAAACCAAAAAGAAAATGCATCGTTGGGGATTCCATGCTCAACGGAATAGATAAAAACAAAATGTCAAGGAGGAATACTGTGAAAGTCTGGCCTTTTCCAGGCGCCAACAGTGAAGATATGGCGCATTACATCAAGCCACTAGCTCGTAGAAAACCAGATGTATCGAAGATGAGGTGATTATGTACTTTGGTACGAATGATTTACGCAACATGGAATCTGTCCTGTGCAAACGAATAATCGAACTAGCATAGTCCTTGAGCGGATCAAGGCATGAATGTAACCATCTCGACACTAATCGCTAGAAGAGATGACCTCCAATTACAGAACAACCGTAAAATGGTTAACGAAAATCTGGAAAGTACAGAGAGAAACATAAATTACATAAAGCACGACAATATCAAAGAAACCAACTTGAATGGCAGTGGACTGCATCTGAATAAATTTGGGAAAACATTGCTTGCAATGAACTTTATCAAACACATTGATAATAAATAGGACTTTCAAGCCGGGGAATCGGTAGAAGAAACTATAAATCACGGTGAGTCAATTTTTTATACAAATACTTTTGGGCGTGGTAATTCGGTAATTCTTGTGTAAGACATGTGGGTATTAGCAATCACTCGTTAGTATTCATGTGTCGTAAGACTCGACACGAGCGTCCGAACACTAGAATTATAGAATTTAAGATGTTTAATGAAGACGTAGCACGAGTGGTATTTTGCCTTTTCCATCAAATACAAGCGGCATTTTTCAGTAATTCTTCGAGAACTTAGGTGGAATTTCCTGTTAATAACATATCTACATAAAATGTAAGTTTATGATAAAGAAACCTTACTTAGTATGTGAAATACATTCAAAAATTGAAATTGCATTTAGTTTTTTCTTTTAGATACCTGTCCATGGAGGCGAAGCTTTGTTGTTCGTATATTTAATTGTCCGTTTTATCTTTCTTTCGGGAGTTCGGTGTAAAACTGCTCCAAAAGCAAATTAAGTTCACTCGGTGGTATATTCTCTTTAATGTTTTTGCTTCGGCTATTCAAAACATGTGCGAATCCATGTTTTTATAGTTTTGCTGTGTTTTTGTTTGTACTCTTCTCCTTCGTTGCACGAATTTCTTCAGAGGATAAACTATCAAAACGAGCTGCTTCTTGTGTGTCTTGATCTGACAGATGTGCTTCATGTTCATTATCAAGCCAGTCTATACAAACATCTGACTCTTCAATGTCAAAAAGTCGTCCAAGTTTTCAAAACTAGCAAAGTATTCCTCCATTGTCATCAACTGTAATTCGCTTTACGTAAAGAAACACAAATGCACACAAATGCGCAAAGCATGTCGGGAAGGATTCGTGCAATTAATAAATAGCACATGTACTATAAATTAATTGCACAGATTAAAAAAAATACATGGTCGATCAACCAATCAGAAACGAGCATTTTATGTAGATGTGGTATAAACCAATATATAGTGACAACTATTGCACACATTTAATAGTGTTTGTACTCTATTACTGTTGTTTTACCGTGCTTTATTTAAATAAAGTCATCCATTCATCCATCATCACACAGATCTCACGGGAGGGGGACTCCCATAGATTGGAGGGGGGTCAAAAGCGGAGATCTGTGACCTTTTAGGATCCCTCAGAGGTTTTCAAACAAAATTTACGTTGGTAACTTTGAGGGTATCCACGGATATTCATAAACAAGGTCTCGATTTTACGATTATTTTATCCAACTATTCGATCGTATTTGAGTTAATACATTAATTTTAGGGATAAAAATCCAGTATTGCCACGCCCGGGCCCTTTGGTAGAGAACTTTAGTACCCTTTAGGGGTCATTTTCAAAAATTCCAACGAGCATCCTCGCCTTATTTCGTTCTCAATCTCCCCGCCCCCCTCTCCCGCTCATATGATATATATTTTACATATAGTACTGTTTCGCAGTGTTTTATCGGGTATAAAAACTCGAGCGTACGGCTTCAAAAACCCAAATCAAATAACAAAATGGTGGCTTGAAGTCTTGTTCTTTGGTAAACATTGCATGTAGCTTTGGTATGCAAGATATTTCCTAACAGTTCAAGATTCAAAAATAAAGGAACAATAGTCACAATTTTATGAACAAAAGCAAAGTGAAATGGTTCTGATGAGACGGGGTAAAACGTCATCACGTTTCAGGCTCATTAACATATGTTTGCTTGGTCGGTTGACATTCAGAGTCGTTTAAGCAAGCATTTTCAAATAAGAACTTTCGAGATCGACTACTTGAAATCATGTCGAACTGAAATTGTGTCATACTTTACTACAGTTTTCATCGGAATGATTATGAGCAATTAAACCTGTAAAGGAATTGAAAAGACTAATAAGATAAACAAAACTGGAACTACAAACAAAACAACTATCAATGGACAAATATACAAATTTAATTTAATAAAAAAAATTGTTTTAGGAATAAACATTTACACATGCACTATTTTATTTGCAATCTTAAAAAATGTTAAACTAAACAAAACAGGTTTAATCTCGATTTAATCTCGAGTTTAAGACAGACATTGTTTTTCGTAATTATAATAACGAAATAAATATCGAAACAAAAAAACTATATCGTAATGCATTTTCACACGCCACAATCGCTTAAATGGTGTCCTCGCATATTTGTTGTCCATACACTGTAGTCTCTGATTGGCTGTTTTTTTTACCTCATAGACCGGCTTTTATATGCTGAAATATAATTTGATTCAAAGTTCTATCGCCATGAAGAATTTAGTCGGTCTCTTTCAACTAATCACTCTCCTCATAACCACTAATGCTCAAAAAAGACTTTATCAGCCTGGGAACATAACCATCGGCGTCTTGCTACCCTTACACTTACAAGCATCAATCAACACTTGTGGGGAATTTTACCCTCTCGGGCTGGGTCATATCGAGGCAATATCGTACACAGTCGCTCAAATCAACAATAATGCCAGTATTTTGAGAGATGTTACGCTCGGCATTGAGGTAAAGGACTACTGCAATTCTCCAGTATTGGCTGTATCTGACGCGTACAATATTGGGACTAACAACTTCTTGAATGGTCTACTAGACGCCCAGAGAAGTAAAGGGAAGGGTCCGTTGGCACTGGATACTTTAAATATTACATCACCAGTTGCAGCAGTCATTGGCACCGAGGATTCTAGCAGTACAGGCCTAGTTTCAAGTCTTCTTCAGGTCAATTTTTCTTATTCATCTAATGAATATGTTAGATGTTATTAGTGTTAGATATTCAAGAATAGAATTTCATCACATTGATATGAAATAATATGAAGATTTTTAAGCACGTTCGCGAGCATTGCTTGTGCAGATCAATTCATTCAAACGAAGTTAACACCAGCGCGCACTATTTCTTTTTTATTTTTATTTTATTTATTTTTTTGTCGATTTTTCTGAGTTGCGATAAAAATATTTCAATATGTAACGAAATCTGATACCAACAATTGTTCGCCAAGAAATGAAAGTACTGACATGCTCTATAACATATTTCGAAACAAAGAAAAAGTGAACGGAGATCAAATTTGCGTAACAAATCAAGCTCTCAACGAGTTGGAAATCTCGCCTTTATCACTCTGACACGTGTTAAAACTTATAATTATCTCCAGTATGTTCAAAGGTTCAATCTATATTTAAAACATCAAGTGACGGTTGCAAATGTTTGTTTTAACGACTTTCTTTTTTTAAGTTAGGAGTTTACCCGGAAATGCTGACAGAGCAGTTTCAAAAAACATTTCTGTTCATCCTCAAATTCTTTTTCCATTCACTTTCTGGCAAAATTCCGTTATATAAATTGAGCCACCACTGCTCAGTGCGGCCTGGTCTACGCCAAATCCTTTCTTTACGGCATACTTGTCTTCTTATGTTACGCATTCGATTCATGGCAATGTCATATTGTGTCGCAATTTGCTGACCAACCATTTGTAATCGCTGTCTCTCAGTTATCAAAGATATCAATATCAGGCTACAAAGTTGCAAGCAAGAAACCAAGGAACTGAGCTAGTGAAGCGAAAATCGAATTTACCGCCATTACGAATCGTTCTTCCTCAATTTTGTTTGTTTTGCTTGCCGAGCGACCGCTCACCAGGGTTAACCCTAGCCCTAGGGTTGCAAATTATCATGTAAATGCTAGGCATCTTCAGCCCTACTAGGTAGGGTAGCCCTATCCCCTAGGGGCACCCTTTTCCCATGTAAACAGGGCCTTAGAGGTAAAAAAATATGTATTGCCACGCCCTTCTGAATAGAACGGTGAGCGCTCTATACCATCCGTCAAAAGGAGGTCCATTCGGAAACACGTCGGACGAGAGAAATCCGAGACCCGACGAACGAAATGTTGTACATAAATATTCATAGCAGTAGTCAACCTTTGTTATGGTTTGTAATATTCTAAAATACTGTAAAAACACACACTCGAACACATAGATCATTAGCTTTCATTTTAACTCTTAGATTTTATGTGAAGAAAGAACTGACTCACCTTTCGTTTGCCATGAATCGGTGAAACAATATCATGATTCGCTTTAATAGTACTACTATTATTTGTTCTGTTCTTTCCGGGATAGTCATTATCTATCGATTCGAGGATTTAATATTTTTTATTTACTGAACGGATAATCAATACATTTATTGTACTAGCATCCTTTTGATTGATGGTCGATTGTACAATCCTTCAAACGGATGTTCACCTCGAAACCCAACCGGAAGTTGAGACTACCTGGAAACGGAAGTGGAAATTTGAGTGAGAAATGCGTTGTTATTTTTCGGGATTAATATGTATAGATAATACACTTTTGTGTGTGTGTGTGTGTGTGTGTGTGTGTGCGAATCATGATATTGTTTCGCCGATTCATGGCATGCAAACGAAAGGTGAGTCAGTTCTTCCTTCACATAAAATCTAAGAGTTTAAATGGAAACTAATGATCTGTGTGTTCGATTGTGTGTTTTTACAGTATTTTATTGTACGAAGATTACAAAACATAACAAAGGTCGACTGCCGCTATGAATATTTATGTACAACATCGGGAAAGCCCGATTTGATTCGTCGGGTCTCGGATTTCTCTCGTCCGACGTGTTTCCGAATGGACCTCCTTTTGACGGATGCATGTATAGAGCGCTCACCGAAGAGAACTTCGGTGCATTTTTGGTCGTTATTAAAAGCATAGCCGATGGGATTCCGATGGGAGTCCCCCCTTTCCGGGGGAGTTTAATTAATGAAGCACTATAAACAGTACAGACACGGGTGAAAAACGCACTGTGCACAATCGGAAAATGGTTTTGTCGTACCCGGGACTGGGGAGCGTCATTAAACTACAACTACTGGAACGCTTTGCCGACTATCGTTTGTAGAGCAATTAGTGAGGATTAAAGCATATAGAGAATTTGTCTGCGCATGTCGTAAGTTAATGGTAGAAGCAGCTATAATCACGCGAAAGAAAAATACCTTATAAATCCCCTTAAATCCCAATTCACAAAAGCGACACTTCAGCTGTCATAAGTCTCTGTTCCAACCATACAGTGATTGGCCGTTATTTCCGTACGGCTTATTATAGTTCTTGGTGGACATTAGAATAACAATTTGTTTGTTTATAACCATGAAGTATCTGCAAGATTCTGCAATATGGCCGCTTTCACAACGAGACTAGGTCGTCTTTGACTGCCGATCAAAGATTTTGGCCAATACTCTATTGAAAACCAAAAGTATAATACTAATCTACGATTATTAAAGAAAGCATACCAAGGAAAAACTTATCGGCGCATACATTTAAGCTCGACTTTTCTTCAAATTTATGCGAAAAAATTGACCAAAGAGTAAGACTGACAAATCTTCTCCGTGCTTGAGTTAAAGTTTATATTTAGTGAAGATAGAAGTATATCAACAAAAGCCCGACCAGAAAATTACAAAATTTGGTGGTTCATCTGTGTTTTCACAATCATTTGGATTAATCAAGATCATTCTAACCTAATTTCAGGTTCGGTATTCAAATCAGTCGAAATTGCTTGAGAGGAGAAACACAACCATGGCGTCAACAAATATCGCAATATCACGTTTTGGCCAATCTTTCTTAAAAAAATAACAATGCTGTGTTGTAGAATGTGGTTTGACGACTCGCATCAGTTATATTTAGCTTCGGCGCAGCCCCTCAAACATACCGCTTATCAAGAAGGAAAGTTGACCAAAACTTGCAAAATGCGCAAATAATCTGCTCATCACCCCACAAAATCGATCCTCAATAAGAAATCATTCTGTACCACACAATTCTCATGACCTTTGAGTCTTAATCTGTGGAAAAAGTTTTCTGCTATTTCTTTTATTATGGCAGCAGTCCTCACACGAATGCAGTAGTTTTGTGTTTTCTTCTTCGTTTTGCGGACTTTTGCTCAAAAATATTTTGAGATCGAAAACCTCCCCATTTACTTGACTTAGTCACAGCACCTTACAAAGTGATAGACTTTAAGTATCCATTTATATTTTCCTAAATTGAAGATCACTAAGATTGCGATTGGAACTCTAAAGTTCCCCGGTCGTAGAAAAAAATGTAAACATGACCGCGAGCTAAAATTTTCTGACATGCGCAGATAAATTCTCTATATGCTGAGGATTAAGAGTTTGAATATGAAAAAGAATTCGCAAAGACTGCTGGTTAAATGGCGCCATAATGCAAATAGCCTGTTGATCGCTAGCTAACAGTTATCTTTCCTTTATTTGGCGTTTCTCCTTATCATTCTGCAGGTCGTTGGAATAACAACAGTCAGTCCATTTTCTACGAGTGAAGAGCTCAGTTCTCCTTACTATTCAACTTTCTTCCGTACCGTTCCCCCAGACGGCCAGCAAGCTAAAGCAATGGTTGACATTATCGAGCGATTTGGTTGGCAATACGTAGCTGCCGTGGCCGTTGACCATTCTTACGGACGTTACGGGGTACGAGCACTCGAGCGAGAATCCTACGACCGGAAAACCTTTTGTATAGCGTTGGTGGAATACTTCACGAAATCTGGCTACAAAGGACAGCTCAAAAAGATAGTAGAAAAACTAAAACGCGAGTCAAATATAAAGGTTATTATTCTCTGGAGTACCTATGAGCCCGCGAAACGATTTCTCCAAGAAGCTTCCGCTCAGCAGCTGCTTGGTCGCACGTTTTTGATAAGTGAAGGTTTGGCGATGGTTGGAAGGGAGGTTTTAGAGAAACATTCAGCTGTTTTAGGTGGTTCTCTTGGGATTATACCACATCATTATCAAGACGAACGTTTTATGCAGCATCTCAAGAGTCTCACCCCAGCTGATAATCCACATAATCCGTGGTGGAGGGAATTCTGGGAAACAGAATTTAATTGCACAACCACTGATCATCCTAATAGCGGCTTCAAGCCGTGTGAAAGAAATTTGACAGTTGGTCATCGACATGATATTTTATACAATTCGTTCATACCGTATCTATCCGACGCGGTCTATTCGATAGCGCATGCGTTGGACATGATGACTAGTTGCAAAGGGAAGGATCCACATCGTGTGAACTGTCTGGAGTTACTTAAACCAAACGAGTTAGCTGGATACATGAAGAACGTTTCTTTCCAAGGACTGACGGGGCATGTGTTTTTCAATAATGAAGGTAACCCAGTACACTCTAACTACGACATCGTCAACTTCCAACAAAATCACCAGCACAAATGGGATGTCGTCACTGTTGGATTCTGGGAAGGAAAGGGTAACTACACCAAGCTTACCATCAATCAGTCGTCCATACAGTGGAGGGCTGAACTGAACGCCACTCCAGAGTCTACATGCAGTAAGATATGTCCCCCCGGTTTTAAACAGACCACAACAGTAGCATGCTGTTGGGAGTGTTTAGAGTGTCCGGAGGGGTTCGTCAATCCCGTCCCAGGGTCACACAACTGTACTAAATGTCATCAAGAACAAATGTCAAATCCCGCTAGGACTAAATGCGTCGATTTACCTTACAACAATGTTCAATGGGATGACATAATGGCGATCATCTTCGCTGCTCTTGGTGTGCTAGGTATTGTGGGAACGTTTTTTACCATTGGTGTATTTAGTATCCATCGTCACACTCCAATCGTCAAAGCATCAAATCGTGAACTTAGCTTTGTGTTGTTGCTTCTTATCTTAATGTGCTTTGTGTTGGCCTTTCTTCACCTTGGTCATCCAACGAATCCTTTGTGTCTTGTGATTCAACCTTGGAGATACATAACTTGTACTTATTGCGTTTCGATACTCTACCTCAAGACGAATCGTCTACTCAGTGCGTTTCAGACGAAACTGATACCGCCTTGGTTTAGAAAATACGTCGTAGACCGTCGTCGACAACACCTTGTCGTGTTCTTACTGAACGTTATCCAGATCATCTTCACTACAGTTTGGCTCGTCCTTGATCCGCCATACTTGTACAAAGACATTAAGCCACAACAGCACATCTTCTTAAGATGCCAGCCTTGTAATACTTCATTAGGCTACGGTATACGGGCTTCTATGTTCGCCTATCTAGTATTTGTATCCGCACTTTGCACTTTGTATGCGTTCAAAGCCCGTAAGCTCCCGGAGAATTTCAACGAGGCAAAGTTCATTGGTTTTGCTATGTATATTTTGCTAGTTTCCTGGATTGTTTACTATCCAGTCGATTCGACACTTGAAGGAGCTTATAATACCTTTGTTGGCTGTGCAAGTGCTTTGTTAATTGCGTACGGACTCCTCGGATGCATTTTTATCCCTAAGGTGTACTTGATGCTTGTCTCCCCCGATAAGAACACCGTGGATGCTGTTAAAGCTGAAGTTAGCCACTTTTCTAAAAGCATTGGGGACTCGATGCAAATGGAAAGGGTTACAAAAGGAGTTCAAAGTGAAGCAAAAACTCATTAATGCAGCACAAGGTCTATCCTTATGTATAAAACACTGCGTGTGACTTAGAAGGTTTTCTTTTTATTGATATACACGGCCTGGAGGATACAGGGCACAATGAACTAAATCACATTTTCTTTATAGATTTAAATTGACTAGATTATTTACTCTACAGTTGTAACAGAAATAAACGTTAATATAAAATAAAAGATAAATTTACTGTTCCGCTGCTATGCGAGGTATTTTAATCGCGCGACCCTACTGCATGGCAATGGCACGCTTCCCTACCCACACGGCATAAAACATCTCTCCATTTTACACGGTCCAACAAACGTTTACACCAAAAGGCACTTATCGCTGCTGATACTAACTAAATGGCGCAGCACACCCACTCAGGACAATGTTGAGAGAGGATGACGATGCTTGGAATTGGACGAATGTCGAGCTAGAAGCTGTATGATACCAAATTATCTGCACCATAATTTCCCCTATAATAAAAAATTATCTTAGTTTAATATTTGTCAACGCGGAGTACACTAGAAACAGACGATTATAGATATTATCTGCTGAGATTGTTTTATATATTACAAATTAAATGTCTCGAGCGCTCTGTGTTTCTTTGGACTTAGACGAGTAGGCGGGACCATAGACACACACTATCTCTAGTTGTGATTCTATGTCCTCTTCTGGTGTGCGGGCGACCTAGCTTCAACATTCAAGTACACGTACAATGCCTCTAAGGTCATCAGTAGTTCTTTTTGTTTACAGACGTTCTGTAAGATCTTTGGAACATAAACTGAAATCGTATACAAAATCTGATTCAGTTATGGATGAGTGAAAGGATGAATGCATGCACATGAGTGAATGAATGAGAAAAAAGTAATATTTGAGCTAATGTGTATTGACCTTACGTACTTTTGCTGTGAATTCTTGATCTCCATTCACTACGTCGACAAGTAGCCGTGTCCATCATCAAGCTGTCTTCCCCTTGTCGTCCTCTGTAGTTTCGTCACTCCACATCAACCCTTCAATTGCGCTCGCAATATCTACAGCTTCTAGCTCGACATTCGTCCAATTCCAAGCATCGTCATCCCAAATCACAAGTTGCTCAAGTATTGATGTTCTGTGCTTCGTGCGTTTTCTTTTGCAGTTTTTTGGTTGAGCTCTGCAAGTTATGAGTTTTTGAATTGGCTTTTATAAAATAACTGGGATAATACGCGCGCTACGATATCAGGTCGAAAACCATGTTTGATGAGAGTACGCGTCGTGGTTTCCTACGGTCCTCTCGCGTTCTCTCAACATCCCGCGTGTTTTGATCAGGAAAACTGTTTTCGATTTGTTAATTAATTTATGTTTTTATACGTGTTTAAATTTCGGCTATCCTAGCGCGCAATGCGATGAGACAAACGGAAAACTGAGTTTTGGCGTGCGCGCACATGGAAGACGGCAGTTGCTAGGCGAGTGTTTGTCCCTATAGGCCCATTTTCACTAGTGCAGCAAGCGGAGACGGGGAGGTGATGACTCATTCCGCACGTGTGAAAATTAGCGAACGCAGAGAGGGGCGGAGGAGGAAGAAGACGCAAGCAAAACAAAACCAACCGTTCTCCTTTATTTTCAGCTTGCGTCATCGCTTACTTTACGCTGCGGTAGCCCAGTATAAAAGGAAAATCGTACCATCCGATCCGGAAACAATAGAAATCTCATTTGCTAACAAATGACGAGTGGTTCGGCAATGCTTAGTTAGTGGTCACATAGTTTTAATTGTTTCAGAGTTCGGACGTGCAGCAGTGAGCCCGCCTTCTTTGAAATTTGTCGCCCTCTTCCCATGTAAAATTACATGTAGTCCCACAAGAGAAATTTATCTTTTAATATCCATCTATTTATATAATTATATATATTCTATAAAAAATCTATAGCTACATGAACGATTTACTTTTCAATAACCGTCATAATGATATTTTATGCTATATTAATTTAAAGTATATACGTTTCTTTTCGTTTTTGAACCCCCAGCTATCTTGGTCGCCTTGGCAAGAGGCAAGAAACAGTTTCTAAAAAGGGATTGTTGGAGGGAACGTTGAATGTTGATTGCTTGCAGGTTGTACTAGAGTGCACGCCACTACAGCATCTAACAATTCTTAATATCTAATGATAAGACTTAGTTATGCACTAGCTAAGAATTCACCGAGGTATGAACACAATACCACAAAGGAATTGAAACAAAAGCTGTCTTTGTTTATTTCTGTTCATTGTTGCTATTGATCTACTATATTATTTCTGTTCATTGTTGTTATAAGTGTTTTGTGATGGCGGGATGGAAGTTACTCTTGTTGACGTCTGATGCTAATAACGGTAATATAGACTGTCCACTGTCATCTACATGTTTAAGGTGCACAAAGGCTGTATATGGCAAATCACAGTGTGGTTTATTAATGGCTGGATAATATTGACGATAACATACAATTGCTATGGTCAGACCTGAAAGTACAAGATATAAAAAGAGTCAGCTATCTTAAGTACAAAAGAGATGGTATTAACGTCTGGAAGACCTTTAAGGTCCTCCTTTTCATCTGGAAAGAGTTATGACACTTACCAAGAATAGACCCAATAGTAATATCTGAAAGACAGAGCAGAAGAAACGTCTCAGGTAAAAACATATAACTTCACTAGTGAGGACAGCAAAAGAGAAATGAGATTGTTTGATCACTGTCTATTTCATGTCTAAGTAAAGAAAGAGCAGAAAAAAACGTCCCAGGTAAAAACACATAACTTCACTAGTGAGGACAGCAAAAGAGAAATGAGACTGTTTGATCACTGTCTATTTCATGAGTGAGTACCAGGCTTCATGGAATCTAACAATCTACAACTACCAGATTTCGTCAGTCAATTTTCCTACTTATTACTGTATCACAAGTATTGTTAAATCAAGGACATCACAATTATCATCATCATTATCATCTGCTGCAGTAGCATCATAAAATCATCACCCTCAGTAATGTCATCATTATAATTATAAATATTTGTTTATACTTTACAGTGAGGACACTCGAACCATGAACACTTGTCTTTATTTAGCTTTTTATTTTCTGAGCTTTCTACTGCTTCAAATATTCTAAAAAAGTAGGACTGAACTCAAATTAACTGAATTATCAAATGCAAATGTTTTCAAATCGATTCACTCAAAGGATGCATGTTAAAAAAAGTGTCAAAAAAGCACAAAGTGTTCACGGTTCGAGTATCCACACTGTAATAATATTAATATATATTTTTTACTGATAACTAGTCTGATTTACAGGTATTTGTATATAATTATGAAATTTTGTTTATACTTAAATAATTGTTATTATATATACTTTTTTCCTTTATTACCACTTGTTATAATGACCATTTCTAAAGTTCTATAATATAGACCAGCCTGCTGGCTTTGATTAGCTATTCCAGTTATTCCAGCAGGCTGGCACCTAATATAAGGTTAATATAAAATAATTATACTCTAATGTTTATACTTTATGGTATACATAACAGGTGCAAATAAAAATTGTCATTGTCCTTCTCATCATCATATGAAAGCACCATTACTTTCATCATCAACTTCAACATCACCTTCATCAATATAATTAATTATTAATAATTATCATCAATAAAATCATACCTTGCCAATGGTGTTTATAATCAGAATATCTAGTCAATGCCATAGCCAAAGCACCAAATGCTGGAGCAAATGATACACAAACTCTCCATCCTTGTCCTCTTCCATGACCATGAAAACAATGCAGTTTACCACACAAATATAATGATAGATATGCTAGACCACTGAATGCCCCTGAACATAAAAACAATAAACATATGTTCACATCACAGTGTTTAAAGATATGACAAGTCACAATGTATTCCCATACCAGTACCAAGGCTTGAAATAAAGTCCAGACACACACAGGTCAAGTTAACTTTTCAAATATATACATTTTTTCTGGTCATAACCCATTTTGAAAGGTCAAAATTTGCAAAAACTTTTTTTTAAACTTCTGAGACAATCCTTCATGGCCCAGTTGCACAAAACCTGAAAAATGCTATCCACTGGATAAAGTTATCCACTCCATATAATTTCTTTAGAATTTATCTGCTGGATATTATTTGTCTGGTAGATAGTGCATTTTAGGCTGTGAGGACCCAGCCCCAGGTTATGAAAACACTAATGATATGATGATAATAAACAAATGATTTAGTTTAGTTGGTGCGATGTCAATTAGACTTAACTGACTCAATAAAATGTAGATGTAGAAATGTTATAAAATGTTTCATACATGATGAGTGTCCACTAGGAAAGCTTTTTCTGCCCTCCATGACAGTGTCTGGATTACCATCACAAAGCATGTCTTTGGTTGGAATACCATTGGGGTAACATCTCCAGAAGAAATCAGGTCTAGGTCTACACAGGGGGTAGAAAACGTTGAAACAAAAACATCAATCATGAGTAGCCATGACAGTTAATATAAGATCAAGGAATGGAGATTGTTGATGATTGGTGTTGATTAGTTTAGTGCATGAATACAAAGATAAATGAATACATCAAAATTTTAAATAGGCGAATAACAAATTAGGTGAATGAGTAAGTCAATAAATGACTAAGTGAGTGTGTGAATGAGTGAGTGAATGTATGAATGAGTGTGTGAACAAACAAGGAACTGAGTGAGTGAGTGATTGCGAGAGTGAGACTGAGTGAATGGATGAGTGATTGACTGAGTGAATGAGTTAGTAATTGAGTGTGTGAGTGAATTGTAAAAAAAATAATAATAAATAAATCAAATATTTCAAGAAGAAATGAATAATTATGAGTCAGAATAAAAGTGAAATCTAAATGAAATGGGAAAATGATCAAAGGAAAAAAATTAAGGAAATTGAGAAGGGAAAAACGATCAGTAAGTTGTAATATAATAAAGTTTAAAGTATACCTTCCAACCATCAATTTGATAGTATTTGTAATGACACCATTTAGAGCAAGGCTAAGACTCAGCCCTAGAGATACAAACACATCATTGACAATCCTGTTAGAAAGTAATTATGTCATAACAGTCTGCACAAATACAGAAAAATGCAAATCTCACACTTTTTTCAGGCTAATGGCACAATACATTTTTAAACACCGCATACACTTGATACAGTATGAATGTGAATTCTACCTAATAATGCTTCTCTTGCATCAACTTTATCTTGTCTAAGAACACACAGGACACAAATAGTGATAATGGGAACAAAGAAAGTAATGCTCTGAAAAACAAATGACAAATAAATGAATGAATATAAATGAACAAAAGAAACCATGGATGAACAACTGACTGACTGAATAAATGATTGAATGAATGGCCAACTGACTGAATGAATGAACGAAAACATCCATTGGATGAAAGAACAACTACTGAAAGCTTGTGAATTGACAATGATAATTATATTAACTAAAGGAATAACTGAATGAGCAAATGACTGACTGATTGGATGAAAGACTGACGACTTACTGAATATTATATTTTATTATTTTACACACATATATATACATTTAAAAAATGTACAGTTAGTATTGTTGATATAAAAAATAATTAAGAAAAAAAAATATAATAGTAGACTGACTGACTGACTGACTGACTGTCAGTAACTGAGTGAGTGAGTGACTGACTTACTGATGGACTGAAGGAATGAATGAATCATTGTTTACAAATGAATGACTGGATGAATAAATAATTAGGCCTGTTGCATGAAACCTGAATAAATTTATCCACTCTTTAGAATTAATTTATTTGCTGGATAGGTATTTATTAGGTGGATAGTGCTATCCAGGCTTTGCTCAACTGGCCCCCGAGGTTTGATTGACGGTGTCTCAGTTTACAGAAAATGGTAAAACTGCATTTAACCTTATATTATATTATCCATCACACACACAATCTTTTTTAAAAGTATAGATTTGATTGACACAATGTTAACAATTAATAAACCCATTTTAATGTTATATTATCACTTACAAACAGTGCATAAGTTGGAACAGTGTCAGGAGATATGGGATTCTTATACAGCCACATCTCTTCATCATGAATAATTCTTATAAATGGCTTTGCTTCTTCTAAAATTCTGATAAAATGGATGAAAAAATCTATAATTAATATAAGATTGTGTGTCTGTATATCATCCATACCCTGACCCCCCTACCCCCCCCCCCCCCCCCCCCCGGATAGGAACTGCCTCTAAAAGTTAATTAATATGTGTTTGTTTTAGAATCTCACATAAAGACATCTATCACCTCAGTCACAGTAACTAATTTCAGGGGAGGAATCAAAAAAAAGGGGGGGTGCACTATAACCCAAAAAAACGATTTAGAAATTTTGAAAGAGGGGTGCCCTAAGAAACAAAATAATGATTATCAATCGAAAACTAAAAGTACTATCTATAAGAATTAATCAGGTCTTTCCAAAGGGGGAGGCATAGTCCCTCCGGCCCATCCCCTGGATCCGCGTCTGGATATACTATAAACTATGTGATTGTGCATATGACCACGTCAACAAAATGGCGAAGTCGATTTCGATAAACAAAAATATTAGATGTAAAACTAAAAAAAAGGCAAACTGCCTTCAAAACTCTTTTTGATAGGGCGAAATACACGAACAACGAGCTTTGCATGAATAAAAAGTATCAAATGAATGAAACTTTTCAATCAAAAAAATGAAGTTACAAGCTCACAATTTTTTTATTTTTTTTCGGAATTTCAGCGATACGAACGCCTTGGTTTCGAACAAATTGAGAAATACAGCGTGTCATAGTAAAATATATCCACTCAGTGATTGATACTTACAAGAATATGATGAATAACACAACACGAACTGCTATTTCTATCCCAAAATTTATGTGATTCCCCTTCAGAGGCCGACAGCCCGCCATTTTGAAATGTTAGTTTGTTTCTCTTGCCCCTTCCCCCTAAGGAATATTATTTATAGATTACCTTCCTCTCCCACACTAGTAAAAAATTGTCATGATCATCACCTTAAAAAAAAAACATTTTTTCTCTATGATAAATTGAACGCAAAGGAAACTAACCATTTTATTGACAATTAAGGCTGCTTTTTCATGAAATGTTTTTGTTATTTCTTTTGAAAAAAAAAATATATAGAGGATATTACATGGGCGCGCGAAGATACGGATTTTATCTTCGAGTGGTGAAAAGATCTCACGAGTGAGCGCAGCGAACGAGTGAGATATTTTCAACACGAGAAGATAAAATTCGTATCTTCAAGCGACCTTGTAATATTCTGTTTATCATATGATTATTCATAAAATATTCAAAGACAAAGGAATATGTCCGCGAAGGACTCTGAAGCGAAGGCCTCTGGCAACGTGTTCTTTTCACTAGTGAAAATAACATGTTATTTTCACTAGTGAAAATAACAGGTTTACGAAATTGAGAAATATAGGTATTTTATGAATAATCATATGATAAATTTATTTTATTTTTTATTGCCTAGACTAAAATGAGAATCCGCTGGTTCAATAATAGTGGATTCAGCCGCATTAGGAAGCCCCACGATTGGTTCAAATAGATCACATGACCGGCTCCTTCACTGCCCATTTTTTCGGAGTCCAAGAAGATCTTGATGTTGTCGTTCAAATTTTAGCCAAAAAAATAACTGAGAAACCCAAAAATGGACCAATTTGATTTAATTGCCAACCAACCGATTGTCATAGATAATGTAAGTATTGATTTTGCGTGATTTCAGTGGACGTAAAGCGTGTATTTTGCTTGTGAACGTAAGTGACTTTATGGTCTCATGAGCTATTTACTCTACCTCGTAAAATAGTTTTATCAATGTATAAATTGTGTTTGGTGAACGATTGATTTTTCATTGCAGGGATCTGGTGTTATTAAAGCAGGTTTTGCAGGGGACCAAGTACCGAAGTATCACTTTGGAAATTTGTAAGTCTTTTTGTGTGTAAAATAGTACATCAAATTCCCTGGTGCTAGCATAGTCCACTTGAAACCTTTGTATGAATTCGTTTCAGATATAAATTAAAAGCTTCTATAAATATCTTGTGTATTTTATTCTTACGAGGGGGAAATATGTTGTACACAATGGATCTTCTTTGTTTAGAAGCTGCAATAGTACAAAGTCAGTAATATTGGATTTACATCGATTGATGCCTTATTTAGTCTGATCATTCGTGACCGTATACAGTAATTGATTTTCATTTTTATATTTTGATTTTTGAATAGTAAATTGGAATTTTTCATAGATTTCTCGTTGCCCTGGTTTTTGGTGATAAATCTTTACTTTGAAGTTTATGTATTTTTTTATTAAGTTATACTTTCAATCACCTTTTTAGGGGATATGGAATTGTTGATTGGTGAAAAGTACTTGAAATGATTCTGTTTTTTTAATCTGTATTTCGCATTTTTATTTCTTTTATATTGAAATAACCATTATTCAATTTTTTCTGATTTTGTTTTCTATATTATACGTTAATAAGATTGGAAAACTAACAGGATTAAAAAAAAATTTATTTACACTATTTCTTGTGCTGTGTTTTAATGAATATTTTGTACTTTTTGCTATCTTTTTTTATCAAGTGAAGGTACAATTGATTGAAAAATTGTACTTCCATGCAATAAAATTGAAGAAAAAATACATTTGTTCAGTATTTCCAGATTGATTTGTTATGTTCTCATTATCTTTCATTTATTTTGTTTTCATTCATTTATTTGGTGTATTTTTTAAAGTTTGATCCTTGAGTAAGTCAAGTAATAATGTACTTGCTTACTTCTGTGCGCTAGAAGGGGGGACTCCATGAACTGTTCTTAAAGTCTTAGCGATGCTCCTTATATCTCTTAGGGAGAAAAGCCATTGCTTCGGTATTTCTTAGATTGTCTGGATAAAACCAAGTGACTGTTCAGTTTACTGTGTTTTATGATGGAATTGTCGCTATTTTCATGCGATCCCCCTCAATAGAAAGTGAACTTTCCCTAAATGAAAAAAGGATTATCATTTAGGCTACTAAATGTGACCATTGCAACAACATTTTTAAAATTTACCAAAGAGCACTTAGATTCTTTGACAATTAAATGCAATCTTTCTCAGTGTTATATGAATGCAGTGATGGTATGTAAAAAAATGTCCACAATGTTTGCTGGCCTGTATAGTATCTTTTAGGTGTTGAAAATTTGCTTGGCTGTATGCCTTTTTTAAAAGACAGCAGTAATTCTGACAAGCATCCCAACATTTTTACCCCACTAAGTTTCAGTGTAGATATTGTACTTATTGGCTAAATAATAAACCAAGAACGATGCAAAATAGGGAGTTTTACTTTTGAGTATCGGACTACTGTAATCAGTTGTAATTATCTGTTTAATAAGTATTGGTTTATTAAACCTAGTAGCTTGTACTATTCACTTATATGCAGATTATTTTAAATTTGTTCACATCCATGTTCCACTATGTTCGTACCATATTTAGTTTGCTATGAAGTAGTGTTTGGTTGTATTTTTGACAATTAATTGTAATATTTTGTCCTGTTGTAGTGTTGGACGGCCAAAACATGTTCGGGTCATGGCAGGTGCCCTGGAGGGTGATATATTTATTGGACCCAAAGCAGAAGAACACAGAGGATTGTTGAATATTAAATACCCTATGGAAGTAAGTCAGCAAAAAGAATATATTGTACATGGGTTTCATGTTTATGACACAAAGTGTGTTTCTACTATGTTTTTATATTATTATTTACCGAGATTTCAGTGAATATCCTCAATCATCATAGTCCCCCTCTCATTCGTTTCCAGTCTGTTTGGAAAATTCTCCAGCCCAGTATGGCTACTACAAATTAAGTATGAGACAAATTCAAACTTATAAAACACTGTAGCTACTGGCACTGATGAGCTGGTTAGAGGTGCCTCACAGCTGTGGCAGGGCGTGCTTATAATGCTCACAGAAGAGGTAACCATGGCAACATTACCCAGTTCACCTCCTGAACTTCAAGCTCAAATACTTTGATCCCCATTAAAAAAAACATTGAATGTAAATGGTTAAATATGTACACACATTTTCACATCTTTGATAATGGAGGATATTCTTTGAAAGTTCGATAAATAATAAAACAAGTATGTAGTAGAAACAAAAATTAGCTGATATCAATACTCACAGTTTTTCCTGGGTTTGAAAGTCAACAGCAAAGCACGCATGGATTGTTTGGCTGGACAGAGTTATATGGCATCAAAAGAAACTACTGAGCTGCGAATCAAATACTTCGCAATCCGAAGATAGCAATTGTTTGACAGAAAAAAGACATTGATCACATGTACTTTGCTTTTATTTAGATCAATGTAGTGACATTTAGTTGGAGTATAATAAAGTGCTGATGAAATTTGCCTCCTCTGTACGCCAAACAATGCTTCAACTGAATAGTACTACATCTTTCTATATCTGTCTTTGATAGAGAAGTACATGGAATATCTTTTCCAATTAAAAATTCGCTATTTTCGAAAGTTTTTGATTCACAGATCGGTAGTTTCTTTGAACGCCATATTAACTCTGTCAAGCCCAACAATCCATGCATGCTTTGCAGTTGAGATTTGAACCCAGGAAAACCATGAGTATTCATATCGGCTAATTATGTGACCAAAAAAAAAAAAAAAAAGAAAATGACAAAAAAAGAAAAAGAAAAAAAAAGAAAAGGCTTAAAAAGAATTAGCATCATAATGCATAATTCAAGTTTATGTCCTCAATCATCCAAATGTTTTGCTTGTAAACACATCATACTCAAGAGTATCATTCTGTTTGTGTTCTAGCATGGAGTAGTGAAAGACTGGAATGATATGGAAAGAATCTGGCAGGTAAATAAGTTGTGATGTAATAGACAAGACTTTTTAAAGTTCTTCTGTGCTAAAGCTAAGCCTCAATTGTAGGTACATTGATAAAAACTTGAGAAGAAACAATTAGTTTTTATTATTTTGTCACAAATGGATGACTGTGTGCATTCCCACGGGATGTACCTCATACAAAATAAACTATCACATGCTATTGCAGCCTAGACTAAGCAATGATGACGAACTTGAAAGACACTGGTCTATTCATATATCCATAATTTCAAAATCACCAGAACTGTGATTGCCAGAAGATTGAATATTTCTTAAACCAAGCCTATGGATGTATTCATTATAAATATCTATCTTATTTATTACATGTCTATTTTTTCAGTATATTTATTCAAAAGATCAACTACAGACGTTTTCAGAAGAGGTAAGGTCCTTTGCTTTATTTCCATCATTGAAGTAATATGAAGTATTCACTTCTGTCATGTTTTGTTTTTGTTTACAGCATCCAGTACTACTGACAGAAGCACCTTTAAATCCAAGAAGAAACAGAGAAAAAGCTGCAGAAGTATGTAACATGTTTAATTTCTATCAAAAAATTGTTCATTCTGCCTCCCTTTTTTTTCTTTTTAAACCTTACTTCCTACACAATCATATAACTTCCTACCTTTGCCTCGTTTCAACAACTCTTTTTCACTGTCCTGGCTACCTTCCCATCTTCATTTTCTCTCAGGTTTTTTCTTTTCTCCCACTTAAATCTCTCTTACTTTCCTTCCCTTCTTTGCTCCACTTCCTTCTTTGTCTTCCATTTGTTTTTGGTTCCTTCCTCCCTCCCTTAATTTCTTCCTTCCTTCCTTTTTTCTTTCCCTCCATTCTACCTCCCTTCCTCCCTCCCTCCCTCCCATCCTTTCTATTTTGACAGCAACTCTAAGATACTGGACATCATGTATTTTATTTCAGGTATTCTTTGAAACATTTAATGTACCAGCTCTTTTTATATCAATGCAAGCAGTTCTTAGTTTGTAAGTATAAGAATAATCTAGTAAATTCATTATGTGAAGTTATGTCTTGATCATGTTTTGAGTTGTTAATAATACTGTCATTGGTGACTCAGAAGTATTTATGGTTGTTTGTTTGTTTGTTTGTTTGTTTTTCAGATATGCTACAGGCAGAACTACAGGTGTGGTGCTTGATGCTGGAGATGGCGTGACACACTCTGTACCAATATATGAGGGCTTTGCTATGCCACATTCAATTATGAGAACAGATATTGCTGGAAGGTTTGTGCTGTCAATAATAATAGACTGATATGATGTTGATGGTGATGGTGATGACATGCCTTATGCTGTATATAGGCTTTGCTATCGACTATACTTGCAGTTTGTTGAAATGCAGTTCAAACTGGAGGACAAAACAATGGATTTCAACTCCCAATAGAGCAAAAATCTTTTGTAAGTTTTGTCCTCCTGATGGGGCTTCTTTGACATCACATGAACGACTCTGTGGATGCTTTTTGAGTACACACATTGCTGGGCTGATAAGCGAGCTAGCTACTTGTAGCCCACAATTAGACAATTAACAATATGGGAAAATCAGCCTACTTGATTACTGACTGAGACACTATTTAACAAATGATGTAGAAAATCATTGAAGCAAGGCGAAATATTTTTTGGGAATTTTTCCTGCTTGATTGCTGAGATCTCAGTATTTTTCAACCAAGATCTTGGCTAGCTGGCCAGCTCACTTTCCTAGTATATAAACACTACAAGTGTTTTTTTTATTTCACAAAGAATCTGCCATTGAGATCTCAGTAAAGTGGGGTAGCTCGCTTACCAGACTACAGGCCTGGCCACATATAAACAGCCCTTAATAAAGACAAGGAGCCAGTTGCACGAAGCCTGAATAGCGCCATCCACAGGATAAATCCCTATCCAGTGGATAAATTCTAAAGAAATTCTATGGAGTGGATAACTTTATCCAGTGGATAACTTTATTCAGGCTTTGTACAACTGGCCCAAGTTGTTTATGGTGTTGATAGCGACAACAGAATTGACCAATTAGTAATGTTACTAAGGTGTATTAATTTATGTATTATATTCATTTTTTTCATCTGTAAAAATTGTTTTATTCTGTCATTTTTAAATTTATCTATAATTGATTTGTTTTACAGAGATGTTTCCAGATATCTAAGACTGCTTCTCAGAAAAGAAGGACACAATTTCCACTCATCATCAGAACTGGAGATAGTAAGATGCTTGAAAGAAGATGCATGTTATGTTTCAGTCAATCCACAGAAAGAGGTGAGTTTGCAAGGCCTTCCCTTCATGGATTTATTATGTGTATATATAATTATGTAGCTGTCATGGTATTTTTGGCAAATACCAAACTGCCATTTCTGCTGTTAATTGCCCGAAGCATTATTTCATGGATTCATTGTCCACAAATTGTCTATAATTTATATTGAACTATTTTCTTGACGTTTCTCTCCTCATGAAAATATAAAGAATAAGCTATTTGACTATGACCAAGCCACAAATTATAAACAATGCACTCTTACAGTACAAAATAATGTACTCGTGTCATTATCTAGTAATGCTCATTTTTGTCATTTTAATTTCAGGAATCTCTAGAAGGTGAAAGAAAACAGTATGTCTTGCCAGATGGCAGTCAAATCGAGGTTGGTATAATATTATTCCAGTCACATTATTTTATGAACATTTTATTGGGATTCTATATACCTCAATTTTAACAGCAGGATATTCCCTTCGTGGTGTAAGCCCTTACTGTCATGTATTTAAGTTCAATGAATACAAATAACTGGACATAACGAGCTGGTGTAAATTCCCACTTTTTACTGACTTAGCCATGCACGTGACAATGCGCACGCACATTACACAGGAAGACCATAACACTTACAATAATTATTTGTTATTTTTTTGTAAAATACAACTACAGAAGAGTAGTTTTAAAACCCTATGAAATAGAGTGCACGTCACATGGGCAGAAACAATGCTTAGCTATTTAGTCCTAGATCAGATTTACTCTATTAATTTTTATAATGCATTAACTAAGAATTCACTGAGGTATAAACAAAGAGATCTTTTATTTCAATTCCTTTGTGGTATTGTGTTTATGCCTCGGGAAATTCTTAGTTAGTGCCAAACTAAATCTTATCTGGCACTAAATATCAAAAATTGTTTTGCACTTATGTGGCCTGCAGACTGTCTCTACACTTTAGCAAATTACGAATTATTACAACTTATTGTTCAGTATGTTTTTTTGTGTGTCTTCAGTGTAATATTACATATTAATATGCCTTATTACACTTTAGCTATTATGTAGTGTTTAGCTGGTTTTGGAAAATGATTCTATCTTGTTTTGTAGATTGGCCCAGCCAAGTTTAGAGCACCAGAAATCTTGTTCAGACCAGATTTGATAGGTGATGAGAGTGAAGGAATCCATGAGGTACTTTACAACCATGCCTTGACATTCAGACCTACATTTGCTTTGTTTAAAGATAGCAGATCCAGGATTGTTATCGGGGGAGGGGGGGGGGGGGTGCATGCTATTCAGGATGGGTGCATTATCATGGAAATATTTTCAATATATTTATTTATTTAATAATAGGATATGTACATTTCTTACAAGCCTCCCCCCCCCCCCCCCCCCCCTACTCTTTCAGTAGTACAGATCAGGAATTGTTACAGTTATGGACAAGGAGCCACAGTTAATTTGCTCATTATATAAATCTGGTCGGCATAATTTCAATTGTATTTAGTATACAAATTTAAAATCAGACTAAAAGGAGCAACAGTTAATTTGCTCATTATATAAATCTGGACGGCATTTAATTTCAATTGTATTTAGTATACAAATTTAAAATCAGACTTAATCTATGTTCAATTTTTACATTTAATATGTGCTTTAGTTTTTCTTACACAATTATTAAACTGATGTTATTTGTCATGTGTAGGTTTTAAGTTTTGCTATTCAAAGATCAGATATGGATCTCAGAAGGGTGCTGTATTCTAATATTGTCCTCTCTGGAGGCTCAACACTATTTAAAGGTATTCAAAATTATGATTTCTCAACAAAGCTAACAATAGCTAACTTCTCAATAAATTCATATGGATTCATTGGTTTTGCATTGCACATGTAGTATGTTTGATTTTATAATTATAATTATTCATTTACCCAGGCTTCCACTCATTCACAAATTGGTACAGTCCCTGTCTGTATTCATTAAGCAGTTATTCTTCATCTACTTTTTATCTATGTACTCATTCACTTGCCCTTATTATTTTTATTTGCTCGAAGATGAATGTGTTCATATTCATAAGTCACTTCTTGGAACTGTTTATTCACTTGTATTCTTGTTTGTTTGTTCACTCATTCATTTGTTCATTCACTCATTCATTTGTTCATTCATTTGTTCATTCACTCATTCATTTGTTCGTTCACTCATTCATTTGTTCGTTCACTCATTGTTTGGTCATTCACTCATTCATTTGTTTGGTCACTCATTCATTTGTTCGTTCACTCATTCATTTGTTCGGTCACTCATTCATTTGTTTCTTCCCATGGGCCTGGATGCACAAATCCTGGATAAAGTTCTCAGTTCCACATAAACATTATCCACTGCATAGGGTTTACTTGATAGGTAACGGGTCCCTCAATCATTTATTAATTCATGTTTAACTATATTGTTCATTATTTTGCTGCTTTCAGGATTTGGTGATCGTTTGCTTAGTGAAGTTAAAAAATTGGCTCCTAAAGATATTAAAATAAGGGTAAAAAAATACTATTACAGTGCGACTACTCCAACCAAAGCCACCCTGACAAATTTTTCACAAATTGTCCAATCACGTTTGAGCATTTGAAAAATAATTGACGAAATTATTAGCACAATACTATGTTGCTCACGATCTATCAGTTGTTGCAATATTTTAAATTTATGGGAAATCTATTGTTTAAATGCTCGAACGTGATTGGACAATTTGTGAAAAATTTGTCAGGGTGGCTTTGGTTGGAGTAGTCGCACGGTAATAATCTTGAATTTTTAGTTACATTATAATTGTGTGAAAAGTTATGCATATTATGTATATATATTACACTGACAATAAGACAAGTCAAAACAATTGGAATATTTGATGTTGATGTAAATAATAGACACTGGTCCTTTTGTGTTTTGTCTCATGTTTTGAATATCAGAGTATAAAACATATATTGATTTATTAATTTTAATAAAATCATTAAGAAGAAACTTTAATAATTGTTTTTCAGATATCTGCACCACAAGAAAGATTGTATTCCACATGGATAGGGTATGTAGATCATTCTGTATTTTGTTTTTCAAAAAACTGTGTACAACTATTATGTTGTCTTAGTTCAATTGTGGGAAGTTTGTTTGGTTATTTTAATTTGAAAATCTTTGACTTTTTTTTTTCAAGTGAACAAAATTTAGTAGAATTTCAGACTGGTCATTCAGTTTTTTTTTGTTTTGTTGTTTTTGTTTTTTTGAAAAATTGTAGATTTGCATCAGTGCTTTTGTCTTACCCCTATTTGAATGTTCTTTTTCACAGTGGCTCTATTCTTGCATCTCTGGATACATTTAAAAAGATGTGGGTATCAAAGAAGGAATATGATGAGGAAGGAGCTAGAGCAATCCACAGAAAAACATTCTAGATATGCTAACAGTATTAGAAATTATTAGCCAGCATGTTAACAGACACTAACATCAGTTATATTTGATGGACATGAAAAATAGCTCTGAGTATACATGAATGAAAACAGGCGGTTTGCATTATGGCGTCATTCTACTACCAAGACCAGCATTCTTTGCAAATTTTCTTTCTTAGTAAAATAACAAAAAACTTGTTATTTTCCTAAGAATAATTTCAACACTGCTACTTAATAGATCATTTGAAATTCTCTTTCATTATAGTCAAATTTTTAATTCCTGCAGAGATTAGCAAAACAATTTGTACTAATTGCGATACAAAAGGAAGTTGACAAAGCATTCTGGTATTGGTAGTATATTACGTCATCATGCAAATCGTCCATTACACCAGTACACTAAATTGCAAAACAACTCACTGCATGGGAAATAATTATATGACTGTTACCAATGGAAGACAGCTTAGCATGTTGACTTTACAAAGTTTTTCTAGTGGTGGCATGGGATTGAGGGCCGTTGGGCAGGCTATTTTTCTCACTCCCAGACTCCAACATAAATTTCAACATTATAATAATTATACAGTATTGTTTCCTTGTTGGTCATATTATTATCAAGGTGTGGATCACTTTAATTAGTCTTGTTCAGACCCTGGCTGCACAGGGAACATTTCGGCTTTCAAGAACAAATTAAACTAGTGTAGAAATGATAGGGTTATCTCCTGTGTAATATAATAGGAGATATTCTACTTAGCCTGCAATGAAAAGTCTTTTGTTTCAATCATCATACAAGCGAGGCATTTGTCTGAATACTATTCAAGCAATAAGTTCTCATTTCTCTTAGAGAAATGTTTAGATGCTGCAATACTCTAGAAAGCAATGCAATAAACATAAAAGTTTCACACGTTTTGAATTAACCCAACTGCTTCACTCGAATGATTTTTATAACAAAAGTTGCTGGCTCAACTATAATATTATCTGCCATTTATACTGCAAAAGTGAGGTCACAATAGTGAGTCGTTTTCAAAAGACAATACTCCTTTTGTTTCTCCATTGTGATATCACTGGTGAGCATAAATTATGTTACAGAGGATATAAACCAAATGATAACAAGACATAATTGATCAACATAGCATTGCTAAATATGCTCCAAAACTGTCCTGCTGTATTCTTCCCAATGACACCAATATAGTATGTACTTCACAATATCCAAGCCCCAAAACAGAGGATTTTAATTCTGAAACCCTCACCCCTCAGGAGTTTCCAAAAGTGATACATGTATTAAATATCCTGCCCCCTCCCCTCTGTAATTTCTAAAAATCTTGGTGGGCTGTGGTTATTTCCTGGTACTATGAAATAATTACAATTTGTAACTTTAAAATGTCATTTGGAATGTGAACATTCTAAATTAACATAAAAATCAATTTGGAGATTTGGAGCACTTCTAATAACAATCCTAGTTGGGGAGCAAACTTAAACTATCAGCCAGGAATCTTTAGAAATTAAATCAGGAAGAAATACAAAACTCTTATCAGTTTTTAATCTAAGAAAAGTTACCAAAGTTATTTAAGGTATTCATTGAATTCATTTAGACAGTACTCTGTGGTGTATCATATCTAAATGATTTGTCTTTAATTTAATAAAATGTGTACAATAGAAAATATTGTCTACTTAATCTAATAAATCAAGTCAGTCTCACAGGAAAAAATACCCCAAATTTGGTATATATCTCATTAATTTGAAATTTGTTGGAAAAATTGAGCGTTATTAAAAATAATTACCATTATAATCATCATTCACCAACATCAATAACACCACCATCATCACTAGAGCCATCATCAATATCACCATGATCACCACTATCACCATCAACACCACCGTCATAACTAGAGCCATCATCAATATCACCATGATCACCACTATCACCATCAACACCACCGTCATAACTAGAGCCATCATCAATATCACCATGATCACCACTATCACCATCAACACCACCGTCATAACTAGAGCCATCATCAATATCACCATGATCACCACTATCACCATCAACACCACCGTCATAACTAGAGCCATCATCAATATCACCATGATCACCACTATCATCATCAACACCACCATCATCACTAGAGCCATCATCAATATCACCATGATCACCACTAGAGCCATCATCAATATCACCATGATCACCATCGCCACTATCACCATCAACACCACCATCATCACTAGAGCCATCATCAATATCACCATGATCACCACTATCACCATCAACACCACCGTCATAACTAGAGCCATCATCAATATCACCATGATCACCACTATCACCATCAACACCACCGTCATAACTAGAGCCATCATCAATATCACCATGATCACCACTATCATCATCAACACCACCGTCATAACTAGAGCCATCATCAATATCACCATGATCACCACTATCATCATCAACACCACCGTCATAGCTAGAGCCATCATCAATATCACCATGATCACCACTATCATCATCAACACCACCGTCATAACTAGAGCCATCATCAATATCACCATGATCACCACTATCATCATCAACACCACCGTCATAACTAGAGCCATCATCAATATCACCATGATCACCACTATCATCATCAACACCACCGTCATAACTAGAGCCATCATCAATATCACCATGATCACCACTATCATCATCAACACCACCGTCATAACTAGAGCCATCATCAATATCACCATGATCACCACTATCATCATCAACACCACCGTCATAACTAGAGCCATCATCAATATCACCATGATCACCACTATCATCATCAACACCACCGTCATAACTAGAGCCATCATCAATATCACCATGATCACCACTATCATCATCAACACCACCGTCATAACTAGAGCCATCATCAATATCACCATGATCACCACTATCATCATCAACACCACCGTCATAACTAGAGCCATCATCAATATCACCATGATCACCACTATCATCATCAACACCACCGTCATAACTAGAGCCATCATCAATATCACCATGATCACCACTATCATCATCAACACCACCGTCATAACTAGAGCCATCATCAATATCACCATGATCACCACTATCATCATCAACACCACCGTCATAACTAGAGCCATCATCAATATCACCATGATCACCACTATCATCATCAACACCACCGTCATAACTAGAGCCATCATCAATATCACCATGATCACCACTATCATCATCAACACCACCGTCATAACTAGAGCCATCATCAATATCACCATGATCACCACTATCATCATCAACACCACCGTCATAACTAGAGCCATCATCAATATCACCATGATCAACATCACCACTAGAGCCATCATCACTAGAGCCATCATCAATGCCAATATCACCATGATCAACATCCGTCACCACTATAATCATCAACACCACCATCATCACTAAAGCCATCATCAATGCCACCATCACCATGATCAACATCATCACCACTATAATCATCATCACAATCAACACCACCATCATCACTATCATCATCACCACTATTATCAACATTAACACAATCATCATCATCACAATCATCACTATCATCATCACCACTATTATCAACATTAACACAATCATCATCATCACAATCATCACTATCATCATCACCACTATTATCAACATTAACACAATCATCATCATCATCACCATCATCACTATCATCATCACCACTATTATCAACATTAACACAATCATCATCATCATCACAATCATCAACACTACCAATCATCACCACCATCATCACTATCATCACCACCATCATCAACACTACCATCATCATCACCACCATCATCACTATCGTCACCACCATCATCATTACTTCCATGGTCATATTCAGTCACACAACTCTGCTATCAACACCCATCACTGAATCATTGTATTCTAAAAAAAAAAACTTTCACCCTTCATATGGTGTAAACTTTACACAAAATGTCTATGCACTTGTATCAATGTTCTTTTCAAGTTTATTTCATTAAATTGTCAATATTTTAAAGACAAAGTAAAATTTGATTTATAATTTAAGAAGACTGTGTTGATAATATTGAAAAATGTCAAGCATGTAAGTCGAACAATATTCTACAAATTAACATAAAATTGTAGCTTCACTAGACTAATTCCAAAAGTTGGTCTACGTTCACTCCACACACATTTTTCACTCAATAGCAACAAAAAGTCTGACAGCCATTGATCTGAAATGGGGCTGACTAATGAAATCAGTCTAATAAAACTGTGGAAATTTATTTTTTCATTTTTTTTTTCTTTCCCTTTTTTCTGCTCATATTTGACCAAGTGAAAACGTGTGTATCTTATGAAAAGTTCATAAAAGAATGTCAAATAAAGAACCCACACACCAATACATGCTCTCTCAATCTATAAAGGACAGCACAACATTTATGATATCGGTTTTGAAAATATCTGGAAATATTGGTTTGGGATTCCTGTGTTTACCAACAATAACAGGGAGCCCAACTAAATACTTTTACCAAAATAATCGGACTGATTTATCAGTTTGGAGTTCTTCATCGTTCAGACTATGCCTCAATAGCTTAGAAAACTCACAGGGGGATTGAAACATGAAGTGTGGCCCCTTTTTATAATATTCCAACTGATTAGCATGATTTTGACATTATTTTGGTCATTTTTGAAACTGAGACAATGGTTAAAAATGGTCATTGATGCTACAAGTAGGAATGCCTACAACCAAAACAATACAAATACCAACAGTCTCATGAAGCCACCACTGGTAGAAGGATGTCATGAATAAAAAAATAACATGAATGTCAGGTGAGAAAACAACAAAAAAGATATTTTATGTGTCAATCAGTACATATTGTTTGCTGTAATTCATCCAATCCCAGTAATTGTTTCAACAGTAGCAATCAACTAAACTGTCTTGTCACAACTCTCTTGTCAACTAACCCACTATTGAGGCTGCACATAGTCTTAGCAATAAAGAACTCAAAACGTTTTTTTTCTTGTTGTACTAAGTTAGTACTGCTCTGACATCATGAGTACCACCAATGACGACCAGCCAGTGAATGGGTGCGTTCCTTTACCATGGCCTGTTTGGTCGTCATACTGCTCCCAAATAAAACCAGAACTCTCATACTGCCTAAATATATTAGAAATAAGGTTACTCCTTAACTCTGTGTATATCTTTTGTGCAGTGTGTTTATAAGGTCCCACAACGTTGCTATAATAGTACAGTGCTCGCACAGATAAAAAGTTGATGTTGATCCAGATAGCACCTCTCCAATATGGAGGATCATGTTCTGTATTGTACTTCTTGTACAGAGGGTCACTTTTGGACAGAGAACGTAGTCCATAATCAGTCCATAACAAATCAGGGTTTTTCAAGTCTTCTAACAGCTTACCAAGTCTAGGTGAATCAGGCTTAAGAATTTGCAGCAAGAAAGGAAATAAGCTGACATAACCAAATGCATTGACAAACTTCTGCATTGGACCAGTACGTGATCTCACTACTCTGACTACTCTTGATGGACCTCCAGGTTCACTAGAGCGATGTTCTAGTTTTACAAACTTAGTATGGTTGCCATAGTCACTGTACATTTGTCCTTTCTGTGACCAGTGATACTTGTCTAGGAGCTTTGGGTCTGACAAATATGCATTGGTTGCTTTGTATACTTGTGAAGGTTTGCCAACAGCTTTTGCAATATTGGCCATAAGTCCTGCAGCAAATGCCATCCAGCATCGAAGGTCAATATGCCGTTCATCATCAGTTGGATGTGAAGCACGAGGATAATCATCAAGGCCTGATGTCAATGTCTTAGGGTTCAGCTCCTTGTCTGTCTTCCCATCTCTTCCATGCCACCTGTAAGTTGACGGAAGTGCTCCAAGTTGTGTAGTGTTAAACCAGTTAAACCACGCCTTCAATCGTGGGTAGATTCTCATCAAGTAGTCCTTGTCGAGAACGTTTTTGTCAATCAAGTATTTTATTGGTAAGATCAAAGTTGGTGGGTTTGCATTCTCATTATGTTGAGTTACAAATTCTGCTGGTACTTTAGTACGAGCTTCATCACCTAAGATCTGTTCCCTGGGTATCCAGCCTTCAATGTTCATCAGGTCAAGCCAGTGTCCAATTACATCTATGCTGATTGATGAGTCCCACTGGCTTATCAATAGTTGATGGAAACCTTCATCCCAAAGGAAACCACGAGGGAAGAAAGGCCTTGATGGGACGGCTGTGTATAGTGCACTTTCCCAGTAGTCAACAGGTTGTTTGTGAAACCGTGAAATAACACGAGATTTACCATAAAAATATCCAATCCCACCAACCATGTTACTTAAAGCTGCTTGGGCAAAAGCAACCTCTTCCTTGTCAAACCCTTTGGACTTCAATGGAAACTTCTCCTCAAACGTTTTCTGGAAATTCTCAGAATATTTGGCAAAAGCTTCCGAGAAAACAGGCCCGACGAGTTGTTCAGTTCTTGAAGTGAAACTACCAGATTCGAAAATGACTTCCATTTCAAAAGGCAGATGAAGGGTCCATTGTTGAACATAGAGATTTGTAGGCAATTGCCTTTGATTTTGATCATGTTTTGGGACGAATCCTTGTAATCCAATCAGTTGCTTCTTTTTGCCCACTTTTACATAGCTAAGACTGTGCATTACCACATCTTTGACTGAGTGAATGTTAGGAGTATGTGTAGCAAGAAAATTGGATAGTCTGAGGTTTTTATTTGGCTGAGGAAAAAGAATATTAAATTGGCCAAGTTCTGCTGAATCTCCATGTAAAGATGTTAGGGTATTCTTGGTGTTCACCGAGGGTGCTAACTTTATTTGATCTTCGTGTGTCACATAAAAGAGAAGAGAGACAAGTTGATTGGGATTACCCTGAAATGGAAAGAAACACATGAGAAATATGATGTACCTGAAATCTCTCTGTAGTAATAATCATGTACCAGGTTTAGTTGAAATACCATGTTAGATCCACAACAAGATGGCGTTTGCAATGGAGCCACAAAGAAACTCAACCTTTCATGAAAATAACAAATCATAAAAGATTTAAAAATCAGGAAATCACACGGATTTAATGCTATAAAAATACATTGCAGCAAGCCCTTATAAAGGGTTCGTACAGATTTTGTAATACAAAATTACAAGGACTTTTCAAGGATTTAATATTCAATTTTCAAGGACACATTCACTTGCGATTACATTGACTAGTAGTTATTCTCCCCTCATCCACATGTTCATGGAAACGAGGTATGGTCCGCCATATTGAAACAGGAAGCCCAAACATAAATTGCATGAAATCGATTTACTAAATCCAAAATATGACTTATTTAATTTTTTTCACCATTAAAACTAATATACATTGACCAAGACTAATTCAAGAACAAAAGCTCTATTTTCAAGGACTTTAATTGCTCCAAATTCAAGGACTTTTCATGGAAAATTTGTAATCAAGGACCTTTTAAGGACCAAAGTCCAAATTCAAGGACTTTTCAAGACTGTACGAACCCTGTTACGTCCTTCACAATTTGCAGCCCATTGCCTTCCCATTAATATGCATTCACCACATTGTCGGTCAGTCGCCGTACTTCCTCCTCTCTACCAATCAAATTACCTGATCTCTCTTTTTACCAGTGATTCTAACTGTCCAATCACCACCATGATCACCACCATCTCTCTTGACAAAGTCTGTATTCAAGACAAAGTCTTCGTCAACAATCTCTTGACTACCAAACTTGACACCATCATGCTTCAGCCAGCCATATTTGGGAAGACGATCATTCTGTTCACAGGTATGTCTGATTGACAGTTGTCCATCATGAGGAAACTGAGAAAACCACATTAGACCTGACATGAGAGATTTAGGGCTTCTTGTTCTAGGAGAATAAAGAACATTTAAATTTAGATAAACTACCAAGTTTATATTAGAATACATATTAGAATATTAGAATATTATTTCATATTCATTATATCCATTCACTGTATTCATTGATTCATTTACTTAATATTATTTTTCACTCAGTTATTTATCAAAAGTTAATTTTCTAATTTTTGTTTTTCCATTTGCACAGAACATTTTGTTTCCTGTATGTCAGTTACTTTTTGAAGGGAATATAGGATTTTGCAAACATGATAGCGCCAATTTTATACTCATTGCAGATTTGCGATTCATTCACTGGAAAAAAAAATTGTAGGTTGAGGATTCTGTCAAAAAATATGCTGATTCAAACTATGTTCACTTGTTCTTTGGATTTGCATGTAGATTAGGGCCAGTACATCGTCTGCTTTTGTTGTTTATTTGTTCGTTTTTGTTTTTTGCTGTTGTCACATTTTGATAAAGTATTTTTGTAAAAATAAAATACATAACAAGAAACAATTTTTAAATGAAAAATCTTGCTCAAACGCATGCACTGACAGACAGACGGTCACCCGTTATTCAAGATAACACCTGTCTTAAAAGAAGCTGTAGTGTTTAGTATTTTTGTAAAAATAAAATACATAACAAGAAATAATTTTCAAATGAAAAATCTTGCTCAAACGCATGCACTGACAGACAGACGGTCACCCGTTATTCAAGATAACACCTGTCTTAAAAGAAGCTGTAGTGTTTAGTATTTTTGTAAAAATAAAATACATAACAAGAAATAATTTTCAAATGAAAAATCTTGCTCAAACGCATGCACTGACAGACAGACGGTCACCCGTTATTCAAGATAACACCTGTCTTAAAAGAAGCTGTAGTGTTTAGTATTTTTGTAAAAATAAAATACATAACAAGAAATAATTTTCAAATGAAAAATCTTGCTCAAACGCATGCACTGACAGACAGACGGTCACCCGTTATTCAAGTTAACACCTGTCTCAAAAGAAGCTGTAGTGTTTAGTACACAGTATTTGCCACTTCGCAGCGATCACTCACAAAACTATTGGTAAACATCTAAACTTGGCTCCAGCTTAAGCAAATTAATAGTTTACTTTTAATACTAAATAAATATCCCAATCTCCCTCAAATTTCATTACTGAAACTAAAATTTGAATTTCATAGGTCAAACTAACCTCATTCCAAAATATAAGTTTGATCTATACGTTCCCCAGAATCTCCTCATATCTGCTTTCTGTCGGTCAATAACTGGTACGCTGTCCAAAGGCGTATATAAGCGAGATGTTCTATAAAAGTTATATCCAAAATAACCAGCAATTAAAAACACTGGGACAGCAACCAACAGTCCCAACAAAAAAAACGATGAGTGACCACTTTGCGAAGTTCGACCACGATGCTTCGAAGGTTTAGGTCTGGCTTCTTTGTGATCAGCAGCTGAATCGAAAGCATGTTTTCCACGTCTTTGGCGCGCCATTGTACTGATATATACAGGGAAGAAAAGAAACCTTTGAATGAAAGAGCGAATTTTCATTCACAAACTAGAAGAGCAGCCATTTTGAAAAGAAAGTGCCCACGAGTTAGCTGGTCAGTGGTTAAAACCATTGTCTTTGGGCTACCTATGGCCATTTTCTAACTTTAGAGTGGACAACCAAGGAACTGGGTACAAGTCCAATAGAACTACTTTGCGCTGATGCCAACAGATTAAGGAGGCTCCATATAGTTATGGGGCGTCTAGGATCTTAGAGGTTTATTAAAAATCAACTGCCCACAAAGCTCATGGGCGGACTATATTTCAAAGAGTCAAAGATTCAGTTTCTGCACAAATGATCACGTGACCGGTCACCATAGCAACGCTATGGCTGTCATAATAAAGCTCATTTTTAACGTAGAAAAAAGAAAAACTCTAGTTTTACGCGGTAAATTTTTTTGAAAACATTGTATATGGATTTCAGTACGATGACCTAGCATATATTACCGTGACAAAAAAATCCCAACTGTAGAACCTCAGAAATAACGGAATAATGCTTTTTCCTAAATTAAAAAAATTCTGCAATTAGAAAATCGTTGAAAATTTGCAAACTACTTTATTATACCACTAAAATAATATTCTGAAATTTTCAAAAAAATTTACCGCTCAGTTTTTGATTTTTATTTATCATTTTAAAATCGCGCGTTGTATATTTTCATGACGTCATCAAAATAAAAATTCTTCAAGTTTAAAGTGTGCACATGTGCGTGGTCATGCACGAGCGCGCGCGCTGAAATTATATGGAGCCAACTTAAGGTATTTGGAGACAGTTTCTCAAAAGGCCTACCGACCTAAGAAAACAACGGCAAAAGCTATCTTGCTTTTCTTATTTCTTAACAATATTTTGATACACAGTTGCTTAATAGTTGTGGAGGATATATTGAGACTTTTTAAGGCGATCGGTATTGATTTATGCAAATTATGAGGAAATCCTGGAAAACAGTTTTTGTAATTTATTTTCAAAAATTTGCTATAGAATCATGTCAAAATTCAGAAGCGTAATATTCAACATACTCCCTAACTACACAGTGATTTTAAAGAAAATTCAATTGAGAAATTTGAAGTTATGAAGCCGTTAATTTTGAACACGATTTTTGGTTATAATTAGCAATCACTTCAATGAAAATGATATTTGCCGTCACAGATTTTTTTAATGATCACCGATTTCAGGTCAGAAATTGTTTAATATATGCTTAAGCCAGTTCTCTATACGATTTGGCAATAATCGCGTTTTTCACGAAGATTGGGGCTATAGATAAGAAGTATGTTTTTACCACATAGCGCGGAACAATACCCAATCCGATTCAGAACCACTTTTCACAAAATTGACTCCAACATTTTTTTTCAAAATTTCTGCATAAAATATTGAATCCATTGCGGTGCAAATGTGCTAGGTTTTATTATTCGAGATACTCTAGGACGCGCAAGGAAAAATTAACAAAATTGGTTTATTTTTGTTGAATTCTTCATGTCACAAATGACTCGAATAGCGTACAAATGTTTTGAATCTGTCCTATTGTAGTGTATAACAATACTGGAATTAAAGGATTAAGTCTCCTGTGTCACGGATTCTCGTCACGCTAATCGATAAACTGGACAATGCACTTTACTCCGAAATAAAGTGGTTTGTAAAATGTATGTCAAATCAATATTAAATAAATAAATAAATGAAGAATTCATATATAAACCATTTCTTCGTGAAGAATTGGCGTTACGAGAATACGTGACACACACTCTTGTTAATCCTTTAATTCCAGTATTGTTATACACTACAATAGGACAGATTCAAAACATTTGTACGCTATTCGAGTCATTTGTGACATGAAGAATTCAACAAAAATAAACCAATTTTGTTAATTTTTCCTTGCGCGTCCTAGAGTATCTCGAATAATAAAACCTAGCACATCTGCACCGCAATGAATTCAATATTTTATGCAGAAATTTTGGAAAAAAATGTTGGAGTCAATTTTGTGAAAAGTGGTTCTGAATCGGATTGGGTATTGTTCCGCGCTATGTGGTAAAAACATACTTCTTATCTATAGTCCCTATCTTCGTGAAAAACGCGATTATTGCCAAATCGTATAGAAAACTGGCTTAAGCATATATTAAACAATTTCTGACCTGAAATCGGTGATCATTAAAAAAATCTGTGACGGCAAATATCATTTTCATTGAAGTGATTGCTAATTATAACCAAAAATCGTGTTCAAAATTAACGGCTTCATAACTTCAAATTTCTCAATTGAATTTTCTTTAAAATCACTGTGTAGTTAGGGAGTATGTTGAATATTACGCTTCTGAATTTTGACATGATTCTATAGCAAATTTTTGAAAATAAATTACAAAAACTGTTTTCCAGGATTTCCTCATAATTTGCATAAATCAATACCGATCGCCTTAAAAAGTCTCAATATACCTCCACAACTATTAAGCAACTGTGTATCAAAATATTGTTAAGAAATAAGAAAAGCAAGATAGCTTTTGCCGTTGTTTTCTTAGGTCGGTAGGCCTTTTGAGAAACTGTCTCCAAATACCTTAAGGAAAGAAGGACTCTCAGAGTAATCGATCGGGGATGCCTGTCGTATCTTTAATGAGGTAAAAATCAGCGATTTGGTCTCTTAGGGTTTAAAATACAAGATTTGCCAAATCCTTCCTTTTTGGTATCTTTTAGGGGTCGAACTTATCTATTCAAAGCACCGAAACACATGATTCTGGTATATTTTAGAGATGAAATCACGGCCTTTTGAAAAACGTCCGGTATCTTTTAGCGGTATTTTTGAAAAATACCACGGATCCCCCCGGGCAGAAAGGCAACAAAGACTCCGCTGCACACTTCAGTCACACAAATATCCAGTGTATTGATACACAAAACATTCACAACATAATGCCCATAACATATCTCTTACACCAGAGCTTGGATAATATCACTGTACCAACTAGCCACGAACGGCTATAAAAATAACTGGCTAGCAACAAAAATTGTCTAATAAACATAGCCATTTTTTTGACTGAATGTTGAAACTTAACCGACAGCCGACAAATGCTTGAAAATGACTACCGACATTTTGAATCCCTGGACGGTTTTGAAAATGACCCTAAAAGGTATACCCATGAATTAAATTAGATGCTAATTTCAGAACACGAAAGGTAAGGCCACAATTTCTTTATTATCATCTATCCAAACTTGATATACACTATTTATGTGCGTCAAATATTTATTTTCGGGAGATTTCCAAAATATTGCATGCATGGTTAAGTGGGGCCTGTAACGAAAAATCCAACCCTTAAAAGCTACGGAACAAGCCGGCAACTCAAAAAGCTACCCGAAGATCTTCTTTTTGACCCACTATTCAGATCAAGGGATCTTAACTTAGCTCCCGATCAACCAGCCCCCCCCCCCACCCCCCCCCCCCCAAAAAAAAAAAAAAAAAAAAAACCAACACTATGCAGGAATACCCTCTAGATTTTAAACATTTATAAAGTGTAATTGTTGATTATTCAGGAACAACGCCTTTAGCTCTTAATTGTAATAGCGACATCCATACACCTCCACCCTCATTGAAATGTGTGAACGCCACTCCAAAACTACGAATCTGATAAACCTCGTTACCATGGGAACAGGGAGAGTGTTGGTCACCACTGAATTACTGTCACGGTTTCCTTGGAATTCCTGCAAACAAAATTGTAATAACGTTATAATGAGGATTTCATTTATTAGTATCCATTACCGTATATAACACAACATTGCCAATACAAAAAAAAAAAAAAACATATCTATCATCATCATTATCATCCTCAGCACCATCAGTACCCACAACAGCAATACCACTACAAGAGTCATGATTGGCTCATACACGCAACTCATGAATCAATCATGAAATATCATATAGTCCTTATATAGCGTTTTTCAACAAATGTCTAGATGTGTTTAACAATCCCAATATATCGGTTTACTAACATAAGGTTTATTAGTAGTTACATCATCATTATCATCATTATCATCATCATCATTATCATTATACCTTGACAGTGCCTCCATACGTGTAAGAATCCCAGTTGACACCATTTAAACTATACACGAGGTAATACTTAGTGACCCACTGCACATGGTCGCTAGTATTGGCTCTACCCTGTGTGGCAACACTAGTAATAACGTGCGTATCAATAAGATCGATCTGAAGATATTGGCCAGCAACATTCGTTAGTGAAGCCCAGCAGCCATTATTTAATTTAGAGTTTAAACGACCGTTCTTAGGATAATATACAGTGTTGTACGAAGATGAAGCACTGAGCTGGGCTTCCTTTATACGTCCATCTTCCATTCCCAGTGGTGCCTTGCAAACTTTAAAAGAACGGAAAAACGTCGTGGTGATGCTTTTTAAGTTAGATAAAAAACCGATCCATATTCATACATAAGTTGAATAATTCCACAAACAGACAAAAAAAATTATAAGAATTAAAATCAAAATGAAATATGACAAAACAACAACAACAAAAAAGCCGGAGAGAAATACACTGAAAGAAAAGAGTAATCAAGCAAGAAAAATAAAAAAAACGGAATAACATATCACACCTAAAGCCTAAATAACCAAAACGATAGACGTAAAAAAACACATTAAAAGACTTAGTATTGATAAATACTGACGCCTCTTTCTATTTTAGTTACTCACCAAGGCAACGATAATCGACTCCATTACGTTCCATCAAACAAAACGAACCCAAATCACAATATCTGTTGTCACAAGTTACCATTGGATTACTGCTGTACAGCACATACTGTCCACTAGAGTGTGGAACAAGTCCTACGGGGTAGGAGAGGTGAGAACCTCTGTTGATCTGACACAAGCCTGTATCACTGTACCAGTTGATGCTGTGACACGACGAGTTACCTGAACATTTGTGAAGACAGTTGGCTGCAGAAATGGTACCTTGGAAGGACTGGACCACGTGATTGACTAGCGCGTGACCTGGTATTTGATAAGGTGCAGCAATGCAGGACTCTGCCAGTGCAGGTTTCCATAGCAACAATTGTAAGGCTAATATAGTAAAGATAACCATGAGCAAGGGCCAGAACATCTAGAACACAAAGTTTGGATTAAATTCCAATCGTCTGGTTTTAGTAAAGACTTGATAAAGTCAATGCTGATGCATCAGTGATCTCAAGATGCAAAAAACAGAGATAATTTTTTATACAACTGTTTCTTTGGTAGTAACAAGAGGGTACTCTATAGCTATTGAGCATTTTGCGTCCACATGAATCCATGTTTTCATTCACGAATGGAGACAATTATTGATTATTTACCGTCATTTCGAAATTGTCAAACACTGTTTTACATCTGTAGTCTAGGATCACTCTAATGCCCAAGCCTCCGGAGGAGTTTTCAAACTAAAGTTTTAATTTCAAAATCATGATTTTAATCGAGGTGGCTTTTTGAAAGTCACGTAACAAGTAAAGTTTAGAAAACAACCCTAACAAAGTATATATTTTTTGAAAGCTAAAAACACAAATAATGTGGTTGTGTAGTTTATATAACCGGTTAAGTTTTAATTAGTAACGTATTAAATGTTGAACAAAAAATGAGTGGTCATTTCTAAAAAGTTTATTCTCACTCAAAAATTACTTTATAAGGGAGAAAACTATTTAAGCTTGTTACAAAACTCATCAAGTTTTATTTATGTCTTTGTTATTTTTCAAATGATTTTTAATCATTTTTTGGTGTTTTTTTTTAAGTTGATCAGTTTGGAAAAATAGTTCAGTTTCATGATGACTTAAGCAATTTTTGAGTTTTTTAAAATTGGCCGCTCATTTTTTTTTTCAAGATTTAGTGAGTTACGAATCAAACTTTTATCAATCATGTAAACTACACATCCACATATATACTTTTTTGAAAGTCACGTAACAAGTAAAGTTTAGACGTTAACACTAAAAAAGTATATATTTTCTGAAAGCTAAAAAAAACAAATAATGTGGATGTGTAGTTTACATGATTGATAAAAGTTTAATTTGATTTTCTTTCAATTAATTTTTTTATTAATAACAAATTAAATGCATTTAATTTGTTACTAATAAAAAAATTAATTAAAAGAAAATCAAATATTTAAAACTGCTAACGAATATGGCGCGCCGTTTGTTTCAAAATTTATTAAAAAAATATCTTTTCGACCGAAAATAGCTTTGGTTGGAAAAAAAACTTTTGTGTAAAAGAAGTTTGATACGCAAAAATATCTATTACATGCCGAAAAAAACATTTCATAATAAAAAATATATTTGATCACAATAAAATTTATTTAATGGTCAAAAAATATATATGTCGGAAAATGATTTGATGGTCAAAATATCTATTGGAAGTCAAAAATCTATTTGATGTTCAAAAAACCATTCGATGGTCAAAAAACCTATATTTGATGTTCAATTTGATGGTCAAAAAACCTATGTGATGCCGAAAAAAGTATTTGATGGTCACAAAATCTATTTGATGGGAAAAAAGTATTTGATGGTCACAAAATCTATTTGATGACGAAAAAAGTATTTGATGGTCACAAAATCTATTTGATGACGAAAAAAGTATTTGATGGTCACAAAATCTATTTGATGTCAAAAAAAGTATTTGATGGTCACAAAATCTATTTGATGTCAAAAAAAGTATTTGATGGTCACAAAATCTATTTGATGACGAAAAAAGTATTTGATGGTCAAAAAATCTTTTAGATGTCGAAAAAAAGTATTTGATGGTAAAAAAAAAATCTTTTAGATGTCGAAAAAAGTATTTGATGGTCAAAAAATCATTTAGATGTCGAAAAAAGTATTTGATGGTCAAAAAATCATTTAGATGTCGAAAAATACGGTGGCCCATAAGTGCCACGGCAAAACTTTCTTTGTTCACGGCAAAACTTTTTTATTTGCGGCAAAACCTTTTTATTTGCGGCAACACCTTTTTGTTTTTACGGCAAAACGTTTTTGTTGACGGCAAAACTTTTTTGTTGACGTTAAATCCTCCGTTCAGGATTCCTATGTTCAAAATAAAGGATGAAACAAATGAAAAATTTATACTTGAGTCTTTGTTTTATGGAGGATATAACTACAAAGAAATATGTTGAAAACTCAACACCAGATGAAATTTAGTCTAAGAACTCTCAAAAGAAAGCTGAAAAAGCATAAATTTCAGAGGAACTGTCAGTTATGATGGTCCTGGATGTTGTAATGGTTACCGTAGTGTCTGGCATGCTTTGCAGAGAAACGGAATAAGAGTGACTAGAAAAGTGTTGAGGAGATAGTTCGTGATTTATTTCCTGAAGGAGTTGAAGCTAGGAAAGCACACAAATTGCGTCGACGAAAGTACGTTTGACCTGGACCATATAAGGTTTGGACATTTAGACATTGCAAAAAGTGAGAAACCACAAGTGCTGGAAGTTCTGTCAAAATCTGCTGGATGATTGCTGGTCGCTTAGTTGGTCGCTTCGTTGCTGTACCCCCAGGACGCACGTCTATTTCAAAATGCAGTAAGCCCGCAGTTGCGGTTTTTCTAATGCGTGTTGCGTGAATAATTTCTGCCGTTTTGTTGCATTAAAAATATATTATATTAAATATAATATAATAAAATATTTCCCCCAATAGACGTATATCATGAAACCCTTTCACGACGTCTTTCATAACGGAGCCCACACAATTTATAGCCAGCAGCCTCTAACCAACAAAACGCCTCGTTTCTATGTGCCGGCTTTCTTTTGGAGTCGAACACCACGAGCTTTGAAGTTTCACAATGACTGTCGATTTCTAAGCTAAAATGCCCCTCAGAACGCTGGAAAACGCATCTAGGAAGCTCAAAAAAGCAAAGTTTTCTGGGAGGACATGCCCCCGGACCCCCCTAGTTTTATATATATATATATATATATGAACGGTCTGAACGTATTGAGACTTATAAATTTACTATCACACTAAGATCTTGTATATCGTATTTGCATCTCATTAAAAGCTCTCAATCTTCGGAACAATTGTAATTTTGATGTATTTACACTCAATACAATAATAACTAGAACCTGTCCAAAAATCATCAATACAGTGATACTCGTGCACGGCAGATGTGCAAATAATAAGTTGGTAACGGGTATTAGATTTACAACTCGGCGTCACCGTCGTACTTTGTTTGTATTGCATTCATGTATGAGGGGGACATTGGGGTTTGCGGTGTTACGGTGAACGAGGCTGAAAAATTGCGGTATTGCGGTGATGCAAAACCTCGCGATGCGCGATATTTAAAGTTAATTTACGTGCGGTGTACGGTGAAATAAAAACTTTTTTCGGAGTTGCGATTTTAATCCAACGAAAATGATGTTTTGCACGTGACTCATGAAAAAATGCGGTGACGGTGTTTTGTTGAATTTTTTTGCGGTGTTGCGGTTTTCACCATCGTTTTTTTTGCGGTGTTGCGGTGTTCGAGACTCCCCAATGTCCCCCTCATGTATGTTCAGTTGTGTTGCATGACCGTGACTCGGTTCATATGACCATGAAGTATATGGAAATAAGTTAGTCAACACAGTTCAGCAGCAAGCATTTAATTTGAGTATTTGTAATCAACAGTTTAAAAAACGTATGATATTCCTCCTTGTGGAAAAAATACTCCATCAAACCAGTTTTTCGACATCTAAATGGTTTTTTGACTATCAAATACTTTTTCCGACATCTAAAAGGTTTTTTGACCATCAAATACTTTTTTCGACATCTTAAGGGTTTTTTGACCATCAAATACTTTTTTCGACATCTAAAAGATAAACTAGACGCATAGCTGCGTGAACTCGGGCTTTTCTGATCTATTTTTATACGCCAAAAATTAAATTATGTATCTTCATTTTGAAGTTGTCTGCTTGTCAAACGCAATCAGCAAGCATTTCATTTGTGAAGAAAAACAAAGTTGTTGTCAACAGGTAAATAGCACAAGATAACAGTGATAAATATAGACAAGCTCTTTATTCTAACCTTTAAAAACAATAACCACCAAAAAACGTTTCTGTTACTACATATTCATTAATGAACAGATGTGAAATTTCGTTTGATTTCAACAATACATGTTTCAGAAAATAAAAATTTTGTTTCTTGGTATTTTTGAAAACATCTTGTCAAGAAGAAAAAATAAACAGATAGATTTAAAAAGAAAAAAATAATGTTTCATGAGCGGGATTCGAACCCACTACCGCGGAATCATGAGCACTGGAGCATAACATTGTTCTATTCGGCCAATGTTATTATAAGAGACAGATCAAATTCCACTTTAAGCACCTTAAAACTGAAATATATATACACTCTAAAAACAGTTCTGTACACACTGGACATCAAGAAATCTGCTCAAGATAATAATCGTTCTGTAGGGCTGTATTGGACAAACGTACAATTCTTGAAGTATTGTTACACACGTCACTGTAGTTCGTCTAAGCTGTTAAATTTTATTGCAACAATTGCAAATGGGTCTTCCTATTCATCTTTTGACAAATAACAAAGCGATCTATATTATATCTGTTCTTTTTTTAATCCCATAATTGGGTCGTTCAATCACTTGATAGTGTTAACTTCGATCGACAACAAAGTAATTTATGTCTGTTTCGTTCCGTAACAAATCACAGCTGTTAAACATTTTCTTCTGTTTTGTCTCACTGTTATTTTTGTGGACACTTATGTATCAATAACGGTGTTAATATCAACTTTTCACAGTCATGTGTTTGTTCTGTATACCAAGCAATTGTCTGCAACCAATCTTGTCAGAGTCAGCTTAAATTTCTTGGTATCTAAAATAATAGTTGTTTCACTTACAATGATTCTTTGTATGATTCCACCTTAAAAACAGCAAATTCCACGGAGCTTTCGTAAATAGCCTTCTTTTGTAGTTTACTTACAAAGACTTGCAAGGTTCGATCGAACGGACTTGTGAAAGACTCGCATTGTTGTCCGCTCGGAAAGTTTGCTTGTCATAAAACGCATTGCAAAAACCTTGTCGAATCTACTTACAACAATTTATAATTTGCGCATTAACTAAAAATATCACAGCAATATAGCAAAGGAACAGCGAAAAAAAAAAACTTGAGAATACTGTGATGAATAGATCAAATGAACATTGACTCTGATGTCCCAGGCGTTCCTGACCTGCTTTTGGACGTTTGACATGACACGTCATTAATTTCACCAATCACAATCGACAATCGACATGAATGCATCCAATCACAAACCTGGAGCCGAAAGAAATAAAACTGCGGAAAATTTAAAAACAGCGGAGACAGAAAAACACAAAACCCGCCCAAATTATACCTCGGGCATTCCTTCGGAAGCCCGAGTAATTATATCATGAATATAATTGGATTTTTGTATCGGGATATCCTTTTCTGGATACTGCGGTATGCAGCCAGCAGAGGTGGAGTGGCCTGGGACGAGGAAGTCATGTGACTTATATCAGCTACTTAGCGTTACCCACACGTGGATAAGGCCTTCTTTCTGCCTTGCACGCCGTCCTACTACCAAGCACTAAAGTTAGTCTTCAAAATTTAAGGCAAGTGCTTTACTCAATTTTAATTTGTTTTCCCGGTTTTGTCTTTCGAGTTATGGATAAACCTCGAGTTCTCATAATGGGTCATTCATTTATTCGTCGCCTTTGTGACTTTATCAAAAACAATGCCCCGGAATTCGAATTGAATTTTAAAATCAATGAGCCCGTATCCGTGGGTTGGCGTGGTATCGGAGGGCGAACTATTGCCAAAATGAAGCGTTACGATTTGGCTGCTGTGTCGCAGTTTCGTCCCGATATCGTATATCTAGAAATCGGAACAAATGATCTTACCTAGCGTAACGCCTCCGCGGTTACAATCGGCTCGGCAATAGAGGACTTTGTCCGCCTTTTGTACGAGGAATATGGAGTCCGTTTCGTTTATGTGGGACAAACAATAAACCGGGATGTACGGGGTAATTTTAATAACAATGTGGCTATTCTGGCTCGTTACTTAAAAGTTGTGTTAGAGCCACTCCCCTATGCACAGTATTGGACGCATCGAGGGTTTTGGCAGCCCCGACGTTCTACTCTTTCTTATGATGGCGTGCATCTCAATAGGGAAGGGCAGCATAAGTTGTATAAAAGTATTCGAGGGGCAGTTTTGCATGGGTTGAGGCGATTCAAGTTGTCTCGCCAAGTTACACCCTGATTTTACTCGGTAGTTTTGAGGATTTGTTGGCGTGCAGTTTTTATAGGAGATCTAGTATTATATTGTAATGATCATGAATGATACACGGCTTTGTTGATAATTTGTCATTATTGTGCGCCGTTGTACATAATTTTGAGATTATTGCGATGCCCTTGGGGCAAGCATTTCCTCTCTTATCATGATCTTTGATGTGTATATAACGTATCAGTTACCAATGAGTGTACAACCATGACTATGGCGGCGTTCGGGTGTGCCCTATCACTCGGTGCTGACCGTTTTATGTTATCTAGACTCCATTTGTGTCACAGTGACACATATACTGCCGTACAAATACTTTACAGTACTTTGTCCTCAAACAGGGTCAGGCAGAAATTATTGCGTGACGTCCTCAAATTGCATAACTGCCCTCGTTCATGTTTTTTATCACCCAACACCGCCTATTGTCATTCACGCTCCTTCTCATTGACCTTTTTGTTTCAAAGTATGCCTTCCCGACCAAAACGTCGCTCTACTAGACCAGCCCGTGGGACAACGAAACGCCAGGCCACTGGCACAAATGACCTTCCTGATCAGACTTCCAGCTGCCTGGGTAACTTGGACACCGCACAATTGGCCAAGACCATCGTGGATGCGGTGACGACGGCCCTTAAAGCCGCACCGAAGGACAACACTACAGTGGACGAGGTTGTCAATGATGACGTGGAGGAGGTTACTGGGTTAGGTAAATCAAGTCCTAGGTCACCTCAATTTGATAGCATTACCATCCCTTTAGGTAGCCGTATTAATTCTAAAATAAGAGCAAAAAGTTTTGCTAATGAGTTCGTCGAGTTCGGTGCTCTTGTGGATCCTTCTCCAGTAGTAGATAAATATGCTATTTCTTTTGTTTCTCCCCCTTCTACTTCAACTACTCAGCCTAAGCTGACTCTCGAACCCACACATACACCAAAGTAAATTGTTTCAATCGAACAGTGGTTAACCGCCTTCCACACATACGTAGCTATCTATTGTGAGAAGCATCCAAAAGAGATACCGAATCTCATGAAATACGGGGAAACTATCCGTGACATTGCCTCACGGGGAGGGGAGTGGTCCTATTACGACGAACATTTTAGTTTTCTTCGTCAATCCGACCCTGAGTCGTACCCTTGGGCTGCTGTCCATTGGGAATTGTGGCATAGAGTGGTGACCTTTCGCGCAAAATATAATAATTTTCGACCCGATAAATCTGCTTCTCGGTTTCGGAATAAAATCCCCTTCACACGGGGAACTTGTTGGGCATTTAACTCGGGGAAACATTGCTCAGGATGCAAGTACGAACATAAGTGCTCCAAATGTGGGGGCAAGCATTCCGGCTCGCAATGCACCAACTCAACTTCAAGCTCGCGAGACAAATTACCTCCACCGGGTCATAAACAGTCCACCAGTGACCCCCGTTAATGCACTCTTGCTCGATTCGTATCTTTTTGATTATACTCCACACTTAAGGCAATATTTAATCGAGGGTTTTTTGGGTGGTTTTCGTTTACAATTTTCTGGGGAAAGAAAGTCTCGTTGTTCACCTAATTTAGCTAGCGCTTTGGAGCTGCCCGACGTCATGACAACAAAACTAGTTAAGGAATGGTCAGCTGGGCGTATCGCGGGTCCTTTTAACGCACCCCCCTTCGTAAACTTTATTACGTCTCCATTGGGAGTTGTCCCAAAGAAAACTCCTGGTGATTTTCGCATTATTCATCATTTATCGTATCCACAGGGGGATCAGTTAACGATTTTATTCCTGGCAACTGTACACCCTGATGACTATAGTTTGGTGGGCATGAAATGGAATAATAAGTATTTCTTTGATCGCTGTCTCCCTATGGGTTGCTCTTCATCATGTGCGATATTTGAAACTTCTAGCACTTCTTTAGAGTGGCTCGCTAAAAGGCGCATAGGGGCGTCAGGAGTCTTGCACATTTTGGACGATTTCCTTTTCATCGCAAAATCAAAAGAAAAATGCCTAGCAGACCTTAACAATTTCATCACTATGTGCCACGAGTTAAGGGTTCCGATAGCCCACGAAAAAACAGAGGGACCTTTCAATTGTATTCAGTTCGCGGGCATTACTTTAGGGCCTGTTTACATGAAGATAGGGTCACCCTCCTAGTAGGGTCACCCTCCTACAAGGGATAAAACATAGCCCTCCTTTACATGCAAAGAATAACAGCTAGGGTCAAGAGATAATGCCGTTAATCAGTGGAGCGGAAACTTGCACGCGGCCGCTTCGAAATTGATTCTGGTGAATTTGCTCTTTGTTTTATTCTTCTCAATGTATTTTAGTAGCAGTTAGGCAGCTTAAATGCTCAATTATGAGCTAGGATTATCAAGAGAAGTTAAATTTCTTGTTAAAACTCTCATTTGGATGGCTTTTGTTGAACCCTTGAATATTTTATAATTCGAAGGCGATATCTTGATAATTTGAGCGTGCTTGAGTCATAAAACGCTTATATTTTGTACTTCTATTAAATACTGAAGTAGATTTTATTCTTAATGTACAATTTTGTAGGTGAAATCGTCTAAAATGGCCCAAAATCTTTCTATTTTGACTTGTGAAACATAGCCCCACCACTAGGGTCACCCTACCTTGAGCGTTTACATGGCTTATGTAAACAAAAAGCTGGCTCGCCTAGTAGGGTCACCCTACCTAGCTGATAGGGTAACCCTACCCCTAGGGTCACCCTACCTTACATGTAAACACAACCACGTTAAACAATAGAGGAGGGTCACCCTTCTGGTAGGGTGACCCTACTAGGAGGGTTACCCTATCTCCATGTAAACAGGCCCTTAACACCATTAGCATGGAAGCTCGCCTACCAGATGAAAAACTCAGAAAATGCAAATCGTTGTTGTTAGAATTTCACAAACGCCGGAAGGTCACACTCAGAGAGCTACAATCCCTTATAGGACTATTAAATTTCACTTGTTCTGTCATTCTCCCTGGGCGGGCTTTTCTCCGCAGACTGATTGATCTTATCAGGGGAGTCCAACGTCCGCATTATCATATTCGATTAACTAGGGCCTGCCGTCAGGATTTGTCAGTCTGGTTAACATTTTTGCAGAATTTTAATGGAAACACATTCTTTCTTCAGGAGCGCTGGCGGGGATCTTCCCCTCTAGAATTATATACCGATGCGGCAGGCTCAAAGGGATACGGGGCAATCCTTGGGAGACATTGGTTCTGTGGAGAGTGGCCTGAAAACTGGAAATCTTTTAATATTACTTTTCTTGAGCTTTTTCCCATAGCTATTGCACTTCACGTGTGGGGAGATCAGATGCGCAATCAATGCATTTCTTTTTTCACAGACAACTCGGCACTTGTTGACATTTTAAATAAGCAGACATCTAAACACTCATTAGTTATGGTATTAGTGCGTGACCTGGTTTTGACATCTCTTCGCCACAATATCGTTTTTAGAGCGCATCATATTCCAGGGGTGGACAATACCAGGGCCGACTTAATCTCTCGATTTCAGATTGTAGAATTCAGGAAAGTCTTTCCAGAAGCAGATCAAACACCAACACAGGTTCCCGAGAACCTTCTACCACTGAGGTGGTCGCTACACTGAAAGAGCTCTTGCACTCGTCTTTGTCAACGGCGTCACGAAAAAGTTATCAAAGGTCATGGACAGTCTTTACTGAATTCTATCATCGTTTTCATACTACAACAACAGACGCGAGGCAGGATGACGCGACACCGGATGTGAATTTTTGTTTCCGGTCATGCGCAATGAAGGCAGTCAAGCAACAAACTTCGCGTCATCGAAATTCTCTGACGCGGGTTAGACAAGTTTCACGTCGTGCGACAACGTGTGTAATTTTTTAGTTGTTTTTCGATGGTAAGAGTGCTGTTTTGCTTGTAAACATGTAAATCAGTTATTTAAATATCTTTATAACAATATTGAATGAAAAAGGGGCTAATTATTTCATCGATTTTTTTTCTTAAAGATGAGTCTAGCGTTTGTGCCGTCAGAGCCATGTTCCAGCCAACCCTCAAACAGCCAAAAGACATCGAAAGCTGGGTTTTTCGAAGTGTTTTCATTGTATAAAAGTAGAAATTCTTCTTCATCAATACTTCCAGCATCGAAAGCAAGAAGTAATGCATCTCTAGGCACTTTTAAATGAGCTCATTTTCTTTCGCAAAAGTTGTTGTGTTGTTATGTCTAACACCGCGTCACACTAGCATGCTTAAGGACAATAAGAATCGCAGCATGACCGCGTCACAGTGCCAGACCTCTCTCGGTTTTCAAGTCCGCGTCGTGCTCTCGCGGCTCGGTGCTTAAGGTCCCTAATATCCCTTCCGGTGCCGCCATCGTGTCTGGCGCTCTTTATTTCTAATCTCTGTGCGAAAGGATTAGCGCCGGCTACGATTAACTCATATATGTCGGCAATCGCTTATATTCACAAACTAAAAGGCATGGTCGATCCCACCAAATCGTTTCTGATAGAAAAACTACTGGTTGCCGTCGGTCGCCGTGGCAAATCTGATACTAGACTTCCTTTATCACGGCCTTTAATTTATGAGCTGGTAGAAGCCCTGAAACACACCAACCAATCGGCTTATCAACGCGGCCTTTACAAAGCTATGTTTCTAGTTGCCTTTTACGGCTTTTTTAGGGTAGGTGAGCTGGCACACAAACAATCAAAAGAAGCTCATCGGGTATTACAATTTGAACAAATAACATTTATGAGGCGTGACAATGAAATATATTCACTTCAGATCGTAATTACGCATTTCAAGCACAACCCTAGCCATCGCCCTTTCACCGTCATTATTGATAGGGAGCCTACCGAGCGCCACTGTCCAATACAGGCATTAATTGAATACATCAAACTTAGGGGTAATAGCAAGGGCCCTCTTTTCTGTTATGCGAACAACGAATCCATTAGTGTATCGCAGTTCAACGCCCAACTCCGCCGAGCATTGTCTTTTTGCGCCCTGGACAGCTCTCGCTACAAAAGTCATAGCTTTCGAATCGGGGCTGCTTGCTACGCCGCAGAAAAGGGTTTCTCAGACGCCAAAATTCGCGCCTTAGGACGGTGGAGCTCAGATGCATTCAAAGTATACATTCGTCCACCATCTTTAAATGCCAATCATTAAACAATACTCATAGAAAAATGCATCAACAAGGACGCCTTTGCGTAAGTCAGTCGTTAAGCTGTTATTCAAGGGCCGTCCTTGGGGATGGCACTAGTTCTACTACGATCCCATTGTGCACTGCATGTTCAATCAATGCTTGTATAACCTCTGTTATAGTCGTCCATTAGTTATCCACTCAGATACCTCTTTGGGTTAGTCAGACAGGAGCTGTAACCTCGAGGTATCTCGAAAATTAATTTTTCATCACAATTGCAAAAAGAATATATTACGTATTACAAAATTGAGATCCCCTATAGTGTTAGTCAGACACGAGCTGTAACACTATGGTGTAATTCTTCATATCTAGATATACAAAATAAGGTCTCGTATTTATATAGTAACGATTGCCTAGTACAGCAGCTGCGTCACAGTGTTAGTCAGACATGGGCTGTAACACTGGGGCGTAGTTATGGTACACGGTTTTAGTAGTAGTTGGCGTACAATATTACTCAAATAAGCGATTTGTTTGTCATCTGGCCTTGCTCTGCGCTTGTCTTGGTGGGGTGGCCACAATTCTTGTGGCTTTGGCGAGTAGTTTCTCCCCACTTTGCTGAAGAAACAGTAAAACAGTTTATTTTCTCCGGTCACGCAACGCTTTTGCAAAATATGTTTTTGATGCGTTGCGTGACCCAATTATTGCTTGAATAAACTCGTCACCAATGGTGGCCAAATTTATCCAATTACTGTCTCAAGTGTTTTTGTCTCTTCAGCAAACGAGCCCGACTTATCGCATAGCGAGGCACGACGAAAAAAAAATACATTTTAAAATATTACTTTTACATGTTTATCGCATTTTGACAAGCTGTTTTGCTCAAGTTCATCAGCGAGTCACAGCTACAGTTTATGTGAAGCCGCGGCGGAACACATAAGAAAAGAAAGAGTTTACATTGCAAGAACTAGAGATTCAGTCCAGTTCACATCTCACCAAGATCAATTGATTAGATAATGCTTTTTTGCGATGTTAGTCTTATTTGATGCGTACATACCTTTGTACCTTGAACGTTCATGACATCAACCCAGAAAATTTCATCGATTCAGTGCAATGTTGGTCTTTGGCATTTCCAAAGTTATCTTTTAATAAAACACGCAGACATTTCTGTCTAATTTTAAGAGCAATATTTGTTCTGATTGGCTAAAAGGTTGGCATGATAAGTTACTAAGAAATCTCTTGTTCAATGGGTAGCAAATTTTGTAATTAAAAGTAACGTCAAAAGTTTTGTATTCGCTGTTGGATCCTCCATTAAATTTGAATTTGAATCACAAACACTTCACAAAAGCAATATATAGTGCCAAAAGTTGATTAATTTTGGTGCAAAAGTTGGCTGGTGATCCAAGATCTGAAGAATGTCAATGTTACTGGAAAGACTTATGTCAGTCACTCATTCCTTCCTCTCCTTATTTTGCTCGTTATTTACAACGTTCCATTTCTTCTTGAAATGTAATAAAATCAAATAAAACCGATAACGTGCTTGACTGATGTTCTCTGACAATCCCCTGCAGTTTCAGCTGCGTTGAAATTTCTACCCCTAGCGCTAGTAGAAACATTCATAATCAGCTGAAATTCATTTAGGAAGTTGTTAGGAACATCAGCCATACAACGTATAAGGATCAAGGTCTCCAATTGTGGGCATAATTGTATCCACAAGAGCGTTGCAATACATGGTTTTTACCCCCAACAGACACCAACTCAATAACTGAAATGTGACAAGTTAATCAAACCATCAAATTTTATTCGTCAGGAATAATTGGATATGGTGGTCGTATTGAAAATAGTTTTAATAGAACATCCGTAATGTAGGGAAAAGTTGCAATGCAATTAAGGTGTTTCAAGTTTCAAGAAAATTCATCTGTTAGATTTCAGTTTTTTTTTTTTTTGATTTTTTTTAAATATTTTTCACAAGTAAATATGGGCACATAAAGCTAGTTTAGCGATTTACTCGAAATCAAACTTATACATTTTCTTCAATAGTCTGACAAGTACTATTGATTTTCACAGAGCTGACCCGATTCAAAACATATTTTAGAACACAACTGATTGTCGTTTATTTTGTTTATCGTTGCTATGGAAACATAATTTTACGTTCTGATGAGATCAAATTTTAATTTTCAATCTTTTATTAATATAAAGGAGTTAAAGGAAAGTTAAGTAAAGGTGGTTTAAACATCTTTGGTACAGCGATTTCAAAATTGTTTCGAAACACCTTAGCCTTAGCGGTGCGGGGTGTTATAGGTGACCTTTACGAGGAAACACATACCGGGCAGTCAGTGGTCCTTCACGTGGAGTTTGGGAATCTCCGAAAGAAGGAAAAACGGGCTGGCCCAATCTACGAAAATGTATACATTTTGAAGCGAAACCATGAGAGCACGCTTAGCCTAGCCTAACATAGCCGTAAGAATAGAGTTTGACGTCACGAAATAATTTTTTTCTGAATTTTTGGGTTTCAATAGTATTTTCAAAGAGTGCCGAAGTAACAATATGAATTATATGGCAAAAATTGGACAAAACGTGAATGAATATTAGCCAAGATATTAGCGGCTAATGTAAAAAAGTATCGCCATAGATTTTCTCTGTGTTTTTTTTCTTTGGTGAAAACAGACGCTAAAACTAGAGAAAATGTAAATGCTCATTTATCGGTCAATATTCACTCGATTTTCAATATTCACTTTTTGTGACGTCATCATTTTAGTGTTCTATTGTAAGTCCGATAGTTGACTTCAGGTTCATGCCCTCTGATATATGGGAGTCTTCCCGGGCCCTTATATTCCAAATAAAATAATATATATATTTTTTGTACAGCGAGTGTTAACGATAAGGAAGAGATGGGCTCGATATGATCTGGACAAGGATATACCCAGCTAGGAAAGGCCTGTAGATAGACTAACGTATGATGCAAAATATTACAGTGTACACATTCCAACCGGGACCACTTGGCATTATTTTTATTTTTATTTCTGCGCCTAATTTCTACTGCTTCAAACCTTCTGATAAACTAGGATTTATATTAAATACATTGAGTGATCAAAATAATATTTCTATTCAATTCACTTTAAAGGATTCAAGTTTTAAAAGTATTGAAAAAACACAATGTGTTCCCGGTTGGAGTGTCCTCACTGTAATAAATAGAAATAGGCATAGACACTGAAAATAATGAGCAATTCTGTCGATGAATTTATTGGCAATAAATACCTCAGAAACAAGTATATGACAGTTTTTGAAATTCTTCTTGTTATGAAAAACTTGCTAATCTATGCCCGCGGGGGGGGGTACCCCCTTCAGATCTGGGTAGGGGTGTTCCGCTGGGATCTTGTGGAGGCTACCCTGTTTATGACAAAAAATACCTAACTTCCATACCCTGTTTATGACAAATTAAAATTGTTTACGAACATTATATGATTTGCATTAATATAGCAATTCAGACACACGTGCTGCTCTTATCTTTTTTTAAAGTCAACGATCTTATTCCTGCCGATTTCCTGAATGCAAAATAATTTCTCTCATTTTTTTGGGCCCTGAGTATGTCAGAAAGTTTGGATTAAATCGGAAATAGAGTAGAATTGGATACCCTGTTCATGACACCAAGGTCGAAAAACCATACCCTGTTCAGCGGATCATCCCCGTATAGTCGATATAGGGTAGTACCCCCCCCCCCCCCGGGTCTATGCCTTTATATTATTTCTCAGACGCGGAATATATCCAATTCGTTTGACATGCCCAACCAACATGTACAGTCTTGAACATCTCAAAAATACAAAACTATTTTTGTGTTTATAGAATTAATTACTAATGATTAATGCATAACATATTAATACTTCACGCCACAAGAGGAAATTCACCTACTTTTGCTAATAAGTCCTATAAAATTTTGATACCACTAAGGTATTGTTTTGAAATTAAAGCGATATTTGTCACTTTGAAGCGTTGAGGAACAAAACTAAATCCATATCTTTTTTATTTATTTTTGCGCTTAATATATAAATTTGCATGTCAGTTAACGTTATATGTGCATTGCAGCAAACAATTTGATATTCATTAATTTTCATCTTTCCGATTTGAAAGGAAAAAAAATATTTGAAAGCAAAAAGTTAGCTACTATATAGAAGGGGGGGGGGGGGTTAAGCTCAATTTCTTAATCACCCACCCCACCACTCTCCAAAAAAATCAAAAATAATATCTTGTAAAATCAATCTTTTAAAATTGGGTGGTCTCTAGCGACCCCAGACCCCCCCTCCCTCCTACTACGCCGTCCCTTCGACTGCTTAATATTCGGCTTTGATGCAATTAAGTTCATAGAAATCAGTTACACTCACAAAATTCTTTCACACTGTATCATTAACATTTCTACATGCACAATTCCTTCAATGTTCATTCATTTCTGGAAAACATAGTTAATAGAGGGAGATGGTTAGGAAACCTATTGTTATATCTCTTTGTACAAGTTGTGCAAGCTTGACAGTGCACAACCTTTTGTTTTTGTATTCTTTTAGCCTTGTTGGCTATGGCTGAGTGAACAGAATGAAATCTTTCATTTGGCTTGTAGTCTTCAATAGTTAAAGATTTACGATAGATACTTGATTATTCCTGGCCATACTAAGGTAGACAATGTTTATGATTAGTTAGTTTGTAATTTTGGATGGAAATAAGACAAAACTTGAGCACCCTCAGGACCCGTTCAACATCAAAAGTAAAACAAAGGCATATAACAATAGGTTACTTAACCATCTCCCTCTATTAACTATGTGGAAAACATCTACAGTTTTGTTATTTGTGATAGCGACACCCATACACCTCCACCCTCATCGATACGTGTCCATAGCTTTCCAAAGCTACGAATCTGATAAACCTTGTTACCATGGGAACAGGGAGAGTGTTGATAACCACTGAATTACGGTCACGGTTTCCCTGGAATTCCTGCAAGCAAAATATTGATAACATTATAAGGAGAGTTCATTTTTATTAGCATTAAAATCAACCATGACTCCATGGTCTTCTATTGGGAACACCTCCCAATCCCCAACAATAACATCACCATCATCATCGTGTAGTGTCATAGAGTGCTTATATAGCAAAATTCAAAATGTCTCAATGCGGTTATTATCATCATCAATAGTTATATCATCATCTATCTTCCTCCTCCTCCTCGTCCTTCTAATGATCATCACCATCATCAGTTATGTTATCCACCTTCCTCCTCCTCCTAATGGTCATCACCATCATCAGTCGTTATGTTATCTACCTTCCTCCTCCTCGTCCTTCTAATGATCATCATCACCATCATCAGTAGTTATATCATCATCTACCTTCCTCCTCTTCGTCATCCTAATGATCATCACCATCATCAGTTATGTTATCCACCTTCCTCCTCCTCTTCGTCCTTCTAATGATCATCGCCATCATCAGTAGTTATGTTATGTACCTTCCTCCTCCTCGTCCTCCTCTTTATTATAAACGTCATCATCATCATCATTATATCATCATCGTTATTATAATACCTTGACATTGCCTCCATACATGTAAGAATCCCATTTTGCACCATTTAAGCCATACACAAGGTAGTACTTGGTCACCCACTGGTCATCGCCATTATACCTCCCCTGTGTGGCAACTCTTGTTATAACATGCAAATCAATAAGATCAATCTGAAGGAACTCTCCAGCATCAGCCGTTAGTGCTGCCCAGCAACCAAACTGGAGTGTCGAGTTTAAACGCCCATACGTAGGAACGCCCCAATTGGCAAATTTAGAAGAAGCATTCAACTGGGCTTCCTTTATACGTCCATCTTGCATTCCCAGAGGTGCATCGCAGCCTTTAAAAGTGTGAAGGAAAAAAATCAGAGACACTGCTGGCAGTGATTATTTACAATAAAAAACAAACAAACAAACATTTGAGAACATGTAAACATATAACAAACAAACGAAAGATCAAACAAACAAACAACCCAGGTCCGTAGGCTGCTCCACAAACGGAGAGGCTCGTTTTCATATTTGGGGGCCCCATCCCCCCACCCCCCCCCCCCAAACAAATCTTTTAACAAAAGAAACAAAATCACCATGCACGATTTTTAAATCACTAAATCGAAAATTGATCATGTTCACTTTGTGCCCATTCGGCACTAAGGATAAGAACTTTTAGTATTTTAATGAAATCAGTTATTAGCTAGTCTAGTCTTGAATCTTACAAACAATGATCTAAGTGAATTATGACAGCATATACTCTATTAATTGTTTTAAATTCTAGATGCTCAGGAGTGCAATTTGCACTTATATTTTCAGGGAGAAATAACCTACATTAGGGAGAGCAACTTCACATTAAAATGAGGTGGTAACCAAAAAGTAGATCCAGAACACCTAGAATACAAATCTCTACTTAATAATTAGACCACGGTTAGACCCGGGAGGAAGAATTCTAGATCCTCAGGAGTTTAATTTGCACTATTTTCAGGGAGAAATAACCTACGTAAGGGAGAATAACTTCACATTGAAATGAGGTGGGAACCTTAGGCAATGCAGAAATATGATTCTTGAGCGAAAATTTTGTAATTTAAAGTGACAATTAGGTGACGATTTTGCTTGCAAAAATGAAACAACGCTGTTATTCTTTAACCAATATTACACATTCGGATAGAAATTAATGACAAGAAAAATCAAGAGACATCATTTTAGAAAAAAAAAGAAAAAAAAAAGATTTTGGATCCTTAAGTGAGAGTTATGCTTGTTTGAACTTAAAAAAGATACCACCGGACACCGGACTGGACCTTTTCAGCGTGTGGGGGGTTAAGACAGACAGACAGACTTTTTTTATTCCTGTAACGCAAGGATTACATGAATATATGCCCGAGATAAATGTAGATGTATTCATACTTACTAACTTCCGAACCCACCCCCCCCCCCCCCCAACATGCTACGGGCCTGCAACCAAGCAATTAAGACCAATTAAGCGAGCAAACAAACAAGTAAACCAACAAACAAACAGACAGTCAGTTAGACAGACAGACAGAATTTTTATAAAAAGAGAGAAAGAAACAGTAAAAATTGACTGTCAACAAACTATGCATGTTTTCCTTAAAAACAAACAAAAACAATCATACAGACGCTAATCTTTATATAAATCACTTACCATGGCAACGATAATTGACTCCATTGCGTTCCATTAAACAAAACGAACCAGAGTCACAGTACCTGTTGTCACAGGTTACCATTGGATTACCGCTGTACAGCACATACTGTCCACTAGAGTGTGGAACAAGTCCTACGGGGTAGGAGAGGTGAGAACCTCTGTTGATCTGACATAAGCCTGTATCACTGTACCAGTTGATGCTGTGACACGACGAGTTACCTGAACATTTGTCAAGGCAGCTGGTGGAAGAAATGGTACCTTGGAAGGACTGGACCACGTGATCGATCAACACGTGACCTGGTATCTGATAAGATGCAGCAATGCAAGATGCTCCCTGTGCAGGTATACATACCAACAGCGGCAAGGCTAATATGGTATAGATCACCACCAAAGAGTAGGTCCAGAACACCTAGCATACAAAACTCTACTTAATAATTAGACCTCGGTTTGACCCGAGAGGAAGAAGGGGATTTTTTTGGGGGGGTTGGGGGGTGTGGAAGTTGTCGTGGAGGCCGACCAGACACAAATACAACTCGCACTCCCTTAATCAAACAAAGCTCAGCAAAACAAAAAAAATGCATGGCAAACGACCAATATTGCATGATAAACCCAATTAAAGAAAAGAAAGCTCATTGTTGCCAACTGTCAAGACAAACGTGTTTATACTGGTTACGTGGGAAAATCCATGATACATCCACTCAGTTATGCAATATATTTTTAGCATCTGTAAATACTAAAAATACACCGCAACACCCACGTATAAGAACTTGTTTCTTTAAGGTAATTCCGTAGTAATAGAACTAGCCATAGAATTTTGATAAAACTTCCTACGGTAAAACATTTTGAGTTTTTCATCAAAAATATAAAATAAAAAAATGCGGTCGCCGTATTGGATTTCGCGAGAAACATTTTTAAAGTATACCCACCTTTGTCAATTGAGCGTCTAACATTCGAAAATTGGCATCGTACATAAAAGTATCTCTTTACTAAGCTTGGTCAATACCAAATATTTTGAATGTGCTTTATTGTGCTCCTTATACATTGGGCTACCGATGTAAAGCAAAACATTGTCACTAAAATTCAACAGCGAAGAGAAACTGAAAGCAAAAATTAACAAAATGTTCGAATTTTTACAGGCCTCATTAACGCTTTGAACGAAACACTTTTCGAAATATCGAAAAATCTAGCCATAGAATTTTGTCATCGATCTCATATGTTTTAAAAAACTCGATTTCAAATGATATTATGAAATAAAAAAGATAGGTTCCCGTATTGGTTTGCGAGATATTCAGTGAGAAATATTCTCAAATATCAATAATATCAAAGATTTTCCGAGAGCTGACTGGGGCGAGTTTAAAGAAAGTCGTAATTTTTCGCTTGAAAATGTGAAAACTGTTCGTATTTTTACGTTAAAGTGTTTCTCAGACATAGCTCTGTATCTATTAATGATAAGAAATGTAAAATTCTAAAATTCGAAATATGCGCAGAACTGTGCGCAGTTTCATTGTTATTTGGAGCTTTTTTAGACTATTGTGGAAGTATCTTTAGAATCAAGAAAACCTCTTGAAAAGTTGGGTACCAGACCAATTAATATTTTTGAAAAGTACCATGTTTCGTATTTTTTGAGTAAAACTCGAGAATTCAAAAATAATTTATTACTGTTCGATAAATATTTCTAGAAACACACAATTCTGTTGATTTTGCTATTTTCCCATAGAGATATAATTGGATATAAAAATTATTTGATTATTTGATCAGATAAACCTTTTTTTCAAACCAAAAATGCTAAATTGCTAGCACAGAGTATAGTGTTCGAGGGAAGTCGAAGTGCCTATTTAATGCACTTTTCTTGGAATATCTCAAGAACTAGACATGGAAGTTTATTAACAATTAGATATGTGAGAGGAAACATAGTTCTTTAAAAAATAAGAAAATAAAAAAGATAGCCGCCCGAGTTCGTTTTCGTGCTATCACGAAGCTATCACGTGTGAAAATATATACATTACCGGGAGAGGACTGGGTCGAGATACAGAAACAACGCGTTTTCTCGCTTGAAAATATCTGAATTGTACGGTTTTTTTTCTTCAAAGCATTATTCAAACGTAATCTGACAAGAATCCACGATAAAACTCATATTAGCAAAAATTTTGAAACATGCGCAGAACTGTGCGCAGTGCCAAACTACGGAATTACCTTAAGCAGGTTTCAACATAATTGACTTTTCAATTACAAAACCTTTCATCTCCCTAAATGAAATATTCGTTCAGAATGAGAACGTCTTTGATCTGTTGCCAAACTCATTGTCTTAAAAAAACAAATTTCTCAGCTCTTCGTTATTTTTTTCATTATTTCACTGTAATAGCGGAGCTCCGCTCGGGCCAAAGGCCCGCGCAAGCGGAGCACCATAATTAAGAAAATATGGTAAACCATGGAGCTCATTTGAAATCGACCACAGGTAGCCCGGATTTCAAAAACACATCCGTCCGTCCGTGTACATTCACGCAAAATTTGCTGACCAGTATTAGTGGGCGCCAAAACAATCAATTTTTTCGCAGTTTACTTAAATTTTTCTACAAAATGTATTTCTACACTGGACAAGGAGCATGAAAATGGTAAAGCTATAAAAGCTGACGGATTGAAGAGATTTGACTACGAAAGAGAAACAAAGACCGCGGCGTGAAAAAAGAAAAGTAACAACGATTCAACGATGAAAAGCTTCAAAATATTTTCACTGACAAAATAAGTAAAAGTCTCGTAACGCTGTGCAGTCATGAAGAGCTGTTAAAATCTTATTTGATACTTCATTCAATATATAGTCTTTCAAAGCTGGAGATTTTACAAGTTGTATTTTCTGGAAGAGCAATTATTTGACAAGTTTGTGAGATGGATATTATCACTAACTTTAACGTCAATTATTGTATTGTATTGCATTGCGTAAACTATATCACTATATACTAGTCGTAGCTATCGCTAAAGTGCCAACGAGTGGAAAGCAGTTTTTTTGATAAAATTATATGATTACTTTTTGGAAAGTCCATTATAAATTTTATGCAGACTGCACAAAATTTATCACAGTGCAATTAATACTCCAACCGGGAACACTTTGTGTTTGTTCATTGTAAATAATTCAATTTTAGTTGAATTGTACTTTTTCAGAGAGCTTTAAGCAGTAAAAAGACTCTGCAAATAAAAATGAAAAAGAGTCTCATTATATGATATAAACAATCGATAAAATCTTGATATTATTGATTCCTTATCCGATGTACGTTCTAAATCGGGTTGCACGCCAAAGTTTGTGCTACTATATATCATCGGTGGTACTTAGTAAAAGTCGCAATGAGCTACAATGATCTAAACAACGAAGAAAAAAGTTGTTCAATGATAAAAACACACGCGTCTTCAGTCGAAACACAGGCAGCCCAAGCAATCTACTTGTCTTCTTTTCAAAATGGCGGTTCATTGGAAGTACGCGAGTTCGAATCTTATGCTGGGAGACTTGAAAAAAAAAATTATTTTCTTATCACTTGATTTGTAAACCATATTTGTCTTGCTATTTTTACTTTTTATTTTTCAATAAATGGATTTTTTTCATTCATGTTTTGTATTTTTTTCCCTTTATTACATATATTACTAGAAGGCAGGAAACTACGATACACACTACCCCTTCTTCAACGGCAAAAAAATACTCCAAAATCAACAAAAATGGCACAAAAACAACATCAGCATAGAAGCTCAATAAACAAGCTTTCAATAAATTGCACTTTACAACAATTACTTACGAGAAAATAATCAAAATTTTGCCATTTTCTTGCAAAATTCGACTGATTTTTCGATGAGTAAGTAAAATAGTAAGACAAATATGGTTTACAAATCAAGTGATAAGAAAATAATTTTTTTTTTTTTTCAAGTCTCCCAGCGTGGGATTCGAACTCGCGTACTTCCAATGAACCGCCATTTTGAAAAGAAGACAAGTAGATTGCTTGGGCTGCCTGTGGTCGAAATAGAGCGAAGCGAAATTGTTGTTTAATGGCTTTCCACCGTCTTTCCGACCAATAACAAAGCAAAGTCTGGATTCCTTGGATTTTGATTGGTCGTTATTTTTGCACTGTGATCGGCTTTTATCACTGGAGGAAACCTGTCTTGTTCGCTTCTGAAAAACTTCGATTATTTTATTTGAGATATTTAAGATTAATTGCACTTTTTACGATTGTCGCATATAAAATTCATCAAACTTAAAAATGCATGACAATCGAAAGAGAAATAAATTTTACACATACAGTCATTCGTGTATAGTGCAGTGAATACGTTTGTTTTTATCAATAAAATCGTAAGGTCAGGTTTCCTGCAAAGAACACGCGTTGCAAACATGGGTTTGACTTGTCAGCTTTTCGCGTTTGTCAGTTGTTGCTAAGTTTGAAGATTACATTTTTTAGGTTGATTTACGATTATAATATTAACTAGACCCTGAATTCAGGGTTTACTCGTGCCCAAGAACGGAGGTTCTTAATAACCGAAAACAAAACGACACAAAAAACAAGAAACAAAACGACACAAAATATGCAATACGGTTTCTTTGCGACATCTCGAACTTGCCTTTAAGCTCCTATAATACCACAGGCAGCCCAAGCAATCTACTCGCTTCGCTCGCAGCAACTGGAAGGCAGGAAACTATCATCCATACCACATCTTCTTTAACGGCAAAAAATACTCCAAAATCAACAAGAATTACACAAAAACTACATCAGCATAAAAGCTCAATAAACAAGATTTCAATAAATTGCACTTTACTTCAATTTTTCACGAAAAAATACTGCACATTTTCGTCTTTTTTCGCTAAACAATCGTTCTTCAAGTCGAGTGAGCGAACTTCGATATGTATACGTCTACAAGCTCGAAAATTCTCACTTTCGCAATGAATTTCTTGCTACTTTTTGATCTTGTTCACTTCTAATAATTCTTCTTAACAATTCCACGAATTGTTTTTCCTTAAATTAAGTTTTATTTAGCTGTTTTGATGCGACATGGAAGCATTGGTTTTAATTATTTTTTTAGCTGTTTTGATGCGACATGGAAGCATTCGTTTTAATTATTTAAAAAATTGTTTATTACAAAATAACTGATAAAATTGCAAAAGAAGGATTACTTGAGAACAAAAAAAAAAGTGAAAAAAAAAAAAAAAAATTGGCCGTTCGGAGACTTGAACCCAACTACGTATATATAGCCCAATAGGTTTTGTGAAGAACGTATTTGGCACGATGGCAAAGTCGGCTAAGATGAAGTAACAATGATGGCACAGGTTCGAATCTTGGCGCTGGCGCATTAGAATTTCTTTCTTTGTGAGTTAATATAATTCGGTCAGAATTATGGAACATGATGATGGAACATGGAACATGGAACATGTCTGAACTTGCCAAAATTTCTAACAGCGAAAAAAAAAAAAAAACTGTCTGTAGAACTATACTCGTGCCCTCGGCCTAAGGGCCTGGGTCCGAGTAATAATTGAGTGATTGACATGGCCTACACAGAATTTTAGATGCTCATGATAAACGAATTTTGTCATAGGATGAGTCACGACTCAGGTTAAAAATAGCACATGGGGAAAGTCGCATGGAGATAATGATGTCATAGAATTTTCTCGAGCAAGGATTGGTCCGTGTAACTTCTACTAACTTCTTATTGGTGTAGATGAATTTCTATTGTTACATTACAAATCGAATCGAGATTTTTTCTGCCTATTCTCATGTACATCGGCGTTATGATGCTGCCGCCTCGCAGCCTCGCGTCTTCGCAATTGATGTGACTAAAGCTTTCAAGATACAATGGGAGATAATTAATAAGATCAATACATATTTGAGAAAAGTTTAAAAAAATTTCATCTGTTTGATTTCGAGTAAATCGCTAAAATAGTTTTAAGCGCCGATATTGTCCATATTGACAGATATGTGAAATAGTGTGACGAACACTATGCATATTTTGGTTTTTCTAGAACTGCACCGATTCAAGAGATATGTTAACTGCTATCGAAACGTAATTTGACGTATTGATGACATCAACTCAATTTTTTACTAATATTTCACTAATATATGGTCTAAATTTCAGATCTGTTTTAAAATCTTTAGTACAGTGATTTCGAAACTGTTTCGAAACACCGTAAGAGGTTGTCTCGCTGTTAAAAAAACACCAACTGAATTAATTTTAGAATCAGATAAAAGCGCACAACTATTAAACCACATAATATCCAAAATTTAGAGGTGCGTTTTTTTTTGTTTTCCATAAGTTATGATCTTTTGAAGTTGCGCATATATAAGTAATTTAAACATTTAATGGTCGATTCTTATGTAATTGACAGATATTCGATACTTCAAACGAATATAACTTTTGAAAAAAAACCTACACCTGATTTTGCATATTATGTAGTTTAATAGTTGTGCTTTTCATTCTTGCTAATAATTATTTTCAACTTCGCCCTGAAATTGTGATATGCTTCTCGCACGCAAGGCTATTTGACAGGTTTTTAAAAGCACTATTTTGGGGATGGTTATAAAGCTCACAGCGCTTAGAATAACACGCTAAACTTAAATTCACGTTTACAACTAATAAAACCTAGAGTAAACAAGCAACATATCAATATGTTTTTCCTTGTTTGCGATTGAAAATTGAATATTCTGCAGAGCTATAAAAATGAGATTTTTTTTTACTTTTCATGTCAAGTGACAAAAAGTAGCCCCCAAAACACACATTTTTTTAAAAAGTCGCCCAGCTAAAACAATATAAATGTTTGATTTCTAGCCAAACCAAATATCTTTTTGTGAAAGCTATACCAAACCTTTTTAGTGGAAAAAGGTTTCAGGAAACATTTTTTTGGAAGCCAAAATGAGTGGTTTTAAGCCTCTTAAGTTTGAATTTGATGCGATCCGGGTTGTTGTATATATAGCCTTTATTTCAAAAGCTCAGTACAGCGCGATGCTCACTTCACGCAATTTAACTGGAGTTGTTGAAACCTACCTTTTTCACCTTAAAGTTAATCATGATGTAGCCAGTGCCATCTGTACCAGTGCTATTCTGTAGCGATTGCTGAGTTATGTTTCAATACTAAAGGAGGTGTTCTGATTGGCAAAGATTTTGACACTGCACAATGCCATGTAGTAAAATTGTTCTCAAATTTTAAGGCTGTTCACTGATGACTAGCAAATAAAATAAAAAATCCTTTTTTTTATATTTTTCTTGTTATTTGAGGCTTTTCAGACAAAAAACATTATGTCCAAAAGCTTTTGTGGAAATAGATTCAGGATGAAAAAACAACATATTAAATAATTGATAAACCTTTTAAAACAACAATACCCTGATTGACATATCAATTTTAAAACGTTCCATCTCGCTAAAATAATTTTACGATCAAAATGATAATTGTTTTGATTTGTTGCCAAATTCATCAACTTGAAAACATAACGCTTTTTTTTTCAAATTGAATTATCATTGTCAGTTGGAGCTTTTCCGACAAAAAAGTTAATTATAGTTTTTAAACTTTTCTGGAAAATCATCAGAACGAAAACATTTTTTTAATGAAGCACCATACTTAAATAGTTAGCTAACAGGCTAAAAGGGTTTTCAATCTGATTTTATAAATGCAAAGGTGGATGAGTATTTTTAATAGTGATGACTCGCATCAGTCTTAAAAAGTTGTACAGTAACTCTGCCAAGTTTGCAAGGCGTTTTACACATGCGTCGAATGCAATTTTGGTAATAATGAAATAAGACATTTAAGAATTTATCGATAAATTTTTCTTTTCAAGCGATTAACGTATTTTTCTTATTTTTGTATTAATGAATTCGCTTAATTCTATGTTTACGCTAAAAATATTGACGCGGAGATAGACAGCAACAAATGATCTATAATTTTGTAAGAAGTTATTCTAGTATTTGAACAATATTCGGACGGTATGACAGCTATCCCGGCGCGCGCGCGCGTTTTCGTTTAGCAGCAATGGCAACACAAGTAAACAATTAAGATGGAAAAAAGTCATTTTGCATAATTCAAAATCAGCTTTGACATGGGTTTAAATTTTTGGATAAAAATGAACCTATTGTACCGATAAATGCATATAGAGTCAGCAAGACAAGATTGTGGCAAGTCATTCCCATTCACACCCAAGATAATAGTATGTTTTGACGAGTTTTTTTTATAAAATCTTATTTGATGCATTTTACACCTGGCAGTCGATCATCATCTAGCATTAATCGTTGGCCACTGCAGAGTTATATTTTAATCCAAAAAATGTTTTCACTAATTATAGGAAATGGGTTGGCTCAGGCACAATGAAACTACTTGAATCTGTTACTAATGTATTATACCGTTGTGTTCAATGCATCAATTTTAATAAATCAGCGGTATCTACTTTTTTTTCTTTTGTTGATAGATCTTCTATTAATATTTGTTTGAAACAATTCACGAAAACAATCTAATAGCTGCACTGTACTTTCGATGAACTAAATGAGATTAATCTTTTTATCTTTATTCTTAGCTGATAAAAACGCATCTTGAGTCAGTGTAATAACTATCTCACTGCCGAGGAATTCGGAATCCCAGTACATAGCAAAACGCAGTTTTTCTTTCAGTTTTGTTTATATCCATCAATACAACTTATTTAGTGTTTTCACGATATGACAACGGACACTCAAGAGTCCGCTTTCTCAAAACTCCCATGAAACCCTCCACAAAAACAACAACAACAACAACAACAACAAAAAACACACTCCAAAACGTTCATAAACTATATTTAAACATTTATTGACAAAATGATTTCATAGTACGAGAGACGTGGTGGCCTAGCGGTTAGGGCATTGGACTTCGGGTCCAGTGGCCCGGGTTCGATTCCCAGACCGGGCGATCACGTTGTGTCCTTAGGCAAGATACTTTACTCTCTCAGTGCCTCGTTTTATCGGATAAGGACGTAAAGCCGGAGGTCCTGTCTGCCTTCACTCTGACTATGTTATAAGGTGGACGTAAAAGAAACGCTGAGGACGTAAACAACAGTATTATTGCCACCTGAAAATTATCATTCGTGGTAAGGTGTTACCCTGTCTAATAAAGTTGATTGATTGATTGATAGTAACTTTTGTGATGTTCTGTACTATAGTTTAATTGTTTATTTATAGTGCGATATATTAAACGTACATTCTACAAGAAAACAAACTGACAGTTGCCGTAATTAACTATGACGTCACATCAAAGAATATTCAATGATCTATTGTTTAAACACAAAGGGATGTTCGTTGTCATGCAGACACAGTCAAATCAACGGAAATTCATCGAGAATTGTTCAGCTAAAACCCGTATTAATTTAGAAAAAGAAGCGGAATAGCCCCCAAACGCCCTGAATATGTTTTAGCTTATATTAACACAAATCACAGAAAACAGGCTAATTTAGATTAAACTGTTTCGTTGGCATCAACGTTTGTTAAACTTTATACTGGGTGTAGCGATTTTATCTCCCGCCTAAATAAGCAAGAACGTCATAATGAATTAGTAAATTGCAACTTGCAATTATTGATGATGTTTGACCTTGACTGTTGTCTCATTTCACACCCACCATATTGGCAATTGTCAATCATTTTAGCTAAAAAAGAGAAAAAAAAAACAGAGTGGTAGTAGTCGAATAAATACCTATCCCACCCGACAGCGGTTAAACTCCAATCATTTCTATAGGGGTGGATAACTTTTATCCAGTGCATCGTGAAACCCGCCGCAAGACGTATATAGACTTTCATGATAGTGCAGAAGTGTTTAGGAGTTTCGAAGAAACTAGTGTTCCTGTAATTGTGCTGTTATTACTCTGTCAGTTTTGATAGCGACATCCATACACTTCCATCCTCATAGATATGTGTGAATTCCACCCCAGAACTACCAGTCTGATAAACCTTGTTAACATGGGAACAGGGAGAGTGTTGGTCACCACTGTCTGCGCGTCAACGTTTCCTTTGAATTCCTGGAAAACATGAACATTGATAAGCATTTGACCTTTGAATTTTGGTGGGTGATAAACGTTAAGTGGTTATAATTCTTTCGAATGAGTTATATCTTAAGGGGGTTCAATAAAATACGTTCAAATTATTCGACGCGAAAGTTAGCATTTTCACCGTTCTGAACATTTTTGTCGCTGGTGCGTTTCCAGCGGAAATGACTTCACATCATACACACATCACGTCATTTATATTCACATTTATAATGTGAATGTAAACTGAATAACACCAAAATATTACCTAAACAGTTGTTGGAGTAGAGGTTACTTAAGATCTACATAATGGTACTATAGACAGAGTATTGTCTGAATCAGTTTGAAGTATCCTTTCATGCGGCTCAAGGAAAAAAGTTTTAAAAAAATGAATGTAAGGTGACACGATTGATGACAGGGCATGGATAAAAAATTCTCACTAGCCTAATGAAATGAAGTATTCTTATTATTGAAAAAATTCAGCAGAGAAGAAAAAAATTCCCATCACTTTTCTAATAGTCCATCCCTAAATAATGTCTACAAGTTTAAGGGGATTTCTTTTCAATATCTCTGTGTTTCAAAGTTTAGCTAACAATTATTCTTCTAACTATCCTGTCACAAAGTACAAAGAGAAGCCCGAGTTCACGCAGTTATGCGTCTAGTTCTAAATCAATTAAATAAACTTAATACAATTATGAGAATTTTGAGGGACAAACAAGTGACTATATCGTCAAAACAAAACGTTTGGAAATCTTCCACCCTCACCAACCTCCTTCACATCCTCAAAACTCAGTCAAACTTTCCAATCCTTATTATCAGCATCACAATATCGTTATTATCATCATCACCATCGTTATCATCATCGTTGTTATTATCATCATCATCTTCATCATCGTTGTAATCATAATCATCATAATTCTCGTCCCCCTCTATCTTACCTTGCTAAAGCCTCCATACATGTAAGCCTTCCATTCAACTTCATTCAAACTGTACGCTAGAGAGTACTTCGTGATCCATAGCCGTCCAACAGCCCTTCCCTGAGTGGCAACTTTTGTTATAACATGCAAATCAATAAGATCAATCTGGATGTATTCCCCAGCAGTATTAGTAGCTGATGCCCAGCAACCATATCCAAGTGTCGAGTGTAAACGACCATACGTAGGAAAATATCGATTGTCAAAAAAGGATGAAGCGTCGAGCTGGGCTTCCTTTATACGTCCATCTTCCATCCCCAGTGGTGCATCGCAAGCTGAAAAAAAAATCAAAACAAACAAACAAATATTTTCTTTAACATTTCTTTCATTACTACACACCGAACGCATTCATAAATTACTACTTTACTATGTTCATTCTATGCGTACATATTTACGGTGTTCAACTTATCTATAGAGAAAAATATCGCTCTGGGATGCTCACGGTGTCCGTACACTTCACAATTCAGATGCATGCTTTTCCAGCGTGGTTGTCCTTGTGGTGTAGTGGTTAACACATCGGACTAGAATACCGAAAACGTGGGTACACTTTACACTTTTTATGTCTCCACTCTATTATACGACTGAATTTTTGAATTTTTGCCGTCATTTCAATGTTTTCGTGATGGAAAAGCAATTTATAGATTTAGAAGGCGATTTGGGGATAACTCAACTCTAACTCAACTCCTTCTCACATGATTCCGGAATGAGATTCATTCTGCAATGAGTTCATTCCATTCCCGTAAGACTTCTACGTGTTTGTTCACATGAATATGACAGAATTAAATGCTTCTCGAGGTCAAGTCATTCTGGAATGAGTTCATTCCGGTTTTCAACCCGAATGAAATTCTCGTTCAGGAATGGAATTTCATTCTGGAATTATGTAAACTCGGAACGAGCATCGCTCGGGAATGAAAAACATAAATCGAGAACACTGGGTCGAGCTCAGTATGCGTAAAAGCCATGAAGAAAAGACGAGATGGGTTTCTTTTCTTGGCTAATTAAAAAAAATACCTATAGACAAATGATTTGCAGCTATTACCATCATCAACAGCACCGATATTTTCCACATTATGGACGCCATATTTGTTTCACTTCTATTTCGCACTAAAAGCGATAACCAGTCGAACTCGCATGTGAATGCAGTATATGAATCTCATTCCGGAATCATGTGAGAAGGCCCTAATCAACTCAACTCGTAACTCGCAAAATAGTCAATCCCGAATATTTGCCGTCATTGGATTAGGAAAGGGATTTGGGGATAACTCAACCGTAACTCAACCGTAACTAATCTTAACCCTAACTCGACTCCAAGTCAACTCAACTCGTTACTCGCTGGTTATCTTATCTTCCAGCTAGCAATGAAATACAATATACAGGTAAACATTTTCTTTTTCCAATTTTCCCCATACATCTTAATAATCGTTTATCAACACATAAACAGTATAAATCCGCATATAAGAACCAGAGAACCACTAGATATACAAGATGATTTAGTTTTGTAGTGTCATTTTGAAAACAGAGTGAAGTCCTAGCGTAGTTCCCAATTTAGAGCTAGTGCAAGAAAAAAATGTTCTACATATGAAGCTACATTAATATCAGTTTGTACACTACTTAATGAGAGGTCAAATCCATCAAATTGTAATTCACTTGCACATAATTAAATATTGATATATAAGGAAATCGGCAGGAATAAGACTTAAAAAAAAAAGATGAGAGCAGCACGTGTGTCTGAATTGATAAATTTATACAAACCATATAATGTTTGTAAACAATTGCGATTTGTCATAAACAGGGTATGGAAGTTAGGTATTTTTTGTCATAAACAGGGTAACCCCTACAAGATACCAGCGGAACACCCCTACCCAGATCTGAAGGGAGTACAACCCCCCCCCCCCCCCCCCCGGGTTGACAACCATTTTACCCTAACTTCTTTCTAAATATCAAAGATATAAGAACCAGTTTAGCATAACTTGAAAATTGGTGGTTTTATATGTGGGATTTTACTGTTTACCATGTACTGAAATACTATGTATGGACCCAATTCAGATAATACAATTAAATAAATGTATTTGACCACCCTCAGAAAACACACACATAAAAAAATTGGAAAATAAGCAGAGCAAAAATTGATTTTCAACATTTACAAGAAGCTTTTCGCTTAATAGTATTAAAATGAGTTCAGTTTCTTTTTTTTAATCCAAGTCGAAAGTCTCTGCAAGTTCAGACAAGCCTGAACACCAACGTCATTGTCCAACATTACCCTTCCCTCTCCTTCTACAACAGTAACTCTATCCTCCCCCAACTAAATTTACGACTGTGCACATTTGGCTATTAAAAGTATGGTGAGAACTAAGCCTTTATACCTCTACAATTTTTTTCAGCGAAACGTGTGGGAATATTATAATTTCTAACTCCAATAAATAAAAAATAAAAAAACGTCTAATACCAAATCAGTTTTGTTCTTTATACAAGAAATTACGATAGTTAGACTCTATTGTTCTTTTTGTGCTGTCGTTCGCAAAAATACTCCTGTTGAATTTGTTTATTTTTTTACATTTGCACATGCGCATTGTCATGGATTATTCGAAATGTCGACAAAAGAAACTGCAAAATAGTATAAACTGCAGTAAGTTCAAAAATAAGAGATCTAACTAGCAGTATATTAATAGGTTCGATTTTAGTAACATTTGTTTTGTTTACACGACGTTTGTGTACTATGTTACTCGTCGTTTGACGGTGCGAAGCTAGTTAATTACGAAGCGAGAATCAGTTGTGACTAGGCGTTCCTTTCTGTCAGAAGAAGAGGGAACAAGAATGGTAGCTAGTAAATCAACCACGAGGGATTTTCGGATTTTTCATCGATGATTATCTTCGAAGGTAAATTATGGGCCGCCGTTACCACCAAAAATACATCAATATGCAATGGTCCAGTTAACGATATTAAATGGTCCAGCATGTACTTAAACGGTCTAGCTACAGATAGCAAACGGTCCAGCTTGTTATGTTAAACGGTCTAGCATATAGTGAAATAGTCCAGCATATACTTAAATGGTCCAGCTACCGATACCAAACGGTCCAGCTTGTTATGTTAAACGGTCTAGCATACAGTGAAATGGTCTAGCTTATACTCGAACGGTCTAGCTTGCGATGTAAAATAGCCTAGCTTGTTATGTCAAACGGTCCAGCTTATAGTGAAACGGTCTAGCTTATTGAGAAATGGCCCAGTATGCAATGTGAAATGGCCCAGCGTGCGATGTGAAATGGCCCAGCTTGTTATGTCAATTAGCCTAGCGTGTCGAATAGCGTACGAAGTCAAATAGCCTACAATGTCGAATAGCCTGTTGTCAAGGTGGCCTACCGCAGAGTCCATAGCAACCATGTTGGTTAATGGTTAACTGCGAATAATATCTCTCATGTATTACACAACGACTTGACCTCGTGGCAAGCTACAGTGGCTTTGTCCTAACAGATACGTAAACGCTAAATTCTAGCTTTTCGTTGTCCAGATTTCATTAGAGGTCGTCTCTGTTCTTGAGATTTTTGATACCTAATTAACAATGTACTTACTTTTGGGGTATAAATGTCCGGAAAAGAAAGTTTTGTGTAATATAAACTTGAAGCTCGGACTAAAGTAATAGGGCTGGACGGTGGTGCAGTACATAGTAGTCCCCTTCTTTATTTTCTTCAATAAGTTCATTTCAATAACGACAAACATTAAATTATATTCTTACCCAGATGCAAACTGTGCATTAATTTAATTTACTTTAAGCTTTAACTATATTATGTGAAAAATATCGTTCGTTGACCGTTTATTGACACATTGTACTGAAATGATTCAAAACTCTGCAATGCGTCTTGCATGTATCTTAATATTCAATGAGTTAAGTTTTGATTCTTTTATTCATCAGTTTTACAAATAGCTTCTAACATTATAGATTTTATAAGGTCGCTTATGATCATACCACTAGCATATGATCAAAACTACATATTCTTGCAAAAAACTTATCAGTGACGTAGTACACTTAGAGAAACAATTAGTCTTTTAGGCGTCCATTTACATTCAAAAAATGTGTTTAAACTTAATGTTCAGGCGAAACTCATGAAAACCTCATGGCTTTTATTGTTAATTAGTCATCTTAGTTTGTTGACTTAGTTACAATAATATCTTTGCATATTCATTCACTTCTGTTTATACTTCATATACTTAATATTTTTATTATTGTTCAAATATTTGCTGTATAGATTGTTAAATCATCGATCCGAGTACAATCTACAGGAAACTAAATGATCGTAGAAGCACCAATGAAATTACGCATTTAAAATATACGAATAAACGTTTTAATTTAACAGACATGCATCCTTTAAAGCTACCCTCGTGGTGTTGCTTTCTGCCATTTTAATAAATCTATAAAAAAAAATATCAAACTGGGTCATTATCACACATCACTTATTCAAATGAATTTAAATTTATAAATAAAATCTACAAAAAATAATCCTTGTTCTTCCTATGTAATATTCTTTTTATTGACTATCTTATCACGTTACACTTCATTGTTTGTTCAAAGCTATATCATTAACAATAGAAAAAAAACACGTTTTTTTTAATGAAATACATGAAAATTGTCAACTTACTATAAATAATTCATGTATTGGTATGTTTGAAGATTTGATAGTTGGTTTGGTCAATTCAGTAAATAATTGAACATTAATAAGTAAACAAACAAAGATGACTAAGTAGCGTATTTAAAATAGAAGAAGAAACTAGGATTTTTTATTGTGAATTTTTTAAATCTTGCGGAATTGCGAGTGAATTTACCGATAATACAATGAGAATTCAATCCCGCACATTCAAGTGACTGTTAGAAATATGTAATTAATAACTAATTAAACATCTACATATATTATGTGTATATACACATTAATATATATATGTATATCAATGTTAAAGCACACAGCAGAATTTAGAATCTTCATTTCTGTAAATTTACAATAGTTACCAATGAAATCTGGACAACGAAAAGCTAGAATTTAGCGTTTACGTATCTGTTAGGACAAAGCCACTGTAGCTCGCCACGAGGTCAAGTCGTTGTGTAACACATGAGAGATATTATTCGCACTTAACCATTAACCAACATGGTTGCTATGGACTCTGCGGTAGGCCACCTTGACAACAGGCTATTCGACATTGTAGGTATTTGACATCGTAGGCTATTCGACACACTAGGCTAATTGACATAACAAGCTGGGCCATTTCACATCGCACGCTGGGCCATTTCACATTGCATGCTGGGCCATTTCTCAATAAGCTAGACCGTTTCACTATAAGCTGGACCGTTTGACATAACAAGCTAGGCTATTTTACATCGCAAGCTAGACCGTTTGAGTATAAGCTAGACCATTTCACTGTATGCTAGACCGTTTAACATAACAAGCTGGACCGTTTGGTATCGGTAGCTGGACCGTTTAAGTATATGCTGGACCATTTCACAATATGCTAGACCGTTTAACATAACAAGCTGGACCGTTTGGTATCGGTAGCTGGACCGTTTAAGTATATGCTGGACCATTTCACTATATGCTAGACCGTTTAACATAACATGCTGGACCGTTTGCTATCTGTAGCTAGACCGTTTAAGTATATGCTGGACCATTTAATATCGTTAACTGGACCATTGCATATTGATGTATTTTTGGTGGTAACGGCGGCCCATAGTAAATCAAACCATGATAATACCCCTTCCCAATGTAAGGAAGCTCTTTTAGGAGCTAAAGACGAAGAGACCAGCAATAATGTGGTCGCTACTCCTTCCATTCTTGAGGAAACTCGCCTGGCAGTGAAAAACGAAGAGACCAACATGGTCGCCACTCCTGTCTTAGCATCAAATTAACGGAATTAACGAACAAAGCGACAGTGTGTTCGAACTGACAAAGCTTAATAAGCAAAAAGTGTATAAGAAATCTGCTAGAGATAATTGCATGTTGTTGATTCGTGACTGGTAACTCTTTTCTGCTGTTATTAGTATAATCGGTAGTGTTGAATGTAAGAAAATTTAATCTATTAAAAGTACCTTGCAAAATATTTGTAAAAAGAAAATCCATACTGTTGTAAAACATAAACTCAGTTTTTGCGTGAATTACATGTTTTTTTATTATTGTTACCCTTGTTATGTCATTTTCACTGTCAAGTTGTTGATTTTTTTTGTTTTCATTCTTATCTTTAAAATGTTTAAATATGAATTATGGAGTCCATATATGCGATGTTTCCAAATGTACAGTTTGATATGTGTTTGTCAGTAACTGGACATATGGGATATATTGGCCTTATTTTTATGGGCTATATTCAAAGTAATTCCTAAAACCGGGAATTGAATAAGGGATAAGAATTACATCCAGGCAGTAGTTTTACATGATTACCGAAAAAATAAAAATAAAATGACTTTCCTTCCTTTCCAACTTTTTTTTGTTTTGTTTTGTCTAGTCTTTTGTTTCTTGTTTTTTTTTTTTTTTTTTTCTTCAGTTTTTTAAGAAACCTCCGTTCTTGGGCACGAGTAAACCCTGAATTCAGGGTCTAGTTTTATATTAAATTATTTATTTTATTCCACCTTTCTATTTTATCTTGCAGAATTGTCTAGTAGTTCAAAATTGTTTTAACTTGTAACATTCTAGAAAATTTCTATGGTGGCACAACATACTAACATTGTTTTCAAATGTTAGTGTCAGTCATGGCAAATCGTTTGCGTGATGTATTGCTTCTTCTTTAATAAGATTTTTAGTCTTTAATTAACCAAACATGCACAATGACATGAATTGCCTTTAGGAGTGCCAAACCCTAATATCAGTATCAGGCAACACTATCAATAGAACCAACTTTGGCCTGTCAGGGTTAATATTAAATTTGTGGGGATAATATTAATTGCCTCATTACTGACATCACTCAAATTCAGAATGATGACATTGTTAATCAAGGCTCAAAAAATGACATTGACTATGCTATGTTGTTTTTAAACTTTTCTTTACAGAAAGAAAACATTAAAATAGAAAGTTAACATGTCTGTAGGGAGACACCATAATATTTTTAGACATAAGATTAAGAAAGTGCTACACTGAAATGTACTGTATCTATACTGCTACTTTTGAGCTAGAGTACTTTTCAAAATAACATGAAACAAATTTTCCTAATGTTTATTCATCATCATGATGTCGTTTGTTATTTTGATAAATCGTTGGTATACTATAATAACTTGTGATAGTCAAGTATATAAAACTAGAGAAAAAAACAGCTACAGTTGATAAAGTATAAAACACTGAAATGTTCTCTTTTTCGTGGGTTTGTGACAACCACTCTAGTACCTCAATTAAATAAGTCTGTTAATGCATCTACTATCCTGTTGTTTGACTTAAAAATATGTATAACAAAAATGTTGAGTTTTTTGTTAATTAAAACAGAGTTAATTAGTATAGGAAATTCCACCGTTCGAGAAGAATTAATGAAAAATACCGCGCGTATTTGATGAAAATGGCTTAATACCACGAGTGCGTAGCACGAGTGGTATTCTGCCTTTTTCATCAAATACAAGCGGTATTTTTCATTAATTCTTCGAGAACCTAGGTGGAATTTCCTATTAATACCACATCTACGTAAAATGCGAGTCTTTGATAAAAAGTAATGTAAACAAATAGTTTCGATTGTCGGTATCAAGTGAAAGATATATAAAACTTTTATTCATATAAAAGTAACTTAATAAATAATGTCTTTAAATTAAATACAAAAATATACATAGAAGTCTACTAATTTTGCATCAATAAATAGAAATGAATTCATCCAATGAAATATAATATTGAAAACTTTTACAAAACGAAGTGTAGTTTTATAGTCTACTGAGAATTGTCTTCGTCACTGCTTTCAATTTTACGAATTTTTTTAAATCTTGGTTTACAACAATCTGGTTGGTTATTGACATTCGGTTGACTATTGACATTAATAGTAACTGTTGTGTTATTGCCAATCCCAGAGAGATTTATAGTTGGATGCTGCGATTGACAAGGCTTAGACTGTACATTTTGACTTGAGGAACAAGGGAGAGAAATAGTCTCCTCGCCACTGATTATGTTAGAAAGTTGTCTTGCTTGTTGATGGTTCATCGAGTCAAGATAATCATCCAGTGATTTCTCGTTTCTGTGTCCAGTGACGGAGATTATTTTCTCTCGCGAAACTGATGCGTCATCAAGCTTTTTCACAAGGGTTTTGCGTCCACTGTGATTGGTTAGTCGTTTCTCTCCTTCGATGCTTGTGTCAGAGATGATTCTCTTCATTATTTCTCCAATCCTGTTCACACCCATTTTTTGGCGCTTATACCATACTTCACTTGTAGGTTTGTTTATAGTTGATAGATATAAAGGCCCTTTTGTACTCAGTTCCTCTGGACGATGAGCTAAATAAGCTTTGAAAATAGCGACAGGACACCTTTCAGTGTTCGTTGCAAACATACGCGGGCGTTGGGGTCGACGTTTAGCTCGAATGGCTGCAGGTCTTGTTTTTGTTGGTTTACAGTCATTGTATTCCACATACTCAACATTATTTTCATCTACACCGAAGTTGAAATCTTCAATCTCTGCTATTTGGTGTTCTTGTCTACCACGAAACCCAAGATGTTGCATGAAAATAAACCACACTGTGTGAATGAGTGTTTCTGGATCTTGTTTACCTAATTTTCCCTCTTTCCACAAAATGTCTTCTTCTGTCTTCGTCAAAGCCTTTGCTGCGTTTGGTCGGTTTCCTTTTCCTTTTTCCCTTAGCTGAGTAGCTTTTCCTTTCAGCGTTTTGTTGGAGGAATAAAATTCAGTTCCTCTTACAATGGATGTAGGATAGTTTCGTTCTTTGAGGTACCGATCTAGCGATGCTTGCATAACTCCGAGACTTTCCGGCTCGTATTCAGTGTTGTCTTTTTTCCGTAGTTCTGCATAATATTTCTCCAGAATTAAATTTAATTCGTTTGGTGGAATATTCTCAATGTCTTTTCTTTGACGTTTTTCTTCAGCCCATTCGTGATAAGTATTTAGCCAAGTTTTCGTTGTTTTTGCAGTGTTTTTGTTTTTCTTCGCTTTCATAGCATCTATTTCTTCGCTGGACAAACTATTAAAGCGTTTCGATTCTTGGTCGACTTGTGGATTGATATTTAGTGGAGTTTCTAACAAATCTATCGAAAAATTAGGTTCGTCGATATCGTTAAAGTAGTCTTCGAGGTTTTCAAAAAAGTAATCCATGATAGTGCAAATTGTCAAGATATCACTCGCTTTGTGTCTGCAAAGGAACCGGTGCTAAAAAAAAAAAAAAAAATACAAAATACAAACGCACACAAATGCGCAAAGCATGTCGGGAAGGATTCGTGCAATTAATAAATAGCACATGTGCTATTAATTAATTGCACAGATTAAAAAAAAATTCATGGTCGATCAACCAATCAGAAACGAGCATTTTATGTAGATGTGGTATTAACTGCAAAATAGCGCAACATTTTGTTTATATACCATTTCCATTACAGTAAATCTGCATATGGGGTCCATCGTTTCCAACAATTTTGCTGAACTAGCAAATGAGGCTTGCTTCAGTGGGACTGGGATTTTTGGCTGAAACCCACAAAATCCTCTGCTCCAGTCACATCATTTGTTTTATTTTTTTTCTCAGTACAAAACTAATTGTTGTCACTTTTTTTAAAGCCCTTGAACACACCAAAATTACCCTTTACTGAAATGTCATACATATCAAACAATTGCTATAGGGAAAATGCTGTTCGATCGGCCATTTTGTTTAACCATATTTGGTAAATTTTACCTTATTTGGAAGTACACTGGAACTCCTTTTTGCCGTTTTTCTAAGCGTTAAAGGCTTAAAGTTAGGAGAAAACTGCCAGATATTGTAGAAAATCCAAAAACTCAATATGTCCGTCACATTTGATCAACTTTGCAGCCTCGGTTTCGTGAAAAAAGCCCATAATTTAAAAAACACAGGGTTCCCACGCGAACAGCATTCAATTGTTTGATATGAAATAACAATAACAAAGACATCGCCCATTCTACCATTGCATAATTGGATGGCCAGAGCAAGTAGCCTTTTTGGCTCTTGTTGTGTATTGTAACTAAAATATCAGGAAAAATTGAAAGAAGAAAAAAAAAAGGGAAAAATTATCAATGAGAAATAATGAATTATATGAAAGAAAAATATTCAACAGCATATATTAACGCTAGCAAACCGAACATGTTTGGTTACTCACCATGGCAACGATAATCGATTCCATTACGTTGAACCAAGCAAAGCATACCCGCATCACAATATCTGTTGTCACAGGTTACCATTGGATTTCAGCTGTACAGTACGTAGTGTCCGCTCGTGCGTGGAGCAAGACCTACGAGGTAGGAGAGGTGGGAACCTCTGTTGATCTGACACAAGCCTGTATCACTGTACCAGTTGATGCTGTGACACGACGAGTTACCTGAACATTTGTCAACACAGTTGGCTGCAGAAATGGTACCTTGGAAGGATTGGACCACGTGATTGACTAACACGTGACCTGGTATTTGAAAAGGTGCAGCAATGCAAGATTCTGCCTGTGCAAGTTTCCACAGCAACAGCTGTAAGGCTAGTATGGTATAGAAGCTGATCACCAAAGAGCAGGACCAGAACACCTAGAATACAAAGTTTGGTCTAAATTTCAATCATCTGGTCGCTTAGTTTATTTATTTGTAAATGTCGTAGCCAGCCAGCATCTGACTCCCTGTTGCAGTCTAAACCGAGCAAACTGTTGAGTGATGATGGTTGACTGGCTATATTGTTATTGCTATATTGTATTAATTGTGACAAAACGGCAGATAATGCTCATTCTAATCTTTCCGATAACAAGCGAACGTATGACGTATATGCGCGAAAAGTATGCACAGATAATTATTGTTACGTTTTTGGGTGAGAGCAGTTTTGAAATTAATCCTGGATTGTGTGATATGGCCTCAATTTTAATTAAGGCGGGCTTCAGGGCGATGCGGCACACTTCACACAAATTAAGCTATTAGAAAACTGGTGTTATTGACGCCTACCTTTTTCAGTTCAGGATCATGTTGCAGCAAGTGCCATCGGTGCAAATTTTAATCTGAAGCGACTGCAGAGTTATGTTTTGATATACAAAACGTTTTTACTAATTGTTCAATGAAATAATAGTTTGACATTGCATAAAGTTATGTAAATTATTTGCAATCTATTTTAAGGTTGTTCAATAAATGAAATGGCAAAGTGAATTGTTGTTGTTGTTGAATTGTTATTGTTATTTGATGGAAATAGATTCAGGAAAAAAACATTAAATAATTGAGACACGGTTCAAGTTGAACAAAAAAAGCAACAATACTTGTTTTGATAATAATAATAAGTTTATTACCAAAATTAGAACAAATTACAAATTACAAGAAAACAAATATAAACAAATTTTGGTAATAGCTACTCAGAATAGAAAACTAATCGAGCTCAGTAGCTGCAAATATTAATGAAGAATTTAAAGGTCGTGATGAATAAATGGTAATATGTTTGAATACAAATTATTCATAATTATAAATGAAAATAAGTGTATAATATGGGTATAATTTGATTAATATAGAATTGGGAACTAATGATAATAAATAATATGGGAAATAATTAAATATATTAATATGATTTATTATATGACCGTGAATCTTGGAGTCTGGACACTAGCAAATGGAGCAATCTGATTGGTTATACGTGCTTCCCGACTGGTTAATATCCCCCTGTATTAAGACCGCGGACCGATCCACTGAGTAGCTGGCCTTTTCACGATTGAACAGCTGATTGTTTTTTTACATTTTCAAAACATTTTCATGGGAGAAGAGGTCGTTGATGAGAATAAAGACCACAGAAAATCCCAGTCGATGTGTTTTTTATCGTTATTTTTATTTTTTCGTTACTAGCAATATGAGTCAAGATGGAGTTCGCGCATGCTCATTTGACGAATAATTTTGCTCAAAATGGCCGTCAAATTCTATAAGAAATGTAGGGGAAATTTAAATAAATGCCAAAATAATCTTTCCAACCTTCGGGTGTAAAGTTTGGATCGTTAAAATCGCGATAGATGTTGTCTCATCTGTAATATGACAAAAAATGAAATGGATTTGTTTACGAGAAACCGGTTCCCTGAAGCATTTTACAAAATCATTAAATGATGCTTACTTGTGCTATCATGTACCACGAAAATCTCCAAGTTGGTCCTTTTCTGCTTGCAAATTAAAAATTGCTATTGTAGGTACAGTTGCTGAAGTTTGGTTCGATCGCATTGTCTTCTAGAGCTTTTTATGAAGCAATTTCGCTTGGATATTTGTAAAAAATCCCGATCTAAACTGGTTCCTTTTGCCAGCGAAGAAAGCATACTTCAAAGCTTGTGTTTGGGTTCCGCCATGTTTACTTTCGAAGCCCTGAAGTTGAGCAGGAAGGCTAAAACATAGAGAAATCTCTAACTCGTACACCATTTTGTTTCTCTGGCTCATCCAAACTAGTTTTTAGGCTTACTCGGTATGTATGTAATGCCTGACTTATATTGACTCCTAGTTTTTTCATTTTTCGCGCGAAAATTCAAAACAAATCTTTAATGATAAGCTGTTCAGACCAGAGTTCAGACAGTATGAGTAATTTGAAAAAAACGTCTTAGATCGCAAGTTAAGAATCGTAGCATCAGCTCTTTCGTTAGTAAATCATGAGAAATCAGGAGGTTTAGATATTCTTTTTGACATAGAAACACTAAAAGTTGTGGTATAATAATCACCAAACAAACTTCCGCTGACCGCGGCTCAAAAGACTCATATTGCTAGTAACGTACCGCAATTTTTTGTAGTTTTTCTTTACTAGTTTTTTGTTTACTGTCAAAAAAGTAGTGTTCAATACAATCTATCGTCCGAACTTCACAATAAATCACACAATTTGCACAGAAATATCCAGCTTAAGTCGAGAATGCCTATAACACAAAAAGATCCTTCGTTCTGTAAGCTTTCTTTCTTTCTTTGTCGAGAATTTGATGTTAGAGTGTAAAAAATAGATCCAAAGCCGCCACAAAACGACTGCAAGTAATCGCTAAATCCAAACTAGTAAAACTAGACCAAAACGATCTCATTTCGAAACAAACACAAGTTTAAATTATTACTGGTAATTGATAATCGAGAATAGATAGAAATGGCATTCATAAAGTTGATTTTTTTTGGTTATTTATTGCGAGAAAACAACAAACAAACAAGTTTGCTTGATCAAAACTATGCCAAACTCAAGGTTTGGGCTTTTCCGACGAAAACGAACAAAAACTACCAACAGAAACGATTTGTCAAATCATGAAAACATTTATTTCATAAAGCTACTTACATTTTTTTAATTTCCATTGATAATTTGTCCATTAACACATTTTTTCTTGAGAAAAACGTCTTGCTAACTTTCGCACACGGTCCGGCTCCAGCATCGACTGACAGCATTTTCAAGGGTTTGTCAAGGTTTTCAACCAATCAGCGCACGAAAAATATCGTGATTGATTTATTTATTTTATTATTGTGAAAAAAAGACTTTTTGTTCTAGTTTTTTAATGAAAAAATGTCATATAATAAATGTCTTATTAACCGAGCTTGGTCGGTCTGTACAGGAGAACCTTGACCTCGGTCGGGTACAGACCTCACTGCGTTCGGTCTGTACTTTTCGACCTTGGTCAAGATTCTCCTGTACAGACCTCCCGCTCGGTTAATAAGATCTAAATATATTATATGACAGTGAATTTTGGAGTCTGGACACTAGCAAATGGAGCAATCTGATTGGCTATACGCGCTTCCCGACCGGTTAATATCCCCCTGTATTAAGACCGCGGACCGATCCACTGAGTAGCTGGCCTTTTCACCATTGAACAGCTGATTGTTTTTTTTTACATTTTCAAAACATTTTCATGGGAGAAGAGGTCGTTGATGAGAATAAAGACCACAGAAAATCCCAGTCGATGTGTTTTTTTATCGTTATTATTATTTTTTACCGCAATTTTTGTAGTTTTTCTCTACTAGTTTTTTGTTTACTGTCAAAAAAGGTCGTGTTCAATACAATCTATCGTCCAAACTTCACAATAAATTACACAATTTGCACAGAAATATCCAGCTTAAGTCGAGAATGCCTATAACACAAAAAGATCCTTCGTTCTGTAAGCTTTCTTTCTTTCTTTGTCGAGAATTTGATGTTAGAGTGTAAAAAATAGATCCAAAGCCGCCACAAAACGACTGCAAGTAATCGCTAAATCCAAACTCGTAAAACTAGACCAAAACGATCTCATTTCAAAACAAACACAAGTTTAAATTATTACTCGTAATTGATAATCGAGAATAGATAGAAATGGCATTCATAAAGTGGATTTTTTGGGTTATTTATTGCGAGAAAACAACGAACAAACAAGTTTGCTTGATCAAAACTATGCCAAACTCAAGGTTTGGGCTCAGTTTCCGACGAAAACGAACAAAAACTACCAACGGAAACGATTTGTCAAATCATGAAAACATTTATTGCATTAAGCTACTTACATTTTCTTAATTTCCATTGATAATTTGTCCATTAACACATTTTTTCTTGAGAAAAACGTCTTGCTAACTTTCGCATATGGTCCGGCTCGAGCATCGACTGACAGCATTTTCAAGGGTTTGTCAAGGTTTTCAACCAATCAGCGCACGAAAAATATCGTGATTGATTTATTTATTTTATTATTGTGAAAAAAAAAGACTTTTTGTCAGTTCTAGTTTTTTATGAAAAAAGGTCATATAATAAATGTCTTATTAACCGAGCTTGGTCGGTCTGTACAGGAGAATCTTGACCTCGGTCGGGTACAGACCTCTTCTTTCTAGACAGGAAGTTTTCATTTTAGCTTTGAAAGATTTTAAAGGAAGTAATTTTATATTTTCATCAATGTTGTTCCAAATGGTTGGACCAACATAGCTTAAATTAAATTTTCCATAATTTGTTCTAATGACAGGAGTTCTGAAACTTGATTTGCTAGCTAGTCTTATTCTATAGTTATGTGATGAAGAAACACTCTGGAAATAGCCATTAAGGGCTTTAGGTAAAAGATTATTTTTAAATTGAAACATAAAGATGACATTAGAAAGAAAAAATTATGTCTGTGAATTTTAAGAGTCCTAAGAAAACTGCAGATAATGCTCAGTTCTAATCTTTTCGATATCAAGCGAACGTGAAATCAAGAAAGATGGCATATATATGCGCGAAAAGTATGCACACATAACTATTGTTACGTTTTTGGGGTGAGAGCAGTTTTGAAATTAATCCTGGATTGTGTGATATGGCCTCAATTTTAAGGCGGGCTTCAGGGCGATGCGGTACACTTCAAACAAATTAAGCTATTAGAAAACTGGTGTTATTGACGCCTACCTTTTTCATATTACAGTTCAGGATCATGTTGCAGCAAGTGCCATCGGTGCAAGTTTTAATCTAAAGCGACTGCAGAGTTATGTTTTGATATAAAAACATTTTTACTAATTGTTCCATGGAATAATAGTTTGACACTGCATGGCCAGAAATTGCGGTAATTTTGCGCCCGCGGTTAGGTCAGCGGAATTCCCCATCCGAGATAGATAACAATATGGCGACCCTCAGAGAACGCTATGACGATGGTTACTATCAGCAATTAAACAACATTTCGTCGGTTATTTTACATGAAAACAGGAAGAGTAAAAGTAAAGTAAAACATATCCAAATTATTTTGAAGTTGAAAGAATAATCTCTAAAAGAACAATAAATAAGGTGAGAGATCTTTTATCGTTCGATGTTTTGTTGCATGTCAAACTTTATAGACTTGGCTTACCGATCCCCCGATTAATAAAATTCCAAAATATTCGTTACCGGAGGAGCAATTTCTTGTAAAGTGAAAAGATTGGCCCTTGCAGTTTTATGCATGGGAACTTAACAGCAGACTCAATAAGTCATATTCAACGAAATAAGCTAATCCATATAGTATTATTTTGTTTAATATCAACTGAAGTTAATTTTGAAAGTTATACATTTTCTTGCAACTACTAAGTTACATCACATTCTAATTTTGAATTCTGTAATTTACTGTTGTATATTGTTGAAGTTCCCTATAAATGCTCTTAATAAATAAAATTTGTTCTGCTATTTTTGCACACAGTATTTAAGCTTTATTTTGCTTGATAACACAATGATTTAATAAGTTTATTACCATAATTATAACAAATTACAAGAAAAATGAAAAACTTCGACTGCAAAATGGAAAACTTTGTCGATGCTAAAGAATTCAAATTTCTTCGAAAGTGAATAAAGGAAACATTACTCTACTTAGATCGAACTTGGCAAATTAAAAATTAGTCAAGGATTTTTTGGAACCAAGTGAAAAAGTATGGGTACTTCTGGCTATTCTAAGGTAGATGTTAGGAAGATCGGCGATAGCGAATGGAAAAATTAATGACATGGAAAGGAAAAGTAAGTCCATCAAGTTTGACTTTTTTATAGTTTGTGTGAGATACAATTAGATATAGAATTCAATTCAAACTTGGCAAAATGAAAAAAAATTATCCTCAAAGTTTTATTTACATGAATCTTCTCGTCTCACATACATTTTATATATTTTTTAATGTAATATCAAAGTAGTTCGATTGGGGAACTCCGCTTTGCGATCGCGGGCTCAATGTCCGAAATTTCTGGCCATGGCATAAAATTATGTAAAATGTTTGCAATCTATTTTAAGGTTGTTCAATAAATAAAATGGCAAATTGAATTGTTGTTGTTGTTGATTTGTTATTGTTATTGTTGGAAATAGATCCAGGAAAAAAAACATATTAAATAATTGAAACACGGTTTAAGTTGAACAAAAAAAGCAACAATACCTGTTTTGATAATAATAATAAGTTTATTATCATAATTAGAACAAACTACAAATTACAAGAAAACAAATTTAAACAAATTTTGGTAATAGCTACTCAGAATAGAAAACTAATCGAGCTGAGTAGCTGCAAATATTAATGAAGAATTTAAAGGTCGTGATGAATAAATGGTAATATGTTTGAATACAAATTATTCATAATTATAAATGAAAATAAGTGTATAATATGTGTATAATTTGATTAATATAGAAATGGGAACTAATAATAATAAATAATATGGGAAATAATTGAATCTATTAATATGATGTACAATTCTATGTTAAGTAATAAATAAGCAATTGAGATATTCAGTAGATAAATTATTACAAAGTCAGCAGTTAACTAATTCTTCGTTTTCAAGTGACGTCATCAAAAGTTTGACAAATTTATTTTTAATCAAATAGAAACATACCCATTTTTTTTATATATAGCTAAAGATTATTAAAAGACTTTGTAGAAATATTGGTCCAAAAATGTTGCTCAGTTGTGAGATATTTAGTTCTAAATTGTGTCACGCAACGCTATCGCGTAATTCGATTCGAAGGATAAATATCGCGACAAATTCATCGCTGTGATAAGACTTTGTCTCAAATAGACTCCTTGTGATTCAATTCAAGTACACGATCCAAAAAACAGATCTTAAATTCTGGATTTGCCTTCATTTTTAGAACACTAAAGTTCTATCCACCATTTTGGATGATATAAGTCATCATCCAACATGGCGGCGCCATACATTTTTACCAAATAATACGAATCTTTGATCGTCAATAGTTCAGTAAGTATTGGCTCCAGAAGCTTCAAATTTGGCAGAATTACGTTGTTGTTAATGCTCTCAAAGGATATGAATGTAGTTTTTCAGTAGGATTTAAAATAAAACTTGTGAAATTCGAGACGAGGTCATTTTGCCTGAATTATCACGTGGTTGCAAACGAAGAATTGATATTTTTCTAGACAGGAAGTTTTCATTTTAGTTTTGAAAGATTTTAAAGGAAGTAATTTTATATTTTCATCAATGTTGTTCCAAATGGTTGGACCAACATAGCTTAAATTAAATTTTCCATAATTTGTACTAATGACAGGAGTTCTGAAACTTGATTTGCCAGCTAGTCTTGTTCTATACTTATGTGATGAAGAAACACTCAGTGAATAGCCATTAAAGGCTTTAGGTAAAAGATTATTTTTAAATTGAAACATGAAGATGACATTAGAAAGGAAAATAATGTCTGTGAATTTTAAGAGTCCTAAAAGAACTGCAGATAATGCTCAGTTCTAATCTTTTCGATAACAAGCGAACGTGAAATCGAGAAAGTTGGCGTATATATGCGCGAAAAGTATGCAGAGATAATTATTGTTACGTTTTTGGGGTGAGAGCAGTTTTGAAATTAATCCTGGATTGTGTGATATGGCCTCAATTTTAAGGCGGGCTTCAGGACGATGCGGCACACTTCACACAAATTAAGCTATTAGAATACTGGTGTTATTGACGCCTACCTTTTTCATATTATAGTTCAGGATCATGTTGCAGCAAGTGCCATCGGTGCAAGTTTTAATCTGAAGCGACTGCAGAGTTATGTTTTGATATAAAAACATTTTTACTAATTGTTCCATGGAATAATAGTTTGATACTGCATAAAGTTATGTAATTTTTTTGCAATCTATTTTTATATATGATCTGACCAGGATATACACTGCTAGGAAAGGCCTGTAGATAGACTAACGTATAATGCAAAATATTACAGTGTACACATTCCAACCGGGACCACTTGGCATTATTTTTATTTTTATTTCTGCGCCTAATTCCTACTGCTTCAAACCTTCTGATAAACTAGGATTCAATTTAAATACATTGAGTGATCAAAACAATATTTCTATTCAATTCACTTAAAGGATTCAAGTTTTAAAAGTATTGAAAAAAAAAACACAACGTCGTCCCGGTTGGAGTGTCCTCACTGTAATAAATAGAAATAGGCATAGACACTGAAAATAATGAGCAATTCTGTCGATGAATTTATTGGCAATAAATACCTCAGAAACAAGTATATGATAGTTTTTGAAATTCTACTTGTTATGAAAAACTTGCTAATCTATGTTTTTATATGATTACTCAGATACGGAATATATCGAATTCGGTTGACATGCCCAACCACCATGCAGATTCTTGAACATCTCAAAAATACAAGACTTCTTTTGTGTTTATAGAATTAATTACTAACGATTGATGCATAACATATTAATAATTAACGCCACAAGAGGAAATTCACCTACTTTTGCTAATAAGTCCTATAAAATTTGATACCACTAAGGTATTGTTTTGAAATTAAAACGATATTTGTGACTTTGAAGCATTGAGGAACAAAACTAAATCCATATTTGTTTTTAATTTATTTTTGCGCTTAATATATAAATTTGCATGTCAGTTAACGTTATGTGTGAATTGCAGCAAACAATTTGACATTCCTTTAATTTTCATCTTTCCGATTTTAGTAAAAGGAAAAAATATATATTTGAAACCAAAAAGTTAGCTTTTTTGTTTGTGACACCGAAGCAGTTTTCAATTGGGGGGGGGGGGGGTGGAGGACTAATCTCAATTTCTTAATCACACTCCCCACCACTCTCCAAAAAAAAAACAAAAATAATATCAATCAATCTTGTAAAATTGGGTGGTCTCTAGCGACCCCAGCCCCACCCCCTCCCTCCTACTACGCCGTCCCTTCGACTGCTTAACATTCGGCTTTGATGCAATTAAGTTCAGAGAAATCAGCTACACTCACAAAATTCTTTCACACTGTATCATTAACATTTCTACATGTACAATTCCTTCAATGTTCATTCATTTCTGGAAAACATAGTTAATAGAGGGAGATGGTTAGGAAACCTATTGTTATAACTCTTTGTACAAGTTGTTCAAGCTTGACAACACAACCTTTTTAGCCTCCGTTGCAGACGTCTTATTTGGTTCGCCGAAAGAAAAGCTCCCAGACCAACGTGTTGGTGTGGGAGCTTTTCTTTCGGCGAACCACATAAGACGTCTGCAACGGAGGCTACAACCTTTTGTTTTTGCATTGTTTTAGCCTTGTTGGCTATGGCTGAGTGAACAAAATGAAATTTTTCATTTGGCTTGTAGTCTTCAATAGTTAAAGATTTACGATAGATACTTGATTATTCCTGGCCATACTAAGGTAGACATTGTTCATGATTAGTTATTTTGCAATTTTGGATGGAAATAAGACAAAACTTGTGCACCCTCAGGATCCGTTCAATATCAAAAGTAAAACAAAGACATATAACAATAGGTTTCTTAACCATCTCCCTCTATTAACTATGTGGAAAACATCTACAGTTTTGTTATTTGTGATAGCGACACCCATACACCTCCACCCTCATCGATACGTGTCCATAGCTTTCCAAAGCTACGAATCTGATAAACCTTGTTACCATGGGAACAGGGAGAGTGTTGATAACCACTGAATTACGGTCACGGTTTCCCTGGAATTCCTGCAAACAAAATATTGATAACATTATAAGGAGAGTTCATTTATTAGCCTAATGTCTCAATGCGGTTATTATCATCATCAGTAGTTATATCATCATCTACCTCCCTCCTCCTCGTCCTCCTAATGATCATCACCATCATCAGTAGTTATATCATCTACCTTCCTCCTCTTCGTACTCCTAATGATCATCATCATCATCATTTATGTTATCCACCTTCCTCCTCCTCCTCCTAATGATCATCACCATCATCATCAGTTATGTTATCCACCTTCCTCCTCCTCCTCGTCCTTCTAATGATCACCATCATCATCAGTAGTTATATCATCATCTACCTTCCTCCTCTTCGTCCTTCTAATGATCATCACCATCATCAGTTATATTATCCACCTTCCTCCTCCTCCTCGTCCTTCTAATGATCATCACCATCATCATCAGTTATGTTATCCACCTTCCTCCTCCTCCTCGTCCTTCTAATGATCATCACCATCATCATCAGTTATGTTATCCACCTTCCTCCTCCTCCTCGTCCTTCTAATGATCATCACCATCATCATCAGTTATGTTATCCACCTTCCTCCTCCTCCTCGTCCTTCTAATGATCATCACCATCATCATCAGTTATGTTATCCACCTTCCTCCTCCTCCTCGTCCTTCTAATGATCATCACCATCATCATCAGTTATGTTATCCACCTTCCTCCTCCTCCTCGTCCTTCTAATGATCATCACCATCATCATCAGTTATGTTATCCACCTTCCTCCTCCTCCTCGTCCTTCTAATGATCATCACCATCATCAGTTATGTTATCCACCTTCCTCCTCCTCCTCGTCCTTCTAATGATCATCACCATCATCAGTTATGTTATCCACCTTTCTCCTCCTCCTCGTCCTTCTAATGATCATCACCATCATCAGTAGTTATATCATCTACCTTCCTCCTCCTCGTCCTTCTAATGATCATCACCATCATCAGTTATGTTATCCACCTTCCTCCTCCTCCTCGTCCTCCTAATGATCATCACCATCATCATCAGTTATGTTATCCACCTTCCTCCTCCTCCTCGTCCTCCTAATGATTATCACCATCATCAGTAGTTATGTTATCCACCTTCCTCCTCCTCCTCGTCCTTCTAATGATCATCACCATCATCATCAGTTATGTTATCCACCTTCCTCCTCCTCCTCGTCCTCCTAATGATCATCACCATCATCAGTAGTTATGTTGTGTACCTTCCTCCTCCTCGTCCTCCTCTTTATTATAAACGTCATCATTGTCATCATTATCATCATCGTTATCATAATACCTTGACATTGCCTCCATACATGTAAGAATCCCATTTTGCACCATTTAAGCCATACACGAGGTAGTACTTTGTACTTTCGCAATTTGTAATAATCGTCGCAATTTGTAATACCTGTCGCAATTTGTAATAAGTTTGTCGCAATTTGTAATAACTGTCGCAATTTGTAATAAACCTGTCGCAATTTGTAATAACAAAAGCTGTCGCAATTTGTAATAACTGCTGTCGCAATTTGTAATACCAAAAAGCTGTCGCAATTTGTAATAACTCTGTCGCAATTTGTAATAATGGCTAGAATGAGTAAGTACAGTATATATAGACTAATATCTCAATATGTTTTTTTCCTGAGAAACCTAGAGTCGTGGTAAAAATGAAATCTGTTATAATCTGAGAAAGATAATTGACAAAAAAGATACATTGATTAATATGGATTTATGCCTAATGGTTTTTATTCAACAATCTAAGTGTCATCAGTACAGTCAAACGTCGATTATCCGGACCACTCCGGACTAAGCAAACAGTCCGGATAGTTGAATTTATAAATATTAATGAGCCAGCAGCTCAAAATTAAAATAAATCTTCTAGCGAAAAACAAAACACTGGTATAAACGGCATATAACAAGCACCGGTAAGATAATCGAAGTTCGACTGTACATTATTATTATTATTATTATTTTTATTATTATTATTATTATTATTATTATTATTATTATTATTATTATTATGATCATTATTATTATTATGATCATTATTATTATTATTATTAATTTTTCAAGCTTTTAGGCTATTCTTCAGCCTGAAAACTTTTATTATTTTAATTCCATGCTAAGGCTATCTTAGCCCCCATATTTCTCCAAAATCAATCAACTCATCCCATGTCTAATCCGTTAATATTCCAAGGTTTGATCCCAAGTTTGGGGTTCCAGATTCCGTTGATGTGGATTGCTGATTCCAAGACGGATCGTCGGTTTTTATCAAAATGGACAAGAGAGCCGTTGCTGGGTGCATGCTAAGCCCAGGGGGGGGGGGGGGGGGGGACTCAGAGGGTAAGCGATCGGGGATGACGTCGTATCTTTTAGGGGTAAAAATCAGCGATTTGGTCTCTTTTACGGAAATTTATATATAAAATATATGAAATTTGCCAAATTCTCACTTTTTGGTTCTTTTAGGGGTTGAAAGCCACTGAAACTCATGCATTTGGTATCTTTTAGAGATGAAAAATTTGTGAAGTCATGCCCTTTTGAAAAACGTCCGGTATCTTTTAGGGATATTTTTGAAAAATTCCGACGATCATCCCCGGAGTCCCCCATCCCTGTCCTACTCCAATCGGAGTCGAGATTTTCTATGCCGAGAAGGGAATCGCAATCACTAAATAAAAAGAATAATAATCAAAATAAATAAATAAAACTTAGAAACAATAGATTGTCAAATGCAAGTCAATTTCATCTGGATTTATTACATTCACATCTGTTCTAGTCATCCAGTTTTATAACGTAAAGCAAAATTCCAGGCCTCTTTATATAAACCTAGTTCTATTTTCTCTCTTTCCCCCAACCATGACCTAGCCTTAATATTGATACACAGTGTTTTATTAGGCTCATGACACGAAATTGAGAGCCCTATCTTGTCTCAATCTTTCTCGAATATATACATCATTGACCGCTTTTTCTTTGCGATCGGCGACATGCAAAACTGACATCACGAACATCCTATTATTAGTTTTTCCAATTATTATTATTATATCCCTTTTTATATCTTGTGACTTTATCAAAATCTCAATGCATTCCTTCCAATATAAACAGCAATTTTCGAGTCATGACATTATTATTACAAATTGCGACAGAGTTATTACAAATTGCGACAGCTTTTTGGTATTACAAATTGCGCCAGCAGTTATTACAAATTGCGACAGCTTTTGTTATTACAAATTGCGACAGGTTTATTACAAATTGCGACAGTTATTACAAATTGCGACAAAGTTATTACAAATTGCGACAGGTATTACAAATTGCGACGATTATTACAAATTGCGACAGTACATACTTGGTCACCCACTGTTCATTGCCCTTATACCTCCCCTGTGTGGCAACTCTTGTTATAACGTACAAATCAATGAGATCAATCTGAAGGAACTCTCCAGCATTACCCGTTAGTGCTGCCCAGCAACCAAACTGGAGTGTCGAGTTTAAACGCCCATACGTAGGAGCGCCCGTAATGTCATATCTAGAGGAAGCAGTCAGCTGGGCCTCCTTTATACGTCCATCTTGCATTCCCAGTGGTGAATCGCAGGCTTTGAAAGTGTAAAAAAAATCAATACACTGCTGAAGTGATTATTTACAACAACAACAACAAAAATAATAATAAATAAATAAAATAAATAAACGAACTAACTAAGAAACAAACAAAACCTGAAAAAAAAACGAAACATGCAAACAAAAAACAAACAAACAAATAAACATTTTGAGAACATGCAAACGTTAAATCAAACAAACGAACGATTGAATAAACAGACAGGCAGAAGTTTAACAGATAGAATAAAAAGTCAAAAAAAATAATTCTCAATAAACTTTGCATGTTTCCTTTAAAACAAACAAAATACAATCATACTGACGGTAATTGCTATTTAAATTGCATACCATGGCAACGATAATCGACTCCATTACGTTCCATCAAACAAAACGAACCAGAGTCACAATACCTGTTGTCACATGATACCATTGGATTACTGCTGTACAGCACATACTGTCCACTAGAGTGTGGAACAAGTCCTACGGGGTAGGAGAGGTGAGAACCTCTGTTGATCTGACAAAAGCCTGTATCACTGTCCAGTTGATGCTGTGACACGACGAGTTACCTGAACATTTGTCAAAACAGCTGGTTGAAGAAATGGTACCTTGGAAGGACTGGACCACGTGATCGACTAACACGTGACCTGGTATTTGATAAGGTGCATCAATGCAAGATGCTGCCTGTGCAGGTATCCATAGCAACAGTGGCAAGGCTAATATGGTATAGATCACCACCAAAGAGTAGGTCCAGAACACCTAGAATACAAAACTCTATAATTAGACCTCGGTTTGACCCGGGAGGAAGAAAGGGATTTTGTTTGGGGGAGGGGGGGGGGGGGGGGGAGGGGGGGAAGTTGTCGTGGAGGCCGACCAGACACAAATATAACTTGCACTCCCTTAATCAAACAAAGCTCAGCAAAACAAAAAAATGCATGGCAAACGACCAATATTGCATGATAAACCAAATTAAAGAAAGGAAAGCTCATTGTTGCCAACTGTCAAGAAAAGACGTATTTATACTGGTTACGTGGGAAAATTCATGATCACATGCCCTCAGTAATGCAATATATTTTTAGCATGTGTAAATACTATAAGAATTTGTTTCTTTAACGGTTGTTATATAAATGGTACTAGCAACAGCTCCAGTCTACAAAGGTTGTTGAAATCACTTGTTTTTATTTGAGCTAATTTTAATTGATTTTTCATTGTTATTTGGAGCTTTTTGAGACTATTGTGGAAGTATCTTTAGAATCAAAAAACCTCTTGAAAAGTTGGGTACCAGACCAATTAATTCCTTAGAAATATAATTAGGCATGGAAATATCTAGAAACTTTTCACAATAACATTCTCTGAGTTGCTTATTTCAAAAATGAAATAAAAAAGTGGAGTCCCCGAACTCGTTTTCTCTCGAGATTTTTTTGAAAAGTACCATGTTTCGTATTTTTTGAGTAAAACTCGAGAATTCAAAAATAATTAATTACTGGTCGATAAATATTTCTAGAGACACACAATTCTGTTGATTTTGCTATTTTCCCATAGAGATATAATTGGATATAAAAATAATTGGATTATTTGATCAGATAAACCTTTTTTTCAAACCAAAAATGCTAAATTTCTAGCATAGAGTATAGTGTTCGAGGGAAGTCGAAGTGCCTATTCTAGACACTTTTCTTGAAATATCTCAAGAACTAGACATGGAAGTTTATTAACAATTAGATATGTGAGAGAACACATAGTTCTTTAAAAAATAAGAAAATAAAAAAGATAGGCGCCCGAGTTCGTTTTCGTGCTATCACGTGTGAAAATCTATACATTACCGGGAGAGGACTGGGTCGAGATACAGAAACAACGCGTTTTCTCGCTTGAAAATGTCTGAATTGTACGGGTTTTTTTCTTCAAAGCATTATTCAAACGTAATCTGACAAGAATCCACGATAAAATTCATATTAGCAAAAATTTTGAAACATGCACAGAACTGTGCGCAGTGCCAAACTACGGAATTACCTTAAGGATCCTGACTACTTTAGATCAACAACAGGGGGGACTGGACACGGTCCGAAGAGCACTATGGGACTTCTTTTTAACCAATGAAAATGCGGGATTTCATTTTTGTGTATTTTGAGTATTTGCGGCCAAAAAAAAAAAGAAGTGACAGACTTGACATTCAGTGATATGAAATCTTTGATAAATTTCCTTCGTCGTAGCTGGATGGCCCCCGAATGCCCCTCAATTATTTTTGAGATTTTGAAAATTGTTTTGGCATGAATTTACAACGGCGAAAATTTAATATTTGAAGAAGGGATCATGACACCAGAGACACATTAAAGACATTAAAGTACACTTTTGTTTTCATTTGAATAGAACCCTAAATCATCACTCTTGTTGTTTAGCTGTGAGTCAATTTTAAGTTTAGAAAATATAACCTTTTTGATTAAATGTCTTCATTTTGTATATTGAACATTAACTTGAACATTACATGCATAATATTTTACAAAATAACACATTACTGGTATTTATCTTTCAGATGATACCAAATTGGCAAAGAGATTTGAAGAGTTTTGGGAGATACTGAATGTAAATTGTGAAACCAGGTGTTGAGTATTTGAAATATGCTGATGTATATTGTGAACATACAACATATGAAAAAAAAAATTAAATTATTGTTAGTAGAGAGAGACTGCTTACTAATGAATGAACAAACACCAGGACATATTTTTTTGTTGCAATTGATCCTTAGTTGTATAGGTAGGAATGATCTTGTAAAATGCAATATGCACTTAATAAAGCTAAAAATGAGTGAAATAATTGACTGAATAAATCAAAAGCACTAATTAAAATTCTTCATATAGATGTTTTTGGTTGTCATTTCCAACAGTGCCTGCTTATATGTTTTTTGTTTTAGTTTGTGTACTTGTTTGTTTGTTTATTATTTGTTGCTTGATTGTTAATTCATTTACATGTTTGTTGATTGTATTGCTGTATTGCCTGTTTGTGTGTTTGTTCATATTATTGTTTGTTCATATGTTTGTTAACTTACCTGATTGTTTGTTTGTCATTTTTCATGCATGTTTGTCTTGTGATTTTTTTGTTAATTTGTTTATTTATGTTTCAATGTTGTTTGTGTTTTGTGTTTGTCAGCATGATTGGCCAATAACTTAAACTGTTTGATGTGTTGTTTCTCTCTCATGCCACAAACGTTTTCCTCCCTAATCAAAATCAACATGTATGAAACGAGATGCGTTTAAAATTATTAATGTAGGGGTAGTGAGTGTGAACATGCATCTCAAGAATGATCACTAAGTGGATGAGATATTATAATGAGATTTATAATATCTTATTTATTTAATTGTTAATTGTTTCTATTTTTTCTTTTTCGAAAGAAGGCAAATTTTATTGCATACATTTCTGTTTACAAATTAATTGTCAATGACAGCTCATAGACAACTGTTGCGTTTTGGTTTTATAACGAAATTTGTTAATTAAAATCAGTTACATCGCAATTGTACCTTTTTCGAGTTGGGCTCCCTGTGGTATCAGATCGACCGCCAGATTTGAATATAAATTAAATAGCCTCATTTTTCTGCTCGTCTTTGAAAAAGTACGCAAGTTTTAAAAATCTAAAAAAGATAAATTTTGTGTTCTAGTTACGTTCAAGATAAGCTATGTCCTTAAATATTGCCAAAAAGAAGTATTTTAATGTCTGTAAGTTGAACTTCAAAATGACAAGTGATGTCAATCTTTTGCTTTTTCACAAAGCAACTTTCTTATCAATAGTTTTTGGGCTGCATACGCCACTGACAGTTTGACTTTATCCCATTCAATATGTATCAGAGCAGCAGACTTTGATCGATTATTGTGATTTTTTTACTTTTTCATAGTCTTTTTCAGTCATTCAATTTTCACGCGGAGTGAGTGGGATGATTGCAAAAAATTAGCGTTTGTTTCTCGAAAAAAAGACACAAAACAGTCAAAGTGCATTACTTTTTTAATGGAAAACCATCCAAAAAAGTAAAAAAGTGGGCTTTTGTTTGCTTATCTTTGTTATTTTCAAAATTTCCGCGCTTTCAGTTTGACTTGCTTGATTCTCACACCGCCGTAGTCATAGGCAAATGCTTTCTCTACCCATAGTGCTCTTCGGACCGTGTCCAACTTCCCCTGAACAACAACGACGCTTGAAACCTGTGCCCGCGAGCAATTTACCGCTGAGAACGCCGCGCGCGCGGCAAATCCCGCCAAAAGACAACATAAGAATAACAAAATGAGCCTTCGAAAATTCTACTTCAATTCAACCAGCCAAAACCCTCATTTTTTGCGCGGGACTCTATGTTTTTCTCCATTTTTTCTGAAAGATTTTGTAAAAATCTTTCTTTTGACAAGATTTGAAAAAATCCTGATGACTTTTCAACATTACACGCGATGGTAAGTGGTTTAGGGTTTCACTTTTCAAAACGATTTTAAGTCAAAGACGAAAACAAAACTGTAAATTTTGCCAAAATTTCAAAACATATATAATTTAATTTCCCCATATTTGTGTAAAATACCGTCTTCTTGAGATTGTCTGTAAAAACTACGTCAATAGCTTAATTAGTTTTTGAGTAATAATTTTTTTTTGTGAAAAATGCATTTTTCGTCAATTGTTCTTCAAAAATATCAAAACATGGTTCCGTTCAAAAATTTTTATCTCAAAAACGGGCTCGGGACCATATAGATTTCTATCCATTTTTCGATTAATTGATAAATTCTCTATAACATATCTTTCTAAGAAAAAAATCGTGATGACTTTTTGCTTAAGTAATCAGGACCCTTAAGCAGGTTTCAACATAATTTACTTTTTTAATTCAAAAAGTTTCATCTCCCTAAATGAATTAAATATTCGGTCAGAATGAGAACGTCTTTGATCTGTTGCCAAACTCATTGTCTTAAAAAAAACAATTTCTCAGCTCTTCGTTATTTTTTTAATTATTTAATTTTAATTAAGAAAATATTGTAAACCAAGGAGCTCATTTGAAATCGACACAGGAAGCCCGGATTTCAAAAACACGTCCGTCCGTCCGTGTACATTCACGCAAAATTTGCTGACCAGTATTAGTGGGCGCCAAAACAATCGATTTTTTTCGCAGTTTACTTAAATTTTTTCTACAAAATGTATCTCTACACTGGACAAGGAGCATGAAAATGGTAAAGCTATAAAAGCTGACGGATTGAAGAGGTTTGACTGCGAAAGAGAAACAAAGACCGCGGCGTGAAAAAAGAAAGGAACAACAATTCAACGATAAAAAGCTTCAAAACATTTTCACTGACAAAATAAATAAAAGTCTCGTGGCGCTGTGCAGTCATGAAGAGCTGTTTATTTGATTCTTCATTCAATAGTCTTTCAAAGCTGGAGATTTTACAAGTTGTGTTTTCTGGAAGAGCAATTATTTGACAAGTTTGTGAGATGGATATTATCACTGACGTTATTGTCAATTATTGTATTACATTGCGTAAACTATATCACTGTATAAAATGACCACAAAACATCATGAAATAAAATCATTATATTTTGTAAAATATTGCAAGGTAAAATAGGGGGTTTGATTTGCACTTTTTTGATTGGATAACAAATTTCAGAAAAAAAAAACATTTTGCCCCGCAACATAGTTTGGATTGACTCGTTCGTTCTTTTGATATTTTTCATCAGTATTGCAAAACAAAATGACGCCGAACGTGTCTATTAAAATGAAAATAAACTAAGGTGAAAACCTAATTTTTCTTTTGATTATTTGTACAATTAGCCAATTATATCGATTGAGTATCGATTTATTGATTGGATTTCCGATCATGGAATTCATCGATTGACCACACCGGGTTTATAGGTAACTCATTAGAGTGTAAAAAAAAGGAGCTTTCTATTGAAGGTCCTTTTAGGTCCTTTTAGGTCATTTCAGGTCCTTTCAGGTCCTTTTAGGTCATTTTAGATCATTTTGATCATTTTAGCTCATTCCTTGTTTTAGTAACTACTTTTTTTAGAGGCAGTGAAAATGTTTTTTTTATTTTTTTTTTTACTTTTAAAATTCTAAAAATATGAACACAGTTCTGTGCAGTTTGGGTTTGCTTTGGACACTGGTTTGCAAGAACGGTGTAGGTCGATTCTTATGTAATTGACAGTATTACTGAGATATTCGATACTTCAAACAAATATAATTTTTGAAAAAAAACCTACACCTGATTTTGCATATTATGTAGTTTAATAGTTGTGCTTTTCATTCTTGCTAATAATTATTTTCAACTTCGCCCTGAAATTGTGATATGCTTCTCGCACGCAAGGCTATTTTGACAGGTTTTTAAAAGCACTATTTTGGGGATGGTTATAAAACTTACAGCGCTTAGAATAACACGCTAAACTTAAATTCACGTTTACAACTAATAAAACCTACAGTAAATAAGCAACATATTAATATATTTTTCCTTGTTTGCGATTGAACATTGAATATTCTGCAGAGCTATAAAAATGAGATTTTTTTACTTTTCATGTCAAGTGACAAAAAGTAGCCCCCAAAACACACATTCAGTTTTAAAAAGTCGCCCAGCTAAAACAATATAAAGGTTTAATCTTTTTGTGAAAGCTATACTAAACCTTTTTAGAAGCCAAAATGAGTGGTTTTAAGCGAGATAGCCTCTTAAGTTTGAATTTGATGAGACCTGGGTTGTTGTATATATAGCCTTTATTTCAAAAGCTCAGTACAGCGCGATGCTCACTTCACGCAATTTAACTGGAGTTGTTGAAACCTACCTTTTTCACCTTAAAGTTAATCATGATGTAGCCAGTGCCATCGGTACCAGTGCTATTCTGTAGCGATTGCTGAGTTATGTTTCAATACTAAAGGAGGTGTTCTGATTGGCAAAGATTTTGACACTGCACAATGCCATGTAGTAAAATTGTTCTCAAATTTTAATGCTGTTCACTGATGACTAGCAAATAAAATAAAAAATCTTTTTATTTTTATTTTTCTTGTTATTTGAGGCTTTTCAGACAAAAAACATTATGTCCAAAAGCTTTTGTGGAAATAGATTCAGGATGAAAAAACAACATATTAAATAATTGATAAACCTTTTAAAACAACAATACCCTGATTGACATATCAATTTTAAAACGTTCCCTAAAATCTCCCTAAAATAATTTTACGATCAAAATGATAATTGTTTTGATTTGTTGCCAAATTCATCAATTTGAAAACATAACGCTTTTTTTTTTCAAATTGAATTATCATTGTCAGTTGGAGCTTTTCCGACAAAAAAGTTAATTATAGTTTTTAAACTTTTCTGGAAAATCATCAGAACGAAAACATTTTTTTAATGAAGCACCATACTTAAATAGTTAGCTAACAGGCTAAAATGGTTTTCAATCTGATTTTATAAATGCAAAGGTGGATGAGTATTTTTAATAGTGATGACTCGCATCAGTGTTAAAAAGTTGTACAGTAGTGTAAATAATAAATAGTCAGGTAACTTTGCCAAGTTTGCAAGGCGTTTTACACATGCGTCGAATGCAATTTTGGTAATAATGAAATAAGAAATTTAAGAATTTATCGATATTTTTTTCTTTTCAAGCGATTAAAGTATTTTTCTTATTTTTGTATTAATGAATTCGCTTAATTCTATGTTTACGCTAAAAATATTGACGCGGAGATAGACAGCAACAAATGATCTATAATTTTGTAACAAGGTATTCTAGTATTTGAACAATATTCGGACGGTATGACAGCTATCCAGGCGCAATGGCAACACAAGTAAACAATTAAGGTGAAAAAAAAAATCGTTTTGCATAATTCAAAATCAGCTTTGACATGGGTTTAAATTTTTAGACAAAACTAAACCTATTGTACCGGAAAATGCATACAGTGTCAGCAAGACAAGATTGTGGCAAGTCATTCCCATTCATACCCAAGATAATAGTATCTTTTGACGAGTTTTTTATAAAATCTTATTTGATGCATTTTACACCTGGCAGTCGATCATCATCTAGCATTAATCGTTGGCCACTGTAGAGTTATATTTTAATCCAAAAAAATGTTTTAACTAATTATAGGAAAGGGGTTGGCTCAGGCACAATGAAACTACGTGAATCTGTTACTAATCTAGTATACCGTTGTGTTCAATGCATCAATTTTAATAAAGCAGCGGTATCTGCTTTTTTTTCTTTTGTTGATAGATCTTCTATTAATATTTGTTTGAAACACTTCACGAAAACAATCTAATAGCTGCACTGTACTTTCGATGAACTAAATGAGATTAATCTTTTTATCTTTATTCTTAGCTGATAAAACTGCATCCTGAGTCAGTGTAACAACTATCTCACTGCCAAGGAATTCGGAATCCCAGTACATAGCAAAACGCAGTTTATATAAACGGGATTTGCGGGATTTCTCGCATTTGAGAACAGTTTGTTGGGTAAAAATTGTTTAGCGAAAGCCCTGGTTGTGATGGCTACCACCTGTTGTTCACTCAGAATCCCCCCCCCCCCCCCTACTGGTTCCTTAGCCTTCAATTATTGTTCTTCAAGAACACCGCCTATTGTTCTAAGTGACTCCGAAGTGCTCCCGTGCGGGGGCTATTGTTGTGTCATCGGCATTTTGCCATCTACTAATAAATCGCAAGTATTATAGAAGACTTAGAATTCCGGAATCTCCAGACCTAATTGGAATCATATCCGGAATCCCGAACCTTTGAACACGAACAATTTTTGGATTTAATCCGATGGAACATCGTAATAATCGGTTACTTATCTATAATCATAGGGTTGTGTTCAATACATCAAATCTAATAAAGCAGGGGCATCTGTTTTTTTCCCTTTGTTGTTATTGTTCAATTGAAACCCTTCAAGAAAACAATCTAATAACTGCATGGACTTTCGGTGAACAAAATGAGTCTAATTTATTGATCTTTATTCTTAGCTGATAAAACGGCATCATGAGTCAGTGTGATAACGAAATACGGAATCCTAACCCTTATAATCTGAAATTCCAACAATTTCCAGGATCTCCAGTTTGGAACCGGAATCCAAACCTAATTAGGATCATGAATCCCGAACCTTAACCCAAATTTTAAGTGCGTTCACAAGAGCGATTTTTGCTGGGATTTTCTCGGCGATTTTTACTGGGGTTCTTGCCGTTAGTTAATATAGAAAGAAAACTGGAAGCTCAAGTGATTGAGAAATAGTCTTTAATTCACAAAAGTATGTACCATGTACACCTATAAATAATTAGCTCGCAAAATCCTCTGCACACAATCTTAAAATAGCCATACCAAAGCGCAAAATTGCAGCAAAAATTGCCAGTGTGAGCGGGGCTTTACAATCCGGACTTTTCAATTGGATCTAGACTTAATTAGGACGGACGGGACCTTAGCACCTGAACCCATATGCAGATTTCGGATTCCTTTGCATGACGCGCCCCTGCAAACGACTGTTAAGCCCTGAGCATGCATGATTTAATCCAAAACGACATCGAAATCGTTTGCTACCCCTTTTCAACATCCAAAAAGTATAAAATCTGTTGATGAATGGACGTCCAAAGGAGTATGAAACTGTATGCTGGATGCTGGGGCTTTACAACTAAAGACAATTTCCTTGGTAAATATATTTGAGAGGTATATATATAAGTCCCATGCATAATCATTGCATTCTATGACATGTAGTGAGTGTGTGTGGCTTTTTTAAACAACAACTCTTGTTCATAGATGATTATACGATCATTTATAAATTGAGGAAGGTAGATATTTAAAAGAAATATTCTATTTGCGATCATTACGACTTCACATTGAACAAGCTAAACTATTCTCTTAAAAGGGTTCCTGTGGCAGTGAGAGATTGAGAATTATGTATCGCTACAAAGCGCGATTTTGGGATCATTAAATAATATCGGAATGCTCTCATTGTAACTATGGTTACGTCACATCATCTTCAAAGCATGTTCGGCATATGCCTATTAAAAAAGGGTTGAGAAAAATAGGAGAAAGCAAGGTCGAAAGACATTGAGGGTAAGAGTTTATTTCTGCAAACTTAACCATCTGTCTCCGATGGACCTTTTATGAAGACAGCTGATTATTGATTTGCTTATATTGCACTATGATTTCTTTCGGTTCAGTGCTATCGTCTTTCTCTTCTTCAACTTTATTTGAAATTAAGTGTAAATCTGATATTGTGTGAGTGTTTGCTTGCTCGTGTTTGTAAAGTCATTGATATGTGATGATGTTGAGTAATTTATTTTCTAATTGGAGGTCAGTCATCAAGGTAACGATCATTTCAACGACATTTCTATGGGATTACAATGTGCTTTTACTTTCAGTTTTTCTTTCAGTTTTGTTTATTTCCATCAGTACAGCTTATTTAGTGTTTTCACGATATGACAACGGACACTCAAGAGTCCGCTTTCTCAAAACTGCCATGAAACCCTCCATAAAGACAACAACAACAACAACAACAAAACACACTCCAAAACGTCCATAAACTATATTTAAACATTTATTGACTAAAGTTTACAGTAATTTTTTGATGTTTTTACTATATTGTTTGTTTACTTATAGTGTAATCTGAGATGGTAAACGTACATTCTACAAGAAAACAAACTGACGTAATTAACTATGACGTCATACCAAAACAATCTTCAATGATCTATTGATTAAACACGAGGGATCATCGTTGTCATACAGACAGAGTCAAATCAACGCAAATTCACCGAGAATCGTTCAGCTAAAACCCGTATTAATTGAAAAAAAGAAACGGAATAGCCCCAAAACGCCCTGAATATTTTTTAGCTTATATTAACACATCACAGAAAACAGGCTAATTTAGATTAAACTGTTTCGTTAGCATCAACTTTTGTTAAACTTTATACTGGGTGTAGCGATTTTATCTCCCGCCTAAATAAGCAAGTACGTCATAATGAATTAGTAAATTATAAATTACAATTATTGATGATGTTTGACCTTGACTGTTGTCTCATTCCACACCCACCATATTGGCAAATGTCAATCACTTTAGCTAAAAAAGAGAAGAAAAAAAAAAACAAAAAAAAAAAAAAAACAGAGTGGTAGTAGTCGAATAAATACCTATCCCGCCCTACAATGGTTAAACTTCAATCATTTCTAATAGGGGTGGATAACTTTTATCCAGTGCATCGTGAAACCCGCCGCCGCAGAAGGGGTTAGGAGTTTCGAAGAAACTGGACATTTAGACATTTTTAGACATTTTAGACATTTTATTGATTTACACACACTATATACAAATATTTACAATCTAAGGAATATTATTGAAAGAAAAAATAGAATAGTTCTAATTACATTTGAATGTACAAAGTTTTGGTGTGTGTGGTTTTCGAATTAGTATATACTTTCGAGTCGAAAACCACTCACTGTAAAGTTAACTTATTTAAATATTCGTGACCAAAATGTTAATGAGTAGCTAATGGCCATGAAAAATATATTACAAATTACTCTTATTAATATTTGTAAATAACTAAAACCATATGAGCTAAGGACAATTAGTTCCGTTAGCCCATTTGGTCGAGTATTAAATGATTTTTAAGGTTTTTTTTGAAGAGTTTGATCGAATCTACATTTTTTGTAGAATATGGAATCTCTTCCCATATTTTTGTTATTTCAAATTCAAAAGTAAATATCCCATAGTTTGTTCTTGCTGCAGGGCGTACAAGATTATCTTTAGCTGCATAACGGGTGTTGTAATTATGCTGTTGTTTAGCTAATTTTACTTTATCTTTAAATATTTCTGGAATATTGAAATGGTTAGAATTAATTATCTGATATCCCAGTACTCCTGCTTTAAGTTTGGTAATGTTTTCAAACGTTAAGATATCTAGTAAGTTATAGAACGGTAAAGCATGTTCATATTTGTTGCAAAAAAATATTCTCCTAATGCACTTGTTTTGAATTGTGTATATTTTAGTTAGATTAGATTTATAGGTATTTCCCCATGATAACACACCATACGTTAGGTACGGGTAAATGAGTGAATAGTATATATCACGAAGGGTCGTAATGCCAACATAACTAATGTCTTAACTTGTTGATAATGCCAATGTTTTTGGCGACTTTACTATGAACAAATTTAATTTGGTAGTTCCAAGTTAAGTGTTGATCGATATAAACACCTAAATACTTAATGTATTCCTTTTGTTCGATATGAGAGATATCTATTTTTGGTATTTGTCTCCTAGACGATTTTATTACCATGTAATGTGTTTTTTTAAAATTAACCGTTAATTTATTGATTTTGCAGTAATTTAAGATATTTTCCAGTTCAACATTCATGACTCGTTCGACTTCGTCTGGCTGCTTGTGTGAGTAAAAGATGTTAGTGTCATCCGCGAACATTCTGAAACTTAGGTCCTGTGATATATTTGGAAAGTCATTTACATATAATAGAAACAATAACGGTCCAAGGGTACTCCTGGTGTTCCTGTACTTGTGCTGTTATTACTCTGTCAGTTTTAATAGCGACATCCATACACTTCCACCCTCATACATATGTATCCACTCCACTCTAATGCTACGAGTCTGATAAACCTTGTTACCATGGGATCAGGGAGAGTGTTGTTCACCACTGTCTGCGCGTCAACGTTTCCTTGGAATTCCTGGAAAACATGAACATTGATAAGCATTTGACCGTTGACTTTTAGTGGGTGATAAACGTTAAGTGGTTATAACTCTTTCGAATGAGGTATATCTTAAGGGGGTTCAATAAAATACATTCAAATTATTCGACGCGAAAGTTAGCATTTTCACCGTTCTGAACATTTTTGTCGCTGGTGCGTTTCCAGCGGAAATGACTTCACATCATACACACATTACATCATTTATATTCACATTTATAATGTGAATATAAACTGAATAACACCAAAAGATTACCAAAACAGTTGTTGGAGTAGAGGTTACTTACGGTTCTACATAATGGTACTATAGACAGAGTATTGTCTGAATCAGTTCAAATTGTCCTTTCATCCGGCTCGATGCAAAATGTTAAAAAAAAAAATGAATATAAGGTGACACGATTGATGAGAGGGCCTGGAGGAAAAATTCTCACTAGCCTAATGAAATGAAGTATTCTTATTATTGAAAAAAAATCAGCAGTGAAGAAAAAAATTACCATCACTTTTTTAATAGTCCATCCCTGAATAGTGTCTACAAGTTTAAGGGGATTTCTTTTCGATATCTCTGTGTTTCAAAGTTTAGCTAACAAGTATTCTTCTAACTGTCCTGTCAAAAAGTACAAAGAGAAGCCCGAGTTCACGCAGTTATGCGTCTAGTTCTGAATCATTTAAATAAACTTAATACAATTATGAGAATTTTGAGGGACAAACCAGTGACTATGTCGTCAAAACAAAACGAAAATCGTCCACCCTCACCAACCCCCTTCACATCCCCAAAACTCAGTCAAATTTTCCAATCCTTATTATCAGCATCACAATATCGTTATTATCATCATCACCATCGTTATCATCATCGTTGTTATTATCATCATCATATTCATCATCGCTGTAATCATAATCATCATAATTCTCGTCCCCCTCTATCTTACCTTGGTAAAGCCTCCATACATGTAAGCCTTCCATTCAATTTTATTCAAGCTGTACGCTAGAGAGTACTTTGTGACCCATTGAGATGTATTTGCCCTTCCCTGAGTGGTAACTTTTGTTATAACATGCAAATCAATAAGATCAATCTGGATGTATTCACCAGCAGTAGCAGTAGCTGCCATCCAGGAACGAAACCCAAATAAACGACCATACTCAGGATTATAAAAATAGAAAATAGAAGATGAAGCTTCGAGCTGGGCTTCCTTTATACGTCCATCTTCCATTCCCAGTGGTGCATCACTGCAGGCTTAAAAAGTGTTAAAAACAAACATAATAAGGTTTACAAACAATATAAGGTATATAATAAGGTTTCTTCGTTTGTTTGTTTGTTCGCTTGGTCGCTTGGTCGCTTGGTCGCTTGGTCGCTTGGTCGCTTGCTTGCTTGCTTACTTGCTTGCTATTGAGAATTTATCAGCTTATTTGCTTGCTTGCTATTGAGAATTCATCAGCTTTCACTGAATTATTTAAATTTATATTTAAAGCACTTGGCTTCTGGACTGCATTCATTTGTTAGAGACACTACTGATTTATTAAATAGAATAAATAGGTTAAATAGTTTAGGCCCATTGCCAGATAATACTATTTTAATATCTTGGGACGTTGTAGGGATATTTCCGAATATTGATAACAAATTAGGTTTAATGTCGGTTAGAAAAGCTTTAATAGTAGAAAAACTAAAATACCATCAACTAAGTGTATTTTAGAAGCTGTCAAAATTTGCCTTGATTGTAATAATTCACAATTTAGGAATAATTCATATCTACAATGCCATGGTACGGCGAGAGTCCAAAAAATGCTTGTAGTTATGCCGATTCGATTTAGCAATGGGGGACATAGATAGGTTAGCTAAGTCCGGAGAAATTAAGTCTTTTTGTTGGTGGAGATATAGGGATGATATTCTAGATTTTTGGACATTAGTCGAAGATAAATTGAATCAATTTACGAACTTCATTAATGATCTCTATCCCACCATAAAATTTACTTGCACTTATTCTAGAGGCAAAACAAATTTCTTAGATTTAACTTTACATTTAGTAAATGGAAAAATAGAAACGGATGTTTATTCCAAACCTACGGATAGCCATTTATATCTTCCTCCTTCTAGTTCACATCCGTATAGCTGTATTAATTCCATTCCTTATAGTGTAGCTCTTCGAATTAAACGAAATTGTTCTAATAGCTTATTTTTAGAAATAGAACTAATTTCTAGTTTTAATGTTTTGCCACTTTTTTGGCAGCACTTTTTCGAAATTGCATGTCTGTTAGTTTTTTTTGGCCCGCGTGCGTTTTTTGTTGACGTACGTATTTTTTTTATTAGTGTGCACGTGCTTATTTTAGCCCGCGCTGTGTAGGTTTCCGTTAGGGTTTGTTTATCTGTATTCTTGCGAAGTTGATCTGGCTTGGTTTTTGTTTAGTGTAATTTCTAGTTTCAATGTTTTGCCACTTTTTTGGCAGCACTTTTTCGAAATTGCATGTCTGTTAGTTTTTTTTGACCCGCGTGCGTTTTTTGTTGACGTACGTGTTTATTTTATTAGGGCGCACGTGCTTATTTTAGCGCGCGCTGTGTAGGTTTCCGTTAGGTTTTGTTTTTTGGTTGATTGGTTTAGTTTAGTTGTTGTCTTTTTACAAGTGGCGTGTGCAAAACATTCCGTTTGCTGAAGAAGGCTGAATAGCCGAAACGTCTGAATAAACAGCGCTTCTATAGTTGCAAGTTTTGTGGCCTTGATTTACTTTATTCTATATATATATATGGATGGATGGATGGATGGATGGATGGCCGAATAAAAATTAAGTATACCAATACTAATCTTTTAAGCTTTAAAAAAAAAAAAAAAATCAGGAAAATTTAAAGGCAGAAAAACGATCAGAGAGAGCGAAACAAATGAACATAAGTATCAAAGGGATGAAAAGACAAAACGTGTCAATCAAGAACAACGTACAAAAGTGGGAAATATTTTCAATGAGAAATAATGAAATACGTGCCAGAAAACTATTCAATAAGACAACTCAACGCAAATTACATTAACAAACCAAACATGCTTAGTTACTCACCAAGGCAACGATAATCGACTCCATTACGTTCCATTAAACAAAGCAAACCCGCATCACAATATCTGTTGTCACAGTTTACCATTGGATTACCGCTGTACAGCACATACTGTCCACTAGAGTGTGGAACAAGTCCTACGGGGTAGGAGAGGTGAGAACCTCTGTTGATCTGACACAAGCCTGTATCACTGTACCAGTTGATGCTGTGACACGACGAGTTACCTGAACATTTGTCAAGACAGCTGTCTGAAGAAATGGTACCTTGGAAGGATTGGACCACGTGATCGACTAACACGTGACCTGGTATTTGAAAAGGTGCAGCAATGCAAGATTCTGCCTGTGCAGGTTTCCATAGAAACAGCTGTAAGGTTAATATGGTATAGATCACCTCCAACACGCAAGGCCAAAATATCTAGAAAACAAAGTTTGGATTAAATATCAATCATCTGGTCGCTTAGTGTATTTATTTGTAACGTCGTTAGTAACCAATATTTGGCGCCCTGCGGCAGCCTAAACCGTGCAAACTGTTGAGTGATTATGAATGAACTGGCTATATTGTTTTTGTATTAATTGTGACAAAACTGCAGATAATGCTCAGTTCCAATCTTTTCGATAACAAGCGAACCTGAAATCGAGAAAGATAGCGAATATATGAGCGAAAAGTATGCAGTGATAATTATTGTTACATTTTTGGGGTGAGAGCTGTTTTGAAATTAATCCTGGTTTGTGTGATATGGCCTTAAATTTAAGGCGGACTTCAGGGCGATAGATTCAGGAAAAAAAACTTATTACATAATTGAGAGACCCTTTAGGCTGGACAACAAAAGCAACAATACCTGTTTTGACAATATAATTTCAAAAAGCTTCAACTTCCTAAATATTTTTTTGAATCATAACTGCTTTGATTTATTAACAAACTCATCAACTTGAAAACATTCATTTCATTGTTATTTAGAGGTTTTCCGATAAACAAATCAAAACAAAACTTTTATGAAAAACATATCAAAAATGCATGAAGCACCATATTAAAATTTATAAGTTAGCTAACGGCCTTAAAATGTTTATAATCTGATAGATACTAAGGTGGATGAGTACTAGTATTTTTAATAGTGATGACTCGTATCAGACTTAAAAAGTTGTACAGTGTAAGTAATATAGCTTTGAAATAGTCAGCTAAAGCCAAGTTTACAAGGCGTTTTACACATGCATCGAATACAAGTTTGGTAATATGCTAAAAAACTTTAAAGTAATAATTTATCGGTAAATGTTTTTTTCAAGCGATTAACGTATTTTATTTACTTACGCTAAAAACAAAACATTGGCGGAGATAAACAGCAACAAATGATCTATAATTTTGTAAAAACGTATTCTGCAGGTATTTGAACAATATTCGAATAGTATGGCAGCTGTCCCGTGCGCGTCTTCTTTTAGCAGCTATGGCAACACTAATAAACAATTATGGTGGAAAAAAGTCGCCTTGTATAATTCAAAATCAGCTTTGACATGGGTTTAAATTGTTGGATAAAAATGTACCTATTGTACCGGTAAATGCACACAGTGTCAGCGTTTTTGTCCAAGATTGCAGAAAGTGATTCCCATTCACACCCAAGATAATAGTTTGTGTTGACGAGTTTTTTTATAAAATCTTATTTGATGCCTTTTACACCTGGCAATCAATCATCATCTAGCACATACCGGTGCAAATGTTAATCGTTGGCGACTGCAGAGTTATATTTTAATGCAAAAAACGTTTTAACCAATTTTAGGAATAACAAATTCAAGTGTTGTGATTGTCTTGACACGATCACACTACGTGAATCGGTTACTGTGTTCAATGCATCAAATTTAATAAAGCAGGGACATCTGTTTTTCTCCTTTGTTGTCAATTGAAACCCTTCACGAAAACAATCTAATACCTGTCTGGACTTTCGGTGAACTAAATGAGTCTAATTTATTGATCTTTATTCTTAGCTGATAAAACGGCATCATGAGTCAATGTGATAAACTATATCTCCGTGTACATGCATGCTCTCACTGCCCAGCAATACAGAATTCTAACAATTAGAATCCGGAAATCGACCTCTTAGAAGACATAGAATTGATAAATCTACAATGTGGAACCGCGAACTGCGATTTTCACGGCAATGTTTACTGGAATTTTTGCCGTAAGACAATTTAGAAAGAAACAGGATGCTCAAGTGATTGAGAAATAGTCTTTAATTTATGTATGTATACCAATTAGCGCGTAAAATACTCTGCACATAATTTTAAAGTAGCGTTAGAAATCGGCGCGAAAATTGCAGCAAAAAATGCCCATGTGAACGGGGCTTTTGAACCCCGAAACTAAACCTAATTAGGGATTGGTCATTATTTATCGCCTAGGAGGGTGCGGAGGATTTTTTATTTGGGGTGTACGAGTACTGAAAATGTTAAAATCGCTCAAAGCCGCCTAAAATTGGGGACCTTTTGGGCAAATTTTGCCAAAATCGCCTAAAAATGCCGTTCAGTCGCACAAAATGGCTGCGACTTAAGGTCCCGGAATAGGCCTGAATTTGGAAGAATTTTGCAAGAGTGGCTTTGATTAAGAAATTGTCGGTTGTCTTATCTTTGTTATTTTATTATATGGGGACTTTCCATGAGTCACAAACAGAGCCATAAATTGATTCCCAGCCGCACATCCTCAATACATTTTAAATCATTCTTTGGTTCTTTCACATTCTTGGGTCGTTTCTTTCTTTCTTTTTTCTCTTTTTAATGCTCTCTTTCTTTCTAAAGTTCAATTTATACCGGCTTTTATCTATTGGTTTCTTCGTTTTCAATCCTTCTGCTACACATTGTTTGTTTGTTTTTTCTTTTATTTACATTTAATTTGGATTTTCGTTTTTTGGCAACCAGATTTTTTTATATATCTACATAGGACTGAAAATGTTTGAAAGTGTGATTTACTTTCAACAAATTTGATGCTACATCTTTTAGTTGAAATGGGCCATCCCCACAGTTCCAAAACAATCACGGTGACTATTTTTTATTTCATTCAATTGTTTTTCGTATTTGTAGAAAAAGTTTTTAAAAATTCTATCGGCTGGACGTGTGGATCCCGAGCTACCTTATGGCGGGCTTCAGGGCGTTGCGGCACACTTCACATAAATTAAGCTATTAGAAAACTGGTATTATTGATGCCTACCTTTTTCACGTTACAGTTCAATATCATGATGCAGCAAATGCCATCGGTGCAAGTTTTCATCCGAAGTAAATGCAGGGTTATGTTTTTTATATATAAAAGAATTTTAATACTTGCTTGTTCAGTGGAATAATAGTTGTTCTGATTGGCCACGATTTTGACACTGCATGCATAAAACTATGTAATTACTCCTTGTCCAATCTGTTTTTCAATATCTCTGTTCAATGAATAGCGAATGTAATGATATAGCAAATTTAATTGAATTTATTGTTGTTTGAGGCTTTTCCGACAAAAAGAACAGTGGTTTACAAGTTTTTCTGAAAACTTATTCAGAACAAAAACAATGTATTAAATAATTGGGACAGTTTAATTTGTCCAACAAACATTGATCAACATCCTATTTGATGATTCAATTTCAAAAAGTCTCATCTCCCAAAACATTTTCACGATCAATTAAAACGGGAATTGCTTTGATTGTTTTCCAAACTCATAAACTATAAAACACAGCCGGCTGCGTTTTTCAATTTTAATTTTAATTGTTAGTTGGAGATTTTGCGACCAACAAATTAGGTTTTGAAACTTTTCTGGAAATATCTTCAGAACGAAGAAATGAAGCACCATATTTAGATTGATAAGTTGGCTAACAAGCTAAAAGATATCTTATTTCATTAATACTAAGGCGGATGAAAGTGAAAATAATATATCTGTAAAATAGTTAGCTACCTAACACACAGTCTAAAAGGCGTTTTTTTCACATGCGTCGACATTAAGTAGGAAGCCTACAATACCATTTTATTCTCGAGATGGCTCGACCGACCAAAGCAAAATGTAGCTATCACAAAAAAAAGGACAAAAAGCGTGAACATAATTTTCTTTTTACAAAAGCAAGTAAAATATCAATAGCAAAAAAAGGCTATGATTCTTTTATACGTGAGACTATGTTTATCATATGCATTTTGGCATCTAAATGTCACGCATTTGGAAAAACCGTCAGTTTCATTTTTAAAGCCGAATTAAAGCAATGATGTGACCGACAAATAGGGCCACGTTGGCCGACAGCTTGGCGTAAAATAATATAAAATGAAAAAAGGTTGCAAATGCAAAATCAAGCATGAAAAAGTTGTTTGAATTTCAAGTAATTTGTCTATTTTCTACAGCGATTTATTGCAAGATTATTGCGCTGTATTGATGCTAACCATTCTCACTAGTCAATATGATTCCCTGGATCGAATAGAATGTTATTAAGAAATACTTACTTTGAAGAGTTTTTATAAAAATCTTATTTGATTGCCTTTTTTCATATCTGGCAGTTGATTGCACAGACTGCAGAACAGTTGTATTTTAATTCAAAAACCGTTTTGACTAATTGTAGGAATAAAAGATGTGTTGTGATTGGCTTGACACTATGGAACTACGTTAATCGGTTACTAATCTATGTTATTATATGACCGGGAATTTTGGAGTCTGGACACTAGCAAATGGAGCAATCTGATTGATTATACGCGCTTCCCGACCGGTTAATATCCCCCTGTATTAAGACCGCGGACCGATCGACTGAGCAGCTGGCCTTTTCACCATAGAACAGCTGATTGTTTTTTACATTTTCAAAACATTTTCATGGGAGAAGAGGTCGTTGATGACAATAAAGACCACAGAAAATCTCATTCGATGTGTTTTTTATCGTTATTATTATTTTTTACCGCAACTAGTTTTTTGTTTACTGTCAAAAAAGTCCTGTTCAATACAATCTATCGTCCGAACTTCACAATAAATCGCACAATTTGCACAGAAATATCCAGCTTAAGTCGAAAATGCCTATAACACAAAAAGATCCTTCGTTCTGTAAGCTTTCTTTCTTTCTTTGTTGAGAATTTGATGTTAGAGTGTAAAAAATAGATCCCAAGCCGCCACAAAACGACTGCAAGTAATCGCTAAATCCAAACTCGTAAAACTAGACCAAAACGATCTCATTTCGAAACAAACACACGTTTAAATTATTACTGGTAATTGATAATCGAGAATAGATAGAAATGGCATTCATAAAGTGGATTTTTTTGGTTATTTATTGCGAGAAAACAACGAACAAACAAGTTTGCTTGATCAAAACTATGCCAAACTCAAGGTTTGGGCTTTTCCGACGAAAACGAACAAAAACTACCAACAGAAACGATTTGTCAAATCATGAAAACATTTATTGCATTAAGCTACTTACATTTTCTTAATTTCCATTGATAATTTGTCCATTTACACATTTTTTCTTGAGAAAAACGTTTTGTTAACTTTCGCACATGGTCCGGCTCGAGCATCGACTGACAGCATTTTCAAGGGTTTGTCAAGGTTTTCAACCAATCAGCGCGCGAAAAATATCGTGATTGATTGATGGATTTTAGTTTTTTTGAAGAAAAAAAATTTGTTGTAGTTTATTAATTAAAAAAGGTCATATAATAAATGTCTTATTAACCGAGCTTGGTCGGTCTGTACAGGAGAATCTTGACCTCGGTCGGGTACAGACCTCACTGCGTTCGGTCTGTACTTTTCGACCTCGGTCAAGATTCTCCTGTACAGACCTCCCGCTCGGTTAATAAGATCTAAATACGATTGTATTCAATGCATCAACTTTAAAATACCAGGAACATCTGTTTTTTTTCTTTTCTTGGATTTTGTTCGAAACCCTTCACGAAAACAATCTAGTAGTTGAGTGGAATTCCGATGAACTACACGAGACTAATTTATCTATCTTTATGTATAGGATAATGGTCGAGCTCTGAGGATTATTTTCAATAATCCGAAGAGCGAGGCCATTATCCGATTTAATGCATACTCTCATTGTTTTCGAAGAAACGAAACTATGTGTGCTGATCGAATTATCAAAACTATATTGTGTTCGTGGTTTAGAAGCAATGAGCAGGACAATTGATAGTTTAGAATAGGCAAACTAACAGTGGTAAACACGTCCAAGGCCATTATTTTCTTTTTTCTTATCTTCTCCTACAAACTATATGATCTATTTTCGAATTCACGATCATATGCAAACGACTCAAGCGTATTACACTTTCTTAAGGTGCATTAAACTTTATGTTCACTTTTTATCTGATTTTCATTTGTATTTTCGGTGTATTATTACAGCGTCAGTTTACAAAGATACAAAGAAAAGAATAATTCCGTCATGACTATAAATCACTGTGATTGTAGTTGTCGTTGTCCATTAAAATTTCTATATACAAAGCATTCGAAGTCTGATTGGTTTCAAGTAAGCACAAGAATTTTTGTGCTTTGTGTAGGAGTTCAAATAAACTTGAATGCAAAGCTCAAATTATATGCTTGAATAATTGCACTTTATCGAAAAACACAATGAGACCTTTTAGCATTTAAATGTGCAGTGCATTGAGCTCACCTCGCCGTTCACTTTGCTAAGATCGTCCACAAAGAAAGAGTGCTTCGACGAAATTTTAGCTGACGATGAAGACGATGAAATCTTGTCGCAGTTGGTGGACAGTTTAGAAAAGGACAACTCGTCTTTCACTGCAAAAGGTGATTTGAACATCGTGTTTCTGTTGATTTTATCATGCAAAGTTGTTCTCTTGACTTTCAGTAACTACTTGTATAAATGTTTTTTTCACTAAATGAACGTCTTTATAATTTTTAGCAATTGAAAAGGAGCAAGTCCGTTTCAAGAAAACGGAAGAGCGAAATTTTGCCGAGCTAGCAGAACAATCTATCCCTGCCAATACAAAGAGAAAAGCAATGTGGGCTTTCCGTTTATACCAGAACTGGGCAATGTGGCGTAAAAGTGATGACTTACCTATGAAACAGAAGTCTTTGGTTTCTGAAATCGTGGAGAGGACGACGGACGTGTTGGATATTAGACAAGATGAAGACCTGAGTGACGTCCTCAGCCAATTCATCGCAGAAGTCAGAAAAGAAGGAGGCGAACGGTATCCTGCTAAAACTTTGCACGAGATAGTGAGTAGTTTGCAGAAGTATTTAGAAATGAAGGGCAGAGTAGTTCAGTTTTTTTCTGGAGAGGCATATGAAAAGCTACGAAAATCACTAGATATCGAAATGAAAACTTCAACCAATAATAATCTAGGCTTGCATCCTAAGCAAGCACAAGTAATCTCTGAAGAAATAGAAAATTATCTTTGGGAGAACAAATTTCTGGGCGATAGTTGCCCCAAAGTTCTGTTGAGAACAGCCCTTTATTTGATTGGCCTGAATTTTGGCATGAGGGCTGGGGATGAACATAGGAGATTAACAATAGGTAATTTTTCAATTAATATTGATTCCGAGGGGAGGGTGAGTCTAAAACTATGCAAGGTGGATTAAAACATCGCAAGTTAACACCCAAAGTTAGTAGGGCATATGCCAATGTACAATGTCCAGAGCGATGTGTTGTGCGAATTGTTAACAATTATTTAAGCCGTTGTCCTAAAGATGCATTAGAAAAGGCGTTTTACTTGAAGCCTTTGCAAAATTACAAGAAAGGAGAATTATGGTACTGTAGTGTTCCTTTGGGTCATAATACACTTAAGAATGTAGTGCAGTCAATGATGAAGGAAACTGGGGTAGATGGTTTTTTCACAAATCATTCTTTACGAGCAACAGCTGCGACTAGATTGTTTCAAAAAAATGTTGATGACCAATTGATAAAGGGGGTAACTGGCCATAGATCAGATTCTTTGCAAAGCTACAAAAGGGTATCGGATAATCAGTTAGTTGAGGTTTCCAGTGTTGTGCAAGCTAGCCATGGAGCGAAATATAGTGATAAAGCGGAAGTTTTATCCGCGCGGAACAAATTTTCTGAGATTGAAAGTAATCCAGGGAAAATATGTGTAAATGTAAGTGGTGGGAATTGTAATATTACAATTTACAACAATTAATGAAGTCCTGTTCATATGCATAATGCATGATGGAGAACTGTAATGAAATATCATAAACAACCGAAACAATAAAAAACATTTTGTTGTTGTTGCTGTATGTTTTGTTTGTAAAGTACGTTTTGCAAACTGTAATCAGGTCATTATTGTACCCACTGACATTGGATAGGAGGTCATTATTTTAACAAATAATGACCCCCTGTCCCATCTCCGTGTACGCAATAATGACCTCTCTACAGTTTGAATTGAATTAATTCATCACCCCCACTCTTCCCTGCTGAATTCAAAACCCTCCCCGACTTTTAGAAACCTAGATTATTAGCAATAAAGAACACTTCAAAACAATGAGAGTGTGCATTAATCTTAGTTAATGCACACCCTCATTGTTTTGAAGTGTTCTTTATTGCTAATAATCTAGGTTTCTAAAAGTCGGGGAGGGTTTTGAATTCAGCAGGGAAGAGTGGGGGTGATGAATTAATTCAATTCAAACTGTAGAGAGGTCATTATTGCGTACACGGAGATGGGACAGGGGGTCATTATTTGTTAAAATAATGACCTCCTATCCAATGTCAGTGGGTACAATAATGACCTGATTACAGTTTGCAAAACGTATTTTACAAACAAAACATACAGCAACAACAACAAAATGTTTTTTATTGTTTCGGTTGTTTATGATATTTCATTACAGTTCTCCATCATGCATTATGCATATGAACAGGACTTCATTAATTGTTGTAAATTGTAATATTACAATTCCCACCACTTACATTTACACATATTTTCCCTGGATTACTTTCAATCTCAGAAAATTTGTTCCGCGCGGATAAAACTTCCGCTTTATCACTATATTTCGCTCCATGGCTAGCTTGCACAACACTGGAAACCTCAACTAACTGATTATCCGATACCCTTTTGTAGCTTTGCAAAGAATCTGATCTATGGCCAGTTACCCCCTTTATCAATTGGTCATCAACATTTTTTTGAAACAATCTAGTCGCAGCTGTTGCTCGTAAAGAATGATTTGTGAAAAAACCATCTACCCCAGTTTCCTTCATCATTGACTGCACTACATTCTTAAGTGTATTATGACCCAAAGGAACACTACAGTACCATAATTCTCCTTTCTTGTAATTTTGCAAAGGCTTCAAGTAAAACGCCTTTTCTAATGCATCTTTAGGACAACGGCTTAAATAATTGTTAACAATTCGCACAACACATCGCTCTGGACCAGGAGGGAGGGGGTGACTCTATTGTATGCAAATGAGCCGCTCTCCAGACTCATCGCTACCACCAACAAATCACGCTACGATTGACTGGCTTCTAGTAAACAGTATCGTGTAGTCGCCATTGTCGCCTAGCTTCACCTTTGAAATTGGTTCAAAAGCAAGGTCAAGGAGGCTATCGTGGTTAAATTAATTGTGAGTGTGTCTTTCTTGGATAGTCTTGTATTAGTAGAGTGCAATTAATTTCCTATTGAAACTGTTTATTGTGATTTTTAGTCTGTTTTACTTTCGCGGGACGTTCTCGGGATCAAAAGTTTTAGTTCGGGACGCGCAAAATCTCTTCAGAAAAATTGTAATTTCTCTCTCAAAAACTAAACAGATTTACTTCCAAATAGGACGTTTTATAAAGCAGTCCCTAAGGATTAATTTAGAGTATTTTTCATCAAGGACTAGTCTCTGGTTCTTCTCATCAATCTTTTTTTGTGTCATTCATCCTTCACAACACGTGAATCCCTACATACTTCTTCGGTTCGACAGTACCGGTTTCGCGCCATCTTTTCACCTCACTATCGTGAAGTGATTTTGGGACTTATTGTACGTTTTATTTTTTTTGCAGTTGGTGAAAATTGCTTAAATATTATTAATTGCACTTGATCTAACACACTAACATCACAATTCAAGTTGTTTACTGCTTGTTCAATTTATTTAAAAGTTGCCATATAATTTGTAAAATTGCTGCCGATTATAATTTTTGTACATTACACTCATTTTTACTATGCAGAATAACCTTTCGTTTCCCAGAATAATACTGTGTTTTGATTTCTTTCTATTATACGATTCTCATTTTGATTTTGTGATCTCATTATTTTCTGTTTGCTATTATGTTGTACATCTATCTTTGTATTTGATACAATGTCATTTTTTAATTGCAATTATTTGAATGTTGCTAAGAAGCTACTGCCTTATTCCCAAAAGATCGATTGTTCAGAAAAATGGATTCAATTTTAACAAGCATTTTGTCAAAATGAAAGGAAATTTTGCAGGTTTTCTCAATAGCATGAAATTAATGCTTTCTGTAGTTGCTGTGATCACTATTTATTTCAAAAAGAGCGTGTTTTCTAATTTTTTTAAAAATAGCTTTGTCTAATGTATTTCCAAGAATGTGGCACTATTTTCTATTTTTCATAATTTTTATTGAATTTCCATAGAATATTTTTTATCAAAATGGCTACTTTCCAGTAAGTACACAAATGTACATTACTTTTATCAACATTATAGATTGAGCTTTATTTCCATGTCAACTTATTGTTAACACTGTGATAACCATTTTAGAACCAGTTTATAATGTCCTCCTCAACAACCACTCTCACCAAAGATTTTCTTTGTCTGCTTTTGTACAAGGAAAGAAGTGCACTATAATTTCCACTTTATTATCTTCACTTTCACTTTGCTTTTTTTATGCGATATTGATAATTCTGTCAAACAATTGTTCACAATTCTTTTTTAATTACCACACCCCTATTTACATACTGATTGACATGGTGCTCATTATTTCTGCTAGTTGTCCACACTCCTTTTTTATGAGTAGTTTTTCAGTGCTCAATCTGATTTTTGGTAATGCAGTAATACATGATACTAGACCACCAAATAGCACAGACTCAAATATTTGTTGGGCATTACTATATCTCATTCAAGGAATACTTATGTGGTACCCATGTATTAAAAATGTTGACATTCACCACCCTGGATTTTTCATGGGAAACTTATTCAAACTTCTCCCTTTTAATACCTTTTCAAAACAAGTGGATGTTGTTGACACATCACACAACCTGCACAGATTCACATTTGCCCCATATCCAACAGTGTCTGATTTGCATGTGCAAATTAGTTTAAAACTAAAGATATCAAAAAGTTATTACTGGCTTTCTTGTGCCGGCAAACCTTTACATGAGCAAATATCTTTGAATTCTGTGTTGGGGTTGGTATTAATGAATGGAAGGATTTTTGGTGGAAATAACTGTTGTATTAAGAATTGCAATAGAGAAGCTGGTTCTAGAAAATTTGAAAGCATGATTGGTGTGTTTGAGCTGGCATGCAGCCCTTTTTTATTACAACAGATTAGATATTATTAAAGAATTGAGGGTTTTTTATGGAAGCCTTTCTAGTCAAGGACACAAGCCAGCTAAAGGCAAAAGTGCTGCCAAATCTTGTAGTGATGCTCAACTTGGAGTCTTAAGAATAACACCCTGTATTGTCAACTGCTCAAACTGCAAGAACCAAGTGGTCATATCCAACAATGATGCCTGCAAAAAAACACAAAATATTTTTATTTGGGAAACTATTTTCAGTAGCTTGTAATTTTCTTGATGAACTCTCTCATAAAGGTCAAATATGATACAAATACAATGCAATGCAATGCAATACAATAATCTTGTAATTTAGAAGGATCACTTGCTCCGTATTTAGATATCAGGCTCATTTTGTATGAATTACTTGTGAACAATACATTCATGACAAAAAGAATATAATTAGACCATTGTCTATCTTTGTTTACTTGAAATAAATGAGTAGTTCTAGCGTGAATAGTCAACAACAACAATAACAACTTTTTATTTGTGTCATTCTCTAGTAAATAATTTTACAAGACTTCTGATAAATAAATTAATTATACAAGAGATGGTACAGGCCACCTGAAATAACCACAAGACTAAATGGAATCAGACAGTATGGTCCATTTTATAAGAACAAAAAAGAACTGTTGAGGATGCAGAGTTCAATATTTGCTCAGGATAGCAACAATTATTCTTCTTATTATTATTTTTTCAATAAACTCTAAAGAAAACCCTTGTTTTTTCGATTAGAGAATTTCATATTTTTACACCTGGAAATCGCATATTGAAGATTGCATAATTTGTTCTTGTTTTTGGTAAAGAATATAGCTTGATTTAGATATTTTGAGTAAGAAATAACGTTCAATTTTGAAAGAAAGCTTTATAATGCAGATTGAGACGCTGAGCTGTAAACATCAAAACAAAGAAATATTTATTCTATTTATTAGGATGAAGTTACTAATTCTTGAAATTACGTTGATGTAACTTAGATTGATACTCAGAGAATTCTATACAACAATCAAGCAAGTACCTTACCTGTTTATCTGATCCATTACATTATGTTATGTTTGTTTTGATCCTGGTACTTTTCTTCCCATCACTTGCATTGAGCGTATTGGTTTACCTCAACAGATTGATGAGACGAACCAAGCAACCAACTCCAGCCAAATTTCACACTCAAATATATCGATATATTGGCTATAAAACCTCCTATTTTGAGCGAGCAAAACTGCCATCTTCCTTAGCTACGTTCATTTGCTCGTGAACATTTGTATCTTCAGATCGACGGCTAACAGCGATATTCCCGAACAAGAAATTCCTTTTAGCAACGTTTTAAGAATGATCTAAACAAACAATTGTACATATAGCAATGTCACCATGTACTTTGATATTTTCGAGACATTCTTTATAAAAAAAACTACAAAAAGGGTAGTAAATCGCAAAAATTGCAAGAAAGTGTCCGTGTCTCAACTGCCGCCATATTGGAAAATCAGTGAAGCGTGCGGTGGTAGCGATGAGTAAAGCCCCGTTGCCATGGGAGACACCCTCCCCCCCCTGCTCTGGACATTGTACATTGGCATATGCCCTACTAACTTTGGGTGTTAACTTGCGATGTTTTAACCCACCTTGCATAGTTTTAGACTCACCCTCCCCTCGGAATCAATATTAATTGAAAAATTACCTATTGTTAATCTCCTATGTTCATCCCCAGCCCTCATGCCAAAATTCAGGCCAATCAAATAAAGGGCTGTTCTCAACAGAACTTTGGGGCAACTATCGCCCAGAAATTTGTTCTCCCAAAGATAATTTTCTATTTCTTCAGAGATTACTTGTGCTTGCTTAGGATGCAAGCCTAGATTATTATTGGTTGAAGTTTTCATTTCGATATCTAGTGATTTTCGTAGCTTTTCATATGCCTCTCCAGAAAAAAACTGAACTACTCTGCCCTTCATTTCTAAATACTTCTGCAAACTACTCACTATCTCGTGCAAAGTTTTAGCAGGATACCGTTCGCCTCCTTCTTTTCTGACTTCTGCGATGAATTGGCTGAGGACGTCACTCAGGTCTTCATCTTGTCTAATATCCAACACGTCCGTCGTCCTCTCCACGATTTCAGAAACCAAAGACTTCTGTTTCATAGGTAAGTCATCACTTTTACGCCACATTGCCCAGTTCTGGTATAAACGGAAAGCCCACATTGCTTTTCTCTTTGTATTGGCAGGGATAGATTGTTCTGCTAGCTCGGCAAAATTTCGCTCTTCCGTTTTCTTGAAACGGACTTGCTCCTTTTCAATTGCTAAAAATTATAAAGACGTTCATTTAGTGAAAAAAACATTTATACAAGTAGTTACTGAAAGTCAAGAGAACAACTTTGCATGATAAAATCAACAGAAACACGATGTTCAAATCACCTTTTGCAGTGAAAGACGAGTTGTCCTTTTCTAAACTGTCCACCAACTGCGACAAGATTTCATCGTCTTCATCGTCAGCTAAAATTTCGTCGAAGCACTCCTTCTTTGTGGACGATCTTAGCAAAGTGAACGGCGAGGTGAGCTCAATGCACTGCACATTTAAATGCTAAAAGGTCTCATTGTGTTTTTCGATAAAGTGCAATTATTCAAGCATATAATTTGAGCTTTGCATTCAAGTTTATTTGAACTCCTACACAAAGCACAAAAATTCTTGTGCTTACTTGAAACCAATCAGACTTCGAATGCTTTGTATATAGAAATTTTAATGGACAACGACAACTACAATCACAGTGATTTATAGTCATGACGGAATTATTCTTTTCTTTGTATCTTTGTAAACTGACGCTGTAATAATACACCGAAAATACAAATGAAAATCAGATAAAAAGTGAACATAAAGTTTAATGCACCTTAAGAAAGTGTAATACGCTTGAGTCGTTTGCATATGATCGTGAATTCGAAAATAGATCATATAGTTTGTAGGAGAAGATAAGAATTAAAAAAGAAAATAATGGCCTTGGACGTGTTTACCACTGTTAGTTTGCCTATTCTAAACTATCAATTGTCCTGCTCATTGCTTCTAAACCACGAACACAATATAGTTTTGATAATTCGATCAGCACACATAGTTTCGTTTCTTCGAAAACAATGAGAGTATGCATTAAATCGGATAATGGCCTCGCTCTTCGGATTATTGAAAATAATCCTCAGAGCTCGACCATTATCCTATACGTAATGAAACTGAATCCCGAGTCAGTGTAATAGCCTATATATCTGTATATGCACTCACTGCTCAGGCTAATGTGATATTTTAACTATGACATTCCGGAATTCCAAATCTTAGAAGACTTTGGAACACGGAGAGGGTCTATTTCGGGGTTTAAAATATGAAATTTGACAATTATCAATTTTTGGTATCTCTTAGGGGTTGAAAAAGAAACTAGCCCATCTAAAACTCTGTCAATATTTTTGGTATCTTTTAGGGAAGAAAATCTGTGAAGGGAAGCCCTTTTGTAAAACGTCCGGTATCTTTTAGGGGTGTTTTTGAGAAATTCCGACGAGTATCCTCCGTTGTTTACAATCAGGATGTTTTGCGGCCAACCTAACCAGTTATTTTTTGTTATTCAAAAATCAGAAATTAAAACCTAAAATTATAGAATTATGTGCTAAAAAATGAAAAAAATGGCAATTTTACTAAAATTCCGGGTTTGTTTTACTTCATGCCAAAATTGGCTGTTTCATGGTTTTTCTGATTTCTGTTTTCTGATATCCAGAATTGAGAATTGACATTTTTGTATTTCTACATTACGAAAAGCAGAAATCGTAGATTAAAAAAAGGTTTCTAAACGGTTTTCGATGGATGCCTGTGAAGATTAAAACTCAAAATCGAGTCATTGGATTCCTGCCCCCATAAAAACAGAAATCACATTTTTGACGCAGCGCGCTCCAGTGCGATCTACCCATGGAGGGGTACCTGGGACTCTCTTGAAACTTCCGGTCACCGAGCTGATGTACATTCCTTTCCCTCCCCTTCCCTTGCCTCACCACAGAATATGGAGGGAAGATATGGACAAAAATGCAATGAAATATTTAGCGCTGATAAATGAGTCGTGCTTTGATGCAATTGATATCAAGTCTTTGCTCATAAAATATCGTACCTAACTCAGCTCCATTATAATATCACACCATTCGCAAAATGCCGACTGTATGCAATTGTGATATGTCGTAACTAATGCGATACGTCGTACCTCATGCAATATGTCGTACCTCGTGCGATATGTCCTAAATAATTCAAAATATTCATATTGCATGAGGTACGACGTATCGCATTATTTACGACATATCGCATGTGCATACAGTCGGCATATTGCGAATAGTGTGATATAATTTAATTTAGCCCTCAGGTTCTCATCAAACAAATTTCAAAAAGTATTAATAAATTGTAACGTTTTTTTTTTTCAAAAATTCTCCATTGTCAGCTGTTAATATCATATGAAAAGCAAATAAAAATATGTTATGTTATGTTAGTGAGGTACGATATGTGCAAAGAGTTGACATCAATAAAAGCACGATGTGGTGAGATCATGTGGTGAGGCAAGGGAAGGGGAGGGAAAGGACTGTACATCAGCTCGGTGACCGGAAGTTTCAAGAGAGCCCCAGGTACCCCTCCATGGGTAGATCGCACTGGAGCGCGCTGTGTTAAAAAAGTGATTTCTGTTTTTATGGGGGCAGGAATCCAATGACTCGATCTTGAGTTTTAATCTTTACTGGCATCCATAGAAAACCGTTTAGAAACCTTTTTTTAATCTACGATTTCTGCTTTTCGTAATGTAGAAATACAAAAACGTCAATTCTCAATTCTGGATATCAGAAAACAGAAATCAGAAAAGCCATAAAACAGCCAATTTTGGTATGAAGTAAAACAAATCCGGAATTTTAGTAAAATTGCCATTTTTTTCATTTTTTGACACATGATTCTATAATTTTAGGTTTTAATTTCTGATTTTTGAACAACAAAAAATAACTGGTTAGTTTGGCCGCAAAACATCCTGATTGTTTGCCCCCAAAGGTCACTCTTCGGACATTGGAACCGGAATTCATATCTAATTAGGATGAATCTCGAACCTTGGAAATTTATGTGCCATTCCCACGAACCGATTTTCACGGCGAGTTTTAATGGAATTTTCGCCGTAAGGCCATTTAGAAAGAAACAAGATGCTCAAGTGATTTAGGAATAGTCTTTATTTAATTCATATTATGTATAACATTTAAGTAACAATACGCGTAAAAACTAGTGAGGTTTCTATTGTTCTGCGGCAAAAAAACTTCCCCACGTAGAAATTCTTTAATTTTCACTATATTGATGTATCTAGCTAAGGGTTACACATTTCTTAAGTAAAATCTACAAAATGCTGTTTACAAGACGGTGTTTCTTTTGTGTTTAATGGTTTTGTCCAATCAGAATTGCTCAAAACAATGGCTAGGAGACGCTTGCTTTTCATAGTGAGTCCCACGGTAAAATTTTCTCATAGAAAAAAATAAGATCGCTTTAATAAAACTGAAATGTGATTTTGAATAAAATATAGGAAAAATATCCCAAAAGTTTGAAAAAAGGCCAATTTTCTTGTTTTAGCCAATCAGATCAAGCATTTAAACAATACACAATTAACACCTTTATGCATTCCATTGCCGTTTGCTACACTAGTTCTTACTCGGAACGTTACTTAATAATAAGCTCGTAAAATACCTTGCACACAATCTAACAATAGCCTTAAAAATCGGCGTGAAAATTGCAAAAATTGTCCGTGTGAATGGAGCTTTTGAACTCCAAATCTAGACCTAATTAGGAATTAGGAATATCTTAGAACCCCGACCTTATCTCGAGATTTCGGATTCCTTGGTAAATATTTGATTCGATCATTTTAGATCCCCCTGTAAATTCCCCCTGAGTTAATTCATCTCTATCACATTCATTTAAAGTGTTAGATCGGCATATAAATCCTATGCATTATAAGTTACAATACCAAATAATCATTGCATCCTATCACATGAATATTTATTAAACGTTTATCTGTTTCTTAATAAGAAAAGCAGATTTTATCTGTGTTTATAATATTTCGACGTAAGTTTCTGTCAGCGCAGATTTATTATAAATAAGACCTTTTTGACGAAAACACTGACTTAGAGGATGGTCAAATCCGAGCAGGCACCAGGAAAGTCTTGCGCAGTCCATCTAGAGACTACTTAAACCTGGAAAATTAAATATGATAAGTTTGTTACTCGAAAAATATTCACTTCAGGAAAACACAGATTTCTCATAATTTGTATGCTTTAAGTAAATAAATATCAGTGTTTGTCTCTGACTTTTTGACCAATTCTTTACTAATTTTAAAAACGTTTTGGACATTATTTTAATAAAAGGTCTTCGTCAGTATAAAATGATTGTTACTATAGCGCTAGTGCTGGTGCTCCTCTTATTCAACGAGAAATTCAGAGGACTTGTTGTTCGAAGCGTGGATAGCGCTATCCACCAAATAAATCGCTATCCAGCGGATAAATCGCTATCCAGCGGATAAATTATAAACAAATTCTATAGGGTGAGTAACTTTTATCCATGAAATCGTGCAACTGGCCCCGGAACGTACATATATTTTTTTCATTGTAAAGTGGTTAAGGGTTTTAAAGAAACTAGTTTTCCTGTGATTACACTGTCATTTCGTTGTCAGTTTTGATAGCGACATCCATACACTTCCATTCTCATCGATATGTGTGAATTCCATTCCAGAGGTACAAGCCTGATAAACCTTGTTACCATGGGAACAGGGAGAGTATTGGTCACCACTGTCTGCATGTCAACGTTTCCCTTGAATTCCTGGAAAACATGAACATTGATAAGGATGTGGCTATTGACTTTTAGAGGGTGATCAACTTATATTGTTATAAACTGTTACTCATAACGTCACGTGAAATGAGGGTGGTAAGTTAAATATTACTCTTAGTTCCGGGGTCGGACTTCGATAGGGTGGGGATGCTCGTCGAAATTTTTTGAAAATGATCCCTAAAAGGTACAAAAGTTGATTTTTACCTTAAAAAGTACCAACTAAAATACGAATAAGTGGATGTAATGGTCGTAAAATCGAGACCTTGTTTTTGATTATCCGTGAAAACTGGTACAAATTTTAATTATTGGAGTCTGAAAACCTCTAAGAGATCCTAAAAGGTACCAGGTCTCCGATTTTGACCCCTGAAAGGTGCGAAGAACATTCCATTTAATTCGATTTAATTCCTAGTATTCTGAGAGAGAAACAAGTAGTTACTATGCCGTCAAAAACAAAAAATCGAAAATCTTCCACTCTCATCAACCCCCGTGCCATCTTCAAAAGTCAAATGTTTCAACCCTTATTATCATCGTCACCGTCGTTGTTATCATCGAAACCATATCGGTGTTACCATCATCTCGTTATCGTTATTACCATCATCACCATCGTTATCATCATCATCATTAATGATTTAAGACCTATTAATGCAAATAATTGCCAGTAAAAAAGGGAATATTTGACCCCTTTAGAATTGAGGTAGATAACTTAATAAGCTGGGCTTCGACTAACAAAATGACATTTAATTTTAAAAAGACCTGGGAAATAGTTCTACATGGTAAAACCAAGAAAACTGTTCCAGATAAACTTAACAACATTGAACGCAAAGAAGAATTAAAAACTCCTAGTTGTCAGGTTTAATAGTGACCCAAGTAATTGGGATACTCAATTTGACCAACTCCTTATTAAAGCTAATTCTAGGTTATATATTTTGAGAGGGTGTAAATTTTATGGATATTCTATTAATGATCTCACAAGGCTGTACAACAGTCTAATTATCTCCTTATTTAGCTATGCTATTGAAGTTTGGGGTACAGCTTTTCATAGCAGGTATTTGAGCAGATTAGATCGCTTTAACAAAATAGCTTTGAGATATGGCTATACAAACACCTTTACAAGTATAAATGAGTTAATAGTTTCAAGGGATCGTAAATTATGGGACAGTATTATAAATAACCCAAATCATATTTTAAATAGTCTTTTATACCTAAACAAAGGGGAAGGGTGGGCCTTAGACCTAGAGGTCATAATTACATATTGCCAAAGATAAAAACCGAGCGCTTTAAAAATAGTTTTATAAATAGATGTTTATTTCATTTTTTATAAGTTCGTTGTTGCTATACTATATTAATTATCAACCTCGTCCCCAGGTCCACTCTGTTCGCTCTTTTTTCAAAATGGTGGTCGCTCACACATTGACCCTGGCACCGGCTGGTTTGACACGTGATCAAAATCTCCAAGATTTTTGGAGATTTTTATTACGTGACCAATAAAATCAATATGGCCGACAGTCACGTTTCAAACCAGCCGGTACCAGGGTCAATGTGTGAGTGACCGCCATTTTGAAAAAAGAGCGAACAGAGTGGCCCTGGGGACGAGGTTGATTAATTATTTATTATTGTATATATTATTTCATATTTAATGTATTGTAAATAAGTTTATCATATTAGATTAGATTTATAATTATTATTATATTCTTGTAAATGGGCACGTTTTGTTTGCCATCTTAATTTTATTCTACAACAATAAAGACTTCTACTACTACTATCTCTCTATTATCATCATCTTGATCATCGCTGTAATCATAATCATCATAATTCTCGTCCCCCTCTATCTTACCTTGGTAAAGCCTCCATACATGTAAGCCTTCCATTCAACTTCATTCAAGCTGTACGCTAGAGAGTACTTCGTGACCCATTCACCTCTGTTAATACCCCTCCCTTGTGTGGCAACTTTAGTTATAACATACAAATCAGTAAAATCAATCTGGATGTATTCTCCCGCAGTAGCAGTAGCTGATGCCCAGCAACCAGAGTTCAGGAGTGAGTTTAAACGACCAAACGTAGGAAAAAGCAAAGGGGCAAAAGAAGATGATGCTTTGAGCTGGGCTTCCTTTATACGTCCATCTTCCATTCCCAGTGGTGCATCGCAGGCTTAAAAAGTGTTAAAAACACAGATAGTCAGACATACAAACAAAACAAACAGACAGACAGACAGACAGACAGACAGACAGACAGACAGACAGACATACAAACAAAACAAACAGACAGACAGACATAAATATGAAACTGGAAATATAAAACTGGAAAAGAAACAATACGTCTAAATAGCCAAACATAAGAGAAAATGGGCTCACATCATAAGCCCCGTTAAGTCTATTTATTGCCGCGGAGTTATTTTAAGAACGGAACATATATGATTGGTCAGATTGAACAGAGAAGAAATAGGCGAATTTTGTGCTGGCGTCGAAGATAACAAAGCACAACTCTTCAAATTTGCAAACGAAAAAAAATTACAATGCTGGATATATTAATATGTTCCCATGTCGTCTTTCTCTTAAGAATAAGGTTTTAGAGCGAGATTGGTTACAGACTAAAAATAGCCTGGTCTCTAAAAGTAGCACTAGCGGGGTTCCTGATAGGTTTCGGGGATGGGTTCTCTTAGCTCATTTTTTCTTGCAAAACACCAAAACGAACAAAATTGCTATTACGAAATTATAAAATATAAGCCTGAAAACTATTCAACATTACGAACCGAATTAAATAAACGCTTCCAATCCGGAAATGTTTAGTTACTCACCATGGCAACGATAATCGACTCCATTACGTTTCACCAAACAAAACAAACCCGCATCACAATATCTGTTGTCACAGGTTACCATTGGATTACCGCTGTACAGTACGTACTGTCCACTCGAGCGTAGAACAAGTCCTACGGGGTAGGAGAGGTGAGAACCTCTGTTGATCTGACACAAGCCTGTATCACTGTACCAGTTGATGCTGTGACACGACGAGTTACCTGAACATTTGTCAAGACAGCTGGCTGCAGAAATGGTACCTTGGAAGGACTGAACCACGTGATTGACTAACACGTGACCTGGTATTTGATAAGGTGCAGCAATGCAAGATTCTGTCTGTACGTGTTTCAATAGCAGGAGCTGTAAGGCTAATATGGTATAGATCACCGCCAAAGGGCAGAACCAGAACACCTAGAACACAAAGTGTGTATTTAATATAAGAAAAAAATAAAAATAAAAATTCAATTGATCATTTGGTGGTAGTGTATTTGATTTATAACTGTCGTTGGTAGCTAAAATTTGGCTCCCTGTTTTTTAGCCTAAGACCAGGCGAATTGTTAACTTGTTGTCGTTTCCTCTCGGTTTTCCAGTACAATTAATCTTTGTAGTAGCTTGCATGATCGTAGCACATGAAAGACTGCATAGTCTTGAAAAAGACATAAGTACAGTTGATGAAGAATCTAGCTTGCAAAAGATGTAAAACGTAAAAATATCATTACTGACCACCTAGACACTCTCCCAAGCTTTGACTATTAATTATGATGGACTGATAGAATATATACATGTTAAATTAAAGCAGCCCCATCTGGAGGACAAAAGTTTTGCTCTCTTCGGAGCTGAAATCCATTGTTCTGTCCTCCAGGTTGAGCTGCATTTCAACGAACTGCAAGGAGTCTATAGTGTAGGGGGAGGGTTGGATTTTAAGAATCCACCAATAAGCAGACAGATTTTAATTTCTCCAATATCTCTCGAAATATCCAAGTTCGCCTTATTAAACTTTCATATCTGAGACTTGGAAAAATAACACACAACACTGTATGACGTACTGTAACTCATTTGTTAACACGTTGTTGCCATGGCAACCATTGTCTTAAAAATCTGCGTTGTTTTTTTTTTCTATTTATGTGCTAAAACATTTGGAGATGCATGATTTATCAAAATCTTTCACACAGAGTTATGAATGACCCTTATCCGTAAGAGTTGGTGCATGTCATTGGTCGATTGCATCTACAGATAAAGATTTACTCGGGAGGATTTTAAGTAAGTTTTCCGAAAATTTCGGGGGTGTCCATGTTTGTTTCCAACAATGGCCTAATTGTAGTCGGAGTTTTCTTATTGCAGAAGTAACAACTGGGGGATATGAGCGGTAAGAGGACCAATCTTCATCATTACTGGAAAGCTTTGCTTTACGTAAATGACAGTCCCTGACATTTATACAGCTTGAAATATCCACCGTCATCCAAGAGTTGGAGTGTCCACGTAATTTTCTTGGTATCACAGGAGCATGAAGATGACAATCAAAAATGATCGAAAATGTTTCTTGAAATGATCCAATTTCATTAACTTTAGTGGGACAGAATACTGGGTCACATTCGACATTTTTGGAGTTCATTGACAAAGGAAAGCATATTGAATTTGCTATAGGAACGACCTGTAACCGTGCGTGGTCGGAAACTTAAAAAAAGTTCATTTTACGTACGCAACCAACCATAACCATGGAATGTTAATATGTGGATTTGTCGAAAGAAGATCATCACTATTAATTAATAAGTTTAAGTTTTTTGTTCTTTGTGTGAAATCCATAATAAGATGAGACAAAGCCATTCTTTTAAAAATGTTTTTAAACTCCGGCTTTGGACACCATCATCTATTTGACAAAGGAGACAATTTTTTAATGAGATCACAAGCCAAGCGGATTTCTTTTTTCTCAGGAGTAGGAAAAACTAAGAGACTCCCAATTAAAGCCATCACAATTAAAATATCTAATCGAAAAGCCAGTTTTATCGAAAACTGATGGTAAGAATAGTCTAATCGTTCAAGTCAGCTGGATAGAAGTTAAAGAGTAGAATAAAGATCCTCGCAAAAGTCATTGCGTACCAACAGGAGGTCGATAATGGGTTAAAAAATAGAATATTATTTGAGTTGCTGAAAAAAATACAGAGCTACTTTTTCGGCTCTCTCTAATATAAAAAAAAGCTAAAAATGCTTGGGATGGAATAAGCTCATCAATATATAATAAACGAAAAACAAAAATCTTGTTTCCAAGTAACTGTCGTTAATGATCCCAAAGAAACTACCAAATATTATAAATAGCGATTTCTCAACAATAGGAATTAAAAAAAAATCTTCCAAACAAGTACCTCTGAAGTAACACGTCAGCTAGTTTTTATCTAAACGGTGTTTCTGTTTGTGCGTCGCTCTTCTTGAGATTAGTTAACTAGCTAGTGGATGCAATAGAAATTAAAGAAAAAATTGTTGGTTTATACAGTAATAAGGTCTATGGACTGTATTTTGTTCCAACGCCAATTTGCAAAAATCTGCAAAATTTGCTAATAAATCTATCGTTTTCTGAGATTATTAAAATATCCAACAAAATTGAAAACTTCTAAGATAACTGCAATTTATAAATCTGAAAATGACACGTGCCCTGCAAACTATAGACCAATCTCTTTGCTCGATCTCCAATCGTATTCTTGAAAAAAGATATAAAAGATCGAATTTTATAGAAAAATAGGACTAACATTATCATGGCCAGTATATGGTTTCCGTGCTTTCCACTCAACAGAGCATGCGATTTTTAAATAAAATCATATGAATAGAATCTTATACGTGGCTGTGAGAAGTTTTCTCTTCGAGTGTTAAAAAGATGTACTTCTCACCATGCGAGCGCAGCTGTTTTTGTAGGCAAACTTTTAATATTTAGTTAAGCTGAGTTCTACTGAGATTTACAATCTTGAATGATAAACCATCCAATCATCAAATGATTACTTTCTACGACAATGAAAAATTAAAAATATTATAAGTGCGTATTTACTCCTCTGCTCAGCTATTTGTTGTTCGGTGCAGTCCTCTTCAACTGCTTTTGGGCTTGTTCATCTTGTTTTTGTCCCTTTTTTACAATGAAAGCTTATAAAATATCTTCTTTTGTGCATCAATGGCATTCATGTTTGCATGAAATTCTAGTCAGAATGTTCATGTAAAATTACACTCAAACCCCAGCAGTTTGTCAACTCGAACTTTGTGTGTTCACAATCTCATTTGATGCCTACCTTTTTCATCAGACAGCTCGTCATGTTCCAGCAGGTGAAGGGGCAAATGTTAGCCTGTGATATCTACAGTTATATATTAATACAACTTGACAAAAGACTAAAAACTTAACATGACGAGGTTGAGTTAATCGTTTTCTATTCTATTATCTTTGTTTATGAGGTAGCACATCTAATAAAGCATCTTAATGAGTTTTTCATTAAAATATTGAACTTTCCTCGTATGACCTACACCAACTAAAACAACGAAATAACTACTCCAGATCACATTGATCACACAAAATTGTGTTGAGTCGGGTTTAGTTTTGATTCTAAGCAAAATAGTCGCGTTAATGTAGTGTGAACGAAATCTCCACCTTTTCGAGTGATTACGCAGATGAATAGAATTTTGCAACTTTGAATATGAAAGTTTAATTAAGTTATAGTTTGTATTCAGACTATATCAAATGACTAGCGACAGTCGGCTATGAAAATAGCGACATCAATAACAGACATTGTATCTATCAGGAACCCGAAAAAATATATTTGATCATGACAACTGATAATTTTGTAGATTGGCAACCATGGAAGCGAGAGATCCATAATTGAAGTAAAACCTATAACTGCTATAATATACTTCAAATGCATCTAGTGCTTGCTGATACATAAGCATGACAATTCAGTTATGTAGTGATTGTTAGTTAACAATGAATAATATGTCATCAAATCTATGAAAGCGAAGTTTTTATGTTGGGACGGGGAGAAGAGGAGTTACTTCCCGCGGGGGTAATGCTCGATCGGGCATGGCTTTGGAATTTTTAAAAAATACCCCTAAAAATATCTGACTTTTTTTAAAAAAATGCGGGTCTTCAGAAATTTGTCATCTCTAAAAGATACCAAAATCATGAGTTTTGTGCTATGGATGAGCTAGTTTCTTTATTAACCCCTAAAAGTTACCAAAAGGTGAGATTTGGCAAATTTCATATCTTATACCCTATATAAAAAATATTTTATTTTTATCCATAGAAGATAGAACGGACATTCACGATCGTTTACACCGGGAAGTTACTTGTTCTGGTTGTCGTTGGTAGAGATCCTGGAGGAACGCAAAATCGTGCTACGATCGCTTACAAATGGGGTCTGGACAATGTTATCCAGCCAATAGAATATATTTAGTGTTTAATCGGCTGGATAGGGATTTATCCGGTGGATAGCGCTATCTATGCTCTGTACAACCATAACCTGCGTTTAAACCATTTCACAGAGTCATTCAGACAGTCACCACACGGTGATCAAACGTCAATAGTAATCCATAGGATTTTATTGTTCGTATTCAATGCTTACTTTTGTTTATGATAAATTAACTATTTACATCCTATAAAGTACAAACACTACAGATGCATTGCCAATATTTCATTTCATGAATTCCTGAAGTAAATAATATTCAGTTTTATTTTTTGCTGTTGTTGTTGTCCATCAAAATATCTATTTGTATCGAACTTTTGTCGCGTTTGTACTTGGTAGATAAAGTTTTTTTAGTGATAATATGGTTCTTATACAATCTAATCTATTCAATTTACTATGAATCTGTAGTTTTACAGCAAAATATTTCCCATTTTCACCTATACGATAAAATAGAGCCGTTTTGCTGCGATTTCTGTGACGATTTTTAAGGCGATCTTCAGATTGTGAGCGGAATATTTTACGAGGATTCGTTTAAACTATAAAAAGATTGCAGATTTTGTAATCAGGTTTAATCATAATGAAGTATAGAGATGATGTCTCTGATTATAAATAAGTTAATCGAAACGTCTGCTTAACTTATTTATAATCAGAGACACCATCTCTATATAAAAAGATCAAACGTTTTTTGTTTAATTACTGCTTGAGCCTCTTTCTACCTAGATGGATTTACTGTGGAAATCGTATTAAAGATCGTCGTGAAAAAATTTGAAGCAAAAACGACTGGTGTGAACCGGGCTTGTTTCGCCACAAAATGTAATAACTCGCACAAAATGTAATACTGACACAAAATGTAATAAAAACTGACACAAAATGTAATACTGATACAAAATATAACCAAACCTCACACAAAATGTAATAAACTTCCTAACACAAAATGTAATAAATTTTGACACAAAATGTAATAACTTTATTACATTTTGTGGCGTAACAGGGCTCGACATTTTATTACCGTATTAAAGCAATAGATAGCAAATATTTCACAAGACAACAACACCATTTGAATAAAGAGGTTTAGCGTTTGACTCCATCATTAACGCACTCCCCGGTTTTGGGAGACTCCCTTATACGCCGGGAAAGCTTGTCGTAAATTAGAGGTATAAAAAAAATCATTGAATGACATTTCTTATGGTGTCCACCGCGTCCACATTTTTGAAATTATCATCCAGATTATCTTTATACATTATTTTTTATTCTATGTATCATATTATTTATTAATTTATTATTATTTTTTATCTTTATGCATTGTTTTAATTCCGCCAAGAACATATGTTTTTTTTTGTCTTATTCTTAATTTTACATTATTTTATTGATTAAACAAAGATTGGATGTGAACCGCTATTTTTATAATTCATACATAGTATTCTATATTATGAAATATAAAATCTTCAATCGATTTTTAAATCTTGAACAAGCATGGGTTAGATATCAAATAGCTGGCATCGTTTAAACTCTAACTTAGTATTTACTCTCTATAGTAGACCTATACATAGATGTTATGCGAAAAATTAAGCATATTATAAGTATACAAGGCTCTCGACCAATCACAGAGCGCGTAGTATCCGGACTATTTTATAAAGTAGTCTACTGATGTATATGTTTTCAGTCTCAAACTGCTCGTTTTGTTCAACATATTGATACTCAATCATAGCCTTTAAAGGTACTCTTGATTTCTCTTATTTCCCAAGGGAAAGTTAGCCAGTTTTGAAGAGAAAAGAGTGTTCAATAGCCCTGAAGCGCGATAACATTTTATCCCCGTGTCTAAACCGCCCGGTTGGCTCGGCTGTGTTCCGGTCTATTGTGCGGGAGGTCACGAGTTCGATCACTGTAGCCGGACCAACACTCAGGGTCTTAAAATAATTGAGGGGAAATTGCTTTCTTTTAAATGGTTAGAATTTCATGTCTTCTCGGATAAGGACAATAAACCAAAGGTCCCGAGGTCCGTATGTTAGGTAACTCTTTAGGGTTAATACGTCACCCTCGATATACTACTACTACTAAACCATAATAGTTTTTAAAATCCTTCCACACGCAAATTTCATATTCCCTCAAGAATACAGGAACAATAGTCATAATTACTGAACAAAAGCAATGCGACAAGGATTCTGGTCTAGAGACGGGCAAAACGTCATCACGCTACAGGCTTATTAAGCATCAACTTTTGTTTGTTTACTGAAGTTTCAGTTGCTCTCATTTTTTAAGTAATCACGCACATTAAATTTATCCAATACCATATCAACAGCTTTTACTCTAGGTTCTTAGTTCTATTCAAAAAATCGAACAATATAGCCGCTTTTTCTTTACTGTTTTTCCTTTTTATTTTATGAGCAAATTCCCGGTGTTACTGTAGTCGAGAAACGATATTGGTGCTTTTTGCTTTCTTCTTTTTACACGTGTTTTTCTTTCTTCTTATTTTGTAAGCAAATTCTCGTTGTAACTGTTGCCTTCACACGCCTGGATTTGGACGTTGAAAAGCGAACAAGGCCACGTGGTCTTTCACACCAATTACCTTGAGCTAATCTAAAAAACTCACGTCGAAACCTTGTACTGAGAAGCATATAAACGATAGGATTAATTGCACTGTTTGAGTTATAAATCCAGAACGATAGTAACTTTATCGCCAGAGGCATCTTAACCCATCCTTTCAAATCATAAAACATGTAATAGTGCATTATGTGAGCTGGTGCCGAGCAAAATGCAAAGAGAGCTACTAGAGCTAGAAGTAGTTTAACAACTTTACGTTTTGCTTTGGTGGCTGATTTACGGGTAATTATCGAGCCATCTTGAGTAACAATCTTCTTCCATAGTTTTCTGCCAATCAGAGTGTAAAGAACACTCATAACCACTAGTGGGACCGCATACAGGAAGATAAACACAAGAGTGAAATACAATCGCTGCGATTTGTACGTTTGTTCCAAGTCTCCCCATTTAACGACACAAAAGTATTGGCCGTTCTTCTCAACAAGTGTGTAGATAAACAGATAAGGACTTGCCAAAGCTATAGATAATGTCCACACAACTGCCGTTAGATATTTAGATCTTCTTAAAAACGAATGTCGAAAGCAGTAAAAAACAGCGCAGTAACGCTCAATAGAGATCGTCAAAATAGTTAACGCAGATGCAGCGATTGTAACAAAGTTAGGAAAATGTACCAGCTTGCAAGCCATCTCCCCGGCTAAACCTCCAAACGGCCATTTATTCTGTACAAACAAATACGCGACTGCCAGAGGCATGGCAAATAAAGTCACAAGAAGATCAGCTAATGCCATGTTACCAATCAAGACGCTAGTACTACAGAAGTTACGTCGAGATCGTTTGAATACGATAATCAAACCAAAGCTGTTACCCAGAAGACCAAGCACGAACGAGATGAGGTATGATGACGTCATGATTGCTTGGGTGGTGGAAGAGATGAAGTATAAAGAAGTACCAGGGCTCTCGGTTGTGGTTTCTGGAAAATCAAAGAATGCCAAGTTATGTAATAGCTTATATAGGATATTAATCACACTTTGATTGGTAAAGAGCAGTGTGTTATTAGAGCACTGGGGTCGGTTGCATGATGCCTGAATAGCACTGTCCATAGGATGAATCCTATCCATAAGATAAATCCCTATCCATGGGGTACGTTTTATAAAATTTGATGCAGTGGATAACCTTTATCCTTTTTCCTCGTGTGACTGGCCCCAGATTCAGAGATAACATCGCAACGCTTACTTTGTTGAATGTACAGTATGAAAGCAAAGTCAATTTTTTTCGCTTTATAGTTATTTAAAAAAAGAAATAGCACATATAGGGTATACACACTAGAGATTTGAAACTTTGTCTTAAATTGCACAGCTAAGGATGTTTGCATTAAGCCTGAACAACGCTATCCATAGCACACCGCGCCCAAGCCTCAGCGCATGCGTGGCATTTGCATTTAAAAACAAACAGATCGTTTGGCAATTGAGTTTTGAGTCAATTTATAAGAAATTGCGTAAAATTTGTAGACTTATTTTTTTCTGCATAAGCAAGTTTTATTTTTTTCCATTTTGTTGGTGGGGGGGGGGGGGGGGGGGCATGCACAGTCACTTGACAGCAGTATTTATATATAGTTTTTTTGAGACTGACTCGCTTCAAGTCGACTATCTCTTTCTCTTAGAAGCACTGCTAAAGCACCACGGGAAAGAAGGAATAGAAAGAGTACCAGTCTTCTTCCTTTTCGTGGTGATTTACGAAATAGAGAGAGAGACGACTGGGGACAAGTGTGTTTTGTGGGTAGGTTTTATGATGCAAATTAAATCAATTGTTATACAAATGATTTCAAATCAGAAGGTATTATGAGGATGTGAACCTAGAGAAGAAATCCCTAAATAATGCCAAACGAAATAGTTGGACTTTCTTTTCATTCATGGTATTGAGTAGGCACTAAAAGGGTTTGTAAAAAAAGGATTCGAATTCTTCTCAATAAGGGGTGCATATATATTTTGCATATTACTTCAATTGTTTTCTGCATAGCAACACTCAGTATACAAAACGACTACGGGTTTGGATCGCGCGATTGAGTTTCATGATGACAATCAAGAAATACACGCATGTGCAATCCGTTTATAACCCTTGAAACTTTCCCAGAATGCACCTTAATGAAACGTCGTTAATAGAGATACGAATATACCGTGTGAAGTATATTGTCTATGGAAAAGTATAGATGGGCAAGGCAACGGAAAGCGAAGTCAAAATTACTCTTCGTAGAAGTCAACTAAATCAAAGAGCGTCCTTCGGCTTTTTCTTGATCTTCTTTTATTCCAGGAGATTATTTTTGTCACAAAGCAATTTCCTGTAATGTTTTGGTTTTAAGAAAATTCTCTTCTATATAAATATATCACCATCGATGGTCTCTTAGCCACAGGTAGCACGGTAATACACGGACTATGCAGGGAGGCCACAGGTAGCCCGGTAATACACAGACTATGCAGAGAGGCAACATGTAGCCCGGTAATACACAGACTATCGGTGCGTTTATGTTTTTAACTCTTTGTGGATAAGTGGAATGTATTTAAAAAAAAAACATTTTCAATTTCAGATTAAAATCAAAACAACGTAATTTTATCAAAGTACGTCTGGTTCCGATCTCCAACCCTCCTTACCAAAGGTTTTTTCTCATCTAAAACCTCTCTTAGAAGAACAATGAAGTGTAAAAGCTTTTAATCTAGGATTAAAGGAGAACCCGCGAAAGTAATTAATTTTTCAGCCATTTGTCAGTTTTTATAATACTTATAATACATCAACACTCTTTCACTTGTAACGAAATCATATATGGTCGATTTTCGGCATTTTTGTGTAAAGTGCTCGAGTATTCAATCACTTGAGTTGAGCCTTGAAAGTTCTTCACCTAAGGGCGTGTGTTTTATCTTTTAATCTCTTGTGACGCCATTTAGAGCACCTGTGCAACTTTCTGAACTAACTTGTTATCGATCGTTCTTTCATTCGTTTAACCGTTTTTAAAAGGTTAACTTACTTCAAAATCAGGCATTCGTAATTTACTTGGTATCAATTAGTTGATTATATTGTAGGTGGGTTTATTCTAAATGAGTTAACTCTGTTTCTTTCTCACAGAGTTTAGTTAATGAATACATAACTAGGTTGATGTGTATGAACCACGCGTTTTTGGACTCTGGTTCCATCATTATTGTGGGCAACGAAAAAAGTATTTTTACAAATAAACATTTAGTTATTCATCTGTTGTCTTATCTTATATGTCATTAAAAAATTGACTTGATTGATTTATTCATTGATTTTTTTAATTCATCTTTTTACCGACAGACGTTTGTTTGTGTCATGTCGAATTTTCTCTTCATTTGTAGTTATAATTTTTGCTTGTCAATTTGGATTTCCCCATCGATTTTGTTAGGTCTATTCACAAGAGGTCATTTCATTCGAGCAGTTCTTCATATGGAATTTTACATGACAAAAGGTTTCCTTTTTTAACTCTTGTATAATTCTCAATTAATATGTTATATCATTTTTAGTAATCCTTTATGTTATAACTGATGGGTCTTAATACTGCTTCTCAGCCATCAATGTGGGAAAAAAGATGTATTTCGTAGACGCTTTTCTTTCGTAATCTGTGTAGTCGTTGCATGACAATCTCTTCAACAAATATCGATGACAGAGGGAAGATATCTTGCAAACACACATTAATGATATTATGCTAGCATCCGTTTTATTTCCTGTATATTGTTTTGCATTTTTCAATATAAAATAATATTCAATTAAAAAACTAGTTGAAAAATAAACGTTGTTTAATCTCGTCTGTTTATCTGATGGAAACCAATACTCTTAAAATTTACGTATAGTATGTTTTTGTAGAAGTAAGTGTCTTGATGTTATGAAATACGTTGAAAAGAGCTTTTTGTGTATCAAAGGTGAATAGTAAATAAATTGCGATTGTGGGCGTTTTGTTTTTATTGATACATTATTGCTTTTTTAATATCACTACAATCTGATACAATACGCGGGACAAATCTTTACGGAGGCTTAAACTAGTGACCTATAATATTTATATTATAGGTATAATAATATTTTATATTGTTCATAAAATATCAAGTTTAATAAATCTATTTTGCATCAAAAAATTTTAATTTGGATATAATTTCGCCACGATATCTCCAGGCAAACCTTATTATGCAAATAAGGACGAATTCTGTATTTAAAGATACCTTACAATCCTTACGAAAATGATTCTGTATTGTTCTGGGATCATTAATTACTCGTGCCCAGGCCCTTAGGCCGAGGGCACGAGTATAGTTCTGCTGCGAGTTTCTTGTTGTTGTTTTTTTTTCCTCCTTTTGTTTCGCTGTTAGAAGTTTAGGCAAGTTCAGACACGTTCCATCAGGTCTGATAATTTAACATAACAAAGAAAGAAATTTCTATGGACGGACCACGGGCTCGAACCTGCGACCTTTGGATTGTCAGGCAGCGCCTTACCTGACTTGCCATCGCGCCAAACATGACGTTTGTGAGATCCATTAAGCTATATATAAGTAGTACGAGTTCAAGTCTCCGAACGGCCAATCTCTTTTTTGGTTCTTTTTTTTTATATTCTTTTTTCTTATTCTTAAGTAATCTTTCTTTTGCAATTTTATATTCAGTTATTTTTTAATAAACAATTTTTTAAATAATTTAAACGAATGCTTCCATGTCGCATCAAAACAGCTAAAAAAATAATTAAAACGAATGCTTCCATGTCGCATCAAAACAGCTAAATAAAACTTAATTTAAGGAAAAACAATTCGTGGAATTGTTAAGAAGAATTATTAGAAGTGAACAAGATCAAAAAGTAGCAAGAAATTCGTTGCGAAAGTGAGAATTTTCGAGCTTGTAGACGTATACATATCGAAGTTCGCTCACTCGAGTTGAAGAACGATTGTTTAGCGATGTGTATTAACAAAAGCGAAAAAAGACAAATATTTCAAAAGGATCTTTTGGTATCTTACCCAAAGGAGACTATTTGGTCACTTTTCAAGTCTAAAAGGATCTCTTTTTTGGCTGAACTTTGCGAAATTGAGAGAATCATAACAAAGGGCAAACAACGAATAATGTTCACTCGCTATGGTCCACGCTTCAACTGATTGGAAAATCTGCCGATTTTTGAAAGAAAAAGCGAAAATTTGCAGTATTTTTTCGTGAAAAATTGAAATAAAGTGCAATTTATTGAAATCTTGTTTATTGAGCTTTTATGCTGATGTAGTTTTTGTGTAATTCTTGTTGATTTTGGAGTATTTTTTGCCGTTAAAGAAGAGGTGGTATGGATGATAGTTTCCTGCCTTCTAGTTGCTGCTAGCGGAGCGAGTAGATTGCTTGGGCTGCCTGTGGTAATATAAAAGTTCGAGATGTCGCAAAGAAACCGTATTGCATATTTTGTGTCGTTTTGTTTCTTGTTTTTTGTTTTGTTTTGTTTTCGGTTTTTAAGAACCTCCGTTCTTGGGCACGAGTAAACCCTGAATTCAGGGTCTAGTTATCTAAGCTTGTGAATTGTATTAATTTGTTGTTTCATTTGTATATGTTCATGTTGTGGAATTGCCATTTTGTTGTTGATATCGATTAGTGTATTTGGATCAGTATTTGAATGCGAGTGTTAGTTTACAGCCAAATTCTTTGTATTGCGACCCGCCGTTTAAAAACTTTATTTTCATTTTAGTCTTTTCTGAACCGTCAGTCAATTTCAATAGGGGAGCTTGCACCAACACGTTCTGTCATTGGTTAGTTTAAAACAGTCTCCGCCCGTTGAAATTGACGGCGGGTCGCGATACAACGAATTTGGCTGTCAATTCCAACTATAGTTTTAATGAGTAAACCTCAGGTCTTTGTCTAGACAGTTCCATAGTTAATATTAGTTAATTATTATTAATAGTTAAGTAATTAATTATTCGTTGCTCTGTACACGTGGTACATACACCTATTTCCAAAACGGTTATCGGGGAAAAATAGAAGAAAGCAGGACCGAAAGGAATGGTGAGCAAACGTTTCTAATTCTTTATGTAATTATAAATATAATGTTGTTTAGTTGAGTTCATGGCAATTCGTACGCATATATCATTTCTCATCAATGGTAGGTCTGTAAGGTTTTGTGGAGCGATGTCAATCATGCATTTGATATCATTCAGTTATTTCAAGCCACCGGTTATATTCCTTTAGGACATGTGCGATGTGTTCATGTTTTTGTGCCACTTGGTAAGATGATTAAGTAGAAAAAAAATTAATATGGAAATTATACCGAGTGTGAACTGGGACGATTTTAAAGAAGTTCGAAAACTTTCGCTTAAAAATAGGAAAGCTGGATTTTTATGTTAAAGTGTTTCCCAGACATTAATCTGTATTCTGTGATAATGTAAAAAAATATAAAACTCTAAAATTCGAAACCCTTTTGCGCAACTGTTCGCAGTGAAAAACTATGGAACTTATCTTAAAGAAGCCGTCTCAACCAGGATGCTTTGCGGCCATCTGGTTTATCATATGTTTAGAGCGGCTATTTTCGAAGTGACCGAAATGGGCGCTACAGAAACAAAATCTCTTCGAATTATCCACGTCTCAATCGCGCCATAGAGTTCCTTATTGGTTATTTATTGATTTTTGAAGATATTTTGTAGATTTGTTTATTTTACTCGTATGTAAAAATAAGAGAATATGAGACAAGAGAGCTTATCCCCCGTATTGGGCTTTACACTCATCATGGGATCTTTTCATTCTATTTTCATGCTGGAATTATTTCGGGAACGGAACGGGATTGACCAGATTGCAGGAGGCGTGGTCTCATTGTAAAAACGTCTCAAGACAAAAGTGCGGAGATTGGAAGGAAGTTTCAAAAGTTTTATAAGGCTCTCTTATCTCCACATACCATCCTTGAAGTGTTTTAACTTAGTTAAAATACTTGCGTAGTTATATTTCGTGTTATTACATATTCAGTGGATTCGAAAATTTACCGTCATGAGGACATTAGTGTCACTTTGTTCAAACAGTCGTTCACACGGAACTTTGCATGACAAAAACGCACCTTTTGTAATCCGGTTTCAACGTAAAATGTACAAGCTTTTTTATATATTATATATATATATATTATTTTATATATATATTTTATTAAATTCTATTTATAGTGATTCTCAGTTCAGTAAGCATGCAATGTGTAGAAATCTCTTAGGGGACAAAGGTTTCTCACAATGGCTTCTTCATGTTTACAATAAGTGAAAGGCAAATATGGGATGTTTTTGCAACAGTGCGATAAAATGTGGCGAGCGGTCGAAATATTTCCAAAACGTCGTCCAATACGAGCACAGTCAAGTCACAAAGTTTTTTGGGTCAAATATTTAATATTTGTTTTGGATTTTTACCTTGATAATAAGATGAACAAAGACCAAAACCAAATCTTAAAAAATTGATCAATATTTCGTAAAACCACCAAAACGAAGATTATCGTCGTTTAAGTATTTTGTTATAAAAACTCTAAAAGTACTTAACATTTTGCTTTCAAATTTTTAAACTTCAAAATTATATCCAGAGTTACTCTGCAGTATTTTTTTGTCAAATAACAAAAATTGAAATTGAATTGGTTGCCGCCATTTCTGAAAAAGAACTTTTATACGAGCGCTGTAATCGTATTAACCGTTAAATGAACTAGGTTCTAACAGTCAAGCGTCAAATATAAACGAAATTATAAATATCAACTGTCAAAACAGGAAAAAAATTAGATGCACTTTAAAACTTTGTTCTACAAACATGATTTTTTTGAAAATTGCGATCTCGTAAACACATAGAGATGACATGTGTTCTATTTCCTGCTCTTTCTTCAAATATGTTTTGTTATTCTTGCGTATTTGAAAGAAACTAGTTAATAAATTGACTCCTGTTTATCCGGTGGTAGCAAATTCACTTTTGTAATTATTGTATATGTTTTTTAGCCTTTTTTGTATTATGGAAAATGTTACATCGGTCCCAGTGGCCCTCTGTCAGACTTTGAGCGACTTACAAGGTAAGCAGAGACGTCAATTATCATTTTGATGAAATCAAACGCTTACGATTTCTAGAAAACTCTTCCTGTTCTGTGCACTAGAAAGTGAAAAGTAAAAATTTTAAATCAAATTGTATAAAATTATTTATCATATTATTAAAAAAATCACAATTCCTTTCGTCAATCATCCTATCAAGGTCAAAAAGCAACACAACAATGAGTCATATTCATTTTTCTCGCTGACAAAGAGTTTTACTGATGAAATTTTGATAAAATCAAGTTTTTTTTTACTCGACTGTAAAACCAGGTGTCATATCTACTGTGATATCAAAATGAAAACGTTCCACGATCAGCAGCGGCAGCTTGTTGAAGATAACCAGAGAAAATAAATACAAATGATGAAGTATTTAAAATACAAATATGAATTATAAACCAATTCTTACTATTTATAAAACGGGAACCAATAAGCCTAATGCATGGTGACCGGTTTCCCCCCGTCTCTATACAAAACTCCTTTTCACATTGCTTTCAGTTCCCTTAATTATGACTATTGTTCCTGTATTCTGGAGGGAAAATTTCAATTTGAAAGGTATTATGGTATAGTAGTAACAATCTTTATTGAGGAAGGCTTTTCATTACAATGATTTTCAAAATTATTTTGTTGTGATTTTCACAACTAATACGAACGGGGTAAAATGGCATCTTGTTTCAAAGCTTGATTTGCATCTTTTATTAAAGAGGCTTTGAAACTGTCACAAGAAAATATATCAATCATTCTCGAATCAATCTCTAAACAGCTATTGATTTCTTTAGTTGTCCAAAGACTTATAATGGAAACACATGAAAATGAGGTTTTGAAAGCGTAAAAACATGAACTGATCTGCTGATCACGTAATAATTAAAATACGAATTTAGTATTGGAGATTTTAATATTAACTCGTTACGGGGTGCCATAGATTAAACCTGATCACAGTTCAAGTATAACATTAGTATTAGATCGACAATGTTGATTTCGATGATTGAAGCAGAATTCTTCTTTTCAATTTCGTTTGTAAAGCAATTGAATTTAAGTTGCTAATGATTTATCAAGTACGGTCCCGGGAGGGGGGGGGACTCCGAGGGTATACGATCGGGGATGCTCGTCGTATCTTTTAGAGGTAAAAATCAGAGATATGGTATCTTTTAGGGTTTAAAATATAAAAATTGGTCAAATTCTTACTTTTTGGTATCTTTTAGAGGTTGAAAGCCACTGAAACTCGTGATTTTGGTATCTTTTAGGGATGAAAAACCTGTGAAGCCACGCCCTTTTGAAAAACGTCCGGTATCTTTTAGGAGTACGAGCATCCCAGATCATTTATGCCCGGAGTCCTCTCCCCCCCCCCCCCCCCCCGGAGTACGGTTCAGTGTAATCTTGTTTCCTTCGAGAACATTAAATAAAGTTGACAGTAATATATGAGTTTCTTTTAATTCCTAAAAAATGGCCACTTGAGATATTCAAGTAAGATTCTACGTAATAAACTTTATTTGCGCTTTATTTTTTTTTTTAATTAGCTTGTTCGTTTTGTTCTTTATTTAGTGTCGCTTGTTTGGTTTGTCATTTTGTTTGATTGTTTGTCTGTTTTGTTCGTCTACTTATTAGATTGCTTGTTTGTTCATCTGAACAACTAAAAGGACTATTTACGGTGAATCCTGCAAATGCAGGATCTAGAAACAGTCTAACTAACCATCAAAACAAATAAAGTTAAACAGTAACATGAAAAACTGGTATCCCTATCTTACTATTCTTAGTATCGTTTCTAAGCAGTAACAGTTTTTTAGATCTCTTTTCCTGTTTATAGATTATTGTTCATGAAAACGATTCACGATTCTGAGTGGTAGTTTACCCCAAAAGGTCAGCTTTCTATTCTGTAGAGGCTTGAACAGACTGCAATTAATATATAATTAAACTACTAGCAAAAATAAATTTTGCTTAAGATAGGCATGATATCATATAAACAATCAGAAATTTCCGATTGGATTCAAAAACCACTTGAGATGGCGTACTGTATTTATTGTTAATCATAAACAAAGTTCCGTCAACTTCTATCTTCCAACAATCTATCACGAGATTTATAAACTTCCAATTAAAAACTAAAATGAAACGAAATATAGGAATGGAAATTTAAAAGGAAAAAAAAAGCATTAAAGAAAGAGGGAAAATTGACCTCAAGAAAAATAGAATGACTCTGAATGTAATGATGGATGAGATAAAAAGGCAAGAAAAATTTTAAAGAAAGAAATGTCATCAGCAAAAAATTAAATATTAATCAAAGAAGGAGAAAAATAACAAAGAAACAAGAAAGGAAAGGTGAACCGACACGAATACAAAAATACAACAGCAACACACACAAAAAAACAGGTAATAATCATACAACAATTTATTTGGGCACTATAACTTCCATTTTACATTTAAATCAATTGCAATAAAGAAAAACAGGAAGAGAAGTATAAAAAATACAGAAACAATTGAAACAGGTTTTTGTAAGGACATATTCAACAAAAGTTTAGAAAATGAGCCGGAAATGAATGGAAAACACGTCAAACAAGAATCACGAAGGCCAGAGAATAAAAACAAAAACGAAACGAAAAAAAGAATGGGAGCTATTTGTCGCAAACTCACACATCACACATATTTGCTCATAAAACATTTACTTGCCAGTTACTTTTAAGAGACACTAACTCATTCAGGCCTCCAAAAATGACTTTTCCTGAAGTGGCTTTTTCCATTAGAAATGCTTCGTATATCTATCACAAAAACCGATTTGGTTTAACTAGAGACACTTATAATGTTCAGCTGGACGACGTTAAGTAAAAACCAATATTTTTTAAACGACGTGCAGCTCAAAAATATAAACACGAGAGCAAATTGTGTTTGTTGTTGTAGTAAAACTGAGTGATGTCCTAGTAGAAGAAAGAGTTTCAGGCAAAAACTTTAGATTTGAAAGCCGAAATGATTTAGTGTTTTAATGCAAACAGCCACTTAACAGCTAGACTACGCAGATAACACACTTAAATGATGTTTTTATTTGTCAATTTATATTTGATATCGTTTTTGATTAAGATCAAATACGAAATTACGACGTTATTCAAAATTGAAAATCCGCCAAGATTCGACGAAACCAATCATACAATCAGCCATGCTTTTGGAACATGTTGGAAATCAATGTCTGAAGAAAAACAAAAGTTTTCAAGTTTTCATTCATTCATTCATTCATTCATTCATTCATTCATTCATTCATTCATTCATTCATTCATTCATTCATTCATTCATTCATTCATTCATTCAATTTATTTTATTCTGATAAAACAACCGAAGTAATAACGAAGGAATTTTCTTCAAATATTCAAGATCTATCATGAATTTTACTAATATTATACATACATTTTTTTACAGCTGTTACATATATTTTACCTTTTTTACATGAAACATTTTTCTGAGGTAAATAAAAATACCGAATGTCTTAGTTGCCGGAAGTCTACAAAACGCCCGAAAGGGATTGTGGAGAAGCGTTTCTAGATGCTTTCATAAACCGATTAATTGTAGATCAAATATACAAACCATTTAATTTAACATCTATGATATTCAATTTACATGGCAGCGTTGATTTGGCCTTACAGATTGCTGCTAAGTCATCTGATAATCGTTGAAAAATCATAGTTCATTTCGAAATTCTTCCTGACATTTCCTTTTTCTTTTTATTTTTGATAAGACAAGCTTGATAAAAGTGTAATTTTCAGCGCTTTGATTTCATATACAGTCGACATCACTACACAGGAAATCGCAGGGAGAATACCATTCATGGATATTACTAATGCTTATTGAGTCTAAATGGGAAGCGTTCTGCTAAAAGGATAACCCCCATTTAGACTCAATGGGAATTAGCTAATACCCATGAATGGATTTTAAGATTTTTTTTCCTTTGATCATAGCTGCCTATTCTAAAGAATGTTTTTTCTTCTGATATTTTTGGACTGCAATAATTCCAAGTCAAAAAGGCAGATTAAGAATTTTGCAATTGGTCTGAATACTCTGATGCACTATGACGTCACTCTTAACGTTAAGCGGATCATCGGATGGCTTCAGATCAACGAAAAGTCACAGAAAATTGTTCTCAAATCTATTCCAATTCATGAGAAGAGGTGGAACAGTTTAAAATGGACAAAATATTATTAACTTCACTTTATACGCAATATATCCAAAAACCACGACATTTGCGAATAAACTGTTTCTGTAGGAGCAAATTTTGTCAAATGTTTCTATTAGGTCTGCCGATTCTATCCCCACAAAAACAACACATGACGTCATAATGCAACAGGGCAATTGTAGATATCAATTCTAATCTTTTATATAAACATTGTAACTATATTTTATAAACTGGAAACACAGTAATATTTCAATGGAATTATGCATCTGATACCCTGGCCATAAAAAATCCAAAAATATAGTTTTACAGATTGAATAAGATGATGCGAAAACACAATAAACAGCGATGCAAGAGAGATCTAAAAATTTTTTTTCGATTATATTCAAAGTACAATTGGTCGAATTAAAGGTTGTGCATTTGTGATTCTGTAATCACTTTAAAAAGCTGTAAGTGATATATCTTTGACAAAAAATATAATAATATTGGCATCCATTTTTACTCACCATTAGAGCTATAGTTCATACTTGAAATATTGCTTGACTTCATGATTCTGACTTTGTGTTAGCAGATTATTTTGTTTACTTTGATTTGCCTGTAATGAATAAAAAAACGATTAGCTTACTCTGACATACACTCATTTTGTACAGTGAATAATTCTTTAATTTGGAAAAGATTTGTAAAGCCAGAATTGTTTATGATTAACAAAATATTTTCTAGTTTTGTTAGTGGACTAGGACGTTATACTTTACATGTTTGAATTTCACTTTAGCTACAAAAACTCAAAAAGCCAGATGCAATTTGTAAATTTCCAAAAATACTTGAAATAAAACGACCTAGTGATTATCGTTCAAAATGAATGATTGATCTAAAATCATCTAGTCTATGCTTAAATACAAGAGCCGTAGATACATAAATGTCCAGCCAAAATGTGAATTTGTTGTATTACTCTTACTTTCGTACAATCTGATGTTTTTCCAAACAAAATTTGCTAAAGATAATAACAATTAGAAAAGATCAAAGTTCAAAACTCAAATTCTTTGACTGAAAGACAGATCATTGATGTCGAAGAGTAAAAAAAAGAAGCGAGTCAGAAAAGCGAAACAAAAGCGCCATAAACGGCGCTTCTTCGATCTCTGTAATTTGGTCAAATTTAAAAGGTAAAAAATTAACGGCCGAGAAACGTTCTACCCCAAACTTTGCCTGGAAAGCAGACAAAGAAAAAAAAGCAAAATTCATCCAAAATAAAAATAATAAAAAACAACAACGACGAACAGACAAAGAAAATCCAACCCGATGCACCTAAATGTAAATCCTTTGTAGCTGTGTAAACGAGCTGTTCAGTCTCCAGAACGGTTACAGCTAGCTAGAGAAAAACTTGACAAGAAAAGAAATAGGTTTGCTCTGATGCGCTTTGAAGTTCTGTCCCCAACCAGCTGTAATTGATCAACTGTGTGTGTGCTCGCAAGTTTGGCTGTATAAAGGCACCGTCACATTTATAGCCTTTAGGGAGTGTCAATCCAACTTTTCTAGACTTGATGTTTTCACGTCTTATTCGCCGTAGGCTATAAACTCCAGTGTCAGTTGAACGTCTTTGTATACTATTCCACTTTCAATTCATCGATTCGGTACGTCAAGACTTTTTGACATTCAAAATTGACTTTATTTCTTCCGTTCTGGTTTGTTTGATGAAGATTACAGCGTTAAATAGCTACTTTGTTTTGAAACAATTAGGGTTTTTCTGGTGTGTTCTGCTGGAAAATCATACATCTTACACCTAATTGCTTTTTCATATAGGCACTCTGTGAAAACGGATCTCCCCATTGATATAGCATTAGACTTTTCTATTCAGTTAAGTCATAGATTATCATACAGAAATTGTAATCGAATTATTAATTGATGCTTCAAGGAAAGTGCTTTAATCGGATCTTATAGTTGACAGAGCAGCATTTAATGCAAAATATCTTCTTCAGCAACAAGATTGATCAATGACGCTGATAATTGAAGAGCATTTTGAGATTTTACCAATGACTTTTTTAAATTTTGTTTTCATTTATTCGTTCTTTCACACACTCACTCATCCATTTCTTCATTCATTCAATTCATAAATCTATCCATCCATCCATCCATCCATCCATCCATCCATCCATCCATCCATCCATCCATCCATCAATCCATCAATCCATCAATCCATCAATCCATCAATCCATCAATTCATTCATCCATCCATCCATCCATCCATCCATCCATCCATCCATCCATCCATCCATCCATCCATCCATCCATCCATCCATCCATCCATCCATCCACCCATCCATCCATCAATTCATTCATTTTTTTATTCATCCATTCAATATTCATCCATCCATCCATCCATCCATTCATTCATTCAATCATTCATTCATTCTTAAATACTTCTCTTTATTTAGCTTTTTTTTCTAAGCTTGACACTGCTTCAAATCATACAGAAGAAAAAACTGAACCCAAATACAGTGATGCTTAAAAATAAAACTGATTTCCAATCGATTCACTCCAACGATGCATGTTGAAAAGCGTATTTAAAAAGTACATAGTGTTCACGGTGAGTGTCCTCACTGTATAATCCCATCGCGCACCCGTTTGTCAAACAGCTAACAAACTAAACTGTTTTGTTTAAAAACTTCCTGATACATGACGATATATGTTTTCGTTTTACATAACAGTGTTATTGTTATAAAACAAAACGAAAAGAACAGTTTCAGTTTTTAAATTGTAGATGCGTTGATATATTTGCATGCCAGGATCTATTTCACGTCAATAAAACTGAAAAACTATCTTTCGAGACAACTCGAGAATTCTAAAGTTGATTGATTGATTGATTGATTGATTTTTTATTTATTTATTTATTTATTTATTGTTATTTTTTTTTATTAATTTATTTTTTATTATCATATTATTATTATTTTTTTATTCATTTAATCATTTAGATGTATGCGCGTTACAGAGTTTTGCTAGCTCGTCTGTATTTCGTATTTTAATTCTTGACGGTTGTAAATAGATTTTAGTTTCAGTTTATGTTGCCCTGATGATGGACAAGTGGTCCGAAAGCTTGGTTTAACCTATTAAACACATGCGGAAGAAACAAGACTACTTTCATTATAACTTGAGAATTATTTAGCTTTTCACTATGCTGCTAAATTTAATCAGTTCGCGTCTTTTCTATGCCACAGCTGCGTATACCATTGCGTTGTTATAACACAATGAGTAACAGGTCCTTTACAACAGATAACCATCCCACACACACCTACAAAACAATAATCTGATCAAATTCTACATCACTCCCTGCCTTTTAACAGCAGGTTTTTGCACTCACAGCAAGCAGTGAAATGGAAACAGAAATTTTCTCAGAATATTGTGGGTCGTTGGTAATTATGCCAATAAGTTTTTATCTCCCACAGTAAGAAATATCTGAAACATTGATTTGCAAATTGATTTGAATGCGCAAAGCTAAAAATGTTTTCTCACGTTGTCTTTGGTAGTTTGTCTGATTTTGGAAAGATGAATGAAATGTTCCGAGAACTAAGGTCGTGGTCATTGGTAATACCACCAAATTTTTGTCTACAAAGTAAGGAGTATTAAATATTGCACATTGATTAAATCTTTCAATAGACATTGTATAATGCAAGTAATTTTTGAGTGCACAGCTAGGAATTTTTTTTAAAACTTTGCAAGTACATTTGTCTGAAATCCTGCAGCTTACATGCTGAAAATGATGTATCGTTACCTTCTACCAGAATACCAGAACAATTAACTGTGTGTCTTCTTGTAGTAGTTCTTGGTAACCCGTGTAGCACAGCAAGAATTATTAAATAAACTTAATGTATAAGTTTGGCTATTTTCCTCAGCAACGCCGTGGTTGATTTTTATCAGCAAGTTTTTAATTGATGCCCACAGCAACTGAGAAATTGATCTCCGATCTTCTGGCTATTTTCTCTGAAACGTAGCAACAGTTGATGCTATTTGCCAGCACGTTTTGGAACTAAACAAATTGACTTTACAAATGTCCGTTTCTGGCTAATTTCTATAAAAGTTTGTAACTAATGTTAATATTTATGCCGACCGTGTATGCACTGTAAGTATACCGAAGTTAGTGGTCTTTGTTCGCTTGAGCCGTCTCTGGTTATGTTCTAAGAGAATACATAGCTTTTTAAAAATCAGTTATATCGAAAAATGGTTATAAATCCACGCAAAGTACTCTCAGTCGGTTTGACTTTGAATGAAGTGATTTACAACTCTAAACCACTGACTGTTCGCTCAGTAAGAACATAGAGCTCTCTACCTTATCTCAGCAAGCTGTTTGTGCACACAGCAAGAAATATGGCACAAGAGATTTTGTCATTTTAAATTTTAATCATTGTACTTTATAGGGGGTCGTGTAGTGCTCTAATTTTCAAGAGCTGTTTCAATGGTCTTTATCTGCGCCAATGATTTTGACGTAACACTTGGTTGAATGCTATAAGTGCCTAGAAAGCATTGACGGTACAATTTGGACATGATTTATCTAGACCTGAACATTAGAGCAAAAGTACAAGATCAGTTTAAAGTGCTTTAAGTTTGTCATTCTGTTGATTCTTGCGCAATTACTTCATTCATTCTGTCTCTCAATTGACGTTCATTTTTTTCCCTTTAAACTAATGAAGAGTTATATTTAGGGCATGATTTCACGTACGAATTTGTTGATTACATTTTTTCAAAAGACTTTTTTTAAACATAATTGAAGGAATAAATGTATTTGTAATTGTATATGTTTTTTTCTTTGGCTGATAAGTCAAAATAATAGACCTTCTCTGCATTCGCTTTACTGGCCACAAAACAATAGATTCACAGTGAGGCGGAAGTGTATGAAATATAGAGAATATATGGATTTATACTCTCCAGCCTCAGTGTGATTCTATTGTTTCGTGGCCAGTCAAGCCCATGCAGGGAAGGTCTATTCTAACTGATCTCACTTTTTATGTAATGCAAACCCAGCAAGAATAACATATTTACTTAGTTCAAAAATCTACGAAAAATAGCAATAAACTAGCTCAGAAACGATTTGCTCAGCTTGTCACGGCTCTTGGATAAAAAATGGATAAATGGTGTAATGAATGAATGCATGGAAGAACGAAAGAAACAAACGAAGAATGAGAGAACTCTAAAAAGAACAAATCTAAACATTAAAAACACTGCCGGATTTGGAAATCGATAACCAGGCTGTAAATATTCAGCATTTTAATTGCAAGAATATTTTTTTCTTTATGATGGTTTAATGAGAAAGAGCCAATATTTAATTTTTTTACATGTACAAGTCTCATGTTATGAGCTATATTTCTTTTTAATTATTCATGTTATATTTTTTTGCTCATTCTTGTGAATTTTATACCATATGTTTCTATACTTGATTAAAGTCTATTTATTATTAAAAAAGAGAGAATGGCTAAATAAATAAATGAATGAATGAATGAATAAATGAATGAATGAGTGAGTGAGTGAGTGAGTGAGTGAATGAATGAATGACTGAATGAGTGAGTGAGTGAGTGGGTGAGTGAGTGAGTGAGTGAGTGAATGAATGAATGAATGAATGAATGAATGAATGAATGAGTAAAAAATATTAAACAATAATATAAACAGAAATGAATTGCAAAACATCAAATTTAAAACAGCTTGAAGTACAACTGTACTTTTGTACTTTTTTACATACATTTATGAAATAATTAATCATTCGCATCTTGTAAGCGTGCTCAATGCTTTGACATGTGCAAAACTCAGAGTTCTCAAAGACACTTAGATTTCCCTCTTGTATTTCATCGGAGTTCCTTAGAAAGCGATCAAAAGAGCCAATTTATCTCAGGCAACCTGTCACCAATTACAGAATTTCGGTCAGAAAACAGCAAGGCGATTGAAACTTGTGAATCGTGCTGTACGCCTAAAAGTTGAAGGCAGTTCATAGCTGGCATGATTTAAAGAAATACGACTTTCTATGGAAAGAACAGTGTGACAGTATAACGTGTAAATCACCTTGCGTCACAAAGTACTCATTTACTACATAAACATGTATAAACTGCCAAATAGATCAAAGTGCTATGAAAATATAAACTCTGACTTGATGGCATAGTGTAATTACAGCTAGTATTTCACCATTTCGCCTAAAGAAAAAACTGCTAGAAGTCGCTCATTGAGTACATACAGTACATGTTGTGACAGTTTTGATGAACGCCATTCGTGCTGTGGCCTGCTTCTCATTAGTTCATCTGTGTTCGGAGTAACACAATAAGCGACTATTTTCACTGCTAAATCTATTTGCACTTTACACAATACTTGACTGTCCATTTTTGTATATATCGTTGCTATGGTTACATCCTTTAACATCAAGTTAATTGGCCTTATTAAAGAAATTGGCTTCAAGTGAGAATGTTGGAGTATAAAACAGTTTATAAAAAAAATTCAAATTTTTAAAGAAATTGAGTTGCTCCATTTGATAGTAATCCATTTAAATGTTTAAGATTTTTTTAAACTCTACTCATCAAACACATACATCGGACAAACAACAGTAATTTATTTATCAACAAAAGTTTCAGCGCTAACTTCAAGATTTAAATTGTATTGAAATGACCAGATACGCGCCTAAACAATTTACATCAGGAGCATTAAATAGAAATGCACCGCTATTTTCATAGTTTCTACATATTCTCATAGTCATTCTCATTTTTTTTTTACTATTATAAATATTTTGTAAAGAGCATCGAGATATACTGGGAGAGATATACTAGTTTTTTATTACAACAATCATACAGCTTGTCCCTCATATTCATCTTTGTACACATCATGAAACCCATTTATTCTGTTTTAGTTATTTTGGGAACGAAACGTGATTGATCAGATGGTAGGAGACGCGGTCGCATCATACTAAAATTTAAAATTGCGGAAAGCTAAGAACAGTTGTTACTAAAACTAGAAATACGGTGATTGAGTCCTGGGTTATGTTCTCCTGCCTTATTCTTTCTTTCCATTAGGTGAATTCTTCAACAGCAAAAATGGGATTGTTTTGTTTGTCGATTTGCTTTCTTTTAACGCGTTGATTAATAAGATTAAAGTAGTGGAGCAAGAGTTATTTTTTACCAAAGATAGGATTGATAGTCGAGACTCGAGCTTGTTAATTCAACAGTTTAATTTTCACTTGAAACAATGTTGGCATCGTCGAATCTCATAATTTTCCGCTGGATTCAGGAGTTGAAGGGGAATATATATTTCCGTATTCCGGTACTGTCAAGACAAAATACTCCCACAGGAACTCCAACAGAACAGATTTTATATTCTTTAGCATTTGTTTATTATTATTTTTTTTTTATTCAGCTATTTATTTTTCATTTGTAATAAGTATTGTATTCTAACAAGCCGAATATTCCCGATTCCTTATTATTCTTCAAAAATTCCGTATTTCATAACTATTTTCGTCAAATATTCCATATTCGACAATAGTTCCCTGGGTATTCCGGATTCCGGAGTCCGCTTCAACCCCCGAGCTGGATATTTGTTTAATGTGAAGAGTGCAATGCATCTTGGATAAGATGCTCCGTTAACATATATGCAATGCACGCGTATTAAAGCTTATCTTGATATCGATTAAAGGTTCAAAAATACAGCTGGAAAGAATAAAATATTACGATCTTCTACCTTTATTCTATGTATTTATAAATTATATTCAATTATAAGCTGCCTATCTCGTCTAACTCTTTGAGTTATTATAGGTAGCTTGTACTAAAAATAATGTTTTTAACTAAAGTATATTCATGTAAACTAATTATAACTTATGGTACTAAATAAAAATGATTGATTGATTGATTGATTGATTGATTGATTGATTGATTGATTGATTGATTGATTGATTGATTGATTGATTGATTGATTGATAAGAAGGGCTCTCAGTTGTATTTTTTAACTACAAATTAAACAAAAGATTTGAAATCTGAATCTTCAATCTAGTCCTGCAAATTTTACTGCAATGACTACAAAAATTGTCTATTAGTCGCTATTCATCGGATAATTTGTACTTTGCCGGCTCGTATGTGTCAGACTTAACAACTTTCTGGAATCAGATAAAACCATGCTTATATATATAGGTCTATAGCATACGTCACCCGACTTTTAACATTTGAACTTTGTAGGCAGCCACATTGTCGTCGATATTATTACTACTTCAGATTCGGATATCCTAGCTATGAAATGATCTGATTAATATCATTTTTGAGGCTACCTAATCGATACCTAAAAATATATTTATTGGGCAAAATAATATTATAGAGTGGGAATTGCACGACCGAAAAGTGCTTTAGGTAATAGTATTTGAAATGGATATTACCATTTGAACATAAAGCTGCTTATGTTTGGATATTTCTCAACACAGTCCAAAATCCTTTTGACAGCCGCAAGATAGTAAGAAATAAGAGAGCTTATCACCTGTATTGGGCTTTACACTCATCAGGGGGATCTTTTCATTCTATTATTAAACTGAAGTTATTTCGGGGACGGAACGTGATTGGCCAGATTGAAGGAGAAGCGGTCACATCGTCAGCACATCTCAAGACAAGAGTGCGGAGATTGGTAACAAGTTTGTAAAAATAGCTCGACGAGTAGAGTCCCTAATGTGGTCCGGGGATAAGCTCACTTAACTAATACTCTCTTGACAGGCGCTATTTTTTATTTCTGAATGCCAACGATTTGTTCCGAAAGGACTTAGTTGATCAGGGTATGCTACTTAAACTGTTTCCTTTTTTTAGTCTAAATCTGAAATAGATCATTTTGCCTCAGATTTCTTGCATTGAACGCCCTTTAGTTTCATATCGCACTTATGTTTAAACTTTTCATCAAATCCACATGGTTCACTTTCCTTTTTAACCAAAATCCTTTACTTTAGTTGTCGAGTCACTACAGATGCTTGCATTTCACCACTAAAGTCGGCGCGATTTAAAAAAAGCATTCATAGACTTCTAAATATATAAGAAAAAAAACACATTTTGGCCATTGAGTTTCTAGTCCAGAATAAGTAATTGCTAAAAATTATAGGCATCAAACGTTGCGTGTTTTTAGTGTAAATGTATAGGCGGCCATGTTTGTATCCCGGAGGTGGGGGGGGGGGGGGGGGTGGTGCTCCGGGGATAAACGATCGGGAATGCTCGTCGGAATTTTTCAAAAATACCCCTAAAAGATACCTGACGTTCTTCAAAAGGGCGTGGCTTCGCAAAGTTTTCATCTCTAAAAGATAACAAAATCAGGAGTTTCAGTGCTATTCAACCCCTAAAAGATACCAAAAAGTGAGAATTTGACAAATTTTATATTTTAAACCCTAAAAGATACGAAATCGCGGATTTTTACCCCCCCAAGATACGACGAGCATCCCCGATCGTTTACCATCGAAGTCCCCCCCCAGGGATTTGTATTAGTTGCAAACTACTAGCAAAAAAATTGGCGGACGATTTTATTTAATCTCGGGTAAATACCTTCAGGGATAACACGGGCAGACACAAATATTTTTCACAACTATCAGAAATTTCAGTAAAGCATTGAAATTTACGGGAAATACACAGGAAAGGACCAGCAACGTCGGTAGTTTCTCCAGCTTGAAGCTGATCTCCCAGAAGGCCGATAGTGCGCACTTTCCCCCCTCTTTCCATGAATGCTCCTTTGTACGGGTATCTAAAGCTACTACAATTAGCACAAGAATAGAAAAAAGTCAAAACAAGGATGTGAAATAATACGTTCCCTAAATATCAGACCTCGAGTCGAACTCTTAAAGACGATGAACATGAGAACGAGAAAGGCAACATTTTTGACAAAGCATGTACTATGTTCGCTATATAATCCTAATAAATGAATAAAGATAACTGGAACTACAGAAAATGCACTTCAAAGACGTAAAACTGAAAGTGCTCCAAAGAGTTCAATAATAAAACTAGCAAGTTAATACTCACTCAGTTGAGAACTCAATCTTTGTTTAAGACGAATGGAAAAACACGTCTGTGAAATTTAATACATTCTGTGGTTAGAGCAGACAAAGTACCGATGGTTATCATCCTTAATTTGTTGTTCAGACCGAATGATCTGTCTGCACCCAAAGACTTTTGGATTGCATTCATTGCATATAAAATCGAAATTCTAATATGCAAACTAATTAGAGTGCTGTGGGTGTTTAGAGCTAGCTGAGTTTCAAAATCTGAATAATTGGTATTCATTTGAGAAACAGGTACACCCACGAACACCCTCAAGTAAAAGGGAAAATCGGTGAATGAATGAATAAATAAATAAATATATGAACGATTGAATAAACGAGCCAACGAACGAAGCGATCGAATGGACGAACGAATGAACGAACGAATGAACGAACGAACTAATGAATTACAAATAAATTGATTGATTAATTTGAAAAAAAGGATTGTTTTAGCTCACAAAAGGTTTACCTTAGTGATTCCCTGCGCATTACTCCTGTTATTCTGATTTTCGACAGTTTTTGAGTTCCTTTTACTATGACAGCAATGGCAAATCTCTTTCTCTACCAATTAGCAACTTCTACTAATTGAAACTAAACTAAGTAGAAATACCTTGATATACAATTTCAAAGAGTCACATTACCAGCAAGTGTCAGAAGGGTGCCTTTGGTAAGCTTTTAAGTCTTGTCTTTACTTTAAAGACAGAGATCACATGTCAAGCAAATGAGAAAAAATGATGCAATGAAAAAACTGAAGTCTCCGCGGATGTAAGCGCAATTGACTAAATGCAGATCAATTAATGGATGACTACACAATATTCCACTGACGATGACTATTTGGCGATTGTTAGTATCGGTTTTCGTGATTGAAATCGCGAAGTCCATTAGCAGTCAATTCCTCTTAAACGTTTACAAAAAAATCCGACACTTCCTACACGCACAAACACAAAAACTGTGATTTGCATCATGTAACGTATTATTGTGCGTCATAATCATATATTTTCTTGTTTGTTTGTTTGTTTGCTTGTTTAGTTGTTTGTGTTTTGTTTTATTTGTTTGTTTGTTTGTTTGTTTGTTTTTCAGCCATTTTGAATCAGTTTGCTTGGTAACACAGAAGGCCCAAAAACTTAATTTGATTTTAATTTAATTTTTTTAATAATATTTTTTAAATTTAAAAATAACATAAAATAACGACAGCGCTATTTTGATATAAAGACTTGTTCCGAATGCAGAAAATACCAGAAAATCACAAATTCATGGTCAGATTTTAAATCATAAAACATGTATTTTTGTAGATCACACCAGTTAAACAGAATCAAAGGTCGTATAGCTCTTGTAGTGATATTGAATAAGTCTTGATATGTATTGGATCGATAACGACCGGAAAAAAAAAAATCAAATATTCAAACATAATACCTAAAATAGCGCAATTCCCCGGTATCATATTGAAAAGTGGACTGGGCACTAGTCTTCAAAAACTATGCATTGCGTTCAAATAAAGCATATTTATGGGAAGGAAACAGAACAATACAAATATCACTATGCTATTTTAGATAGTTTATTAGATGTTTGCTTTCAATAATGATTTTATGAAGAAGAAAACATTTGGAAGGACACTACATACATTTCTTGTAATATTAAAACGCTTGTAGATTCATTATTTTTATTCGGTGTTAACGTTTATAATTAATGCATTGTGACATTGTGTTTAGCTCCAACTAGACCCAGTCCCCTGAGCAATATGAAATCGGCTAATTCTCCGGATCAATCAATATCCAGCGGAAAACTTCAAAACAAATTCTAGCAGTTGATAACTTTTATCAGGGAGATTTTATTAATTCATTATTTTTTGTTGATTTTAATTTGTCTTAGTTTTTCTTGCTAATTAACCAATAGAACCTACCATCGCAATTATTAAATTAACTGCTATTGCGTGGAAAGATTTCATCCTGAAACACTTCAAGTTAAGTCAAAAAGTCTCAGACAACCTGGATTTTGTCTATTCGATCTCAAATTTAAGAGTTCTTAAAATGAGGGTTTTGGCTGGTTGAAGCATGAGCTTTTGGGACCATGGTGTTTATGCACGATCGTAACAGCGGTTACGTGTATGTTTTAATTATAAAAACAATTTGATCAAAAAAAAAAAAACAATTGAACACGTTATTGAATGTCTCTTTATTTGCCTCTGGTAATATTCTTCTCAAAACTCCACGACAAAATCTTAGGTTTGAATAATTATAATAATTATTTTAATAAACAAAAGTGTTGGCTGTTTACAAAATATGAATGGTCGAGAAAAAGGCTCGTCGCGATCGACCGGAGTCAAGACACACATTTACAGACACGCCAGTCAACAATTTTATTTGGACTATTTCACAATATAATTGAAAATTTTTTTCGATCGCTTACGACTGTTCTCGATTGTTCTGGATTTTATGGAATCCCGGCTAAGTGTTCCGTATACGGAAAATATTTCATTTCATAGTCATGTGCACTGAACGGCCTCTCTGCGCTGATGCGTACGGCATCATCCTAAGCCAAATGTGAACACATTCATCCAATAAACTGACCTAATATTAAATCCGAAGACCAGGCCATTAAAATAAATTGTTTCTATTACATTTGGCGTTTCTAGTATCCCCGCATAAACAAACTTTGACGTCATGAATAGGACAATTGAAGTATTTTGACTGATTAACGTTTACGGTGATAGCAACTTCAAAGGATAAGTGGATCGATAGTTTGTCGTGTAACCTGTTCCGTTTGATGGTCATTAAGATTGTAACTGCTTGTTTTGATCACTTGCTACCTACCTAATAGTTATTGGCTATTACGACGAGAAGGGTTGTGTTATATTTTATGACATATTTATGCTAAAATGACAAAGACAAGCCATTCATTTTGTCAAAAGTGAAAATAATTATCAGCAAGTCTTCGAAAGCTCAGCATCCGCAGAATGTAGAATTATAGTAGAGAAAACTGACGTTTTGGACGTTAGTCCGAGTAATACTTTAACTAACGTCCGAATCGTCAGTTTTCTCTACTATCATTCTACGTCGATTCTACGGTGTCTAACTTATCATTACATTTACAACTGTTTCTCTAGAAACACCGACGCAATCTTACCTAGTATTTTTTACTAGTTTTTACATCCTCAGAATGATTGATTTTATGCCCATTTTCCATTAAGACGTCCTTAGCGTAAAAGTAAAAAGGCGATTTGTACACATGTCAAGCTTATTTTTATAGAAGTCGGTCGATTACATCGCACTTGAAAGAGCTATGACATACAATGACTTTATGATCTAAGCTGTATGACACTACAAGTAACTACAGAGAGCAGAGGAGCATGACACAAAGTCAATTGAATCAATCATGTACTGGCAATAAAAGAAAAAATAATAAACTGTTATTGATGGGCATCGAACCCACGTATTCGATGTGTTAGACACTACACAACAATGACCACGCTGACGAAATATGTTGTTCGGCTTTGTACCTCAAAAACGTTCTACTCTTGTTAGAGGATAAACATTTTTCGCTTACTAGCTATAAACTATCGATTAAAAAGCATAACTCTGTGACATTTTGAATCATTAGACGATTTATTGGTTTATTGAAAATTGAACAACAAGAAAATGATGATATTTCTGAAAATCAATAATGGAACATAGATGTATGTCCTTATACCAATAAATGAAAGCTAAAAGCTGGTGGTCAATGTATATAGCTTGTATAAAGTAAACAGTCTAAAAAAATTGATTTGTTGGGCATATTACTAAAAGTCGGGACTCAAAGTAGTGCTCAAGCTCCACCGCTACAGCAGCGCGTTTTTTTTTTCACTTTCTTCTCCACAAACCATTTGAATGTGGATTAATTGATTCCGATAACTGTAAATTATCTAATTTAATGATTGTCTAACTTCAAATGTGCGTGAATAAAATTACATACATTACCAAAATCGGTAATTTGTTTCGCTATAAACCAATACAAAACAAATTAATGGCTCTCTTAGTTTCACGTTGTAATCTTGTGATTAGCTTCAATAGATTAAAGAATTAAGGATCAGGTTTAAAGGAACTAATTCCAGTCGCGACAATACTGAATATTCTTGTGTCAATTTAAGGTTTAGAAACGTTTCTTTGTTGTTGTTGTGTTATCAAGTAATTGTGCATTAGCTAAATTGTCATTTGAGCAATTCCAAGATAAGTCCATGCGAGAAAATTTAGTTTATTTCTATTTAACGCAACTCCGTACTTTTATACTGCGCACGGTTCTGCGCATGTTACAAAATTTTTGCTATTATGAATTTCATCGTGAATTCTAGTCAGATTACGTTTGAAAAGTGCTTTAAATAAAAAAACCCGGACAATTCAGACATTTTCAAGCGAGAAAACGCGATATTTCTGTAACTCGACCCAGTCCTCTAGTGGTAATGTATATATTTCAAACGTTTGAGGTCTTTAGACGGCAATAGCACAAAAAAGAACTCGGGCACCTATCTTTTTTATTTTCTTATTTTTTCAAGAACTATGTTTTCTCTTACATATCTAATTGTCAATAAACGTCCACATCTAGTTTTTGAGATATTTCAAGAAATGTGTCTTGATAGGCACTTGGACTTCCCTCGAACACTATAATCTATGCTAGAAATTTAGCACTTTTGGTTAGAAAAAAAGGTTTCTCTGATCAAATAATCACATGATTTTTATATCCACTTATATCTTTATGGAAAAATAGCAAAATCAAGAGAATTTTGTATGTCTAGAAATATTTATCGACCAGTAATTAATTATTTTTGAATTTTCGAATTTTACTTCCAAAACACAAAACATGGTACTTTTTAAAAAATTCTCGTGAGAAAACGAACTCGGGGACCCCATTTTTTAATTTTATTTGTGAAATACGCAACTCAAAAAATATCATTGTGAAAAGTTTCAAGGCATTTCCATGTCTAATTTTTATTTCTGCGGAATTAATGAAGAAATGAAATGAGCAAAAGATGCCAAATTGTATCATTCAAGAATTGGAGATAAAACATTTCGTCAAAAATTGGGCTCGGTGTAAAATTGCTAAGTGATTGGATAGATTGAAAATATCATTAAAACCCATTTACCTGCACCCAAGCACTGAATTAGTGACCATTAAAATCGTTCGTCATGGCATACTTCAACCACCATGACATCGATCTGAATAACACAAGCATTTTATATCATTTATCATATCAATAAGGGGCGTTTGAGCTAAGTGATCGTTTAAAAACGTTTAAGTGTTTATATCGCTATGTCCTGTATTATATTAAGTGCACCGAACAAGGTTATCAGAAGTGACGACGACAATAACAACAATGTTAACTTGACTACAGTAATCGACGACTGCTGTAACATCACCACCCGGGAGGGGGGCTACCACATATCGGAAGGATGCTCGTCGTACCTTTTAGGGTTCAAATTCAGAGATTTGGTACCTTTAAGGGTACTTACAGATATTCAAAAACAACGTCTTGAGTTTACGACCATTATATTGTTTGTATTTGAGTTGGTACCTTTTAGGAGTAAAATTCATGTATTGCTACGCCCTTCTGGATAGAACTTTGGTACCTTTTAGGGTGCCATTTTCAAAAATGCCGACGAGCATCCCCGCCCTATTCCGATCGGATTCCCTCTCCTGGGCAACACCAACAACAGCTACAACACTATAAACAGAATGTAATGCTTATATAGCCCATCTCACCTAATCTCTCATGCGATTTAAGTTATTCAATATATTTATAGTATGTAATCGGGTTTTACAAGCATGAGGTTGATAAGTAATTACCATTAATGTGTGCCTATTGCTGAGGATGGTCGTTCCTGGTCAGTGTGTGAGTTTGACGAGACGAGAACTTAAGTCTAACGTCCCTATTCTAAAAAAAATGTGAAGCCTGACGATTCTTAATCGAAATAATTACGACAACTAGTTCAAGGGACTCGACACCAAAACGCGTACCTTTCGTATTTGAAACGCTTTTGTTAAAATGCATTAGAATCGATTTAATTTTTTTCTTTTTCTTTTTCTTTTTTTTTTTTTAGAATTTTAGCCTTTGATGGCATTCAACACCAACATGGTTCATACTACATGTTTATATGTTACATGCCTCCATTTGTGGAGATTTAAAAAAAACTATATCTATCGAGCAGATTTTGAGATATTTGTAATTATCTAAATTATTACTCGAAAACAAAACAATGAAATTAAGATCACTGTTTCAAAAGCCCTTTACAAAAATCATTGCCCAAAAAAGCAACAACAAATGCTTCGCTGTTTTATATATTTTAGGTTTTCGTGAAATCGCATAAACCTATTGCCTTAACAGTTTTCAATCTAAAATAGGAGCATTAATGTTCACGTTTGATAGGTAATATGTCTAGATTAATATTCGCGTCCGATCTGTAGAACGATTTAAAACAGTGAGCTGCAATCGAAACGGAAGTCACCTGGCTGCTGTCACTGTTTTATTTTTGTTAAAGATAAATCGACACTGGTGCAACTGACACAAACGAAGAGATAAGAAACTAGCAAGATACTGGAGTGAGCTGTGTCGGTGTTTCTATGGAAACAGTTATTAAATGTAAAGAGAAGTTGTAATATTACTCCGACAGGGGACTAACGTCCGAAACGTCAGTTTTACCTTCATCACTTTACGGTACACAACTTTACGTTTAACAACGATTTAATATACTCGCAAAATAAAAAAATCCTCGGGAGTTCTGATTACCTGGTCGAGATCAGTGCAGTTCAGGTGTAACACCAGTGCACAAAGCTGTAACACCAGTGTAGAAAGATAGCTGTAATACCATTGCAGAAAGCTGTAATATTAGTGCAAAAAGCTGCAATAGCACGGTGCAAAGCCTGGCTCGCAGTCAGTGTGCAATAAGCATACGCTACACGAGACAAGGGAATACAGTCAAGTTCGTGATACAGGCTAAGCGAAGAATTGATTTTGGTGTGCTTATGCTGATTTCACACAGGTTCACAGTTTTTAAATACGCATAGCGCTAGTGAAATAAGTACAAGGCAGCATCATCGCAACAAGAAGTGTTTATGCATGCGCTTGCTTCAGCTCGGTGCACACTAGCGTGTTCTTGTGCTTATGCTCATGCTTATTTCACGCAAGTTCAGAATTTATAAGCACAACGCTAGTGAAATAAGCATAAGCACAGTTGCAAGAAGAAGAGACATGTTCCATTTTGTTGTGCTTATGCATATGCTTGTTTTAACTCAGTACACACTAGCGTGTTCTTGTGCGTATGCTTGTTGTTTATTTCAGCTCGCTGCGTTTTCTTTTGATTGTGTTTGTCCTTACGCTTAAGCTTATCTAAGGGACGTAACATTAGATACTTGAGGGGGTTGGGCAATTTTTTTTCAGGATATTTTTTTCCCCTGTGATGGTTGTGCAGGATATTTTCTTCCTCCCTGCACGATATTTTTTATTGGCACATCTGCCGTGCACGATTTGTTTATATCAAATATCTAATGGTCCGTCCCTAACAAGAGCGAAACAGGTTTTACAAATGTACGTTAGTGAATCGCGCTGGTCTGAACGGAAGACCAAAACGTCAACGTATTGTTTGCAAAGTAACGTAAACGTTGCTTTATTATTGTGTAAATGAGACCAGAAAATTCTGCTTTTTCTACGACGAAACTAGTCAGATTAAGGTTATTCCGTATAAACTCTCTACAGTAAATTCCTTCTTAGTTTTCAAGTAGAAATAAAAAATAGAAAAATGGCTGGGTCACAGTATTGGATTTCGCAAAAAATATTTTCAAGTATATTCCATTGTAAATTTAGCGTCTAACATTCAAAAATGTGTCTCTTTAATGAGCTTGGTCAACACCAAATGTTTGAAATGTGCTTTAAGGCACTTCTTTTTTTTTTATCGATCACATGTTTTAAAATGTTAAATGATTTTTAATGATATTATAAAATAAATATGAAAGGTGGCCGTATTGGTTTGCGAGATATTTTGAGAAATATTCTCCAGTTTTGATCAAGATCAAAGTTTTACTGAGTGTAGACTGGTGCAAGTTCAAAGAATTCTCAATTTTCGCTTGAAAATGTGAGAACTGTTTGTTTCGCAGAGCTGAACGCAGCGCAAAACTAAGGAATCATCTACCTTAAAGGCATATATTTTACAAAACAAAGAAAAAATGAAAATATTCACGGGGATTTGATATTGAAATATAGCGTGTATAACGCAAAATCCTTATCGGTCCCTTGGCCAATCTGATCGATCTAAACAACAGGTCCTTATACTGTTTGGTTATCTCCAGCACAAAACCCTTCTGAACAGTCGATGTAAATAATCCTTTAATATATGTAATCAATATATCATTAACGTATTTTGGCAGGTTTTTTTTATTTAGCCTTAAGCCATTTTTAAGCCTAAACGGGTGTTTATGATACGGTGTTTACTGAATGTCTCAAAAGTTTCAAAGCGTTTTGTTTTGATAATGAAGTTTGACTCTGAGCTGTATGCCAAGTTGTACATAATATAAATCTTGTTTTATTCTTCCTGTTGGGATTATCAATTAAGTCGTATAGTTTTCCATTCATTCGTACGTTTATTTATTCATTACTTTATTCATACTTCATTCATTCATCCTTATTCAAATTGGATCATATACCCCAGGATATTAATATTTGATGTTGTATATAAAAAACCTTTGGATTATTTTCTAGTTAAAAACTATTTTGCCTTCTTATGCTCCGTCGTATACTATCATTCAAAGTTTACAAATTGGCATCAAAAATTGTAAATAGATCATTTCAATGCATTTTTAATGTACCAGTCAAATCATTTCCAATGTGTGTGCTCGTTCTCTCTTTGAAAAGCATTTTCTTAAGGCATCTCGAACTATATGTGATTAATTTGTCAGAGCTATATTTGTTAAAGAATCAAATTATATTGATTACGGCATATAAATTAAAACGGTTTTTGTTATTATTTTTTATTAGTAATAAATAAAACTTATCATTTATTATCTTGTTTATTCGTTTTTTAAGGAATTGACGGCCGTATGGTTATTCTAATCAAACTTTTCTCTTTTAGTGACGCTAATATAAAATTCACATCCATTACAACCATGTTGGTTTACTGTGAATGTTATTTGACCGTAAGATCTGAGGTCACTATGGTAACTGATTTAATGCGACTTGGTGCATTTGTGTGCGCAACAATGTGGTTGGCGGTAAAATGGACAACCATAGTAGGCTGTAGCTGTGATCATCTAGTTTGGTCGATTGAGAGCATTTAAATCTAACGTTTTGCCTATCTGTGTGTAGTCATCGGTGTAGATTGTTTTTATACGTAATCGAACAGTGCGCGCCCATTTTACCGATGCCAATAACAAATCGCATCACCTGGTGTTGCATTTTGTGGATGATCCAAATACGCCTTTCACATTGCGAGCTACCCTTTGCCGCAATTTGTCGTATGTATATCTGTCGGTTGCGACAGAAGCTTAAAAATTAGCGTTGAGCCAAAGCCACAAAAATACTATGAATTACTATGAATTGCTATGTTTTTTTCAATATTTTATTTTATATTAAAAAGGTGAAAGGGGACAACTACAAAAAAAAAATCTTTAAAAGTAAAAATGCTTAGAACTTGGTATATATTGAGAACGAAAAATTATTAAAATGTTCTTACCATTACCTGATCTTGGTTTGAGAAGCTGAGCTAGTGAGTTAAACACCTCAGAATAAGTTGAAATCAATTGACCGATGAGATTTTGTAGCTCTTAATGCTATGCAACTACTAGACTATAGCTCTTAAGGTTGGATATATTATCTGTTTATCTGTGACATGCGCATTGTTTAAAAAAACATAAGTTGATTTGCTTGATTTAGATCAATGTTTTAAAGAAATATAAAAATGCACTTTGCATGTATGTGTGTATGTATGTATTACCATGACATTTTGATTCCGCGTAACCCTTACCAAGCCGCGTAACCGTACTGAACCACGTCGTAAACGCACTGAACCACGTAACCGTGCTAAACCGGGTAACCGTTTTGAGCAGCGTAACCTCACTGAACTACGTAACCGTGCTGAATCGTGTCACCGTCCTGAGCAACGTAATTGTACTGAACCACGTAACCGTACTGCGTCACGTAATCGTACTGAATCATGTAACCGTACTGAAGCGTATAACCGTACTGAACCGTGTAACCGTACTGAACCGTGTAACCGTACTGAACCGTGTAACCGTACTGAGCAGCGTAACCGCACTGTACCACGTAACTTTACTGAGCTGCGTATAACGCGTAACAAACAAATTCCAATTACTGTATTAATAGAATGTGCATAAGATTGTTTCTGATTCATTAGGACTGTTGTTTAGTAACGGATTTTTTTTCGTGGAAATAAACTTATTATTTTGAATTGAAGTCATAAATATTTTCAAATTTTCGGACAGTTTCGCCAGAGTGGACAAGGTCTAAATCTGAGTTCTATTCAGGTCCTTACATTGTTATAGCCTTAGTTTATTAAACAAAGTATTTTTTTAACATGCTCAGCTTTCGAATTAATTTTTTTAAGAATTAATATAATAAGTTTGAAAATGTTCTCTGAATTTTTTTCAAACTGCAGATAATTTTAAAACAATTTAAAAAATGATTTTTACGTTTTTGATGCTTTCAGACTATAGATAAATTAAATTCAATAAAAATCATTGAGTAACTTTATCTTGATTCGTGCATATACATTTTGATAGAAATCCTGTGGATGGAGAATTTTTTTTAATTCAAACATCTTTAAGTACAACGAAATCCAAAACAAGCCCTAGCTTGTAGGAGCTGGACGAGGCCAGCGAAGTATTTCAAATAACTGGGCCGTGTTAGGAAATGCCTTTTTTGTTGAACGGTTTTTGTGTATTATTCTTTCTTTTTACTTTCAACTTACCGTATTTGAAGTCTAAAGTCTTTATTGGTTAATAGATTTGTTTTGAATGTAGTTGGCTTAACATGCAATCTTAACTGACAAAAGGAATAAAATCCTCATTAGGTTTGGTTAGAGATAATTGTTTTGCGTGATATATATAGGCGGTATACCTCCGACTAAAATTAGCAAATCTAAAGTAGATCTAATTATGCTGGTGATAAAATAATTATTCTCGAGAATGATTGTATGACCCGGAAAACAACGAGTATCTGACGATAATGCCAAGGGCGACAGTCCACTTTTGGTAATCGTTGAGAACAAACGCCCCCAGCTCGGACAATTGGTAAAAATCATTTCCATATCCCATGTTTATTTCTCGAACTAATCATCCGATTGCCAGGTATTTGCTAAAAATAATTACAAGAAAGTACGGAAGTTTTAAAGTCTTGTTTGAGTATTTGCTAAAATAGTCGTACAAAGCGCGGAACGAAATTTATCCACGGCTATTAGATAAAAATATTTGTACAAACTTTGGAATTAAGTTTAAAGCAATCATTTGAAAAATTAATTGATTAATGCAAAAAATTTGGTCTTCCAAGTTCTAAGTGCACCATGCCTAGGCAATTCATCTTGAGAACATAAAATACAGAATATTAACTAAAAATGCTGATGACGTAAAGATGGTAAGGTGTGACGTTGTGCCTCTCGGCCTTTTAGTACACATTCATGACGATATTTCAACTCAAATTAACGGAGGTAAAAGAAACAGATGAAAGGAAATACACGACATGTCGGCTGGTAATAACAACAACAGTAGATTGAAAAATGAGCACTAAGACACATACAATTAGATTTTTAATTGTTTTTTGTGTGTGTTTTTTTCTTTTTTTTTGGCATCGCGTGTTGTAAGGTATAATTTTGCTTTTTTTTTCGGAACATTCTCTTTGGACGATATTTTTTTAAGGGTCAAAGTCTTGATCAATATCTTCGGCAAGACTTCTGCCAGGGGTGAGGGGAGATTGTCTCCCAGGGAAACCAATATTCATTCATTGCTACCACCGCACGGTTCACTGATTTTTCCAAATGGCGGAACGAAGGCTTACACTTTTGGTTGCAATTTTTGCGATTTAATACTCTTTCTTTACAGTTTTGGATGAAAAATGTCTCGAAACTATCAAAGTACATAATGGTAATGGCATATTTAATGCTTTCTTGTTTAGGTAACACATAAAACGTTGCTAAAAGTAATTTCTTGTCCTTCAACAGTTGTGTCGACACAATTTCTCAGTACAAGCAAATGGTCTTTACTAAGGAAGGCAGTTGTTTTATATGTTCAAAATAGGAGGTTTGGATGGCGTTGGTCGCTTGGTTCGTCTCATCAATCTTTTTAAACACAAAATACGTTATAAACTCAACATTCTATACCAGCAAAAAGATATGCTTGCAGGCTTATCACTAAAATGTAAATCATGGTGAGGTGGAAATGTCGAAAAGAAAGAAAAGAAGTAGCTGAAAATGAAATAATCGCAAATAAAGGGATTGATGAGAAGTACGAGACAATGTCAGTGGATAAAATATATTCCAAATGAAAGCTTAGAAATTGCTTCATACAACCTCCTATTTAGAAGCTATCGGTTTAGCTTTTGAGGGAGAAGATAAAATATTACTGAAGACATTTTGCGCATCCCGAACAAAAACTTTTGATTCCAAGTATGTCCCGTGAAAGTAAAACAGACTAAAAATCACAAGAAATAGTTCAATCGGAAAATAATTGCACTCTTATAACACTAGAATATACAAAAAAGACACACTCACAATAAATGTAACTACAATAGCCTCCTTGACCTAATTTTTGAGCTTTTCTGTAAAGGCAAAACTGGGCGAAGATGGCCACTACATCATAATTTACTAGAAGCTGATCAAGCGTAGCGTTGATATGTCGGTGGTAGCGATGAGTCTGGAGAGCGGCTCATTTGCATACAAAAGAGTCATCCCCTCCCTCCTGTTACTAAATCAAGAGTATCAAATGGTCCATTTCTAAGGATAACCGAATTTGTATCACATAAATTGGTCACATCAAAACGTGTGAGCTCTTCGAATTCATAAAAAAGCTAAATACAAATAAATAAAAGCGGTTAAATTTTCAACTGAAGTTCACAAAAAAGTGTAATAATCGCAGAGGCTAATCATTCAACAATTACTTGTGAATTCAACAAATATAACTAAGCGCATTGAATTGAGTATATAAACAAAAAAACTCTCAGGAAATTATATTTACACTGCCCACTCATATGTAAGTTAAAGCCAGGCGGTAGTAGTTGATAAAACCAATCCGCTACTAAATCATCATTTGATATGGATATGCACAACTGACTCTCGTACCGAAAGATCCGGAATCATGGATTTTTAATAACATTGAGGAATGAATGAGAAAAAAAGCAGCAATACAATCAAATCAATAATTATTTCTTCATAAAAAGGTTCATCGGTGAAAGATGGTAATGGTTTGTATCTGAACTGCAGCAAAATATTTTCATAAAGAATTCGAAACGTTTTGCCCACAATTCCTTTCGCTCTCCATTATTTTTTCAGGACATTTTTTTTTTCTTGAACAAGGTGTATTTTACCATGAGTTAGTGGTAATCACGAACTCATTACAGTGGAAAGAAAGTGTGAGCTGCGAGTTGTGCGTCTAATATATAGAAGATTAAGCGTATGTCGGCTTTACTCAGAGAAAAACAGTGGGTGTGTCGCCATCAAATACTATGAAGAACAAGAAAACGCTTTTGATTGTGCTTTTCTGCCGACCATGCTAAGAAGTTTTAATCAAGGGATCATCTTCACAGTGCCATGTATAGATGGCCAAGCCTGTCGTCTCTCATTGCTATGGTCCGGGTTTGACCCACGGCTTGCGGCTTAAAGCCACAAGTGTTGTTCTCTCCTATTCCACCATGTTTTTTTCTCCAGGTTCCCTAATTTTCCTGATCATTAAATTTGAGAAAGGATGTTTTCAAATTTCAAATGTAGGGATAGCTAGTTTGATAGCTCGCCTCCTCAGTTAGTAGGGCATAGCTCCTGGTTAAATGGTAGTAATTTAATAGGAGTACTTTTTCAAAATCAAGGGCAACTTAGAATTTAAAAACACGGTAATATAAGAGCTCATGTCTATGTTTAGATTTTTAGTATGTGACGTAGCATTTTGAAAATTACTTAAAACTTTTGTAACACAACCGATCGCGATTCCAAACCTAAATCTTTGAAGATGACGATGTGAAATCGTCCAAACGAGCAAATTGCTTGCGTTTGTCAGTTTCTCGCCACTGTTTTTAAGACGTAGTTTATTTTTAATATGGTTTTCATTAAGCAAATCAGTTATGCTTTTCCGCCCATAAAATCAAGACTCAAGTGACAAAATGTACATCCAATATAAAAATCATTTTGCTTAATAAATTGCTTTTAAATGCAATGACGTCAGGAGTTGTTTACGTGGATAAAACACCTGTGGTTAGTAAAGGATCATTAGAACATCGAAAGGGCGATTTTCGTATTGCATGATTTTTTTTCTATACTAAAAATCATGCAGGACATTCAGGAGTTGAGTCAGTTTTATCTTTGTTTTTTTTTAATTTCATTACCTTGCGCGAGGTTTTCTTTTGTATTTTCCCCCTCGAACACTCGAACCATGAACACTTGTCTTCATTTAACTTTTTATTTTCTGAGCTTTCTACTGCTTTAGAAGTAGAACTCAACTCAAGATCACCGAGTTATCAAAATGAAAATAATTACAAATCGACTTATTCAAAGGAAGTATGTTAACAGTATCAAAAAAAAAAAAAAAAAAAACACACACAAAGTGTTCACGTTTCCAGTGTCGTCACTGTCATGGTTCGTCCTTTATCGTAGAAAATTATGATTTCTTTTTTAAACGCGTATAACGTAATTTCAATGAACGCTCTTTTTCCTGAATGTACCAAGTAGTTCTGTCCAAAACTTTGTCCTTTTCCTTACTGGTGAGGGGAGATTTGCGAGTATTCGCTAAAATAGCTTAAAATCACTTATCAATATTAAAGAATGCATTAACAACAGTTTAATTTATTAAGATATTCATTTATTTTTACAATAAACTCTCGAATTTAGTATAGGCTTTCCTTGGTCCTTTCGAATTTCGTTCTTGAAACCCCTGCGAGGGGGACTTCCGAATATCGGAGGGCAGGCATGCTCTTCGTACTTTTTAGGGGTCAAAATTGATTCTCAGAATTCTCAGAATATAAAGTTGGTACCTTTTAGGGTATTCAAGTATTTAAAAACAATGTGTCGATATTACGGAAAAAAAACATGTATTGCCACGCCCTACTTTGGATCCTTTTAGGGGTCATTTTCAAAAATTTCGACGAGCATCACAACCCTATTCCAATCGCAGTCCCCCTTTCTCCCGGGCTTGCGTTCTATCTCACGATTCAACAAAACATATCAGCCGGTAGATTGGAGCTAAGTTGGCCGAGACATTTGTCATAATCCTAGTTACAATACTAACAAATTACTTTGAGTCAGGAAAGATCTATTATATTTCTTATATACAAAAGGCGAGAAAAAAAACTGTTCAAAAGAATATACATACAAATATAGTGCAGAATGAGAAAAATCATTTGACTGGGACTTGTTTGAACTGTGAGGTCTTCCTTTCATTGGCCTATCTTTTAAAGACATATCGAAATCTATATTTTACATAGAATATGCATTTTAAAATATATTTATTGATTTAATCATTTCGTGAATTTACTTTCGTTTAAGATTCATATGAGATCTCGAGTAGATTTGGAAGAAGTTGGCCTTCATTCTGAAGAGGTTTCTCTCCACATTAGTATAAGCCGACTGATTCTATCACTACAACGTAAATCTGAGTTATATCGGTCTATGAACCCATGAAAAATCGTTGGCTTATCTACATGTACAACAGTACATTATAAGTGACTGCAAGTTGCTCGCGCCCTTTATATATTTAGCTGTAAACTTGTCTATTTTTGCTAGTTTATTTGAATCTTTATATGCCGTTTATATGTTTCTTTGTTCTTTGCAAGATTACTTGGTTTCGTGTGTGTCTTCCTCCTTTTTATCCTATTTTTGTGTTTCTCAATTGTTATTGATGGAGTTTTAATCCTTTGTTAATTCAATAGAATGTTAGTATTTGTTCATGTCAATTTACAGATCTACCGAAGTACGTAAGGCTGCTTTTAAACTTTCCGCCTTCTCCGAACCTTTTAAGAAATTAATCACAGGAAAGAGTTCTTGTTAAAATAGAAAACAACTGTACTTAAAAAGCTGTAAGAGTTGGTCATTTGATAACGTTGTTTTTGTTGCATGGTCATCCCCACAGATATAATGAAGCAACACGAGGAAACATACACGTTCCAATGTTTAGGCTAATGACCAGGGGGGGGGGGGGAGCGGGGTGCAGGGGGTTCTATAAAGCAGAAGGGGCGAAGAACGTCGTGCATTGCGTAAATAACCTCAAAAAGATACCACAGTCCTATTCAGTAAGGCGTGGTAATGCATGATATCTACCGTAAACAGTAAATTTAACTGTGTCTGATTTATGAATGATCTGAGCAATCCAACATTCTTACAAACCAAACCTTTTCTAGCTTTGTTTCTGGTTGAAGGAGGGGAAAAATGTACCATCGTTCTTTTAATTAAACATACCCCGTAAATGCACCGACTGAACAACAAGGTAGGTAGCAGATTCTTGGCTTGGGTGGGTCATGATTTGATTTTTAAAAGGCACGACGGCCATTCACGCGATCTCATATATAAGACGATTACTCCCTCCCCCCAGCCCCTAATAAGATATACTCTATTGTGTCATGGCATATAATAAAAAAGTCTTTATCTAGTATTCTTATAAAATGAGAATGAGTGTTTTATCGGCAGATACAAGGTAAAGCCGCGTAACTGCGCTGATAAAACACGAATTCAAAATTTATAAATTGCTGCTAAAATTCCAAGGGTATGTTCATACTTTTATTTTTTTTAACTGAAAACACAATTATAAAATAGAGTTTTAAGTTTATGCAAATTAGGATAAATCTCTATCAGTAGTTCTAGAACTCGTCACGGGTATTGATTTGCTTTGAAAATCACTCATTAATTATTTATGAGTTTTAAAATTGCGGTTATTACGACTTTATATTGAACAATAAATTTTCAGTTAGTACATTCAATGTGTCCATGAACTTGGCTCATAAAGATATAATAGAGATGTCTCGCCACGGTCATATTAACCAGCAATCACACAGGCACACATTAAAAGCCAGCTAAACTAATAAGTAAATGTATTTATAAAAAAAAGGCCAACGACACGCAAACTTGTTTTGATACAAAACAATTTAATTCTATTTCCCCATTAGGCTGTATTAGCCTCGACTGGTTTTAAAGTATCGATAGTATTGAGACAAAAATAGTAGTATAAAAAAATACCAGTACTACCTACCTCTACTATATGTTAGCATTATTAAATAGTGATGCAGCAGCGGCGGAGCGAGGGGGCACGAGGCTGTCCTTCCCCTCCCGTTTCGAGGAAAAAATTCGATGATTATATAAACGGAGGTAACTAAATACTATTATTGTTTCTTTTCAAACATTTTTGTTGTTGTTGTTTTTGTATTCGTAGATGAGTGGTCGTCATGGAGTACATCCTTGTCAAAAGCTGTTTTGCTACTATACTGGGGATATTTATCAGTTAATTCCTCTTATTCACATGGTAGAGGAAATGACAGAGGGGCTAGACTAAAAGACTGATGATAGTGCAGCTTATCCACGTGTGTAAGGCGGGATTATATCTCGAGGTGGGAGGAGAAAGCGCGCACTTACACCTACATGTCGCGCCCAACCAAAAGCAGTTCAAGATGGCGGCTAACCAGTTGATCGGTTTATCGTTATATCGTTAATCTGTTATTATTTAAACAAAATGTATGGTGCATTTTTTTCCTTGTTTAAAAAATATAAATCAGAAACTGTGTCTGATTCAATAACCTTTTAGTTTTTCGTTTTTGTTCCTCTG